>VDFB02270651.1:498215659-498225931 GCA_007258455.2 Sequoia sempervirens
AAGTAACATACCCCTTGTTTATGAAGACAAAATAGATGGAGTTGTTCATCTGAAAGAGAAATAGGGAACCTTCACATAGTGGCCACTAAAATATTTGCAAAAAATGACATAGTTGAACATATTTATCATGTACTAGTTGCTAGACATCTTGGCTCACTACTTTATTCAGTATTTTGAATATGTTGTTCATGGATCTTAATTATCATGGTGTATTTGAAAGACTTGGAAACTCTTAGACAACTTTGACATTTTTTATTATATTTACATATATACTCTTAGACATCTTTGACATCTTATAACTTGATATATATTTGCATTAAATTTTTTATTGTAGATTACCTTTATTTATCATGATGTTGAATCAATCTTTTAATTTTAGTATGTTGTAGCTTGTATGCATATGTAATATTTTTATTTACTTTTATGTTTTAGTTCAAATTTAATATTATGTTAGTTTTGCATTATAAAATTTATGGTATTTAATAAATTATTTATTTCATGATTATGTTTTCTGCAATTAGTGACTGGTAAATGAAATGACTAGGGTGGCGGTAACCTTGATTAAGTAATGATTAAATTAATGACTAAATATGACTAAATGACTAAATGACACAAATATGACTAAGTGGCTAAAATAAATGACTGCCTTGACTAAAATAAATGACCAGTCCAACAATTAATGACTAAATTAATGATTAAATATATGACTAAGTATGACTAAATATATGACTAAATAAATCACTACCATGACTAGATAAATGACCGATTAATAATAACAATCAATGATTAAATTAATAACTAAATCAATGACTAAATTAATTAGTAAATCAATGACTAAATTAATGACTAAATCAATGACCAAATTAATGATCAAATCAATGAGTAAAAATCAATGACTAAATAAATCAATAAAATAGTTTAGTCATAAATTTGGTCGCATTGTAAATGACCAGCAATAAACTACTAATGGTCACGTGACCAAAATTAGTCATTTATATGCAATTTTTAGTAGTCTATTTAGTCATATATATTATTATTTGTGTGTACTTTAGTGTATTGAACCTATTAAACCTCATGAAGAATTATTTTTGAAATCTTATCAAAATTTTAAGGGCACATGGCGAGTGTCTCTTAGCAACGTACATAAACCCACAATTGAGACTCCTATCCTTCATGAGACAATCATTGAAACATAGTAAATCCTTCCATTATTTTTTATAAGAGACCATGAGATAACCAAATAAGTCTCGTTGTGCCTCCTAAAATAAAAAAATGTTTACAAATTCAAAGAGAAAATGGTTGAAAACCTCCCGTGGTTCCTTCCATTCCTCCCTTGTAGGAAGAAAAGAAACCTATGATTGATAAACTTTCTCCTACACAATCGAAACTCAAAAATAGAACAAAAAGAAATCAAAATGCTAGAGAGCATAGGCATAGACCTCATGCTATTGCTCATATGATACAAGAAAAACATGAATAAACAACTAAAGATCAAACAACTCAATCAATGCATGATGATTCTCCAACTTTTTTGACACAAGAAATTTCTATATCTCGACCACAACAAGAACAAGAACCTTCCATGAATATTATCATTAGACCTCCTATTATGATTAACTTGGATGATGATGATGAGACTACTAAAATTGATGAAAACGTGCATAATGAGTTGAATTCATTGTTTTCCTCTTCTATGATCTTAAATGATAGCAACCATGATTATCCTCCTAAAAAGTGTGATTCACCATGTGTTGAACCCGATGATGTTCCTAGTACAATACTTTTTGTCCCTTTCACTAGTTATTTTCCTTCCACATATGACAAAAAACATTGGGGTGCAAACAACCTACTATAGGTTGGCTTGCATGTGCTTTACTAGTCTTTCATTTGTTCTCTTTTCATGTTCTTTTTGTGTGATTTCATGTGTGTAATATGATCATTCGTATCATTCTATTTGGTTTGTCTTTATGCTCATTCCTCTATTTGTACCTACATTCTTCTATATGTTGTAAAACTCTATCTTTTCTTTTTTCTTGTGTTTTCCTTTTGGGGATGATGCAAGGCATAGAGAAATTTAAGTCTCTTCCATGTTGACCCAAAATATCTTCTTTCTTTTCACTATATGTGTCATTCTTCTAGTTCTATGAGTATTTTGGGAATGATGACATTTTCGAGCTCTATAATATCATTGTAGCAAAGACATATGCTGACCCCAGCTCTATGGATCCCTTGTGTGTTATTTTTAGATTTCATTTTCGGGGCAACCCTTTTCATGACTTAACTTCAATTGGAAACATATGCTTCACATAGGGCTTTCCAAATATGCTCTCATTTCTTCTTTATTGGTTAGCATTTATCATTTGCTAATTTAAAGTAATTTCTCACAACGTGGTGTTTAGCAATTTCTTTAAAGTGGGGGCATAGATTGGCATTATTATTTTTAAATTTTTAACTATAATTCATGTTCCATAGTGTAGTCTTCTTACTTCATGCAATGTGTCTTCTTCGTGGGCATGTCTTCGGGTTTGATGTCCTCCAAGATTGCGGCCTTTCTGAGCATATGACATTCCTCTTAATGGTGATGCTACAAATTGCACTCCCTAAGTTGTGAATCTTTTATCTTTGATTTTTTCTCTCTTGGAAACATTGGGCACAATGTTATAAGAGGATGTACCTTACATGAACTAAGAAATACCCCTTTGAATATCCTATTTGCTTTTTTTTCATGAGTGCTTAGCGTAATGCAACTTTCTAAGCCTTATGAGGCTCAAAGTTCATATTGTGTGTTTCCTTCTCAAAGTTATCAAGAGGTATAACTTTGGTATGGCTATGGGAGCCTAATAAGATTCTCTCATTTCCTACTTATGGGGGCTCACCTAGTAGACAATGGATTTCACTAGCATTTTTTATCATATTTTTGTTTGCATAGTGGATAATAGGTTCCACTTGTAAATGTTTTTGGATAAATAGGTAAGGCTTGATCTGCATCGAGTTGTACAAACAGTCGAGGCTTGATGTGCCCATTTTTATTTTTTGTTTTTCTTTCTTTTAAGTCTTTAACATTATATATTTGTGTATCTTGTCTTGCTACTACATATCATACATCTTGTGTGTGTTCCTTTGTGCTTATGTTGGTTTTCCATGGGATCTTGATCATAGGGGCTTGACCACCTCCTTCATCTTTTTCATCCTATCTCACTAACATTTGTACACTTGGACCCACTCTTGGTGTGTATTTCTCTACTTTAGTGTGAGTTTGACAGAAGGTCATCCTTTCACTATAGTGGGGGATAAATGTAGTGTAGAAAAATGTACTCCTTTAAATTTTCACATTTTTTTTGGGCCATATTAATTATATTGGACTTAATTATGTCTTAATAAGCCCTATTTTACATCTACAAGCCTAATAAATTACATTTTCCGAAGGGGAAACCCAACAATACTTAATGCCAACACATACCACTTTACCTTGAGAAATGTGTGTTCCAGGAATAGGGACTTGGGACCCATTCTCCCATGGGAAAATGGGTCCACCCTAGTCCTCTGAACGTAAATTTAAATTATGTTTTTAGTAGAATTTAACATATCTAAGCTAAAATTATAATGCTGGCTTGTAATGTTTAATTTTTAGGAAATTAAGAATACACACCTATAAATACAAGGTTATTTCATCAATTCAAATCCTTAGAATCTAGAATTTTCAAGAAACAAGAAGAGAAATTTCACAAGAGCTATGTTTATGATCAAGGGAATTCAAGAGCACATTTATCAGTGATTTATTGCAGCAATCAAGACCTCAAGAATCATGTAAAATTCTTAAGCATCATGCATGGACTTTTGGAGCTAATAGTGTGATGTAGGTTTCAAAGATCAAGTCAAGCATTCAAAGCATCAATTCAAGCATCAAGATCCACATCCATTGAAGCAATCTCATACAAGATCAACATCAATATTTCAGATTTCCAAAGGTTTACTCAAGGTTTTGGTGAGTTGCAACATATTTTTTTCATTCATCATTCCTTTCATATTTCATTAATTCAATTCAAGGTTTAATTACCCAAACATGGTTTGACCAAGGAAAACCCCCATTCACTAAAAACAAACAATTTTTTCCCTCTTATGTTTGTGTTGTAGATTTTAGGTTAAAGAAGGATTGAATATCTTGTGAAGTGCAAGATTGGAAAAGTTGTCAAAGTTGTTGTCAAGCCATGAAAACTCACATACACATCTAATTTTTGAATTTTTGACACTACAACCCAGATCAAAGAAAAGATGCAAATTAACATCAAAGGCTCCTGAATGTTTTTTAGAATCCTTGACAAAAGACCCATTCAACCATGGTTGAAGGAGTTGCGCACAACCTCTTGAATCTATTTTTTGGTGACTAGTAAACAATATTTTATCCTTCTCAGATCTACAAAAAAAATTGTTTGTATTAAAATTGACCTAAATTAAATTTCTATTTCAAGTTTGAATGGGAATAATTGATTAGATTTTCTATTTTTAGTTTTTCTCTCAAAAGTGTTGTTTAGGTTGAAACCCCTATCCTCAAGCATAAGGAAATCAGTAGATTCCCTTAGTGAGTTGACTCACCTAAGGGTTTGTAGTGTAGGAAAATGCATACGCTTGCATTTTCACATTTGTTTGGGCTCTCCTTGCTTTATTTATCCCTATTTATGTCTTAATTGGTCCTATTTTTCATCCACAAGCCTAATGAATTATATGGGTCTAGGAAAATTCATCGCCAACAATTCACCGCCATGACAAATTTTTCGTGGGAAAATTCACTGCCATGAAAAATTCACCGCTAAGTAAAATTCACTGCAAGCAATTCACCGAGACAAAAAATTAACCACCGTTAATGTTTTTTAATATATATTTCAAAAACTTTGATTTTTTTTGCAAGAGAATAATTTGATTTATGATAATAAAAATAAAAAATAAATACATTAACTTAATTAATTTAATATAAATAAACACATGGAAAAATATATATTTTTAATATCTGTGCAAAGAAACACATGGAAAAATAAAAAATTGTAGATATAAATAAACACATGGAAAAATAAAATAATATTTGAAGTAGAAATTAAAGTAAATAATTTCTTTTTCTTTTAACTTTTATGAAAATTAGTGCATAATTTTCATATCAAAATAAACATAAAAAATATTTAAAAATAAAATTGTCTTTATCTTGTGGTGAAAGTGTTACATAAAATATTTTAAAATAAGAATTAATGTTAATGCTTAGCAGTGAAAATTATTTAAAAAAAAAAATTCAAAGTTTTCCAAATATATATTAAAAAAAATTAATGTGGTTAATTTTGCGGTGAATTGCTGGCGGTGAATTTTACTTGGCCCGGTGAATTTTCCCACAATGAATTTTTCTTGGCGATGAATTTTCCCATGGTGAATTACTAGGGGTGAATTTTCCATCGGTGAATTGCTGGCGATGAATTTTCCATATGCTGAATTATATATTTTTATGGCTAATGCCAAAAAAATCAAAGGGGAAATGATAATTTATTGATTTTGGTTGTGTGTCCCTAATTTTTGGGTTGGGACTAAGGTGCCACCTAGGGCATATTTGTCCTCCAAAGGTCTTGGGACCCTAATTTCAAGTGCACCTTAAATGGGCCCCTTTTTGCAGCTTGTGCCTTGAGCTTCATGCCTCAGGACTAAGATGCCACCTAGGGTTTCTTAGTCCCTCTTAAGGTATTTTTGGGTGTGTACAATGGAAATGGAGTCACAACCTCTCTTATCCACACCTAAAAGGGGAATGAAGGAAGGGGAATCAAATTTTGCAATACACTGAAAAACAATTCTATGAGATTCCAATGCAATAAAAATTGAAATAAATCAAGGGAGATTGTTCCTAAGGCTAGAAATTGATAAAGAAGATAAATTATAGAGGCAAAACTAAGGAAATACATTTTTTTTAAAACACAATGTGATATGCAAAATGAATTAAGAATGCAAACAAACTATAACAGAAATTGATGAAATTGAAGAGGTGCACCTGGAAACTAGGAGGTGATGTAGAGAGGCTCGAGAATCTTGCAGAAATCACTATTGAAGCCAAGTGGGACACTTACGCCAAGCTGGGCGACTTAGTCCTATTTCGGGGAAATTCTGCCATAACATGTTTTAGCCAAAAGGGTATCCAAAACTGCAAAAAACACTTTTCAGGCCTGGTAGTGGGACTAATTCGCCACTTGAACTGTAAATTTGTGGGTCTATGTACTTCTCTTGCACTCTTATGATTTTTCACCTAAAAGGAGAGAGATACACCTCAAAAACCTAGGTGGTTCACTCAAGCTAAGATATGTATGATGAAATTATGTCTAAATAAAATGTTCTAGATGAAACTAATTGATAATATTGATTGATTAAGTATGCTAAACTATTGAAATGCAACTTGTTTGAAAACACATTGTGTTATGCAGAAATGAACTAGAAATGAATCAAATTGAAAGTGTGCACCTAGGATCTTGATGAAGGCTAGAAAATACATTTGGAAGGTAGCTAGTACTAAAATTTAGGCCTAGTAGGACTCATTCACCACTCTGGGCAAATTAGTCCTAGTTCTGGATGACTGTACTAGAGCCCATTTTAGCCAAAAGGGTGTATGAATCTACAAAAATCTTCAGAAAACATGTAAAGTGGGACTCATTCACCACTAATGGAGAATTAGTCCATTTTAGACTTTTTGAAAATTCAAAAATGGAATCTGTAGCTTTCAGATTGCTCAATCTGCACCTCTAGGTGTCTGGATCTAAAATTGCCAAATTTGGGCTTGTGACTTTTTCTTGATATTTTTGACTTGAATGATGAAGAGGTAACTTGAATAACTTTGAAACTTCATATTAAATGATTTCTAAGCTTCCAAGAGTCCTAAATCTATAAACACACAAGAAGAGAAGATAAAATATTGAACATGAAGGCATGGGGGTTTGCCTTGGTCAAACCCCTTTTAGGTAATTAAACCAAAATGATGAAATAATGGAATGAAACATGCAAAATGTAATTGATAAACTTTCTATGATGATTGATCTTGAAATTTTACAACAAAACATGAAGATTCAACCCTTGAATTCCTTAGAAAGCTAACTTGATGACTTCTAATGAAGAAACCCTAGCTTGCTTGACTTGGATGTGAAGATAGATGATGAATTACAGACGAGAGATGTAAACATGGGTTGTTATATGTAAAATGAGGATAAAAAAACTTATTTATAGAAAATTGTGCCTTAGTATCCTGATTATACCTCATCACAAGCTGACATGTAGAAAAATTAAAGTTAAATCCTATTTTTTCCTGCTCAAACCCCAAAAATGACTCAAAATGGGACTCATTTACCACTAATGGAGAATGGGTCCCATCTTTATGGGACTAATTCACCACTAATGGAGAATGGGTCCCACAGGGGTCATTTTTGCTAGCTGGAATGTTGATAAGTAAGAAAATTAGGGTTATATGATGACTATGTCAGTTATTTGATCAAATTATGCCTCGAGATGCACAATATGGGTTAATAGGGGCATATTAATGATGATATAAAAGTCAACTAGGGCTTGAGACACATAATTCAATGTGAATGTGTAATTAAATACACTATACAACACTAAAATAAAGTCCATATATAGCCTAGGAAGGCACAAGAACCAATGTGAATTTGCAGGACACATTACAACACTAGTTTATCATTAAGTTATAAGTCTTCTAGATTGATGTGATAATGCTATTAAAAAAAATTTGTAATATTAAATTAGAGATAAATAGGTTCCTTAAGTCTAGAAAAGCGTAAAAGTCCTTTACAAGACTTTACAACACCTTTACAAGACATCAATAAACATATTTTATTCAATTTGCAAAGGTCCAAGACCTAGTGTGGATGCATAAAATACCTCACAACACTAAATCAAGGCCTCATTAAGTCCATTTTATCATGAATTAATCCCATGTCAAGCAAAGTAATCTTTCTTCTATGGCACACCAGTGATGGTGACTTAGTCCACCTTCAACTTTTAGGAAATTCGAAGATGCAATCTATAGCTCTTAGTCTATACTACAGCTCCTAATAGGTTTCCAGATCTGTGTCTACAGAATCTGGTGTATAGATGATCTCCAAGCTTCTTTTAGGGTTTTTTTGACATTGAATGACTTTTAAAAATTGTTGAAAACTTTTCACACCTTGCTCTTTGACAAATCTGCATACAAGACTTGCAAAACACACATGCAAAGAGGGGGAAAAGTGTTAAAGGTTAGTGAATAGGGGTTTGCCTTGGTCAAACCCTAGTTTGGTAATTAAACCCTTGAAAATGAAATGAAATGAAAAGAGAATGATGAAAATTTGAACAATATGCAATGCTACAACTCACCAAACCCTTGAAGTAGAAATCTGAAGATATGCAAGTAATGGATCCAAAGTGATTGAATGCTAAATCACTTGATTGCTTGATTAGAATGCTAGAAGAGCTTATGTGACTAAAAACATTTTAGGAGATGAAAAATGAGAGGAAAACCATATATTTATACATGATTATACAAAATTTCCTGAAAATACCACATCACAGGCTGACCTCAAGGTTTAGAAAATAATATCCTGCTGGAATTTTGAAATATTTTTTTATTTTTGAGCCAAATGGGAGTAAGTCATCCCTAGTGGTGACTCGGTCCCACCAGGGAAATTTAAGTGGGTGTCAAGAATTAAAGTGTATTAAATGTTACTGTAAGATTATTCTCTAAAAAAACTTAAGTAAAAGGCTTGTAAGTGTATAAAGGGGTCATTTAAACATAAGAAAGGGTTAAATTATTGATGACAAGACTAGAAAAGCATGAATTTTTACAACACTTTACAAAACTTTGAAATAAGGCTTGGTAAGTGATAAAAAGAGGCTATTTAGGTGAATTATATTAAAAGGGTCCTAGAAAAGTGTGAAATTGTGTTACAACACTTTACAACACTTAAGTAAGGCACCACTTGAATTATTTTAATTTGCTAGGGCCCAAGACCTAATATGTGAATGTGTTGAACGCGATAAATCAAAGGAATAACCAATCAAAGGTCACAAGGATGAAGACTAACATGAGTGCAAAGGGAACATGCATGATGAAAATGAATAAGCAAATAAAGCCAAATATCAAAGAAAGAAAAGGAAAGAAAGAATGAATGGATCAAATCAAGCTTTGACGATTTTTCCAACATGATCTGGATCAAATCTAGGTTGTTTGTTTGGAAAATGCATACTCACTCTGAGGCAATGGAACTCATGGCTGTCCACCAGGTGAAGACCTAAAAGGTGAGAAAAATACACTCGTGGCTAGTATGCACTCACACACACACACAAGTGGCTATGGGGAAAGCCATGCCTCAAAATGGGTTTCCCCCTCAATCATACCAAAGTTATACTTCCTGAAAAACTTTAATAAGGCGGAACAAAAGAAAATGACTTTTCAAGCTTCATGGGACAAGAAAAACTTCATATGCTTGGAGCTCATGAACAAGTGTGATGGAACCATAGGCATGCAAGTTGTGTTATACAAGATATTATATAACAAATGCATAATGTCACAACTGCAAGGGATTTTCAAAAGGAATATTTCTTAAGTTCATACCAAGGTCTTTAACAGGGAACATTATTGTGTAATGTCTCCAGAGAGTACTAATCAAAGAATAGAAAATTGACAACTTAGGGGATGTGGTATGTTTGTCAAGCCACCAAGAGGAATGTAATATGCTAAGATAGATCACGCTTATGAAGGAAATCACACCCAATGTCATCCACAAAGTGACAAAACACATCTTACAAAGTAATAAGGTTGAACTAAGAATGAAGAAAAGGAAGAATGCAAAATGATAATGCCAATGTATGCCCCCACTTTAAAGGAATTTTTACACATTGTACTATGAGAAATTACTTTAAAGTAGCAAGTGAAAAAAAAGGAAAGAAGACATGAGAGCTAACTTGGAAAGCCCCTATGCCAAGTCATATGTTTTTGAGTAAGTCTACCTCATGTGAAGGAGAGGAAAGAGGAAAATGAAGAAGGAAGGGGTTTTAAAGGAAAACCACGAAACATATGAGATCTATGGATTTGGGGTTAGTATGTTCTTTGCTGCAATGTTTTGTTTAGATAGCTCAGAACTAACATAATTCCCCAAATACAATGAACTAGCAGAATGACACAAAGAGAGTGAAAACAAAGAAAGAGAAAGAACCTTTTTGGTCAAAATGGAAGAGACGTCAGGTGTCTCAACACTTTTCATCATC
>VDFB02270651.1:498226031-498245498 GCA_007258455.2 Sequoia sempervirens
CCCTTGTTGGTAATTAAACCCTTGAAATAGAATGAAATATAATAGAGAATGATGAATAAACAAATAATAATGTTGCAACTCACCAAACCCTCTCAATAAGGTGTTTTGAACATGTAAGAAATGGATCTAATGGATGTGGACTTGGAATCTAGCTTGATGTTGATATATCTTGAATGCAATGCTTACTTGAATCACACAATCCTACACCACAATTGTTAGTTCTAAAACAGCATGATGCAAACAATATTTGACATGATGATTGACACTTGAAGAATTCTCTTGAATGATTGGGGGTGAAAATGAGAGAAAGAACCTTGTATTTATACTCAATTATGCAATAATTCCTGGAATTACAACACTATAGGCCAGCCTGAGATCTTGGAGAACAAAAACCCACCAAAAATTTAAATTAAATTTGAATCTTGAGTTAAAGGGGACTCATTTTCCCATGATGGCGAATGAGTCCCACTTTAGGAATTTGAGGTGGGTTTTAGGATTATTCTTGAAAATACGCATAAATAAGCCTTGTGGGTGAAAAACGGGGCCAATTAAAGTATAAGAAAGTGTGAAAGTGTATTACACCACTTTACAACACTTTGAAATAAGGCTTGGTAAATGATGGAAAGAGGTTATTTTAGGTGAAACACATTAAGAAGACCTTAGAAAAGTGTAAAACTATGTTACAACACTTTACAACACTTAAGTAAGGTAGATCATTTGAATCCATTTGGTTCACAAGGGCCCAAGACCTAATGTGAATGTGTTATTCACATTGCAACATTAAATCAAGGAAAAATTAAGCCAAAATCACAAGGAGGGCCCGAAGAAGTTGGAAAATGTAGAAGGGTTACTTTTTTGGTGACTCTAGTTAGTAAATGGGGGTTTTCCTTGGTCAAACCCCTTGTTGGTAATTAAACCTTGAAATGAAATAGAATAATGAAGGGAAATGATGAATGAACAAATTGCTATATTGCAACTCACAAAAACCCTTGTAATAAGGTGTTGCAAATATGCTTGAAATGGCTGCAATGGATGTGGTTCTTGACTCTTTCTTGAATGATGTTGATCTTGGATGAAACACGTACTTGAATCATAAACCATACATCACAATTGTTAGCACAATAACAAACATGATGCCATAATATCCTTGATATGATGCTTGAATCTTGATGATGGCTCCAAATGCTTAATGAATTGTTCTTGAATGCTTTAATACATGAATTCTTGGACGCACACCACAAAAAAATGACATATGAATTCATTAATTAAATTCCAGGCTAAATCTTGCCAATATTTGAAGTTAAATCCTAAAAATAACTTAAGGGGCACTAAGATTCCTAGGTGGCATCTTAGTCCCAAGACATGAAACACGGGGCATAGACTCCAAAAAGGGGCCCATTTAAGGCACACTTCAAATTAGGGTCCCAAGACCTTTGGAACACAAACATGCCCTAGGTGGTGTCTTAGTCTCGACCCAAAAATCAAGGTCACATAGCCAAAATCATTAAATTATCACTTCCCCTTTCATGTTTGTTGAGATTAGCCATAAAAAGATATAATTCATTAGGCTTGTGGATGCAAAATAGGACTAATTAAGAAATCAATAGGGATAAATAAAGCAAGGAGGGCCCAAAAAAGTGTGAAAATGCAAGGGTATACATTTACCTACACTAAATTTAGCCCCCACTTTAGTGAGAGGATGAACTTGCTTCTAAATCGCACTAAAGTGGCCAACCATGCAATCAAGAGGGGTTCAAATGTACAAATGTTAGTAATATAGTATGACAATAACCAAGAGGGTAGCCAAGTCCCTAGGATAAATATCCTATGGAAAAATAACATAGGCACAAAGGAACACAATTGCAGATGATATATGAAGCCATAACCAAATCACAAACATACACCATAAAAGATAGAGAAAGGAAAAAGGAAAAATAAAAGAAAAATTGACTAGCTATCTAACACACTGTGGATCGGGTCTAGGTTGTTTGTCTAAAATAGATTTACAAGTGGAACACGTTGTCCACTATGCAAATAAAGTGTATGCTCACAAGGGATAGTGAAGCTAGTTGTCCACTAGGTGAGCCCAAAGAAGTCCATATCAACATCATACCCCCATGAGTATGATAGGGACAAAAAGAAAATGCATGCTCACAAGGGCTAATGAAGATAGTTGTTCACTAGATGAGCCCCAGGGGACTATATCAAAGCCATAAATCCATGAATTTAGTAAGGTACAAAAGGAAAAAAAAATGCACGCTCACAAGGGCTAGTGAAGCTAGTTGTTCACTAGGTGAGCCCTAGGGGACCATATCAAAGCCATACCTCCATGACTTTAATAAGGTGAAAAAGAAAATGCAACAAGAAAGAGGGATGTTCAAAGGGATTTTTCTTAATTCATGTGAGGTCTAAATCTTAGGGAACATCATTCCTAATGTCTCCAAAAGAGGACCAATTAGAGGATAAAAGATTCACAACTTAGGGAATGCAGTGTGTTGCATCACCACTAAGAGGAATATAATATGTTGAGATAGATCAAGCTCTTGAAGGACATTACTCCCAATGTCACCACAAAGAGAAAAACACAACACATGAAGTAAGAAAATCACATCAAGGAACATGAAAAAGACTACAAATTAAATAATGCCAAGGTATTGTTCAAATTTCAAAAGAATCACTTCTATGCTATGAGCGATTAATTTAAAGTAGCAAAACATGCTTGAAATTTGCTATACAAATTTTGGAAAGTTTTAGGGCCATTTCAGGAACTCTAAGTGCCTCAAATCTAACTCGAAAGATTTTCAGGTGCAAATTTGGGAAACTAAAACTGCAATATCTTTCAACCCAGGAATAGAAAATAAAAACCATAAATTGGGAATTTCATTATGATGAAAAGGGTATGGACAAAAATGTAAAAACATCTAAAAACTGAGAAACTTGAAATTTAACTATTTTTGGGTAATGCAAGATTGCCCTTACACCACTGGATGCTCTTGCATCAGTCAACATGGAAGAGAGATAGGGTGTCTCAGCACCTTGCGTCATCCCCAAAAGGAAAACAAAAGATAAAAATGAATGGAAAATCAAAGATAATGAAAAATATTTTGGGTCAATATGGAAGAGACATAGGGTGTCTCAATGCCTCAAGCATCATCCCCAAAAGGAAAACACAAGACAAAAATGTAAGGAAGAGCGAAGATAATAAAAAATATTTTGGGTCAACATGGAAGAGACATAGGGTGTCTCAATGCCTTACATCATCCCCAAAAGGAAAACACAAGACAAAAATGAAAGGAAAAGCGAAGATAATGAAAAATAAAAGTTAAAGACCAAAGAAAAGGTGAAACACTTACGACATATGGAAGAATGAAGGTACAAATAGAGGAATGCACATAGAGAGGAAGTATCAAACAAAACATTATGGGGGGTCACATTACACACATGAAATCAACCAAAAGAAAATGAAAATGCAAGAGACTAGTAAGGCATAGGTGAGTCAACCTAAAGCAATTCATCCGCTTCCCAATCTTAGTGTATATAAGCAGAAGGTAGACAATGAGCCTAAGGGACAATGAAAAATGCATTACTAGGACAAGGCTATCTACTTCTTTCCCCCACTGAGTGCAAGACAAAAATGAGCCAAGCTAGGTGATGGTAAAGATCATGTAACAGTGAGAATAGAGTACTCTGCAACTATTACATGACAATAAGGCAGAAGAAAATGTTATTTGATCACTAGATAACAATTATCTTTATTGAACTGATATTTACTCAATATGTTCTTGTATGCATGACACTTATCAGAACTATTTCCAAGAGTTTAGTGGTATCGACAATGTGGAACAATTGTATCTTTAGGATATAGTATGATCCTATCTTTCATTGTTGGAAATAGTATGTCTTTTGTTGAGAAGGATTTGTAATTTTCTTTCACTTTTAGGTGGTGGATGAAGGGGTTGTAGTTTTTGTAATTTGTAAGGCCTTATGTGCTTGCTAGATTCACCAACTTCTCTAGATGGGATGAGGGCAGGAGGTCCTGAGATTATTGTATCTTTGTTATCCTTATCCTTAGGGGATGTGGGTTGCTCTTTAGGAAGGAGGACATTCATATCAGGAGGAGAATCTAAGATTACCGTACCATCACTATGAATCTTTAGGTATTCTCTAGGAGGTCTTATGTTGTCAGGGTGATCTTGATATCCTAACCCTTTTATGTTTTCATTAGTTGATATTTGCTCTAGGACTTGATGAATGTTATGTTCACTTGTTGTATCACATCCTTGTTTACTCAATATTTTGAATCCTTTTCCATATGTGTCATCTAGATTGATTGGAGTGTTTGTTACTTGGTTGTCATAAAATGTTTAAGTGTTTGCTTGTTTAGAGGAACTAGGCTCACCTATTGTAGGGAACTTAGGTTCAAATTTTGTCTTGATTTCAGGATGTAGGTACTTAGTAAGGGCGTCTTGGTCCTACTGATGATATTTTGAAGTTCTAGAAAGTGAAACAGAAAGACAACAACGACAACAAGATGCTAAGCTAGAAACCTTGAGAGGGATTAAGATGCCAAGAATGGAATTTCTTTCCCAATAGAGGTTTTTGTCAAAAAAACAAAAATTCTGAGTTGTTAACAATATTCCTAGGTTTCCTATCTAGGGACTTGATGTTTAGAAACAAAAAACTAGGCAAATGAATGAAATAAAAAGTAACTAAAGGAAAGCAATTGGATGCAAAGGTGAATGCAATAATAATGTTTCTAAATTAAATTAGGATGATTGAAAATGCACTTTTCACTTTTTAATTGAGATATAATGATGCAAGAAAGACAAAAAATGCAACCTATATGCACTTTCACTAATGAAATTGTAAGAAACCCTAGATGTACTTTCACTAACGCAAGATGCAATGCAAGAATGAATGTAACCTAGATCTAGAATTTTAGTGGACTCCAATTCAAAAAGTGAATGAATGTTCAAAAATGCCAAGTTCACCAAAATGAACAATATGAAAAATGATGTGGTGATGTTGTACCACTATTTTCCTATTTTCACTCAAATATGTCCTAGGATCCCAAATTGGATTGACTATCAAACCAAATGGTGAGTCAATTCTCAACAAGGAAGACATAGGAGGGGTTCTTTTAGGCTTTGAAGGGCTCACCAAGCTAGAGCTCAGAAAAGACACTTTAACATTCAACTCACAAAACCTAGTAATGCAAGCTAAATGAAGGATGAAAATTATGAAATTAAGTAACAAAAAGCTAGGGTATTGTAAACACAGGTTTTGGTACCATAATGCTCTCTTGCACTTCTAGGGTTTTTCACCTAAAAGGAGAGAGGTAGGCCAAAATGAAGCAATTTATACACTCAAGATTAATGTAATAGGGATGCAATATGCCTAGATGAGATGATCTAAATGTAATAAAATGAAAAAGGAAATGAATTTTTAATGTAAAACCTAAGAAATGAAAGTTATTTGAAAATACATTGTGATATGCAAAAAAACCTAGAAATGAAAGTGAACTATAACAGAAATAAATGAAACTGAATGTGTGCACTTAAGAACTTGTTGGAGACTAGAAATGACTTCTAAAATGATACTATTCCTAAAAATAAATGGCCTACTCAGACTCATTCGCCATTCTGGGTGAATTAGTCCTGGATGTGGGAAACTATTCTTGACCCCATTCTGAACAAACGGGTAACCAAAAGTTCTACAAAGAAAAATTTCAAGCCTAACAGTGGGACTCATTCACCACTAATGGAAAATGAGTCCACTTTTGAATTTTTGAAAATCCAAAAGTGGAAATAGAAGCCCTTGGTCTACAATTCAATTCCTGAAAGGTGTCCGCTTCTAAAACTCTGATTTTTGGCACTGAAGGTGACTTTTAGTGGATATTTTGATGTAATCAACAAGGAGATGTCTTTAAAAAAATTACAACTTATCCTTCAAATATTTCCAATCATTTAAGATATCTAAATCTCCAAACACACAAGAAAAGAAGGAGAAATCTTGGATGTTAGGCCATGGGGGTTTTCCTTGGTCAAACCCCATTTAAGTAATTAAACCAAATGAAGAAATAATATCAAGCATGAACATGAAATATTGGAATTAGTACCTTTCCATGATGATTGGTTTTGAATTTCTGTAATAATAGATGAAGATTCTACCCTTGAATGCTTTATAAAGCTATCTTGATGACTTAGAATGCTAAAACCCTAGCTTGCTTGACTTAAGAACATGATGAATGATGGATGAATTCAAGTTATGATGAGTTAGGATTTAGAAGCTTGTATTTATAGGAAATCCACCTAATTTTCCCATTAATTTGATCCCCAAGGCTGACATGAAGAAAAATTAAAGGGTATGTGCAGGATCATGATGGGCCAAAAAGTGGCAATATGATAGGTATTTGTAGGGTATGTGGCTGACAACTTTTTTTTACCCAAAATTAATGAAACGAAAAGGGTTTTTAAAGGACATTCTCAGCTTTCCACCAATATAAATTATGCTTTACTTTGATTTTAATAAATAATTATTATTCATTTTTTATTTGAATTATGACTAAAGTCCTATTGATAGGCTGATTGAAAACATCTATAGCTTTCAAATGGTATCACAATTTTGAATTTGAAACATGCCACATTCTATGCTTTATATACTATAGGATTAAAAAAAAAGATTGAATTTCATGAAGTTTTGACCAAGTTAAGGTGTTTTATATTTTTAAAAGTTGTAATAAAAAAATCATAATTAATTAATTTACTTAGAAAAAAATTACAAAAATATGCATCACATCGAAATGAGTCCTCTACTTATATCTAAAATATTATAAAAAAATGTTATCACTTTATTGTGGTATGGTGGTCTATTGACACCTACTTCTTATTTTTTCCCTAAATTTAAGTACTACTGCATTGAAATTTCAATTTTCACCAAATAGATTTTGGTTTTAAAAATAAACCTAGTAGTTTAGAAACTACATTCAATTTCTACAAATTCTATTCTACATATTTTTGAAATAATATAGATAACTTATTCAAATTTTTACATGAAGTTGCCTAACTCATTTTTTTGAATTTTTGCCACTTACCTATTTTTTCCATGATGATCTTGCACATACTCTAAAATTAAAACCTAATTTTTTCACTCATACCCCAACAATGACTCAAATGGGACTCATTCGCCATCAAGGACAAATGGGTCCCACTTGGATGGGACTCATTTTCCCCTAATGGCGAATGGATCCCATAAGGGCCATTCTGCTAGTTGGAATGTCGGGAAGTAAGGAAATTAGGTTTATATGGTGAATTCGTTAGTTAGTTCATCAAATTATGCCTTGGGATGCACAATATGGGGACATTGGAGCCTATGAATGATGATGTAAAGGTAAATTAGTGCTTGGGATACAAAATTCAATGTGAAAGTGTGATTAAATACACTTCTCATCAGTAAAATGAGGTCCACTTATCCTAGAAAGGAACAACATCCAATGTGAATGTTTAAAACACATTACAACACTAGATTAACATTAGGTTTAATTTACAAGCCTTCTAGATTAATGTGAAGATGCAATTAAATACATTTTATAACATTGAATTAGGGAAAAATATGTCCATTAAGTCTAGAGAAGTGTGAAATTTTTTTACAACACTTCACAACGCCTTTACAATATGTCAATGAATGTGTTCTATTTAGTTTGTAAGGGTCCAAGACCTATTTTGGATGTTTAAAATAACTCACAACACTAAATCAAGGCTTCATTAAGTCCAATTTATCATCAATTAATCTCAAATCAAGCAAGGAAAAAGCAATAGATTTTTTGTGTCCACATTTAGCCCCCACTTTAGTGAGAGGATAAAATTTCTTGAAACTCACACTAAAGTATACATTCAAGAGGGGTCCAATCATACTAATGTAGATGGTCTAGGATAACAAAGATGAAGGAAGTGATCAATCCCCTAGGATCCAAGATCATAAGTCAAGCTAACATGAGTGCAAAAAGACACACACAAGGTAAATGATTTGAAGCAAAACAAGATACATGATCATGAAATGGAAAGAACTAGAAGCAAGAGAAATGAAAATGAGGTGGATAAAGATTTGATTGTTTGTCCAAAAAATTATGGATCAGATCTAGGCTATCTTTCCAAAAATAAATGCATACTCACTCTGAGGTGACATAACTCTTGACTATCTGTCAGGTGAGAAGTCCTAAAAGCTAAGACACATACGACCAATATGTGCTCACACACATGCAGGTTGCTACATGGGGAAATTCATGTTTGGAATGGGTTTCTCGCTCAACCATACCAAATTTATACCTTCTAATAACTTTAATAAGGCACCACAAAAATGATCTTCAAGCTCTATGAGGTAAGAAAAACTTTGTATGCTTGACACTCATAGACATTGTAAATGCAAGATAGTGTAAGGAACATTCAAAGGGATTTTGCTTAGTTCGTGCATGGTCTCATCTCAGGGAACATCATGCCTAATGTTTCAAAGAGAGGATGTATCAAAGAAGTATCACACTCTTGGAGGGAATCAATCCCAATGACACCACGAAGAAAAGTACACATCACAAGAAGGAATAAATCACACAATGAAATATGAGTGCCAATGTATGCCCCCACTTTAAAGTGGTTTCTAACACCATTGTTGTGAGAAATTTCTTTAAAGTAGAAGAGGACACAAGAGCTTATTTAGAAATCCCTATGCCAAGTCATATGTTTCTGATAAGCTACTTCATGAAAAAGTTAGTATGTCATGTACAACCCAACTTAATACATGTCATCCACATCCCAAGTTTTCTATTATATGTTCATGAAAGGTTAACGACTAGCCATAAGAGAAAATGACAAGTGAAATACAAGGAAAATATTTCTTAACTCCCTTGCCCCCACTTAGTGTATAACAAGGGTGAGTTGAAATGATTGATAAAATGCATGGTTAGAGTAAAAATTAGTATCAATTAGAGGAATGAGGTGCCCCCACATAAGAAAGAGCACCAGACTCCTGAAGATGTTGTATTTTATGACTCAAAGGCTTACATTCATTAGTGTAATGACCATGAACTTTTTAAGATGTGAAAAATAGAATCTTGTAAGAAAATTTCTTTCGAGTTCTAGGAGGGAGAGATATCAAGTAATCTTGAAGAAGTCTCAACAAGATACCCTCTTGATAAATAGTAGAATATGTTCCTATGGTTTGCTTCAAAGATACATATTGCTTAGTATTAGTTGTCATATCTACACAAGACTCTGCCTACTGCAATATTTTGTTCTCTCCTGTATAGGAGGGTGTAAAATCTAACAAACTCATTTCATTAGTGTTTGGTGAGATGACATTGAAATTAAGCGAAGGTGTACTTGTTTGTTTGCTTTCTCATGAAGGAGAATTACCAAGATCACTAGTGTCGATCAATTCAGGATGCACTACAGGTAAGGTTGGATTTGATGAATTGTTTGTGATGGTGTTGATATTGATTAAAGGTTTGACTATTTCTATCAAAGGACAATAACCAAGACCATGAGTTGTTTCTTGTGCTCTAGGATCAATGGGAACACAATACCTTGTTCTTTAGCACCACATCCTTTTCCACTATATCCAAGTTATTTCATAAGCTCATAACCTCTTCCATAAAGATTTTCATTGCTTTTGGATTTGGTGGTTGTTCGTGATTAAGTTCATCAAATTTTTTTATGTAACTTGTCTTTTGTTCTAAAGTGGTTGAGGTGGATGCTTTGGAAGGGTCAACTAAGTTTTATGTTGACAAAACTGCTTTTTCATGTCCCTTTTCAGAGTCTTTGTGTATGATCTTGTACTTTCCCATGAATGTGGGTGTGAAATCTAAGGAACCCCAATCATCATCTAATTACTTCATGTGTTTTTCTTTATTTTTCTATTGTACAGGTTCCACTTGTGTAGTTGATTTTGATGTGGTTAAGGGATTGTCTTTGTGTTTCTCAAGCTGTAAGACACTATAAGGCTCATGATTATTGTCAAGTGTGTACACTTTTTTGTTGTAGATGTATTTCATTTTTTAATGAAGAGAAGAAGGAACCCCATTCATTGCATGGATCCATGGTCTGCCTAAGATAAGATTACATGAAATTTCATGAGGAATAACATGGATTGGTGTATTCAATGTGGCCATTCCAATTGTAAGAGGTAAACTGATTACCGCGAGCAGTTTCTTTTCAACATTGTCAAATCCCTTAAGAGATAAAGAATTAGGTTGAATATTTGATTGATCAATGCCAAGCCTATCCAGAAGGCTCACTATACACACATTAAGGGAAGAACTGGTATAAAAAATAATCCTCTTTATATCCCTTTTCATTTGTATTGAGCTATGATCATGAAAGCATCATTTTTTTTTGCACTTCCAAAGATGGGAGTTCACTTTGGTGGAAAATAATGTCAACATTTATTCCTTGAATGATGGCTACTATGTCGATTGGTTACACATTAGAAGGGAAAGGAACTTGTTGCAAGGCATCTTGAATCATGTTGTGGTAGTGAGGGGAGACTTGAATAAGGTCCCATAATGATATCTTAGCAGGAGTGTTCTTAAGTTGCTTGACAAGATGATACTCCTTTCAACTTGGTAAGATAGTGTTGGGTAGGATAGGATTAGGAAAAGGTAAAGGTGTTGGGATTGGTTGTGGTGGTTGTAGATTATTCCTAGTGTGATATGTATGAGCAATGACATTATGAATCAGTTGTTGTGAAACATTATTCTTAGGTTGGTAAAGGAAAAATTCAGATTTATTTTGAGTTTGTTGCTTGTGTGATGTTGGGTAAAGGATGAGCTGGGGTTGAATAATATTAACATTCCTTGAAAAATGAGATTCTAACATGGCCTCTTCATCTTCTTCTAAGGTCATAATATCATTATAGTCAATGTTGTCCTTTTCATGTATCAAGATATCCTCTATCCTCCCTAGGAGGAGAGTTTCTAGGATAACTACAAATCACATGTTCTTTACATTTGAGGTTTGGTTCTTCTAAAATGTCTTCATCACAAGTAAGGGAGTTATCAATGGTTAAGTTTTGTTGTTTATCTATAGTGGGGATGTTAGGGGAAGGCTCTATTTGATTGCCATGTTTCTCTAAGGTCTCATTATCTTGTTCCATATTATCTACCCTAATAGGAGAGCTTATAATATTTTTTCCCAAGGTTGAATTTGGTAAAGTAGCTTCATCACAACTGAGGGAGGCATTAGGAGAAGGACCATTGTGATTTTCAAATAGATTATTCCAAATGGTAGGAGAATTAGAGAAGGGAGGACCAAGGTTCTCATGATTCTTAATAGGAATGTCTTCTAACACCAGCCTATCCTCTTTGCATCAAGGTGGGATATTAGGAGGACAATTTTTTCTTGTCATGGTTATGAAGAATAGGTAAGGTGATGGTTAGAAATGTTTCTATGATCTCATCCTCTTGTTTTCTAATTTCTTCCAAAGGGGGATGAGGAGAGGGACAATCAAGACCCTCAACACTTGTATCTTCTTTCACCAAGATACCTTCATCACTAATAGGAGAGATATCAAGAGAAGAACAAGTATGATTGTTATGATTGTCTACACTACCATCCTTACCAATAGGAAATGTAATATTAAGGATTGCATCAATGGTTTGATTAAAAAAAAGAATAACATGTTTCTCAATGACGTCAAATGTTGTTGTAATCAAATTGAAATCATAAGAAGGCATGTTGTACTTATACAATCCATTGTTGACCAAATCAAAGCCACATATTTTGAAATAAAACATGCTATGAAAAATTAAATAAAGTGAAATGCAATGATTTAAATGCAATTTTCAGATGTAAAACAAAGTAAGTTATTGATTACAACATGCAACAATCTAAAAGATGAAATGTTGTATATGCAAATTTGAAATTGAACAATACATGAAATGAGCTAATTTAAGCTAGATTTAATGAAATGCATGTAATAGAAACTCATCCAACTGATATAGATAGGTAATGGCAGCAAATACAAGTGCAAAAATAGGGTTTTCAACTCTGTAGAAGGTAGTTTCAGGGGTAAAAAGGGATTAATTCTCCCAAGGTGACGAATGAGTCCCAATAGGGATTCTTTTCAAAATTTTCCAAAATTTTGGAGTGATTTTAACATTTTTTATGTTGTATGATGCATACCTAAGATGCAAATGCAGAATTTTAGAAATTTTTAATGATTTGAGATGCAAAAATGAAACCTATATGCACTTTCACTAATGCAAAATTTTAAAACCTTGGCATGCAAATTAACTAATGCAAACCCTAATGAAAATTCAATGCAAGCTAGATATAGGATGATGAAGGACTCCAAATTATAAAAGAAAAGTATTCTAAAAGTGGGTTCACCAAAATGTAAGCATGACTTTTGGTACACTAATGCTCTCTTGCACTTCTAGGGTTTTTCACCTAAAAGGAGAGAGGTAGGGAAAAACCAAGCAATGTCTACACTCAAAATTAAAGTAATATGGATGAAATATTCCTAGATGAGATGATATAAATGTAATAAAATAAAAAGGAAACGAATTATTAATGTAAAACCTAAGGAATGCAAGTTGTTTGAAAACACATTGTGATATGCAAAAAGACCTAGAAATGAAAGTGAACTGTAATAGAAATAAATGAAACTAAATGTGTGCACTTGAGAACTTTTTGGAGACTGGAAATTACTTCTGAAATGCTACTAATCCTAAAAATTTGGCCTACTGGGACTCATTCGCAATTCTGGGTGAATTAGTCCTAGATCTGGGAAAGTGTTTCGAATCCCGTTTCAGACAAATGGGTATCCAAAACTATAGAGAAAAATTTTCAAGCCTGAAAATAGGACTCATTTACCACTAATGGAAAATTATTTCACTTCTAAATTTCTAAAAATCCAAATGTGTAAACAAAATCCCTTAGTCTGTACTTTAGTTCCTGATAGGTGTTCGATTTTGAAAATCTGATTTCCAGCACTGAGGTGAATTTTAGTGGATATTTTGACTTAATCAACAAGGAGATGTATTCAAAAATTTCACAAATTATCCTTCAATTATTTTGAATCCTTTAAGATATATAAATCTATAAACACACAAGAAAAGAAGGAGAAATGTTGGATGTTAGGGTATGGGGGTTTGCCTTGGTCAAACCCCTTTTAGGTAATTAAACCAAATGAAGAAATAATATGAAGTATGAACATGAAATAATGGAGCTAGTACCTTTTTATGATGGTTTATCTTGGATTTCTGCAACAATAGATGAAGATTTTTCCCTTGAATGCTTTAGAAAGCTATCTTGATGACTTAGAATGCTAAAACCCTAGCTTGCTTGACTTAAGGACATGATGAATAATGGATGAATTCAAGTTATGATGAATTAGGTTTTAGAAGATTTTATTTATATGAAATCCACCTAATTTTCCTATTAATCTGATCCCCAAGGTTGACATGTAGAAAAATTAAACTTACAACCTAATTTTTCATGCTCAAACCCAAAAAATGACTCAAATGGGACTCATTCGCCATCAAGGGTGAATGGGTCCCACCTGAATGGGACTCATTTTCCCCTAATGGTGAGTGGGTTCCACAGGGGCCATTCTACTAGTTGGAATGTCGAGAAGTAAGGAAATCAGGTTTATATGGTGACTTTGTCAGTTATTTCATCAAATTATGCCTTCAGATGCACAATATTGGGGCATGAGAGCCTATTAATGATTATATAAAGGTCAATTAGGGCTTGGAACACAAAATTTAATGTGAAAGTGTGATTAAATACACTTTTCATCATTAAAATTTGGTCCACTTAGCCTAGAAAGGCGCAACATCCAATGTGAATGTGTAAAACACATTACAACACTAGATTAACATTAGGTTTAATTTACAAGCCTTCTATATTAATGTAAAGATGCAATTAAATATATTTTATAACATTGAATTAGGGGAAAATATGTCCAATAAGTCTAGAGAAGCATGAAATTATTTTACAACACTTCACAACACCTTTACAATACATCAATGAATGCATTTTATTCAGTTTGCAAGGGTACAAGACCTATTGTGGATGTGTAAAACACCTTAGAACACCAAATCAAGGCCTAATTAAGCCCAATTTGTCATCAATTAATCACAAATCAAGCAAGAAAAAAGGGATACATTTTCTATGTCCACAAGTATGTGTACCTAGGAAGTCTGGAGATGTGAAGAGGATTCTAGAAATGCAAAAATGTTGTCAAAATGTGTAGAGGATTTTGAAAATGCAAAAATGTTGTCAAAATGTGCTCGGGAGGACTAAGATTCCCTTACTGTTGACTTAGTCTCGTTGCTTCTTTTCGGGGGGAATGCAAAACCTTCAGATGATGGAATAGGATATGAAAGAATCTCTATAAAATACTCTCAAGAGGACTAAGATTCCCTAGGTGGTAACTTATATTCCCATTCTAAATTCCAGAAAAGTGATCCCGAGGCTCAAGGTTTGAACTTCCTTCTTCTCATATCTCAGGTTCTAAAACTTTCAAATTTGGTTTGACGTAGGTGAGTTTTCGTGAAGATGACAACTTTGCAATGCAACTTTGCAACTTTGTAACTTTTCACTTCAAATGATCTTCAAGTCTTAAACCTAAATATGAAATTAAAAACACACAAGATAGGTAAAGCTTGTAGATTTTTAGTAAATGGGTGTTTTCCTTGGTCAAACCCCTTGTTAGTACTAATGAAACCTTGAAATGAAATGGAATAATCAAGGGAAATGATGAATGAACAAGTAATGTTAAAACTCACCAAACCCTTGTAATAAGGTTATGAAAATATGATTGAAATGGCTAGAATGGATGTGGTTCTTAACTCTTTCTTGAATGATGTTGGTCTTGTATGAAACACTTGCTTGAATCATAAATCCTACATCATAATTATTAGAGCAATGAAAAACATGATGCCACAATATCCTTGATATGATGCTTGAATCTTGATGATGGATCCAAATGCTTGATGAATTGTTGTTGACCTCATAAACTTGCTTGAGGAATGAATACTTTAATTCTTGTTATCTTGCTTAAATGAAAACAAGTGAAGGAACCTTGTATTTATACTTATCTATGCTTAATATCCCAAAATTACACCACAACAAGCCGACATATGAAATCATTAATTAAAGGATGATAAATCTTGCCAAGATTTGAAATTAAATCCCAATGTGGACAATGAAAAAGTTACCCCTCTATTTTTTTTGTCTTTTTTAGGTCCTCCTTGTGACCTTGGCTTAGTGTGCCTTGATTTAATGTTGTAATGTGTTCAACACATTCACATTAGGTCTTGGGCCCTAGCAAATTAAAAGAATTCAAGTGGTGTCTTAAACTTAAGTGTTGTAAATTTTTGTGACACACTTTCACACTTTTCTAGGACCTTTTTAATATAATTCACTTAAATAACCTCTTTTTATCACTTAACACTTGTCTTATTTTAAAGTGTTGTAAAGTGTTGTAACAAACTTTCATGCTTTTCTAGGCTTGTCATCAATAATTTAACCCTTTGTTATGTTTAAATGACCCCTTTATACACTTACAAGCCCTACTTAAGTTTGTTTTAGAGAGTAATCTTGTTAAACATCATTTAATAAAATTTAATTCTCAACACCCACTTAAATTGCCCTGGTGTCGCCACTAGGGGTGACTTGGTCCCATTTGGCTCAAAAATAAAAAAAAATATTTCAAAATTCTAGTGCGATATTATTTTCTAAACCTTGAGGTTAGTGTGTGATGTGGTATTGTCAAGAAATTTTGTATCATCATGTATAAATATAGGGTTTCCCTCTCATTTTTCATCTCCTAAAATCTCTTTAGTCTTAGAAGCTCTTCCAGTGTTCTAATCAAGTGATTTAGCATTCAGGCACTTTGGAGCCATTATTTGCATATATTTAGATTTCTACTTTAAGGGTTTTGTGAGTTGTAGCATTGCATTTTTTTCATTCATCATTCTCTTTTCATTTCATTTTCAAGGGTTTAATTACCAAATCGGGGTTTGACCAAGGAAAATTCGTATTCACTAACCCTTAACACTTTTTTGCCTCTTTGCATGTGTGTTTTGCAAGTCTTGTATGCAGATTTGTCAAAGACTAAGGTGTGAAAATTTTTCAACAATTTTTCAAAGTCATTCAAAGTCAAAAAAACCGTAAAAGAATCCTAGAGATCATCTATACACCAGATTCTATAGATTTAGATTCAGAAACTTGTTAGGAACTATAGTGCAGACCGATAGCTATAGATTGCATCTTTGAATTTATCAAAAGATGAATGTGGAATAAGTCACCATCAGTGGTGAATTAGTCCCACTACCAGGGCTGAAAAGTGTTTTTTGCAGTTTTGGATACCCTTTTGGCTCAAACATGTTCTAGTAGAATTTCCCTGAAACATGACTAAGTTGCCCAACTTGGTGTAAGTGTCCAAGTTGACTTCAATAGTGATTTATACAAGATTATTTACCCTCTCTACATCACCTCCCAGTTTCTAGGTGCACCCCTTTAGTCTTAGCAATTTCTATTATAGTTTATTTGCATTCTTAGTTCATTTTGCATATCACATTTTGTTTTAAAAAAAAATGCATTTCCTTAGTTTTACATCCATAATTTATCCTCTTTATCAATTTATAGCCTTAGGAACAATCTCCCTTGACTTATTTCAATCTTTATTGCATTGGAATCTCACAAAATTGTTCGAGTGTGAGCAATGCAAAATTGGATTCCTCTTCATTCATTCCCATTTTAGATGTGGATAAGAGAAGTTGTGACGCCATTTCCATTGTCCACATTTTGGTGAACCTGACTTTAGAACATTTTATTTATGATTTCAAGTGCATTTATATTCTAGAATTACATTGCATTGAATTTTGTATTGTTTAATTTTCATTCTAGAGTTTCATACTTTTCATTAGTGAAAAGCTTAAATAGCTTGCATTTTTGCATTGCATTTCATTAAAAATTAAAAAAATTATACATTTTCATACTATCTCTGCATCTGAAAATCTAAAAAGAATAAAAAACACTTCAAAAATTCTGAGAAATTCCAAAAAGATCACTAGTTGGACTCATTCGCCACCCTAGGCAACTTAGTTACATTTTATGTTTTTTGTTATTACATTTATGTTATTGTTTCCAAATTTGTTGTTTTATCCAATTTCTTGCACTTCATTTTCTTTCATTCATTTACATCATGGCTAAGTGTTTTAATAAATTTTGGATGTCATTAAAATGCTTAATTGACATGTCAAGTTGTGCCTTTGGAACTAATCATAATGACATTGAACTTCCTCATGCTCCTTCAACTCCTCATGAATGTCCTCCTCGTGATGTTGACATCATTGGAGAAGATGATGATAGCATGAAAAAGTTCCTAAATTAATTCCTTGATAACCTTGAAGCTAATTCATCCTTTTATCCATCCATGAAACAACATGACCTTCCTACAGTACCACCTCCTGATATGTTTTGTTACTTACATCCTAAAAAAAAAAAGGAACCTAAGTTCCCTACACAAGGTGAACCTAGTTCTAAACAAACAACCCCTCAACCATTCTATGACAACAAGGTCACCAATACTCCAATCAACCTTGAAGAAACCTATGGAAAATGTTCTACCATCTTGAGAAAACAAGGATGTAACATAACAATTGAACATGACATTCATCAACTCTTAGAGAAAAATCCAAAAGATGAAAACACAATGGGATTAGGTTATCAAGATCTCTCTCATAACAACAAGCCTGCTAGAGAATATATGAGGCTTCATGATGATGGGATGGTGATCTTTGATTCCCCTCCTGATATGAATTTCCTTATTCCTCAAGAGCAACCCTTACCTAATAACAATTACAAGGATGAGAGGATCACTTTGGATCCTCCTTAAATTCGAGAAAAGGGTGAATCTAGCAAATGCAAAAGACCTTACAAGTTACAAAAGCTAAAGTTTCCTCTTGGTCCACCACCTGAATGTGAAAGGAAATTACAAATACTTTTAAACAAAGGAATCATATTGTTAGAACCTATGAAAAGGTTCTAGTGATATATCCTAAAGATGCTCATGTTCTACATTTTGCATACCATCACATTCTTGGACATAGATGTGATGAGTGTTTTCAATTGAAAGAAATACTGAGCAAGCATCATTTTGATGGTGATAATTGCTATCAAATAATTCCATAAACCACCCTCCAACTCCTTATCATGTACTAGTTGTAGAACATTCTGTTCTCACTATTACATGACCTTTCCCATCACCTACCTCAGTTCATTCTTTCCTTCCACCCAGTGGGGGCAAGAAGTTGCTAGCCTTGTCCTAGTAATGTATTTGTCATTTTCCCTTAGCTACATTATTCACCTTCCATTTATACCAACTGAGATTGTGAGGCAGATGACTTTCTTGATAGTTGAATCACATTTTCCTTACTAGTCTTTTGCACTTTCTTTTTCTTTTCCTTTTGTGTGTTTGCATGTGCGTAATGTCCTCCCTTGTGATGTTTTGTTTGATGTTCTCTCTTTGTGACATTCCTCTATTTGTACCTTCCTTCTTCCCTATGTTGTACATCGCTTTCACCTTTTTCTTTTGTCTTTTTCTTGTGATTTCCTTTTGGGGATGATGCAAGACATCAAGAAATTTCATGTATCTTTCATGTTGACCCAAAATGCTTTTCTTTTTCTTTGTCTTTTCTTTTATCTTTTTCTTGTGTTTTCCTTTTGGGGATGACACAAGGCATCAAGACATTTCATGTCTCTTTCATGTTGACCCAAAAGGATTTTCCTTTTTATTTTCCTTTTCTTTTGTCTTTTTATTGTGTTTTCCTATTGGGGATGACACAAGGCATTGAGACATTTCATGTCTCTTTCATGTTGACCCAAAAACCTTTCCTTTTTATTTCGCCTTTTATTTTTCATTTGGATTTTGTTTTCCTTTTGGGGATGATGAAAAGTGTTGAGACACCTGATGTCTCTTCCATTTTGACTGAAAAGGTTCTTTCTTTTTCTTTTTTTTCACTCTCTTTGTGTCATTCTTCTAGTTCTATGTATTTGGGGAATGATGTTAGTTCTAAGCTCTCTAAACAAAACATTGCAGCAAAGAACATACTAACCCCAAATCCACATATCTCATATGTGTTTAGTGTTTTCCTTTTGGGGGAAACCCCTTCCTTCTTCATTTTCCTCTTTCCTCTCCTTCACATGACGTAGCCTTACTCAAAAACATATGACTTGGAATAGGGGCTTTCCAAGTTAGCTCTCATGTCTTCTTTCCTTTTTTCATTTTCACTTGCTACTTTAAAGTGATTTCTCATGGTATGTCTTGAGGATAATGAGTGGGCCAAAAAGTGGCAATGAGGAAAAAAACACGTCTTTCATCAACCCAAAAATGTGAAAAATACCGTGTTGACTTTTTTTAGGCTTGGGTGTCAGTACACACCACCAAAGAAAACACCAATCCTAG
>VDFB02270651.1:498248896-498268053 GCA_007258455.2 Sequoia sempervirens
TACAATTTTTAACCAAATAGACTTTTAAAATAAAATAAACTTAGTAGTTTAGAAACTACATTCAATTTTCCACATATTCTATTCTTACATATTTTTGAAATAATATAGATAACTTATTCAAATTTTTATGTCAAGTTGCCTAACTCTGATTTTTCTGAATTTTCATTGCCACTTAAGGGCTTGTTTTTTCCATGATTATCCTGCACATACCCTCATAGTATAGTGTGTAGCAATTCCTTTAAAGTTGGGGCATACATTGGCATTATCATTTTGCATTCTTCCTTTTTCTTCATTCTTAGTGCATCCTTATTACTTCGTAAGATGTGTTTTGTCACTTTGTGGATGACATTGGGTGCGATGTCCTTCATAAGCATGATCTATCTTAGCATATTGCATTCCTCTTGGTGGCTTGATGTGAAACTCTACATCCCCTAAGTTTTTAATTTTCTATTCTTTGATTGGTCCTCTCTTGGAGACATTACACACAATGTTCCCTAAGTTAAAGACCTTGCATGAACTAAGCAATACTCCTTTGAAAATCCTTTGCATGTTGCATTATGTATTTGTTATATGGCCACCTTGCATAACACAACTTGCATGCTTGTGGTACCATTGTGTTTATTCATGAGCTCCAAGCATATGAAGTTTTTCTTGTCCCATGAAGCTTGAAAAGTCATTTTCTTTTGTTCCGCCTTATTAAAGTTTTTCAGGAGGTATAACTTTGGTATGGTTGAGGGAGAAGCCCATTTTGAGGCATGGCTTTACCCATAGCCACTTGTGTGTGTGAGTGCATACTATCCATGAGTGTATGCTTCTCACCTTTTAGGTCTTCTCACCCGGTGGATAGCCATGAGTTCCATTGCCTCAGAGTGAGTATGTATTTTTCCAAACAAACAAACTAGATTTGATCCACATCGTGTTGGAAAAATGGTCGAAGCTTGATTTGATTCATTCATTATTTCTTTCCTTTTCTCTCTTTCATCTTTGGCTTTGTGTGCTTATTCATTTTCATCATGCATGTTCCCTTTTCACTCATGTTAGTTCATTATAATATTGATCCTAGGGGCTTGATCACTCCTCTTGGTCGTTGTTGTCCCATCTTGCTAGCATTGGTTCATGGGAACCCCTCTTGATTGCATGTGGGTCTACTTTAGTAAGATTTTGAAGAAAGTTCATCCTATCACTAAAGTAGGGGCTAAATGTGGACACTAAAAAAGTAAATCTTCTTCATTTTTTTGTCTTGTTTAGGTCCTCCTTGTGACCTTGGATTAGTTATGCCTTGATTTAATGTTGTAATGTGTTCAACACATTCACATTAGGTCTTGGGACCTATAAAATTAAAAGAATTCAAGTGGTGTCTTACTTAAGTGTTATAAAGTGTTGTGACACACTTTCACACTTTTCTAGGACCTTTTTAATATAATTCACTTAAATAACCTCTTTTTATCACTTGCCAAGTCTTATTTCAAAGTGTTGTAAAGTGTTGTAACAAAATTTCATGCTTTTCTAGGCTTGTCATCAATAATTTAACCCTTTCTTATGTTTAAATGACCCCTTTATACACTTACAAGCCTTAAGTTTTTTTTAGAGAATAATCTCATTAAAATCATTTAATACACTTTAATTCTTGACACCCACTTAAATTTCCCTGGTGGGACCGAGTCACCACTAGGGATGACTTACTCCCATTTGGCTCAAAAATAAAAAAATATTTCAAAATTCCAGCAGGATATTATTTTCTAAACCTTGAGGTCAGCCTGTGATGTGGTATTTTCAGGAAATTTTGTATAATCATGTATAAATATATGGTTTTCCTCTCATTTTTCATCTCCTAAAATGTTTTTAGTCACATAAGCTCTTCTAGCATTCTAATCAAGCAATCAAGTGATTTAGCATTCAATCACTTTGGATCCATTACTTGCATATCTTCAGATTTCTACTTCAAGGGTTTGGTGAGTTGTAGCATTGCATATTGTTCAAATTTTCATCATTCTCTTTTCATTTCATTTCATTTTCAAGGGTTTAATTACCAAACTAGGGTTTGACCAAGGCAAACCCCTATTCACTAACCTTTAACACTTTTCCCCCTCTTTGCATGTGTGTTTTGCAAGTCTTGTATGCAGATTTGTCAAAGAGCAAGGTGTGAAAAGTTTTCAACAATTTTTAAAAGTCATTCAATGTCAAAAAAACCCTAAAAGAAGCTTGGAGATCATCTATACACCAGATTCTGTAGACACAGATCTGGAAACCTATTAGGAGCTGTAGTATAGACTAAGAGCTATAGATTGCATCTTCGAATTTCCTAAAAGTTGAAGGTGGACTAAGTCACCATCACTGGTGTGCCATAGAAGAAAGATTACTTTGCTTGACATGGGATTAATTCATGATAAAATGGACTTAATGAGGCCTTGATTTAGTGTTGTGAGGTATTTTATGCATCCACACTAGGTCTTGGACCTTTGCAAATTGAATAAAATATGTTTATTGATGTCTTGTAAAGGTGTTGTAAAGTCTTGTAAAGGACTTTTACGCTTTTCTAGACTTAAGGAACCTATTTATCTCTAATTTAATATTACAAATTTTTTTTAATAGCATTATCACATCAATCTAGAAGACTTATAACTTAATGATAAACTAGTGTTGTAATGTGTCCTGCAAATTCACATTGGTTCTTGTGCCTTCCTAGGCTATATATGGACTTTATTTTAGTGTTGTATAGTGTATTTAATTACACATTCACATTGAATTATGTGTCTCAAGCCCTAGTTGACTTTTATATCATCATTAATATGCCCCTATTAACCCATATTGTGCATCTCGAGGCATAATTTGATCAAATAACTGACATAGTCATCATATAACCCTAATTTTCTTACTTATCAACATTCCAGCTAGCAAAAATGACCCCTGTGGGACCCATTCTCCATTAGTGGTGAATTAGTCCCATAAAGATGGGACCCATTCTCCATTAGTGGTAAATGAGTCCCATTTTGAGTCATTTTTGGGGTTTGAGCAGGAAAAAATAGGATTTAACTTTAATTTTTCTACATGTCAGCTTGTGATGAGGTATAATCAGGATACTAAGGCACAATTTTCTATAAATAAGTTTTTTTATCCTCATTTTACATATAACAACCCATGTTTACATCTCTCGTCTGTAATTCATCATCTATCTTCACATCCAAGTCAAGCAAGCTAGGGTTTCTTCATTAGAAGTCATCAAGTTAGCTTTCTAAGGAATTCAAGGGTTGAATCTTCATGTTTTGTTGTAAAATTTCAAGATCAATCATCATAGAAAGTTTATCAATTACATTTTGCATGTTTCATTCCATTATTTCATCATTTTGGTTTAATTACCTAAAAGGGGTTTGACCAAGGCAAACCCCCATGCCTTCATGTTCAATATTTTATCTTCTCTTCTTGTGTGTTTATAGATTTAGGACTCTTGGAAGCTTAGAAATCATTTAATATGAAGTTTCAAAGTTATTCAAGTTACCTCTTCATCATTCAAGTCAAAAATATCAAGAAAAAGTCACAAGCCCAAATTTGGCAATTTTAGATCCAGACACCTAGAGGTGCAGATTGAGCAATCTGAAAGCTACAGATTCCATTTTTGAATTTTCAAAAAGTCTAAAATGGACTAATTCTCCATTAGTGGTGAATGAGTCCCACTTTACATGTTTTCTGAAGATTTTTGTAGATTCATACACCCTTTTGGCTAAAATGGGCTCTAGTACAGTCATCCAGAACTAGGACTAATTTGCCCAGAGTGGTGAATGAGTCCTACTAGGCCTAAATTTTAGTACTAGCTACCTTCCAAATGTATTTTCTAGCCTTCATCAAGATCCTAGGTGCACACTTTCAATTTGATTCATTTCTAGTTCATTTCTGCATAACACAATGTGTTTTCAAACAAGTTGCATTTCAATAGTTTAGCATACTTAATCAATCAATATTATCAATTAGTTTCATCTAGAACATTTTATTTAGACATAATTTCATCATACATATCTTAGCTTGAGTGAACCACCTAGGTTTTTGAGGTGTATCTCTCTCCTTTTAGGTGAAAAATCATAAGAGTGCAAGAGAAGTACATAGACCCACAAATTTACAGTTCAAGTGGCGAATTAGTCCCACTACCAGGCCTGAAAAGTGTTTTTTGCAGTTTTGGATACCCTTTTGGCTAAAACATGTTATGGCAGAATTTCCCCGAAATAGGACTAAGTCGCCCAGCTTGGCGTAAGTGTCCCACTTGGCTTCAATAGTGATTTCTGCAAGATTCTCGAGCCTCTCTACATCACCTCCTAGTTTCCAGGTGCACCTCTTCAATTTCATCAATTTCTGTTATAGTTTGTTTGCATTCTTAATTCATTTTGCATATCACATTGTGTTTTAAAAAAAATGTATTTCCTTAGTTTTGCCTCTATAATTTATCTTCTTTATCAATTTCTAGCCTTAGGAACAATCTCCCTTGATTTATTTCAATTTTTATTGCATTGGAATCTCATAGAATTGTTTTTCAGTGTATTGCAAAATTTGATTCCCCTTCCTTCATTCCCCTTTTAGGTGTGGATAAGAGAGGTTGTGACTCCATTTCCATTGTACACACCCAAAAATACCTTAAGAGGGACTAAGAAACCCTAGGTGGCATCTTAGTCCTGAGGCATGAAGCTCAAGGCACAAGCTGCAAAAAGGGGCCCATTTAAGGTGCACTTGAAATTAGGGTCCCAAGACCTTTGGAGGACAAATATGCCCTAGGTGGCACCTTAGTCCCAACCCAAAAATTAGGGACACACAACCAAAATCAATAAATTATCATTTCCCCTTTGATTTTTTTGGCATTAGCCATAAAAATATATAATTCAGCATATGGAAAATTCATCGCCAGCAATTCACCGATGGAAAATTCACCCCTAGTAATTCACCATGGGAAAATTCATCGCCAAGAAAAATTCATTGTGGGAAAATTCACCGGGCCAAGTAAAATTCACCGCCAGCAATTCACCGCAAAATTAACCACATTAATTTTTTTTAATATATATTTGGAAAACTTTGAATTTTTTTTTTTAAATAATTTTCACCTGCGTTACAATACAATTTTAGAAAATATTTTCAACAATACAATTTTATTTTTTAAATATTTTTTATGTTTATTTTGATATGAAAATTATGCACTAATTTTCATAAAAAGTTAAAAGAAAAATAAATTATTTACTTTAATTTCTATTTCAAATATTATTTTATTTTTCCATGTGTTTATTTATATATACAATTTTTTATTTTTCCATGTGTTTCTTTGCACAAATATTAAAAATATATATTTTTCCATGTGTTTATTTATGATATTAAAATTAAGTTAATGTATTTATTTTTTATTTTTATTATCATAAATCAAATTATTCTCTTGCAAAAAAAATCAAAGTTTTTGAAATATATATTAAAAAACATTAACGGTGGTTAATTTTTTGTCTCGGTGAATTGCTTGCAGTGAATTTTACTTAGCGGTGAATTTTTCATGGCAGTGAATTTTCCCACGAAAAATTTGTCATGGCGGTGAATTGTTGGCGATGAATTTTCCTAGACCCATATAATTCATTAGGCTTGTGGATGAAAAATAGGACCAATTAAGACATAAATAGGGATAAATAAAGCAAGGAGAGCCCAAACAAATGTGAAAATGCAAGCGTATGCATTTTCCTACACTACAAACCCTTAGGTGAGTCAACTCACTAAGGGAATCTACTGATTTCCTTATGCTTGAGGATAGGGGTTTCAACCTAAACAACACTTTTGAGAGAAAAACTAAAAATAGAAAATCTAATCAATTATTCCCATTCAAACTTGAAATAGAAATTTAATTTAGGTCAATTTTAATACAAACAATTTTTTTTGTAGATCTGAGAAGGATAAAATATTGTTTACTAGTCACCAAAAAATAGATTCAAGAGGTTGTGCGCAACTCCTTCAACCATGGTTGAATGGGTCTTTTGTCAAGGATTCTAAAAAACATTCAGGAGCCTTTGATGTTAATTTGCATCTTTTCTTTGATCTGGGTTGTAGTGTCAAAAATTCAAAAATTAGATGTGTATGTGAGTTTTCATGGCTTGACAACAACTTTGACAACTTTTCCAATCTTGCACTTCACAAGATATTCAATCCTTCTTTAACCTAAAATCTACAACACAAACATAAGAGGGAAAAAATTGTTTGTTTTTAGTGAATGGGGGTTTTCCTTGGTCAAACCATGTTTGGGTAATTAAACCTTGAATTGAATTAATGAAATATGAAAGGAATGATGAATGAAAAAAATATGTTGCAACTCACCAAAACCTTGAGTAAACCTTTGGAAATCTGAAATATTGATGTTGATCTTGTATGAGATTGCTTCAATGGATGTGGATCTTGATGCTTGAATTGATGCTTTGAATGCTTGACTTGATCTTTGAAACCTACATCACACTATTAGCTCCAAAAGTCCATGCATGATGCTTAAGAATTTTACATGATTCTTGAGGTCTTGATTGCTGCAATAAATCACTGATAAATGTGCTCTTGAATTCCCTTGATCATAAACATAGCTCTTGTGAAATTTCTCTTCTTGTTTCTTGAAAATTCTAGATTCTAAGGATTTGAATTGATGAAATAACCTTGTATTTATAGGTGTGTATTCTTAATTTCCTAAAAATTAAACATTACAAGCCAGCATTATAATTTTAGCTTAGATATGTTAAATTCTACTAAAAACATAATTTAAATTTACGTTCAGAGGACTAGGGTGGACCCATTTTCCCATGGGAGAATGGGTCCCAAGTCCCTATTCCTGGAACACACATTTCTCAAGGTAAAGTGGTATGTGTTGGCATTAAGTATTGTTGGGTTTCCCCTTCGGAAAATGTAATTTATTAGGCTTGTAGATGTAAAATAGGGCTTATTAAGACATAATTAAGTCCAATATAATTAATATGGCCCAAAAAAAATGTGAAAATTTAAAGGAGTACATTTTTCTACACTACATTTATCCCCCACTATAGTGAAAGGATGACCTTCTGTCAAACTCACACTAAAGTAGAGAAATACACACCAAGAGTGGGTCCAAGTGTACAAATGTTAGTGAGATAGGATGAAAAAGATGAAGGAGGTGGTCAAGCCCCTATGATCAAGATCCCATGGAAAACCAACATAAGCACAAAGGAACACACACAAGATGTATGATATGTAGTAGCAAGACAAGATACACAAATATATAATGTTAAAGACTTAAAAGAAAGAAAAACAAAAAATAAAAATGGGCACATCAAGCCTCGACTGTTTGTACAACTCGATGCAGATCAAGCCTTACCTATTTATCCAAAAACATTTACAAGTGGAACCTATTATCCACTATGCAAACAAAAATATGATAAAAAATGCTAGTGAAATCCATTGTCTACTAGGTGAGCCCCCATAAGTAGGAAATGAGAGAATCTTATTAGGCTCCCATAGCCATACCAAAGTTATACCTCTTGATAACTTTGAGAAGGAAACACACAATATGAACTTTGAGCCTCATAAGGCTTAGAAAGTTGCATTACGCTAAGCACTCATGAAAAAAAAGCAAATAGGATATTCAAAGGGGTATTTCTTAGTTCATGTAAGGTACATCCTCTTATAACATTGTGCCCAATGTTTCCAAGAGAGAAAAAATCAAAGATAAAAGATTCACAACTTAGGGAGTGCAATTTGTAGCATCACCATTAAGAGGAATGTCATATGCTCAGAAAGGCCGCAATCTTGGAGGACATCAAACCCGAAGACATGCCCACGAAGAAGACACATTGCATGAAGTAAGAAGACTACACTATGGAACATGAATTATAGTTAAAAATTTAAAAATAATAATGCCAATCTATGCCCCCACTTTAAAGAAATTGCTAAACACCACGTTGTGAGAAATTACTTTAAATTAGCAAATGATAAATGCTAACCAATAAAGAAGAAATGAGAGCATATTTGGAAAGCCCTATGTGAAGCATATGTTTCCAATTGAAGTTAAGTCATGAAAAGGGTTGCCCCGAAAATGAAATCTAAAAATAACACACAAGGGATCCATAGAGCTGGGGTCAGCATATGTCTTTGCTACAATGATATTATAGAGCTCGAAAATGTCATCATTCCCAAAATACTCATAGAACTAGAAGAATGACACATATAGTGAAAAGAAAGAAGATATTTTGGGTCAACATGGAAGAGACTTAAATTTCTCTATGCCTTGCATCATCCCCAAAAGGAAAACACAAGAAAAAAGAAAAGATAGAGTTTTACAACATATAGAAGAATGTAGGTACAAATAGAGGAATGAGCATAAAGACAAACCAAATAGAATGATACGAATGATCATATTACACACATGAAATCACACAAAAAGAACATGAAAAGAGAACAAATGAAAGACTAGTAAAGCACATGCAAGCCAACCTATAGTAGGTTGTTTGCACCCCAATGTTTTTTGTCATATGTGGAAGGAAAATAACTAGTGAAAGGGACAAAAAGTATTGTACTAGGAACATCATCGGGTTCAACACATGGTGAATCACACTTTTTAGGAGGATAATCATGGTTGCTATCATTTAAGATCATAGAAGAGGAAAACAATGAATTCAACTCATTATGCACGTTTTCATCAATTTTAGTAGTCTCATCATCATCATCCAAGTTAATCATAATAGGAGGTCTAATGATAATATTCATGGAAGGTTCTTGTTCTTGTTGTGGTCGAGATATAGAAATTTCTTGTGTCAAAAAAGTTGGAGAATCATCATGCATTGATTGAGTTGTTTGATCTTTAGTTGTTTATTCATGTTTTTCTTGTATCATATGAGCAATAGCATGAGGTCTATGCCTATGCTCTCTAGCATTTTGATTTCTTTTTGTTCTATTTTTGAGTTTCGATTGTGTAGGAGAAAGTTTATCAATCATAGGTTTCTTTTCTTCCTACAAGGGAGGAATGGAAGGAACCACGGGAGGTTTTCAACCATTTTCTCTTTGAATTTGTAAACATTTTTTTATTTTAGGAGGCACAACGAGACTTATTTGGTTATCTCATGGTCTCTTATAAAAAATAATGGAAGGATTTACTATGTTTTGTTCTTGGTTTGGTTCAATGATTGTCTCATGAAGGATAGGAGTCTCAATTGTGGGTTGATGCATGTTGCTAAAGGATAATTCTACTATGTGCTTTGCCTTAAACTTTTGATAAGATTTAAAAAAGAAGTCATAACAAGGCCTAATAGGTTCCATAGGTTCAAGCTAAAATAAATCCAATGAGGAATTTCCATGGGAAGATACAAGATTAAAGCCACTATGGTGCACAATAAAGTTCATTTACCAAATGGAAACTTTAAGCATTTTTGCACTACCAACGAGATATATTTTATGGACTGAAGCCATGGGTATCCTAACTTCACGTGAAATTTATTTGATGTCTAGATGATGAAGAATGAGACATTCAATTTTTCAGTCCAACTTGTAAAGGAAGAGTTATCAAACCTATCGTAGTGCTAGCAAAACCATTATGTGGTTTGATCCATGCTTTCGATTGTTCATAAGTATCTTTATAAAGTTAAGGAAAAAAATAAATTCTTTAGTTATCACGTTCTCTACACATATGGGGTCTTTAATATCCCATTAGTAGGCTTGTCATTGATTCTTCTAGCTATGTAAAGAGGACCATCAGGTGCATGTTTAAGTATGTCATTTTATGAGAAATTAATGTCAAGAGACATATCAGTTAAGCACTTATGAGATTGAAATCCAATGGTTCCAATCATGTGTTCCATAGGATTTTTGTTATTATTATTCAAGTTGTCATTATTCTTGTCAAAATTGATCACATCATTCTTGTTTCTACTAGTTTTGACAAAGGATATGTTATGATTTGGCATAGGATTGGTAAAGATTTCCATTTTTTGGTTAGGAGGGGCTACAAAATTATTTCCTTGATCATTAACATTAAAAATTTGAATATGATTATAATCAATAAGGTCTTGCACAGTATGTTTAAGATTCTTAAAATGTTCTATATCATGTCCATTTTGTTGATGATAATGGAAAAAATAATTTTGTCTATAGTTTGGAGGTAAAGTCTTAGTAGGATCAGGATCTCTAATAGGAGGTAAGGAAATTTAGTTCTTGTTTAAGAGCTACAACATAATGGAATGAAGGGTACCAGGTAGAGGGGTAAATTGTTTATTCCTCTCTCCAAATGTATATGGATTTTTTTCCTTTATAGAAACCACTTGGGTGTCAACATGTTGAGTTGGTTGAGGGGAATTGAGTTTTATAAAGCACTTATTTTGTTTCGTGAATGGTTGATAGTTGGTTTTAGGTGTGGATTCACATTTTTTAGGATGCTTATAGGTAGTTTTCCCTTCATAACTATTAGTAAAAAAATTGGTAATCACGAAGGGTTGTAAATAATTTCATGGAGGGAAATTTCATCATCACAATCTTATCTTGGAGCTTATTCTATAAATTGTCAATAAACATCCATTGAAGATCAGGAACAAGAATCCTAATGTTGATTTGTGAATAAAGTGATTGATAATGAGAGATAAAGTCAGTGACCTTTTCATCATCATTTTTCTTACATCTCATTAAATCTACTAAGGTGATATTAGGACCCATGTGCACTTGGAAATTACCAAGAAAGGCATCAACAAGTTCATTGAATGAATGTATTGAGTTATTTGGTAAGGAAAAAACTATTCCAAGGCAGTGTGTTTCAAGGATCTGCGGAAGAGTTTAGCTAAAAGTTTCTCCTCAAAAATGAAATCACCACATAATGATGTATATGTAGAAAAATGACTAATCTAGGATCTCCTTTTTCACCATATTTCTCAAATATAGGAATCTTTATACCTTGTGGCATTTTTTTTCTTCATATCTCTAAGGATAAGAGGTTTCTTTTGACATATTATGAAGGTTCACCATTTTTTATTTTCATTCAATCTACAAATTTTTTGTTGGAGGGATGAAACACTTTGCAAGAGTTGGTTAAGGATGGGATCATTGTTTGTGTTATGAGATGAAGGTGAATATGGTGGATGTGTTTATGTGTTCAAGAGGAAAGTGAATAGTAAATTTGTGAGGAGAGATGGATTAGGAGATCTATGAGATTTGAATGCACAAAGCTAAAGGGATTCCCAATGGAAACACCTTAGAAGTTAGTATGGACATTGCTAATAGGTTGTATGGTTGTAGTAAAAGTTGAATTAGTGTATGTCAGAATAGAGGTCATGGTTGTTGAAGGAGGAATTGGATTTCTGCCTTGACTTTGTGTATTCTCCAAAGCTTGAGCACAACTAGTCATTGTAGGGACATGCTTATTAATAATATGAGATAGGATACACAAAACTTCTACTCCTTGTTCATTATCAATAATTCTCCTCATGTTATCTATGACAGGAATTGTAGTACTAGACTATATTCAAAATTTGCAAAGTTTTGCAATTTGTCTAATTCTTCATCCATTTGTCTTAGGTTCTCTTGAGGGACATTAGTAGCCATTGATTCAACATTTATCACATTAGTTGTTGGTAAGGAGTTCATAGGAAGTGTCAAGGGTATGGTCCATAGTGGGTTGACTAGTGTCAACACTATGAGTGAAAGAGTTAGAAAACCTAAGATCCATGACAAGTGATGTATTCGAGATGACAGGTAAGTGCACAAAGATGGTTCCCAAAAAGGGGGCTTAAGTGGCCACTTTTTTCCTGAAATCAAGAAATACTAACCTTGGACATGAAATTGAGGATAGTTACACTCAAAATTTTGAGATGGAACAAAAAACAAGGATTTAAGTGCTATGAGTCTACTTTCTAAACTAATAATTTATTTTGAAAATGGTTGATATTAAGGGGTTAAAAAGATGTCCGTACACAAATTGGTGTTGTTTTTGTCAGAGAAACATAACATAGCAACTCTTGTATGACCATAGCATGATGAACGGTTTTTTAGTATTTTTAAAATCGTTACGGTCATAAGTTAGCTAACAATATGTAGTTGATGCATGATTTTTCTAATCATTTTTCAATGAATATTGAATTTTTTAATAATTTTCTAAGTGGACACTACCTGAAAAACAAAATTTTGGCTGTGCTACCCCTAAAATTTTGAAAACTAATTGAATTTAAAAAAAAATGAAATTGTAGAATGGAGTCTAGTTTCTAAAACTGTAATTTATTTGAAATTTCGATGAAAGGTTAATTTATAACGAAAAAACACCAAACATTGCTTTTTCCCAAAAAAGAGACAAATAAAATAGATTATGGATGAAAGACTTAACATTATTAGAAATTGAAAAAAATTACATCTTTGGATAGCTAAGAGAGAACCTAACATTACCCAGATGTTCAATTTGTTTGATATTGAACCATGGGCAATCCTGACGGTGAGCACGAACCCGATTATGTGAAATATTGTAGAATTTGCAAAAACACGTCTTTGGTCATTGGGAATGCCCTCGAAGCCTTTGGATTGGTATTCCAAGGTAAATACCAATCCCAAGGCTTGGGGATTCCCAAATCAAGATATAACGCGTGCGCATTATAATGTACTCACGTTATATCTTAGTTTTGACATGGCTTTTGCATTTTGTGAATGCATTGACAAAATGTGAGCGCATTATAACGTGCTCACATTTTGATCTACATTGAATTTATTTTTCTTCTCTTGTTTTTTTTCTTTCTTCTCATTATCTTTGATCTACATTGATCTACATATGGATGTTTAATTTCTTATACTTTAAGTTATATTTCATGTATATAGTTTTAGTATGTTTGAGAGTGGCTTTAGATCTCTAGGAGTTATAATGCAAATTCTTATTTTTGGAAGATCTCACAAATTTCAGACTTAGTCAAATTTTAGTAATCAGGAGGTCAAATTTTAGTAATTAGCAAGTTGTATTATTTCTCTCTCTATCTCACTCATTTTTTATGCCTTACACTTTAGACCTATCTCTCACTATCTCCATCCCTCTCTCTCTCTACCTCTCCCTCCATCACTCCCTACCACTCTCTCTATTTCTCTCTACCTCACCTCTCTCTCACCTCCCTCTCTCTCCCTCCATACTTTTTTCTCCCTCTATTCTTCCCTGTCTACTCTCTATCTCCCAATCCCCCACTCTACCTACCTCTACATCCATCAAACCTTACCACACTCTCTCTACACCTCTCTATCTCACATTTCTCTCCCTCAATCCCTCTCTCCTCTCTATCCCTCCTCTCTCTCTACCTCTCCTTCCCTCTCTACTTATCTTTATCTCCTCTCTCCCTCTCTCTACCTACCTCTCCTTCCACTAATCTCTATTTCTCTCTATCTCACCTCTCTCTCCCTCACTACATTTCCCTCCCTCCCTCTCTACTTATCTATATCTCCCATCTCCCTCTCTACCTAGCCCTCCATCCATCACAACCTACCAATCTCTCTCTCTATTACTCTATATCTCACCTCCCACTCTCTCCATACATACCTCTCACTCTTCTCCACTCTCTACTCTCTATCACCCTAATCCCTCTCTACCTTCCTCTCCATACATCACTCCCTAACACTCTCTCTACACCTCTCTATTTATAGGGATTAAGGTTTCAGGTGTAGGGTTAAGGGTATAAGGTATATGGTTAAGGCTTGAGAGTGTAGGGTTTGTCATTTAATTATAGTGTTGAGGGATAATGTTTAGGGTTTAGGATATAAGGTTGATGGTATAGGGTATAAGGATGAGGGTTGATGGTGTCGGGTTTAGGGCTTAAGGTATAGGGTTGAGGGTTGAGGGATAGTGTTCAAGGTTGAGGGTATTGGGTTTAGGATTGAGGTTTAGGGTTTAGGGTTTAGTGTACATGGTTGAATGCAGGGTTTAGGGTTTAAGTATAGGGTCGAGGGATTATGTTTAGGGATTAGGTTATAAGGTTGAGGGTATATGGATGAGGGTTGGAGGTGTAGGGCTTAGGGTTTAATGTATTGGGTTGAGGGTTGAGGTATAGTGTTCAAGGTTGAGGGTGTAGGGTAAAGTGTATAGGGTATAGGGATTAGGGTTTAGGATACTGGGTATAGGGTTGAGGGTATTGGGTTTAGGGTTCAAAGTTTAGGGTACAAGGTTTAATGTAGGGTTTAGCATTTAATTATAGGGTTAAGGGTTCAGGGATAATGTTTAGGGTTTAGGGTATAGGGTATAGGGATGAGGGTTGAGGATGTGGGGTTTATGGTTTAAGGTATAGGGTTGAAGGTATAAGGTTAAGTTTATAGGGTATAGGGATTAGGGTTTAGCATATTAGGTATTGGATTGAGGGTATTGGGTTGAAGGTTTAAGGTTAAGTTTATAGGGCATAGGGATTAGGGTTTTAGAGAGAGCGAGACTTGAGAGAGGTGAGGGGGTGTGAGGGAGAAAAATGAGAGAGAGAGTATTCTCTAGTTAGGGTGGGAACAAAAGACTTGAAAGAGGGAAAGTGGGAGGAAGGGAGAGATCTGAGAGAGAGATGGCCCCCATTTCTTGGACCCATTTTTTCAAACAGGCCACTACATTGCTAATTTCACCGAATTGGCAAGCTAGTGAATCCCTTAGCTTGCCAATTTAGTGAAATTGACAAACTAACTTGGCCTATTTAAAAAGATGGGTCCAAGAAATGGGGTCTCCCAGTGATTTAAATCACCGGGAGACACCATTTCTTGGACCCACTTTTCAAACAGGACACTACATTGCCAATTTCATCAAATTGGCAACCTAACTTGGCCTGTTTGAAAAAATGGGTCCAATAAATGGGGTCTTCTACTGATTTAAATCATCGAGAGACCCCATTTCTTGGACCCATTTTTTTCAAATAGGCCACTACATTGCCAATTTCACTGAATTGGCAAGCTAGTGGGTGAAACTAGCATCCTAACTTGGCCTGCCAATTTCACCAAATTGGCAAGCTAGTGGGTGAAATTGGAATCCCAACTTGGTCTGTTTGAAAAAATGGGTCCAAGAAATGGGGTCTCCTAGTGATGTAAATCACCAAGAGACCCCATTTTACATCACTAGGAGACCCCATTTCTTGGACCCGTTTTTTCAAACAGACCACTACATTGCCAATTTCACTGAATTGGCAATCTAATGAGCCCACTAGCTTGATAATTCGATAAAATTGGCAATCTAACTTGCCTGTTTGAAAAAAAGGGTCCAAGAAATGGGGTCTCCCGGTGATGTAAATCACCAGGAGACCCCATTTCTTGGACAATTTTTTTTTCAAATAGGCAACTACATTGCCAATTTCACTGAATTGGCAAGCTAGTGGGTGGAATTGGCATCCTAACTTGGCCCCTTTGAAAAAATGGGTCCAAGAAATGCAGTCTCCTGGTGATTACAAATTGCCCCCTTAGTGGATGGTCATCTTATGACCCTACTTTGGACCCCATTTTCAAATAGGCTATCATATTAGCTCAATTTCAATCGGACTACAGCAAGTGGGGCCAACTAGCTTCTGCAATTCGTGAAATTTGAAAACTAACTTGCTTGTTTGAACAAAGAGTTCAAGAAATGGGGTCTCCTAGTGATTTACATCACCGTGAGACCCCATTTCTGATCCATTTATACAGCCACTCTTATTTCACAATTCTTACCTAATTGGAAAGCTAGTAAGTGAAATTGGCATCCTAACTGCACCTATATATTTGAAAAAATGGGTCTAAGAAATGGGGTCTTCCAGTGATTACATCCTAAATTGGCCTGTTTGGAAAAAATGGGTCCAAGAAATGAGGTCTCCTTGGGAGAGCCCATTTCTTGGACCCATTTTTTCAAATAGGCCAAGTTAGGATGCCAATTTCACCCACTACTTTGCTCAGGAGACCCCATTTCTTGGACCCATTTTTTCAAACAAACCAAGTTAGGATACCAATTTCACCAAATAGTTTGCCAATTCGGTTAAATTGGCAATGTAGTGGCCTGTTTGAAAAAATGGGTCCAAGAAATGGGGTCTCCTAGTGATGTAAATTACTGGGAGACCCCATTTCTTGGACCCTTTTTTTCAAACATGCCAATTTAGGTTGCCAATTTCACCGAATTGGTAAGCTAGTGGGACCAGTAGTTTTCCAATTCAGTGAAATTGGAAATGTAGTGGACTATTTGAAAAGGTGGGTCCAAGAAATTGGATCTCTTGATGATTTAAAATCACCGAGAGACCCCATTTCTTGGACCCACCTTTTCAAATAGGCCACTACATTGCCAATTTCACCGAATTGGAAAGCTAGTGGGTGTAATTTACATCCTAACTTAGCCCATTTGAAAAAAGCGGGTCCAAGAAATGGGGTCTCCTAGTGATGTAAATCACCAAGATACCCCATTTCTTGGACCCATTTTTCAAACAGACGGTCACTACATTGTCAATTTCACCAAATTGGCAAGCTAGTGAGTGAAATTGGCATCCTAACTTGTCCCGTTTGAAAAAATGGGTCTAGAAAATGGGGTCTCCTAGTGATTTAGACTCTTTACCCAAGTAAACTCTCTGCCCTAATTCCTCAACCCTCAACCCTTAATCCCTCAACCTTTAAACCCTCTACCCTCTACCCTCTACCCTCAACCCTCAACCCTTAAACCCTAGTCCCTCAACCCCTATACCCTCTACCCTATAGATTGGACCCTCAACCCTAATCCCTCAACCCTACACCCTCAATCCTCTACCCTCAACCTTAAACCCTCAACTCTCAACCCTTAAGCCCTCTACACTCTAATGTATACATTAAATTCTCAATGTTCAATTCTCAACCCTCAACCCTATACAATGGACCCTCAACACTAATCTCTCAACCCTATACCCTCAACCCTCTACCCTCAACCCTTAAACCCTTAACCCTCAACCCCTATACCCTACCCTATACATTGGACCCTCAACCCTAGTCCTTCAACCAATACTCTCAAACCTATACCGTAAACCATCTACCCTCAACCCTAAACCCTTAATCCCTTAACCATTAATCCCTATATCCTCTACCCTCTATCCTCAGCCCTCAACCCTTACACCCTAATCCCTCAAACCCTATATCCTCTACTCTATGCATTGGGTTCTTAACCCTAATCCCTCAACCCTATACCCTCAATCCTCTACTGCCAACTGTAAACCCTCAACCCTTAAACCCTAATCCCTTAAACCCTCTACCCTCAACCCTCAATTCTCAACCCTCAACCCTTAATCCCTCAACCCTCAACCCTTAAAACCTTAACCCTCAACCCTTATTACCTCTACCCTATACATTAGACCCTCAAACGTATACCCTTAGCCCTAAAATCTCAACCCTAAACCCTTTAACCCTAAACCCTTAAACCTTCTACCCTCTACCCTCAACCCAATACCCTCTATCCTCAACCCTAATCCCTCAACCCTATAACCTCAGTGATAGAATACCGTAAATCATCAATCCTATAGGTCCTCTATCTATACATCTCACCTCTCTCTCCCTCCCTCTCTCCTACCCTCTTTAATTGTCTCTATCTACCCTCTCCCTCTTTCTACGTACCTCTTCCTCAATCAATCCCTATCATTCTCTCTCACTCCCTCTATCTATCTCTCTCTACCTACCTCCCACTCCCTCTCCATTTTTCCCTCTCTCTCCCACTCCCTCTTAGGGTTTATGGATTAGGGTAGAGATTTTTCTTGGGTTTAAGAGTTTAAGGGTTGAGGGATTAGGGTTGAGGGTAGAGGGTATTGGGTTGAGGGTAGAGACCCGATACCCTCTACCATCAACCCTAATCCCTCAACCTTATAACCTCAACCCAATACCTTAAATCATCAACCCTATACCCTCAACCCATATCCCTTCCTCTCTATCTATGCATTTTACCTGTCTCTCCCTCCCTCTCTCCTACCCTCTCTAATTATCTCTATATACCTTCTCCCTCTTTCTATGTACCTCTTGCTATATCAATACCTACCACTCTCTCTCTATCCCTCTATTTATCTATCTCTATCCCCCTCCCATTGCCTCTCCATCACTCCCTCCTTCTCCCACTCCCTCTTAGGATCTATGGATTAGGGTAGAGAGTTTTCTTGGGTTTATGGTTTAATGGTTGATTGATTAGGGTTGAGGGTAGAGTGTATTGGGTTAACCCAATACCATCGATCCTCAACCATAATAGAGCAACACCATACCCTCAACCCAATTTACCCTAAATCATCAACCCTATAGATCCTCCACGCTAATCCCTCAACCTCTATCCCTTTCTCTCTATCTAAATATCTCACCTCTCTCTCCCTCCCTCTCTCCTACCCTCTCTAATTGTCTCTATCTACCCTCTCCCTCTTTCTACATACCTCTTACTCAATCAATCCCTACCACTCTCTCGCTCCCTCTATCTATCTCTCTCTATCTCCCTTCCACTACCTCTCCATCACTCCCTCTCTCTCCCACTCCCTCTTAGGGTTTAGGGATTAGGGTAGAGATTTTTCTTGGGTTTAAGTGTTTAAGGGTTGAGGGATTAGGATTGAGGGTAGAGGGTATTGGATTGAGGGTAGAGACCCAATACCCTCTACCCTCAACCCTAATCCCTCAACCCAATACCCTAAATCATCAACCCTATAGGTCCTCAACTTTAATCCCTCAACCCTACACCCTCAAAATCTACCCCTTTCTCTCTCTATATATATCTCACCTCTCTCTCCCTCCCTCTCTCCTACCCTCTCTAATTGTCTCTATCTATCCTCTCTCTCTTTCTACATACCTCTTGCTCAATCAATTCCTACCACTCTCTCTTGCTCCCTCTATCTATCTCTCTTTACCTCCCTCCCACTTCCTCTCCATCACTTAGCCTATTTGAAAAAATGGGTCAGAGAAATGGGATCTCCCAGTGATGTAAATCACTGGGAGATCCAATTTCTTGGACCCATTGTTTCAAACAGGCCACTACTTTTCCAATTTTACCAAATTGGCAAGCCAGTGGGCCCACTAGCATGCCAATTTCATCAAATTGGCAAGCCAGTGGGCCCACTAGCTTGCCAATTTAGTGAAATTGGAAACCTAAGTTTCCTTGTTTATAAAAATGATTCCAATAAATGGGGTCTCCCAGTGATGTAAATCACTAGGAAACCCCATTTCTTGGACCCATTTTTTCAAACATGCCACTACATTGCCAATTTCACTGAATTGGCAAGCTAGTGGGC
>VDFB02270651.1:498268153-498312025 GCA_007258455.2 Sequoia sempervirens
TCTTAAGCTCACCTCCTTGGTTTCATCTCTTCAATTGGGAAATGGATTAGTAATCAAAGATGTAAAATTTTGGGAATTCCTTCACATTCTAGACTTCTCCAGATCCTCCTCTAGCAAATGGTTATTTCCAAAATTAAGAAAAATATTTCTTATTAGATTATGAAACGCCTTTCTTTAGTAGGGAAATTTCTAGTACATTAAAAAAAAAATGTGACCACTCTTGTATATTATTCTTCATGCTAGGCACCCTCCAAAGCCTCTTACTTGAAACTAGAGAAGCTTTTTGAAATTTTCTTTAGGAATCCTTAGACAACCACGAGGGTTTTCATTAGGTCACCTCAGAATTTTGTTGTCTCCCCCATGAGTTTGGAGGATTGGGGTTGTTGTCCATGTAGTGGCACCTAGTATCAAGGGCTAGATCTTTGTGGTAAATGAATTATTCATGCCCTTGCTTGACATGAAGCCTAAAAAATATTGATTCAACATTACATCTCCTCTAGCTATCTAGTTAATCACCCCACTTAGTATGAAGGATGGTGTTCACATCAAGAGAACATTTGCAACTAAGAGAAGATAGAGATCCTGGGAAGCCATCAAACCCTAGATTTTTTGGAATTATTTTACCTTCCACAATAGCATTTCCATCAACTGGTAGAATATTTAGTGGTCCCCTCTTTTGCAAAACCAATATTGTCCCTTGGATTTATTGCCTTGGTTGAGGGCATTTCCAGTTTCACAAGAAATATATTCAATGTCTATGATATTTTTTCTTAAAAAATTCTATGGGTCTCATGTCATGGAATGAAACTAAGGCTAGAATTTTCCTCTCTAACTTGGATCATAAGACTTTCGACACTATTATAGGGTAAATTTTAGTTGATATGGTTCACAAAATTGGTATTCAGTCTTCTAGACCTTGGTTGAAAGATTGGAAGTGAGACCCAAATACTGCCTTCTTTAATTATAAGCCTCATCTTAGATATCATTGTTCTCTCCTCATTTTCCAATTGTTCTAATTAAAAAAAAAAAATGGCATTTGCAATCTACAGTGTCAATTTGGCAATGTATTAGTTTGACCATCAAGTTTGTTGTTTTGGAACCTAAGTTGGCCCACATTGCTTGGTTTATTCTCTTTCCAAGGCTTATCAATGGGATCATAGTTAGTTTATATGGAATTTGAGACCCTTGTTGCCCCTTCTATGGGTAGATTGAGTCTTTTAAGCACATTTTGTAGTTTTTCCCATAACCCAAAAAATAAGGGAACTAGATTAAGTGACTTTTTGTCCATTTTTTAGTGAGAACATTTTTCCTTGCATATGATTCTTTTGAGAGATTAGCCTCATATCCTCCAAAAAATTAATCACATATGTCATACTTTTAGGATGAAGATTCTCTTTATCATTTAGAAAGATATAAATTCACAATTTCACCTCAAATTTGAAATCTTGATGTTGATCTTGCATGATGTGGCTTTAATGGATTGGATCTTGATGCTGGAATTGATGCTTTGAATGCTTGACTCGATCTTTGAAACCTACACTCAATGTTAGCTCCAAAAATAGGCATGATGCTTAAGACTTTTCATGATCTTGAGATATTGATTGCTGCAATAAATCATTGATAAATCTGCTCTTGAATGCCCTTGATCATAAACTTAACTATTGTAAAATTTCTGGATTACTTCTCAATTACATAGGTTCTTAGGATTTGAATCGATGAAAAGCCTTGTGTTTATTGGTATGTATCCTTAATTTCCCAAAAATTAAACATTACAAGATGACATTAAAATTTGAATTTGGAGATGTTAAAATACTACCAAAAATTTAAATTTAGGTTCAAAGACCTAGGATGTACCCATTCACCAATGGGAAAATGGGTCCTAGGTCCCTATTCATGGAACACACATTGGTCAAGGTAAAGTGTTATGTGTTGGAATTAATTATTGTCAGGTTTCCCCTTCATAAAATGTAATTTATTCTAGGCTTGCAAATGTAAAATAAGGCTTATTAAGGAATAATTAAGTCCAATTTAATTAAGAGGTCCCAAACAAAGTGTGAAAATATAAAGGAGTACATTTTTCTACACTACATAAACAATCATTTCTTCGCTCACCTCCTTGGTTTCATCTCTTCAATTGGAAATGGATTAGTCATGAAAGAATGTAAATTTTTGGGCATTCCCTTCACATTCTAGACTTCTTAGGTCACTCTCTAGTACATGGTTATTTCCAAAATTAAAAAAAAAAAAAATTCCTATTAGATTATGAAACCCCTTTCTTAGTAGGGAATTTCTAGTATATTAAAAAAAAATGTGACCACTCATGTATATTATTCTTCATGCTAGGCACCCTCCAAAGCTTCTTACTTGAAACTAGAGAAGCTTTTCTGAGATTTTCTTTAGGAATCCTTAGACAGCCACAAGGGTTTTCATTAGGTCACCTAGGAATTTTGTTGTCCCCCCCATGACTTTGGAGGATTGGGGTTGTTGTCCACCTAGTGAAAAGGGCTAGATCTTTGTGGTAAATGAATTATTCATGCCCTTGCTTGAGATGAAGCCTAAAAAATATTGATTCAACATTACATCTCGTATGGCTATCTAGTTAATCACCATGCTTAGCATGAAGGATGGTGTTCACATCAAGAGAATATTTGCAACTAAGAGAAAATGGAGATCTTAGGAAGCCATCAAACCCTAGATTTTTTTAAATTCATTTGGCTTCCGTGATAGCATTTCCATCAATTGATAGAATATTTAGTGGTCCCCTCTTGTGCAAAACCAAGATTGTCCCTTGGCTTGATTGCCTTGGGTGGGGCATTGTCAGTTTCACAAGAAAGATATTCAATGTCTATGGATTTTTTTCTTAAAAAATTATATGGGTCTCATGTAATGGAATGAAACTAAGGCTTGGTTTTGCCTCTCTAACTCGGATCATAAGACTTTGAACACTATTATAGGCTAAATTTTAGCTAATATGGTTCACAAAATTGGTATTTAGTCTTCTAGACCTTGGTTGAAAGATTGGAAGTGAGACCTAAATACTTCCTTTTGTAATTATAAGCCTCATCTTAGATATCATTGTTTCTCTCCTCATTTTCCCATTGTTCTAATTAAAAAAAAAAAAAGATGGCATTTGCAATCTACAGTCTCAATTTGGCAATGTAAATTTTTTACCATCAAGTTTGTTGTTTTGGAACCTATGTTGGCTCACATTGCTTGGTTTATTCTCTTCCAAGGCTTATTGATGGGATCACAGTTAGTTTATATGGGCATTTGAGACCCTTGTTGCCCCTTCTATGGGTAGTTTGAGTCTTTTAAGCACATTTTCTAGTTTTTTCCTAGAACCCAAAAAATATTAGAACTAGATTCGTGACTTTTTTATGTTCATTTTAGTGAGAACATTTTTCTTTGCATATGGTTCTTTTGAGAGATTAGCCTCATATCCTCCACAAATTTAATCACATATGAAGTACTTTTAGGATGAAGATTCTCTTTATCATTTAGAAAGATATAAATTCTACAATTATTTTCTCATTACTCTATTGATCAACATGTTTCACAATTATGTGTTCTAATGTGTTCTTACAAATTTAGGTGCAAGATACAAAAGTTGTCTTGGAAGTAGCTCACCTTTAGGTTTCTCTCAACCACTAGAGGTATACCTCATGTGTTGTGGCAATAGTTCCTCTATCTCCTCCCTATTGAGGCTATCTCCCTCTCCCTATTGAGGCCACTTGCCTCCTTGTGGGTACTGATAAGATTGGACTCTTTCTACTCATGGTAACTATAATGCTTGATCGTAGGCTTCTCCCTTAGTTGGCAAAGGAGATCGTGCACACCGAAGTGCATTGCAACCTATTTGGTGATGCTCCACATCTTTGCCTCCCATAGGTGGAACTCCAGGGTTGCCTTCTAGTGGATCCTCTAGATAGTTTGATTTTAGCAAGTTTCCTTAGCTGGCTTTAGCTATATCTCTGACTTGTAATGAAAATGATAAGGATAAAGGTGATAAGGGTTGGGACCCTATTGTGGAAACTCTCGACCCTACTAATGTACAAAGGAAATTGGATGATCAAGACTCTCCTCCTCCCCCTTTGTTACTATTGTTATTGCTTATTGATTGGTTTTAATTTGTTTTGTGATTTGGGTGTTAGCCTCATTTGAACTTGAAGAATGATTTCTTATCCACTCACTTTTTTTAAATATGTGTAATATTATTTTTTATAAATGATATCACCTAAAAAAAAATACAATTTAACAAATAAAAATTAATTTTTAATTTAACCAATAAGACAAAATGAAAAATAACAAATCTCGCTTCATTTAATTCTCCAATATCTTAGGCTTCCCTCATTTGCCACTAAATTATAAGAGTGGAGCTTACGGTACGGCAGGTCCCAAGTTCAAACCAGGGCAACGACTTTATGAGAAAACTGCAACGTTCTATCCATTCCGACGTAATATATTAATAATAACGACGACGTGGCATGATGCTCTGCATTCTGAACAGCCTGTAAACCCCGTGAGTCAAGATACAGCTGTTCTTGGACTTTATGGAGTTTTCATGCCATTAATGTTTGATACCCCCAACAAAATAGTTGCTCTGATGGGAAAATTGAGAGGATGCAACGCTTCATCAACAAAACGAAAAACTTGGAATGGCCCACAACCATAAACCACACGTAATGCTGTGTTTCCTTGCATGTAATTATCCGACTTTGGAAACCAATAGGGCAGGTAACAATAACTCTCCAAGAAACTTCTCCAACGCTACCTCTTACTGATCTTGCAATTTCCTGGACTTCATATCTCCACATCCAACCTGGAATCGTCTTCATCCAATACGTCAAAGATGATGATGTCAATAGCTGATAGAGAAAAGAACAGATAAAAGTGAACCCATTTCATATTCTTTTGTGTGTTCTAGGTTGTAGATAATACCTGGGCTTAGCCAGAGTAGCTGATATTGCCTAGCATTTCAAAGCTACTTGATTGTGTAGCTTCTTTGTATATATCTTCAAATTTTTGAATTCATACTAATACAATTGAATAGGGGAGACGATTTGTTGCATCTTAATTCTGCAACTTTTAAATTCAGATGTGATGATTGATGATTCTTAAAATTTTATAGTAGTTTATTTCAAGTTTATAGATTAAAAAATAAAGTTTCAAAACTACATCATAAAAAATGATATCACATTATCATATTTTTGTTGAAATGTCATAAAATACAAAGAAAAATTATTAGTCTAATAATGTGGATTATGTCATTTTTTTTTCATGGTCTCATTGACATTATATGATTTGTTGTCTTTTGTATGTAACTTGCTCCCATAAATCGAGTTCATTTAATTGCTAGTAATAATAGTTAGCACTAAGAGCATTAAAATAAAAAATAGTAGCAATATAGCATTAAAGTACATATTCACAATTGAAATGTAGTGAAATGGGGGAATGAGTTCAATCAATTTGGAATAATGAAATGGCCTAGGATTCAAACACACATTTTTCTATTTCATTAGAAAGAGAGAATATCACCAAGGGATATGATTGAATTTCATCCTTGACTTAAGTCAACCCTATTTTGGACCTTGGATCTCTGCTTCGTATGACATAAATGACTGATTTGAAATGTTTTGTGAATGATTTAAAGTGCATTAACTAAATGAATTATGTGACCTCAAATGCAAAGTTCTATTATAACATAAACAAAAAAGACAAATTGTAGGCAGGTTTGAGAAAGGCTTGATATTGTGCACCTATGATAAAAAGTGGGTTTCAAGGCCTGTAGAAGAACTCATTTGCCTAGGGGAAAATGGGTCTTAGTGCAAGGGTCCAAAATCATCTTTTAATTTCTTATGATCTTAGATCTAAGCTCCTGATTTCTCTAGGTTTGACCATTGAAAAGCCATAAATAAAATTTGTAAGAGTTTCCAAAGCTTGACAACAATGATGAAAACTTATGCAACTTTATAAAATTGTCCTTTGATCAACTTTCCATCTTTTTTCACCTATAAATCTTCAAATACAAAGAGAAACAAAAATGTTTGTTTTGGGTGAATGGTGATTTCCCTTGTCACACTCCATTTTTGGTAATTAAACCTTGATAATGAAATAATGACAAAATGAAGGAATTGATGAATGAAAAAATCTTGTTACAACTCACCAAACCCTTGATGGCTTCCCTTAGAGGATTGAAGTCAAACACATCACTCTAAGGATTGGATCTTGCATGAATTGGTTTGATTGATTGATGTTTGAATGCTTTCTTGAGTGCTTGAAACCTACATCACAATGTTATCTCCAAAACATGGCATGAAAACACATGAACTTTGACATGATATTATCTTGATTGTTGTTGTAGATGACTGATAAATCTACTCTTCAATGTTCTTGACAATAATATTTGCACATGTGAAGGTTGCATTAATGCTAGATGATTTGAATTGATAAAATAACTATATTTTTAGGTGTTTATATAATTTCTCAAAAATTAGATTCCAAAAGTCAACACTTAAAACTTGAATTTGAATCAGTAAAATTCTGCCAAAAAAATATTAAAAATTGGGTCCTAAGATTTAAAAGGGACCCATTCACCCTTGGGCGGATGTGTCTTAGGACCTATGTCGAGGAAATTCAATTTCAAAGGTGATTTAATTAATGTTGGAAATTATTTAATATAAGTTTTCCTTTTAGAAAATGGGAATAATAAGGATCTGGCATACATAATTTGGTCAATTAGAAGTCTAATTATGTCCAATTAATTAAGGGGATGCAAATATAGTGTGAAATTATAAAGGTATATAATTTTTTGCACTACATTTAGCCCCACTTTAGTGAGAGCATGAGCCCATGCGCAAAATCACACTAATCTAGACAAATATGTGTCAAGAGAGGTCCAATTATACAAATTTTGGGAATATAAGATGAAAAGGATCATGGAGGATGATCAAGAACCCAAAATCTAATATCTCATAGTAGACCAACAAAGGCACAAAGAGAACCATGCATGTAGCAGTGACACAATATACACAATCATATAATGTCAAAATTATTGAAAAGACAAAAAGGAAAAGGGTGGATCAAGCTTCAACTATTTTTCCAAAATTTATGGGTCAAGCCTAAGTTGTTTGTCCAAAAAATATTCTCACAAGGGATAGTGCAATCTAGTATGCACTAGGTGAGCCCTAAGGCAAAAGGGTGAGAAACACACAATGTTATATTGTGTACCCGCAAAAAGGTGGCAGACGAAAATGTCACATCAGACCTGTCTATAGGCCTTCCATATGTCAATCATACAAAAATTTATACTCCTTGATAACTTTGATAAGGTACTGCATAAAATGGTTAAAGGTTTCACAAGGATAGGAAGCTGCATTATTCTAGACACACATGAAATAAAAGGCACCACTGGCAAGAAGGTTGTATTATGCTCGATGGCCATTAACTAGTTTTAAATGCAAAGGGTTTTTTCTTAATACATGATTAAGGTCTCACCTTACGAAATTGAAATCACCATAAAGAGAGGACTATCCAAGGAATAAAAGATTTACACCTTAGGGGATGAAAACCATAGCATTACCACCAAGAGGAATGTAATATGCCAAGAAAGGTAACACTCTTGTCAGAAATCAAACCTAATTTCATCACCAAGAAGATACATCACATGAATTAAGAAGACCACACTTTAAAAAATTTCAAAAAATTATGCAAACAATGAGCAAGGGAGTGTATGCTCCCACTTTAAAGAAATTTCTAAACACTATGCTATGAGCAATTACTTTAAATTAGAAAGATGTTAAATTCCAAAAGATAAAAGAAAACATGAGATCTTAGTTGGAAAGCCCTATGCCAATGATATTTTTCCAAATAAAGTTGCATCATGAAGAGTGGTTGCCCCCAAATGCAATCCAAAGATAACACATAAGGGATCTATGGTTTGGGGTCAACGTATGTCTTCTATATAGTGATATAATCGAGCTTGTAGTCATCATCATTCCCCAAATACTCATGAACAAAAAACACAAAAGAAAAATGACACATAGAGAGAAAAATAAAATAAAGGCTTTTGGGTCAACATGGGGGAGACCTAAATATCTCAATGCTTTGCATCATCCCAAAAAGGAAAAAAAAAGACACAAGTAAAGAAAATCTTTATGACATATAGAATAATGAATATAAAAATAGAATAATGTTACAATAGGTTCACTTTATCTATATCATTTCACCAACGGAGTAACAACAGTCATCCAAAGAAAGCTCACAAATAGAAAGATATGCCAAATAGCATGATATGGGGGATCACATTATGCACATGCAATCACAAAGAAAATGGATAGAAAACAAAGAAAATATTAGTATGTCACATGGAATCCAACCAAAGAAAGTTGTTTGTATCCTATACTTGCTCATTGTATACATACGCTAGATAAATAGCTAGAGGAGAAACAAAAAGTGCCATACTAGGAAAAGGCTATCAAACCTCCTTGTCCCCAAAAATTTAGGACAAGGATGAGCCAAAAAGTGGTGAGAAGGTGCTCCTTGCAATATGGAAAAAAGATTTACATAAAGTGGAATACATGTAATAGTGAGTATGATATGATTCTACAACTATCACATGGCAAGAAGTGAAGTGTGTGCATGTTATCGAATTATATGGATATCATTTTCATCTACCAGCTTCTTTAGAGCATGAAACTCATCAATAAGATGCCCAAGAGTTCCATGAAATTCACAACAATTCATGTTTGTAATTTTTCCTTTTTTTTTGTTATCAAATAGGTGGCAATGTAATCAAATCCTTGACAGAGGATTTTTTCCATTTTTCATTTAGTCTCAATTATAGTATATAAAAATTAACTTCTTTAGTTTATAGGGCTGAGTTTTCTTACTTGATTGGGAAATCGGTTGATGTGAAGGAGTAGGATCTTCATATCCTAATCCCTTGGTATCTTCTGATGGATTTTTTTCTAGCAATTGATGGATCTCATGTGCATTGGTTACATCACATCCTTGTTTGTTTAATATTCTAAAGCCTTGACCATAACTCTCTTCTAATTTGATGGGTGTATTGGTAACTGTTTGGGAATAGGATACAAGAGTATCAATGTTATCATTGTGAATAGATTCCTTCATGTTTGGTGGTTTAGGCTTAGTTTATGATTCAACTTTAGGGTACAAAATGCCAAACATCTCAAGTGGTGGCATGATAGAAGGTGTTGGTTGTCACATGGAGGGGTAAAAGGATGTATTGTTATCTAGGGTGTGAAGGAAATTTTGTATGAATTCTTGCATGTTATCTTCATCTTAACCTAAGGTTTCAATCTCATAGGGGCATTCATTAGGAGTTGAAGGATCATGAATAGGTTCAATTGTATTATGATCATCACTGAACACACAACTTGGGACATCAACCAAAGATTTTAAGGACATCCACATTTTACTAAAACACATATCCATGATGAAAGTTTGTTAAATATATGTCAAATGAAAGTATAAATAATTTTTTATGCAAAATTTTAGATCTAATGATCGTAAGATGCAAACAGAATTTGGGAACATGATGTATTTTGAATGAAAATTTTATTTTTCAACAATTCACTTGTTTTGATTTATTGACTTAAATGCAAACAACTGTAGACACAAAATAGTAACTTCTGAAACTGAAGCTAAGATATGTAAAAAACAAGAAATAAAGTAGACAGAGACAAATTTATACCCAAAAATTTAAAAATTTACCCATACAAGAACATGTTCGCCCAAGGGTGAATGGGTCTTTGTTCAAATATTTGAAAAATTGAAGTTTAATTTTCTAAGTTGATATTTAAGTTCTCTATTTCAGGTTGCAAACAGATTCTTTTGGCTAAAGATTCTATAATTTGATGAAAAAAAGCAAACAAAATGACAAATTTTGAGATGCAATTTTGACTTAATTTTTTGATATAAATGCTTGAAAGAAACCCTTATGCAGACTACTATATGAAATATATGCAAGATGTATGTAATGTAAATGATTGAAAGACACCCTTATGCATACTACTATATGAAATATATCCAAGATTTATGTAGTATTTTTGTTTTTCTGTGAATTTAAATGATGAAAAATACAATTTTGAAACCTTAAATGAGATGCAAAACAAACTAATGCAAATCCTAGATCTAGGATTTTAGAGACTTCCAAATTTGAATTTATGATGTACAATGTCAGGTTCACCAAAATGAAATGGTGGTGAACAAGACACCTTAACAACGTCAGGTTCACCAAAATGAAATGGAGGGAAAATGGGGGAATAAATTCAATCAATGTGGAATAATGAAATGGCCTAGGATTCAAAGTCACCTTTCCCTAATTTTAATAGAAAGAGAGAAGATCAAAAATGGATAGGATTGGATTTCAACCTTTAGGTGATTCAACCCTATTTTAGACCTTAGATAGATCTATTTTCTTATGACAAATGATTGATTTGCAATGTTTTGGAATGATAGTGCATTAAATAAATGAATTATGTGACCTAATACTTGAAATACAAAGTTCTATAATAACAGGAATAGAAAAGACAATTTGTAGATAGATCTCGGAAGAGCTTGATAGTGTGCACCTGTGATAAAATGTGAGTTTCAAGGCCTCTAGTAGGACTCATTCACCCAAGGTGAATGGCTCTTAGTGCACAGGTCCAAAATCAATTTTTGCAGTCCTCTGATCTTGTATATAAGCTCCTAATTTCTCCAAGTTTGATTGCCAGAAAGCCAAAAATAAAATCTGTGAGTTTCCATAGCCTTACAACAATGATGACAACTTATGCAACTTTGCAAAAATTTTCCTTTGATCAACTTTCAATCTATCTTCACCTATAAATTTTCACATACAAAGAGAGAAACAAAAAATTTTGTTTTGGGGTGAATGAGGGTTTTCCTTAGTCAAAATCCATTTTGAATAATTAAATTTTGATAATGAAAAAATGAAAAAATGAAGGAATTGATGAATGAAAAAATATCGTTACAACTCACCAAACCCTTAATGGCTGCCCTTAGAGGACTAAAGTCAAACACGTCACTCTAAGTATTGGATCTTGCATGAATTGGCTTGATTGATTGATGCTTGAATGCTTCCTTGAATGCTTGAAACCTACATCATAATGTTATCTCCAAAACATGACATGAACACACATGAATTTTGACATAAAAAATATGATCTTGATTGCTGCTATAGATGACTAATAAATTTGCTCTTCAATTCTTTTGACAATAATATTTTCTCTTATGAAGGTTTACTTAATGCTAGCTGATTTGAATTGATAAAATAGTTTTGTATTTATAGGTGCTTTTCTAATTTCTCAAAAATTATATTGCAAAATCCAACACTTGAAACTTGAATTTGAATCGTTGAAGAGCCACAAAAAACATAGTAAAAATTGGGTCCTAGGACCTAAGTCTAGGACACTCAATTTCCAAGGTGATTTGATTAATGTTAGAAATTATAATATAAGTTTCCCTTTCTACAAACAAGAATAATAAGGCTTTGGAATACATAATTTCATCAATTAGAAGATTAATTATGTCTAATTAATGAAGGGCATGCAAACATAGTGTGAAATTGTAAAGGTATACAATTTCCTACACTACAAAAATTATTACAACCTTCTCAACTATTGGGTCCTCTCTCATATTGAGTTTTTGGAGTACTATTTTGATATGTTTGAGTCCCTTTATGAGAGTGGAGAGAACTTCTAGCAAGAGCTAGCTTGGGAATGATAGTCTCATAGATCATTTATTTAAGATTGTCTAGATAAGAAAATTTAATTTATATATTACATTCATAGTAAAAATTTCAATCATTCAAGGATATGGAAATTAACCTTTTAATTATCTACTTATTGTGGATAATCAAAATAGCCATTTTGATTTAATTATTACGCGAGGTCAAGCAATGTTGGGATGAGTATACCATTAAAATTAGAATAGTTTGAATAAATTTATATAGTAATATAATATTTAAAACTTAATCCCTAGAATTTATTTTATTCATGTTGTACTCACTTAACCATTTTTTCATAGTGAAATATTATTGTGTGCATATGGTATTATTTTGGGTGAAATATAATGTTTTTGTAGGCTTGATTGAACTTCAATTCACACATCCTAAGGATCATAATTTGATCTTTAGATTCTTCATTCTTTTTGCTAGATAAAAATTTTAAGTGTGGTCTTTAACCCATTCTAGAATTGAACTTGTGGTTTTGACCTTAGAATAACTAAAATTGGATCTAAACATGGGCCCAAGATTAATCTACCAACCAATTATTACCTACTAAATTGAGTGTGAATCTATTTCATATGCTAACTCTTCATGATTGATCTCATCTATGTATATTCATGTTGAGTCTTTATTAGGCCTTGCTTCAAAATTTATTTAGTATTCTTCATACTTTTACTTCCATACACTCCTTTTAATTCTAATATCTCTTCAACTATTTTAGCTTGTTCTTTTAAAATTTAATTTCTCTAATTAATTTATATACTTTCTTCTTACAAGTCTCTTTTGCAATACTCATCCAAAATGCAACACTAGACAATAGTGACTTACTGAAACCCTTAAGAAATTCAACTTTAGATGCATTACAATATTTGAAAATTCTTATCAACCTATAGAGTCTAAATGGTTATGAAAGATCTAATAAACTATTATAGTGAAATCATATATGTAAATGGTGAAAAAATCTAATAGACCAGTTAAAGTATCACATGATAAACCCTTAAATTATATGAGGGGAAACATGTATAATAAAATTATAATAAATGAACACATATATAACAATTTTTTTTAAAAAATTGCATGGAGAAACCTTTTCAAAAAATAATTCCACCACTGAAGAGATCCTTGAACTTTCATTATTCAAATAAACAATGTTAGATAGTATAATCCACTTAATTCCTTGGATAAAATATTGGTCCCATGAGCTTAATTTATCTAGAAGACAACATAAAGCATCTATTTTATACCTCTAATATAGAGAAATGAGAAGAAAAAACAAAAAAAGAGTTCCCAAAATCCAATTTTCATCAAAGCCATTGTCCAAGGAAAAACCTTATGCCCCCATACTACAATTACATAAGCATTTAAGAGATCGAAATCAATTACGTTAGGCATCATTGAATTTGTAACTCCTAGTATGCACAACTTTAAAGCTAAGTGGTTCAATGTGAAACCATTAACTCAAGTGAATCCCACATCATCAAAATATTATTGAGTCAAATACATGTAACTCCTATGTTCTAGGGAGAGTGAAAGTCAAATTTCATTCAATAATTGCAACCATAACTTAAACTAATTACCTACTAAAGGTAACATCATTATTAATGATATTACAATAATATTAAATGTTTTTGAGAGAATATTAATAATTAAATATTATCCATCAACACATCCTGAGCATTAAAGTTCACATACCAAGATTGGTTGATGCACATATGTAAGATGCATATGATTATAAGGTACAAGTAGAATCTAACCCTAATAGTGATGTAGGATCATTTAGGTTTGAGGGTGATCATGCATCACCAAAAAAAAATAGTTTAGATTTCATTTTCCGGTTTAGTTTTTTTCTTAGTTTTCATGTGTTTCATGGTTCTTACTTTAGGAAGGAATACTAGAAGATTTTGATTACTTTAGGGATATATAAAAGTAAGTGATTTAACTAAACTCTGGAATGAAAGTAGGAGAATTTTGAGGTATTGATCTATCTATTACCCTAATTTAGTAAATTTTTGGCCACTCTTCTATCACTAATCTGTCTAAGAGTGCATGATATTTTAGAAATATATATACCCTTGATTCCCTCTAATAGAAATAGCATAGGATCATGAATAATCTGGATGCCTAATACACGATTGTAATCAATGGAAAGAGTATAGAGTCATGAAGAATTATAACACCCCAATGGGTAAGGAACTAGGGATAACCCCAAGACATTAATGATTTGGGGAACAATGGAGTCAGGCTTTTGGGATGAAATCTACTTAATATTTGGAAATAAACAAACATAAGAGTTGGGGCTGATGGCCAATACCTGATGGGTCAATTTACTATTGTTGGACTTTTGGAAACATTCTTTCTTGATTGTTTAGTGAGCTTGATACTTCATCTAACCTTGAAACCTGACCAAAGAAAGGATATATTGAGTGAACAATTGCTAATGTTGGACCTTGGTTAAATTCTTTGACCAATGATGAAGGATAATTATGGATGAAGCCAAAAGGAACATTAAAAAAATAATAATTCTACCACATAATTATATTAGACTATTTGTATTACTAGTTCAATCTCCTAGTGGATGGGTATAAAAATAAAAACATTGATGTATGAGGAATTTTTTGGTTGATTAGGGTATTTTGGCCAACAAAGAATGGGATCTTTAGACCAAGAAGTTATTTATGGAGAACATAAAAGACAACTAACTAGATAGATAACCATTTGGAGTGTACAAAAATGTACTCCTTTACATTTTCACACTATGTTTGGGTCCCTTTATTAAATAATACTTAATTAATCTTATAATTGGCTAAATTATGCATTCCTAAAGCTTAGTATTCCCATTTTCCAAAATGAAAATAGATATTAAAGAAAAGATAACATTATCTTAAACACCTTGGAAATTGTGTGTCCTGGATTTATGTCCCATGACCCATTTTCCCAAGGGAGAATGGGTCCTCCTTAAGTGACAAGACCCAATTTTTAAAATGTTTTTGGTGGCATTTTAATAATTCAAATTCAATTTTCAAATGGCAGCTTATGGAATCTAATTTTTGGTTAATTAGATAAACACCTATAAATACATAGTTATTTTATCAATTCAAACTTAGCACACATAATTCAAATTTCATATGAGAAAATATTATTGTCAAGAGCATTGAAGAGAAAATTTATTAATCATTTATGGTAGAAATCAAGATCATATAATCATCTACAACTTCATGTATCTTCATGTCATGTTTTGGAGCTAACATTGTGATGCATATTTCAAGAATTCAAGCATCAGATCAAGTGTCAAATCAAGCATCCAATGAAGCTATTTCATGAAAGATCCAATCTTAGAGTGATGTGTTAGACTTCAGTCCTCTAAGGGTAGTCATTGAGGGTTTGGTGAGTTGTAACAAGTCTTGTTCATTCATCATTCCTTATATTTTATCATTATTTCATTATAAAGGTTTAATTACCAATTTTTTTGACCAAGACAAACTCCTATTCTCCCAAAATTAAACATTTTCTCCTCTCTTTGTATGTGAAGACTTTTAGGTGAAGAAAGATTGAATATTGATCAAAGGAGTAATTTTGCAAAGTTTTCAAAGTTGTCATCAAAGTTGTTATGCCACGAAAACTCACATAATGTATTTCTAACTTTCCGATAGTGAAACATGGGATAAAAAGAAGCTTGGATCTTGCACCAGAGGACCCGAAAACATGAGGAAAATCCATGTACAAAGACCCACATTGATCCTAGGGTGAATGAGTCCTTGTAGGACACCCAACACCCATTTTTGGAGCTTAGCACACATTAGTTTTCCCTTCTCAGATCTACCTGTAGCTTACTATTTCTATTTGTTCTATCCTTAATCTTTTCATTTTAATTTTTACATCACATAATTGAGCTCATTAGGTATTTTATTTTCATCTCCGAAAAGTGGATTTTAGTCTTTTTCTATCATAAGGAAACAATAGATCCTCCCCATAGGGTTGACTCACCTCAAGGTTGAAATTCAATCCTATCCTTGGGATATGTCTTTTTCTAATAAAAATAGAGAATATGTAAGTGTTTATAAACCATTACAAACTCATATCCACCACATCTTACCTTTTTCTATGTTTCATTTTGGTGAACTTGACATTCTTACACTATAAACTTTTTGATTTGGTAGTCTTTTTGAAACACTAGATCTAGATTTTAAATTGAAAATTCGTTTGTTTTGCATTTCATTTAGGGTTTCAAAACTAAATTTTGCATCATTTAGACTCACAAAAAAATATAAAACTATTGCATAAATCTTACATAAATCTTGCATGTTAGTTGTATTAAGAGTGTTTTTTAGTCATTAAGATCAAAATTTTAGTTAAGTTTGCATTCAAAAAGTTGTAATTTTGTTCACTTTTTGTCATTAGTTTCATTTTAATTTAGACATCAAAATCTAGAAAAAAATGTCACAATAATCACAATCTGCAATGTAAAATAGATAACACAAACAATAATCTAAAAAGTCAGATTTCAATTTTTAAAACCTTTGTGCAAGGACTCATTTTCCCTTGGTAAAATATATCCCTACCTGGGTGTGCCAATAGACTTTTGCATGCATCACTATCTCTTTTTTTACTTCTTGTTTCTGATATTCAAACTATACTTTGAAGTTCTGAAAAAATAGTTATTGTATGTGCAAGAAAAGGTGTCATTTTGTATCATTTGTTGCAAACTCATGAAAATTTTGTTCATTAGATCTATAGGAAAATTGTGTTCATTTTCCAGGAAGCATTCTATTTTTTGGATAGATAAGTTCTCATTTTTGCATAAATAAAATCATGTTTCCTTTTTAAACATATGACTTTCATAGAGTATCGCATGACTTGTATGATTATATTTGGGTAAGTGCAAGAAGTTGAGTCCACTTCTAGTGGAAGTGTCATTTTTTAGCTTTAAAATAGGTAGTCATTCATTTTTTAGAATAGCTGCCCTTTTTAAAATGAGTACTCATTCCAAAAGGTTTGAAAATCACAATTCATGTTTCTCATTTGGATTTAGGCTTAGAAAAGGCATTGCAACCCAACCCTTAGCCTTAGACCTACAAGTACTAGGTCATGACAACATCGAGAGAAAAAACTGACTATGTCAATATGGTTGATGAGGTTTTTTCTAGAATTATTTAATGAAATTAAAACCCATTTTAGATGAGATAGTGTAGATTCTAAATATGTTTTTTTTTTTTCAATTGGATTATTTTTTCTATTTTTCAATTAATTTCTGATTAAACCGTCCCATAAACTTGAATTATCAGGGATTTTTAGTATTTTAATAACTTTTTATTAAAATAATATTTTGAAAAACAAATTTTACGAATAGGTACTTCAGAAAATTCTTTTCAATTTGAAAAAACAAATCAAAAAATGATATTTTTTTATCATCTTATGTGTGACGTACACGACGATTTTTCAAAACAAGAAATATGGCCACTAAAAAATTAACAAAAAAAAATAATTCAATAAAAAAATACAAAAAAATATGGAAAACGTGCTCAAGTGAGTTAAAAATATTTTCCCAAAAGGATTTAGAAAAATATGATTATTTAGGTCAAAATATATGGATGATTTACACGTGCATGGTATAGTATAAAAAAAGTGACTTTTAAATAGTGGTTTTAGAAACACCCATTGAAAATAAATTTGTATCATTTGGGTATTAAAGTAAATTACATATTTTGAAACTATAATCCCAGCACTACATTTTATGATTAGTGACTTTTATTAAGATTCCATCTCTAAGTCCTTCAAATTTTAAGGTCAAATGTGACAAATTCTAAAAATCAGGGAAAACACTTCCACTTTTTGGGCAAAAAGTGGACTCAACTTCTTGCCAACACCCATTTTCCATACTCATGGGAGTAATCTAGGAAAAAAAAAAAAACCTTTGACAAGCCTGTTAGTTACCCTCCTAATATCTATTAATTTTTTAGGAATGTAATAGCACAAGAGGAAGCAACCATAGACAATCATGACAACCATAGTTGTTCTTCTCCTGATACCTCTCCTACTTATGACAAAGGTATCTTAGTGAAAGAAGATACAATCATTGAGTGTCATGGAAATTTTGTTTTTACCTCTCCCCCTATCCCACCCACTTGGGAGGATATTATGGAACAAGAAGATGAGATCATTGACACATTCTTTAACATCACCTTGCCTAGTCTCTATTCATCTCCCAACATATCTTCCACTTGTGAGAATAATTTAGTGCAAGAAAGTGCAATCAAGGATAATCATGATAATCATAGTTTTCCTTCTCTCGATACCTCTCCTACTTGTGATGAACATAATTTGGTGAAATAAGATATAGTCATTGACAATCATGAGCATCCTATTTATCCCTCTCCTAATTCTTCTCCAATTTGGGAAGATATTGTGCTATTGCCAAAAAATGTATAGTTGACATTTTTATGCTCACTTGAGTCTTTCTAATGGAATTTGGCTTGATTTTGTTTGGGTTTAATGTTGTAATGTAATCAAAACATTCAAATTAGGTCCTAAACATTCAAATTATTGCATCTTGTGAAGGTATTGTGAAGTGTTGTAAGACATTTCTACACTTTTCTAGACTCTCTTCATTAAAATTCACCTAAAAATCACCTTTTCAACACCTATTAAGTACTATTTTGAAGTGTTGTAAAGTATTGTAACAAGATTTCACCCTTTTCTAGGCTTAATTTCACTATTTACACCTTTCTTATGCTTTATTTGACCCCTTAATGTACTTTCCAATAGTTTTCAAGTGTGTTTTTAAGAATATTCCCATTGGACAACTTTTAATGCATCCCCAAAATTCTCGACACCCACTTAATTTGCTTAAGTGGGACTAAGTCACCAACAGGGGCAACTTAGTCCTTTTTGGCACAAAAATTAAAATAATTTTAAAATTCTAGTGGGAATTTGTCCTCTAACCCTTGAGGTCGGCCTGTGATGTGTTACATTTGGGAAATTTTAATCAAATCAGGTATAAATAAGTGTTTTTCTCCTCATTTTATATCTCCTATAATCTCCTCATACACTCTCCTAATTCGCAAGAACTCAAGCATTCATCAAGTTATTCATAAGCATTCAAGCAATCAAGCATTATCAAGTCAATATATTAGAGCACTTCATTGCATATCTTCAAATTTTGAGCATCAAAGCTGTGGTAAATTAATTAAGTTTGCATTTTATCTATTTATCATACTCATTTCATTTCATTTCATTGTTTAGGGTTTGATTACCAAAGTGGGGTTTGACCAAGGAAAACCCCTATTCTCTAACCGTCAACCATTTTTTCCCTTTTGCATGTTTCCTTGCAGACTTTTGTATCTAGATTTATCAAGCAATTAGGTGTTGAAAGGTAGTCAACAAGTATAGAAAGTCAATCAAGTCAACACAACCCTAGTTCAAGCTTGGAGAGGCTTTCTACCCCATTTTATACAGAATCAAGTGTGGACACCTATCAAAAAAGAAATTGCAGACTTGAGACTTCTAGATTATGTCCCAAATTTTTTGAGATTTGCAGGAGGACTAAGTCGCCACTTTTGGTGAATTATTCTTGCTTCTGGGATGAAAAACTAATTTTGACATTTCTGGATACCCATTTAGTAGATTATTGTTTTGGCAAAGTTTCCTAAAACTGGGACTAGTCGCCCCACCTAGTATAAGTCTCCTAGTCAACATTTTCACTCAATTTTTTAGGAATCTAGAATATACCAACATCAAGCTTCAGATTCTAGGTGCTCCTCTTTCATTTTGTTCTGTTATTTCATCATTTAGTTGCATTTTTAGGCATTTCTGTATATCACATCGTGTTTTCCAGCACTTTACATTTTCCTAAGTTTTGCATCATTAGATCATTTCAATTTCAGATCAGAGCATTAGGACATCTTAATTAGGCATAATAAATTTCATTTACATAGAATTTGAGTGTAAACCATTGCATTTTGGACCCATCCAATTCCTTTTCTCCTTTTTGGTGAAAAACCCTAGGAGGAGCAAAGCAATTTGAGGGCAATCCAAAATCATCATTTACATTTTGGTGAACCTGTCATTTGAACATATTCCTTTATGATTTGGAAAGTGCATCCTATTTTTTATTGGCATTGTATCTTTCAAGGTTTAAATTGCATCCTAGAGTTCTAACATTGCATTAGTAAAAATATCACTTAGATTGCACTATTGCATCATTTTTGCATTGCAAATCAAAAAAACTTTGCATTTACATACTACAGTTCCATTTATGCATCTGAAAGACATAGAATTGCATTTAATTTTTTTGAAAAACTACAAAAACATCATCAGTGGGACTAAATCACCAGCCTGGGTGACTTAGTCCTTTTTCATATTTTGCACTGCATTTTTTGGTAATTTCTGGGTAATTTTTCTACTTTTGTTTTCTAGTACTACATCTTTGTTTCAGTTTACAAAATTATTTATTTTCACATTTTATTTTCCCTAGATTGCATTTTATTTTCATCCACCTTATCTTTTGTGGTATTTGTATGATTTTTTGGTGCCCCATTGATAATACTTTAGTGAGATGAATTTCTAGACTCACGGCTTCCCACAATAACACTTTTGTTGTGGACCTTGGGATCTCAAGAGCTCCTACTCCTAGTATGGAAAATGGTGCATTAGGAATGAATACTACCACTCACATGCCTGAACACCTTCCCATCCTATGCATGTTGACACAAAAACTAGTCCCACTCCGCAAGATAAGGTGATTAGCATTCATGAAAATTTTGCACATTTACAACGAGACTTATCCCCTGAAAACATTTCCACAACTACCATACTTGACATTTAAAACCTTCATTTTTTAATTGAAAGTGTTGATGGCTTACAAGTTATGAAGAAAATTGCTAAGATATACAACAAACATATTCCTTCCATATCCCAACCAACAAACATTGTTGTAAGTCAAGGAGGATCTTACATTCCTCCCCCTTCAACCATAGCATCCATACCAACTTATTCCACTCCTCAAGTTACAAAAACTATGCAATAGGTTAGTCATGTGACTCCTCCTTTAGTTATTCCAACTACTATCCCCAGTTCTTATGTGGCATCGAATATTCCTTCTTCCACATTCACCCCTCTTAGAGTCCCTTTCACTTCCCCTAATATTACATACACTCCATCACCATTTTCCCTTCCACCTCATACCACTTACACTAATCCCATCATTACACAACTCTTTAACACTGTCTCATCCATGCAACAAAAAATCTCCACCATTAGCCAAATTCAAAATTCTCCTCCCATATATCATGTTGGTGGGTGATCCCACAAAGCTGGTTTACAATTTCTGGGAGATTCTGATTTTTACTGAAATCACATAATTTTAGAAAATATAATGATTTAAGAATTAAAAATTTCCATTTAAAGCATTCCAATTGATGATAGTTTTATAAAACTACCTTAGATCAAACCACCTTTGATAGAACCCCGCTAGTTTTAAACAATACCTATAACAGAGTCTCCTTTACACCTATCCAAATGCTGATAAAAAACCACTTTTGATTTACCTTTTGGGGGATCAAATGAATTCATTTTATTTTTTATTTTTAAGCATGTAGACCTTATTACAAGCTTCCCAAAAGTATAATTTTAAATAAATTTTTAATTTAATTAAATTATATTTACTTTTTTATTTCTTGTGAATGTGAGGTTTTCACTGAAAAGCAAGCTTTCTGTTCTGCACATGTGGAAAAATAGAATATTATCAATTTTTTTTTTTGAAAAATATGAATGCACCATATATTGAAGTCCTTGATCCAACAAAAAAATAAAATTTAATTTTGATACATACAAAAAAAGTTATGCATTTTAAGGTCACACTATGTTTGAATTGTTATTGGTTTGACTTCAAAACTTGATTAAAGAAAAAATATTCAATAAAAATATATCTAACCAAGTGGAATCACTAGATATTAGAGTTAAAAATCTAAAATCTAAATAATTAGAATTTTATCCTTCATGGAAAAAAAGTTATGAGTTATATGGTGAGCGCCACTTTTTAAAAATGTTATTTTATGAAAAAAACTAGTTTACGAGGGAGATGGAAAAAGAAGTGCAATCTGATTTGAATTTTTTTGAAAAAAATATATTTAGAATCTATAGACAAAATTTCATGAAACTATAGTTTGCATCATCTTCGAATTCCTCATGGTTTAGCCGCTATAGTTTCCCGAATGTGAAAATTTAGTTAAAATTTTTTATTTCAGTGTCTAGTTTGGCCAAAAATTGTAAACCACTATTGTGGGATCACCTTTGTAGTAATCCAATATCCCTTGACATTTTACACACTCAAATTCCACAAGGAATTGAAATGCCTAGGTTTGAGAAATACGAAGGTAAAGGAGACCCTACTAATCATGGCAATGCTTATACAACCTTATGTAGTGACTTTGTCCTCAATGATAAGTTGTTAGCCAAACTTTTTCCTAGGACCTTGAAGGACACTTCATTGGAGTGGTTTTCAAACTTACTGAATCATTCAATCAAATTGTTCAATGAACTTGTGGATGTATTCATAAGTCATTTCCAAGTTCATATTAATCCTAAAAAGACAATGGTTGATTTAATGAGATGTAAACAAAACGCCGATGAAAACGTAAATGATTTCATTTCACGATATCAGTCATTGTATGCTCAAATTGATGTCAAGATCCCTAATTTGTATTTTCAAAAGATCTTTATCAAAAAATTTCACACTCACCTTTAGGATAAGTTGACTATGATGAAATTCCCTTTGTTCATGCATTTATGCACGACCCTTTGTGACTATGATAATTTGGTTTCTAGTCATGATTCAAAGTACACTTCTAACTAAGATGAGAAGTCTGACCAAAACAACCAAAACAATGCACAAAACTTTAGAAAACCAAACCAAGGTTTTTTACAATTCAATCAGCCTTCTCCACAACCAACTCAACCCTATTCCAAATCAAGTGGCAACTATTAAAGGAGTGGTGCCCTTTACCTATGGGGACCCAAAGAGACAATTTACCCCATTACCCGATATTCTCCATAACATAATGAACCGATTGCTCCAGCAACAAATGATCACTTTTCCTATGGCAAAACCAATTGATACCACCAAGAATTTACCACCTACCTTTAAACGAAATGCTTATTGTCATTTTCATCACCAAAATGGACATGGCACCAAACAATGTAAGTGTCTCAAACACTTAGTTCAAGACCTCATTGATTTGGGTCGTCTATCCATTGCGGGTGTCAATGATCAAGGAAATAAGTCTATTGCACCCCCTAACCAGAATTTACAAATATTTACCAATCCCATACCTAAAAAAATGTTTCATTTTTCAAGGCTAGTGAACCTTCAAACCCTCAGGTGATGAACATTGATACAAATAATGAACAACCTAATATTACTCCAAATGTTACCCAAGTTAGTCCTATGGATGAACTTGTGGGTGCGATAGATATTATCCCTCATAAGGGCCCAACCAATAAATCTCTTGATAGTACTTTTTCTTCTCATGATATACTTAAAAAGCTTCCTAATGGTGCTCTTTACATAGCCAACAAAATCTATGATAAGCCCACTAATGGGATATTAATAGATCCCACCTATGGCGAGAATGTTATCACACAAGATTTTTTAGTATTATACGATCTTTCTCAAGATGATTATAACAAACCAACTGCATGGATTAAAACACAAATTGGTTTTGTGTGCCCTATGATCGAAGTGATTGTATTCCCCTTACAAATAGGACCCAAAAATTTGGATGTAACATTTTCTATTATTCCACAATCGGATCAATTTCGTCTATGGTTGGGTCATCCCTGGCTTTGCTCGATGAAAGTGGTCCCCTTAGTTGTTCCCAAATGTTTGAAGTTTCTGCATGGCAATGAAATATTTACCATACACCATAGTGGTTTTAATCCATTATCCTCTAAAGGTAATTTTTCCTTAGAATCCTTTTGGCCTAAACCTATGGAACCCATCACCCCTCGTAAAGACTTCTTTTTTATAGCCTATCAAAAATTCAAAGCCAAATGAATAGTTGAATTGTCTCTTCATAACATGTCCCTATCCACTTCCACTCCTCTTATCCTAGATGACACCATGCTTGAACTTGAGTCTGACATTGAACAAACAATACAACCTCATGAGCACCCAACCATGGACACTTCCCCTCCATTGTTTAAAAACCCAAGAGAAAATGAAACAAATCCCATCATGCCTCCCTGCATTAAACAAGTGTATAAAGCTAAAGAGAAAGTGATTGACCCATCATCTTCGGCTTCTTATGTTCTTCCCCCTATGAAAGAAAAAGAACCTATGATGGATCAACCCACTCTTATGGGTATGTGCAGGATCATGATGGGCCAAAAAGTGGTGATATGATGGGTATGTGTAGGGTATATGGTTGGTGACTTTTTCTTAACCCAAAATTGATGAAACAAAAAGGGTTTTTAAAGGAGATTCTCAGATTTCCACCAATATAAATTATGATTTACTTTGAATTTAATAAATAATTATTATTCATTTTCTATTTGAATTATGACTAAAGTCCTGATTGATAGGCTGATTGAAAAACATCTATAGCTTTCAAATGGTATCACATTTTTGAATCCAAAAATGTGTCACATTCTATGCTTATACTATAGGATTAAAAAAAAATATGAAATTCATGAAGTGGCCAAGTTATGGTTAGAGATATGAGTTTTTATATTTTTAAAAGTTTTAATAAAAAATTCATAATTAATTATTTACTTGGAAAAATTGCAAAAATATGCATCACACTGTGACATGAGTCCCTCTACTTATATCTAAAATTTTATAAAATTTTATTATCATTTTATTGTGGTTAGGGTGGTCAGATAGACACCTACTTCTTCTTTTTTCCTAAAATTTAAGTACTACTACATTGAAATTTCAAATTTTCATCAAATATATTTTTTATTTTTAAATAAACCTAGTAGTTTTAAAACTACATTCAATTTTCTACAAATTCTATTCTTACATATTTTTGAAATAATATAGAGAACTTATTCAAAATTTTATGTCAAGTTGCCTAACTTTGATTTTTTTGAAATTTTTGCCACTTAAGGGCATGTTTTTTCCATAGTGATCCTGTACATACTCTTACGCCTCAACAAATTCAAAATAAAATTAAAAGAAACCATGGTGCTAGGGAGTGTAGGCATCATCGTCATCTCCTTGCTCGTCAAATGAAAAACAAACAAAATAATGGAAACCAACCTCTGCCTTTGACAGAAGTAGTAGATGATCACCCTCGTCCTCCTGACTTGCAACAAGATACTATAGTACAACCCACACAACAACATGAACCAATCTAAGAAACACAACTTTTGATACATCCTTCCTTGGAAATAACCCTTCGTCCTCCTATCATAATCAATCTTGACGATGATGATGATGAAGAGATCACAAAAATAGATGAAGAAGTGCATAACAATCTAAACTCTTTATTCTCATCTACCCTAAGCTTAAATGATAAATCACCTATACCAAGTGAAGAACTTGGTAAATCTCTTATTTTAGCACTTGCAATTCTTCCTTTGGAAAGCCAACCACCCTTGCAATACATTGAACATGATTGGGAGGTAGATGACTTGTTAGATGGTTGACTTGCATTTGAATTGCTAGCCCCTTTTCACATTTTCCTTTTTGTGTATTATGTTCCCCCATAATGTGTGTTTTATGTTCTCTCTCTTTGCACACTTTCTCCATATGTACCTCTATTCTTGTATATGTCGTACTTTATCTTTTCATTTTTTCTTTTGTGCTTTTGTTTTGGGGATGATGCAAAGCGTTGAGACCGCAATGTCTCTTCCATGTTGACCTAAAAGGTCCTTTTCTTCTTTTGTTTTGTTTTGTGTTTTCCTTTTTGGGATGACGCAAAGTGTTGAGATGACCTATGTCTCTTCCATGTTTATCCAAAAGGTCCCTTTTTCTTTTTCCCTTTTGTTTTCTTTTTGCTTGTGTTTTCCTTTTGGAAAAGATGCAAGGAATTGAGACTACAATGTCTCTTTCATGTTGAACCAAAAGGATCCCTTTTCCTTTTCTTTTCCTTTTCTTTTTCTTGTGCTTTCCATTTGGGGATGACACAAGGCATTGAGACTGCAATGTCTCTTTCATGTTGACCCAAAAAAAATTCCTTTTCCATTTCCTTTTCATTTTATTTTTTCTTGTGTTTTCCTTTTGGGGATGATGCGAAGTGTCGAGACATCCTATGGATCTTTCTTTTTCTTTTCTTTCACTCTCTTTGTGTCATTCTTCCAGTTCTATGTATTTGGGGAATGATGACAATTATGATCTCTTTACAAAACATTGCAACAATGAACATATTGACCCCAAATCCATAGATCCCTTATGTGTTTGGTGCATTCCTTTCTGGGGTGCAACTCCCTTTCTTTTGTTCTCTTTTCCACTTACATGAAACAACCTAACTTAGAAACATATGACTTGGCATAGGGGCTTTCCAAGTTGGCTCTCATGTCTTCTTTCTTTTTGCATTTCTCCTTCACTACTTTAAAGTAATTTCTCACCAAGCAGTGTGTAGAATTTCCTTTAAACTCTGGGGCATACATTAGCATAATTTATTTGTATTCTTGGTTCTTAGTGTAGCCTTGTCACTTCATATGATGTTTTTTTCACTTTGTGGATGACATTGGGTGTGATGTCCTTCATAAGTGTGATATATCTTAGCATATTACATTCCTATTGGTGGTTCAATGTGACACACTACATCCCCTAAGTTGTGAATATTTTATTCTTTGATTGGTCCTCTCTTGGAGATATTAGACACAATTTTCCCTAAGTGATAGACCTTGCATGAACTTAATAAGACTCCATTGAACATCTTTTGCATTTTACATTTCATTTTTGCATTTTACCTTTTGCATTTTATTTACAACCTTGCATAACAAAAATTGCATGCCTATGGTACCTTTCTCTTCATACATGAGTTCTAAGCATATGAAGCTTTTCTTGTCTCATGAAGCATGACTTTCCCCATAGCCACCTATGTGTTTGTGAGTGCATACCAACTAGCGTATGTATCTCACTTTTTGGGCTTTCTCACCCTACAAACAACTAGAAGTTTTGTGGCCCCAGAGTGAGTATACTTGGGATTTCTCACCTGACAGACAGTCATAAGTTTCGTCACCCCAGAGTGACACATTTCTTATTTCAAAAAACTAGCCTAGATCTAATTGATAGCAAGATGGATAAGAGCTTTCATTCCTTTTCTTCATCACGTGTGTTCCATTTTTTCTTATGTTTGATTTTCCATGAGATCTTAATCCTGCGGGCTTGATCATCCCTCTTAATTATTGTTGTTTCATCTTACCAACATGAGTACATTGGGATCCCTCTCGATATGCATGTTGGGCCACTTCAGAAAGAGTTTGAAGCAAGTTCATCCTCTCACTAAAGTGGAGGCTTAATGTGTCACAAAAAAATGTATAGTTGACATTTTTATGCTCACTTGAGTCATTTTACTGGACTTTGGCTTGATTTTGTCTAGGTTTAATGTTGTAATGTAATCAAAACATTCACATTAGGTCCTAAACATTCAAATTATGGTGTCTTGAGATGGTGTTGTGAAGTGTTGTAAGGAATTTCTACACTTTTATAGACTCTATTCATTACAATTCACCTAAAAATCACATATAATTCATCACTTATTAAGTCCTATTTTGAAGTCTTGTAAAGTCTTGTAACAAGATTTCACACTTTTCTAGGCTTAATTTCACTATTTACACCTTTCTTATGCTTTATTTGACCCCTTAATGTACTGTCCAACCATTTTCAAGTGTGTTTTTGAGAATATAATTCCCGTTGGACAACATTTAGTGCCCCAAAATTCCCAACACCCACTTAATTTTCTTAAGTGGGACTAAGTCACCAATAGGGGTGACTTAGTCCTTTTTGGCACAAAACTCAAAATAATTTTAAAATTCTAATGGGAATTTGTCCTCTAACCCTTGAGGTCGACCTGGGATGTGTTACTTTCAAGAAATTTTAATAAAATGAGGTATAAATAAGTGTTTTTATCCTCATTTTACATCTCCTATAATCTCCTCATACACTCTCCTAATTCACAAGCATTCAAGCATTCATCAAATTATGCATAAGCATTCAAGAAATCAAGCATTATCAAGTCAATATATTAGAGCACTTCATTGCATATCTTCAAATTTTGAGCATCAAAGGTGTGGTAAGTTTATGAAATTTGCATGTTATCTACTTATCATAATCTTTTCATTTCATTTCACTATTTAGGGTTTGATTACCAAAGTGGGGTTTGACCAAGGCAAACCCTTATTGTCTAACCCTCAACCATTTTTTCCCTTTTGCATGTGTGATTGAAAACTTTTGTATGCAGATTTATCAAGAAATCAGTGTTGAAAGGTGGTAAAAAAGTGACCTAAAAATTCAATCAAGTCAAAACAACCCTATTTCAAGCTTGGATAGGCTTTCTACCCCATTTTCTACATAATCAAGTGCAGACACCTATCAGAAAAGAAAGTGTAGATCCAAGAATTCTAGATTTTGTCCTAAATTTCCTTAGATTTATAGGAGTGCTAAGTCATTACTAGTGGTGAATTAATCATGCTTCCAGGACTAAAAACTAATTTTGACATTTCTAGATACCCATTTACTAGATTCCCATTCCAACCAAGTTTCCTAAAACTGGGACTAAGTCGCCCCACCTGGCATAAGTGTCCCAATCAACATTTTCAGTCATTTTTTTAGGATTCTAGAATCTCCCAACATCAAGCTTCAGATTCTAGGTGCTCCTGTTTCATTTTGTTCTATTATTTCATCATTTAGTTGCATTTTTAGGCATTTCTGCATATCACATTGTGTTTTCCTGCACTTTACATTTTCATAAGTTTTGCATCATTAGATCATTTGAATTTCAGATCAAAGCATTAGGACATCTTAATTAGGTATAATACATTTCATTTATATAGAATTTGAGTGTAAACCCTTGCATTTTGGACCCCATCCAATTCCTTTTCTCCTTTTTGGTGAAAAACCCTATGAGGAGCAAAGAATTATTAGGGAAATCCAAAATCATCATTTATAGTGCTAAATGAAGATGATATCATAGATACATTTATTTCACAACATGGTATATATAAAGAGGCTAAGTCAACCTTTGATTCCCTCTCATTATAAAATCATCAACAAGAAGTCGCATCCATTGAGGTTATGAACGCACAAATAGCCATTAGATATCCAAAACCTCCTCTTGGAACTTCCAAGTCATCTCTTGAGCCACTTCTTATCATAATACCACCTCAACACAAACCATTAGATCTAGGGTCTATCATGAATTTTACAAGGCAATATTGTATTAACAATGTTTCACAGCTATTGAGTTATAATACTATTGCTCGTGCACATATAATACGAGGAATAATAGGAAACCAAAAAACATACCTATTTCATTACCATTACCTCAACCTATATTTCCTAGTGCTCCTCGTTTTACTTTGCACAATGGAAAGGATTGTGATCTTATGGAACAACTTAGAAACACTCCTACTAAGATTTTAGTATGGGATCTCATTCAAGAATCATCTAATTATCATAACATGCTTCAAAATGCTTTGCAACAAGTTTTTATCCCTCATAGCACACACAACCAAGCAATGTACCAACCCTAAATCAACTTGTGAACTTGGTCAACTTAGAAATTACCTTTCATGATTTGTAAAAAAAAATTGACGCTTTGAAGATAGTGGTTGTCATTAATAGGTTCAATGAAATAAGTCGTACCCTTGATAATGGTTCATCACTCAATGTTTTTTGTGTAAGAATTTTTGACAATATTGGAGTGGATAAGAGTCAAATTCAACCCGATTCTTTATTTATCTATGCATTTGATAATGTGGGGAAACAATCGCTTGGTGTGATAACATTACTTGTTACAATAGGAAAAGTAACTTTGCAAACTCCTATTCAAAAGCTAAAAGATCCACAAAAGGTTTAAGATTGATTTGTTTTGAGTATTCTCCTTAGTTTTCTATGTGTTAAGCCTCATATCAACTCCTCAATCTTGAAATTTTATTCTCTTATTCCCGAATTGTAGATTCTAGGGACTAGGAATGCTTTGTCTCTTTTACTCAATTAGGGTCTTTCACCTAATGGAAAGAGATAGATCCAACACCCAAAATCTAGAGGGCTCACTCAAATTAAGATATGTGTGTGATGTTATTAAGCCTGAATTTAGTGATCTAAGTGCAACTAATTGATAAGATTGATTAATTAAACATGCAAAACCTAAGAAATAAAACATTTTTGAAAACACATTGTGTTATACAAGAATGAACTAGAAACTTAAGCAAATGATAAAAGAAATTGATGAGATTTATCATAGTGCACTTGGAGGTAGACTTCTATTATTGGATGGTTCTGGAATTTCCTTGAAATCACTATTAATGACCACTAGGACTGATTCACCATGCATGGCGAATCAATCCTGCTTCTAATGAAAAGTCTTGGAAATAGGTTTCTGACTGTCGGGAGCTAAATTATGAAAAAATCACTTTTGAGGCCTACTGATGGAATTCATTCACCATGGGTGGTGAATTAGTCCACCTCTAGGAATTAGAAAAATATGGAGTTGCTTCTGTGTAGCTTGATCTACACTTCTACTTCCTACAGTTGTCCACTTTTGAAACTGTCAGATTCGGGTATAAAAATGACTTTTTGTTGATATTTTACCTTGTTTAATGAAGAGATGACATGAATGAATTTTAAATGCAATCTTCAATGATTACCAAGCCTCCAAAATTTCCAAATCTACAAACATATGAGGAGAAAAGAAGAAATGTTGATTGTTAGGGCATGGGGGTTTGCCTTGGTCAAACCCTATTTAGGTAATTAAACCAAAATGATGAAAGAATAGAATGAAGCATGCAATAATGGAATAAATTACCTTGCCATAATGTTTGATCTTGAAAGTCTGCAGAAAAACATGAAGATTCAACCCTTGGATGTCCTTAGAATCCTTCTTGATGAATTGTAATGATGAAACCCTAAGTTGCTTGACTTGAGATTGAAGATTGGTGGATGAATGAACGATGAGAGATAAGAGATGTAAAATGAGGATAAAAACACTTATTTATACCACTTGTTCCTTACTATCCCATTAATACCTCATCACAAGCCAAGACATGAAGCAAAATTTAACTCAAATTTCACTTTATTTCCTGCTCAAAGGTTAAAATGGGGCCAAATGGGACTCATTCAACACACATGGTGAATGGGTCCCATAGGGGCTATTTTAATAGCTCAGATGCCAAGGAATAAGGAAATGAAGTCTAAAATGCAACCTTGTTGGGTTTTTGATCAATTTGAACCTCAGGATGAACAATATTGGATTATTAGGTCCTATTAGTGACGATGTAAATGTTAAATAGCACTTGGGACTCATAAATCAATGTGAAAGTGTGATTAAATACACTTTACAACACTAAAATGAGGTCCGCATAGCCTAGAAAGGCACAAAAACCAATGTGAATGTACAAGATGCATTACAACACTAGTTTAACATTAATTTTAAGTTAAAAACCTTATAGATTGATGTGATGATGTTATTAAACACATTTTATAATGTTGAGTTAGGGGAAATGGGTTCATTAAGTCTAGAAAAGTGTGAAAGTCCTTTAAAAAACTTTACAACACCTTTCAACACATTGTTAAAAGCATGTTATTCAATTTATAAGGGTCCAATACCTAATGTGGATGCATAAAATTCCTCACAACACTAGATTAAGGCCTCATTAAGTCCATTTTATAATGAATTAATCCCATGTCAAGCAAAGGGTCCTTTTTTCTACAACATATTTAGCCCCCATTTTAGTGAGAGGATGAACATGCTTCAAACTCACACTAAAATAGATATTCAAGAGAGATTCACATGTAGGTCAAGCCCCCAAGATACAAAATCATGCAAAGGAAAGAACTAAGAGGAGTGAAAGTGAGGTGGATCAAGATTTGATCATTTGTCCAACTAGTTATGGATTGGATCTAGGCTTGTTTGCTTAAAAATAAATGTGTACTCACTCTGGGCCGATGAAACTTCTTGATTGTCCACCAGGTGAGAAGGCCAAAGGTATACTCACTCTGGGGCCACAAAACTAGTTGTCCATGGGGTGAGAAAGCCCAAAAAGGTAAGATACATATGCTAGTGTGTATGCACTCACAAACACAAAGGTGGCTATGGGGAAAAGTCATACCACTAGGTGGGCTTCCCACTCAACCATATTAAAGTTAGGCCTCCTGATAACTTTAACAAGGTGCCATAATGGAAAAAAGGTTTTCGAGCTCCATGAGGTAAGCAAAACATCATATGCTTGACACTCAGAAAAATTTTTAGTGCAAGAATAGTGTTAGGATTGTTCAAAGGGATTTTACTTTGTTCGTGCAAGGTCTCATCCTAAGGGACATTGTGCTTAATGTCTCCAAGAGAGGATGTGTCAAAATAAGTATCATGCTCTTGGAGGGAATCAAGCCCACTGACTCCACCAAGAAAAATAATGCATTGCAAGAAGAAAGAAATCACACAATGAAATGTGAGTGGTGATGTATTCCCCCCACTTTAAAGTAGTTGCACGCACCTGTTCTGTGAGCAATTGCTTTAAAGTAGAGGAGAAAGAAGAAGACATGAGAGCTTACTCAGAAAGCCCTATGCCAAGTCATATGTTTCCAATAAGTTGTCATGAAGAAGAGAAGTATGTCATATGTGATTCAACTTAAGGAATGCCATTCACATCCCAAGCTTTCTCTTATGTATTCATGAAAGGTTAATGACTAGCCCTTGAAAGGAGGCAACAACAAATGACATACGAGGACAAGGCTGTCAAACCCCTTGCCCCCACTTAGTGTAGGATAAATTTGAGCCGAAACGATTGATTTAAGATGCATGCTAGAGTGAAAATCAATAGAAAATAGAGGAATGAGATACTCCCATATAGGAAATCATACCAAACTCCTAAAAATATTGTATTTTATGACTCAAGGAATTACATTCATTAGTAGTGTTACCATGAACTCTATGCTATGCAGAAAATGAAGTCTTGGAATAACATTTCTTTTGAGTTCTAGGAGGGAGGGTTATCAAGTGATCTTGGAGGAGTCTTGACAAGATATCCTCTTCATCAAGAGGAGAAGGTGGTTGCGTGATTTGTTTCAAAGATACATCTTGTTTAGTAGTATATGTCATACCTACGCAAGACTCTTTAGATTGCGAGATTTCATTCTCTTCATAGGAGGATTCAAAATCTAACGAATTCAAATCATGAGCATTTTGTGAGATTACATTGACATTAAGCAAAGGTGTAGTCATGTGTTTCATATTTGATGAAGGATGATGTTCAATACCACTAGATGTTATGGATGGTTTAGTAAGGTGTTGTGTGATATTATTGATGGTGGGTGGAGGTTTGGTGATCTCAATTATAGGACAATAACCAAGACCATGGGTTGGTTGTTGTGTCAAAGGGTCGATAGGGTTGCAGATACCTTGTTCTCGAGCACCAAATCCTTTTCCACAATATCCCTGTTGTTTCATAAGCTCATAACCTTTTCCATAAATCTTTTTCATGGCTTTTGGATTGGGTGGTTGTTCGTTATTATGTCCATCAAAGGTTGTTGTGTAGTTTTCTTCTTTGTCTAAAGTGGTTGAGGTGGATGTTTGCAAAAGGTTTTCTGAAGGTGGGGTTGATATGATGGTTGTTTCTTTTCCCTTTTTTGAATCTTTGTGGATGACTTTGTATTCACCCATGAAGTCATGCTCAAAATCCAAGGAACCCCAATCATCTTCCAATAATGTCATGGAATGTTCAATGTTGTTGTCATTTTTTTTCTGCAGGTTCTACTTGTATGGTTGGTGTTAATGTGTTCAAGGGGTTCTCTTTGGTATTGGAAAGTTGTAAGAGACTATAAGGTTCAAGGTCACTCGAACCTTAAGAGGCATAGTGATTACGCCAAGTGGTTTCTTGTTGACATTGTCAAATCCCTTAATTGATATAGAATCAGGTCAAATGGTAGATCTATGAATGTCAAGCCTATCCAAAAGACTCACATTTCACACATTAAGAGCAGAGCCATCATCTATAATATTTCTCTTTATTCCTTTTGTTTTGTATTGAGCGATGATCATGAAAGCTTTGTTTTGTTTTTGCAACTCTAAAGGAGGAAGCTCGTGTTGATGGAAAGTAATATCGAGATTTGTGCTATGGATTAAAGTTGCCACATCATTCAGAATTGTACTAGGAGGAAATACAATTTTTTGTAAGGTTGTTTGAAGAATGTTGTGGTAAGTTGGTGAGTTTTGAAGTAAATACAAAAGGGAAATTTTTGCAGGAGTAAATTCTTTAATTGTTCAACAAGATCATACTCCTTTGTTAGTCAAACCACAATCGTGGTTTACAAATTTTATCAGGAAGGAAATTTCATTTTTTTCCTTTTCCCCAAACTCAATGGGTTCAGTCAAACCCAATGGTTCAACCGAACCACATTATATGTTCAACCAAACCCCCAAACCCTAAAAAAAAAAAATCTTATTTAAAGGGGTTTGGTCAAACATGGGTTCGACCGAACCCCCTTAAATAAGAGATAAAAAAAAAGCATTATCATTTTGACTGTAATTTTTGTTTTATGTAGTTGCTTTCCCTATGCTTGTGTGTGCGGCAAACCGAGACCGTCATCTGCAAATGGAAAAAAAAACTGACTTCATCTCTCCGGCGAACGCAAACTCAACTTTGTCTCTCCAAATTTCATCAACCCAACTTGCATATCGAGCACCAGGTTTGTCAAATTTGAATTTTGTAGAGTTCAAAATGCATTTGTTTGTTAAATTTCAAAACCCTAAATGCGAAAATTTTCAAATTTGTTGAATTGAAATTGCATTTGTTTGAAAGTTTCTAAAGTGTTTTCAATATACACTATTTCTATGATACATTTGTACTCTGTCAAGAAATTAACATGCCCTGTCTATGCTTCCACATTTTGCATACATTTTTACTAGGGCACCTCCAATTTATTTGAGGCATTATATCAAACAATTCATTAAGAAATTTATTTGAGGCATTATATCAAATAGTTCATGGTAATTTTTGATGGAGTATGATAGAAATAGTGTTTCCATTGTATGCACCCTATATCAAACAATTCATTAACAAATTTATTTGAGGCATTATTTCAAAAAGTTCATGGTAATTTTTGATGGAGTATGATAAAAATAGTGTTTCCATTGTATGTAGCCTATATCAAACAGTTCATTAAAAAAATTATTTGAGGCATTATATCAAAAACACTATTGCAAATTTATTTGAGGCATTATATCAAACAGTTCATTAATAAATTTATTTGAGAAATTATATCAAATAGTTAATGATATAAAGTTTCTAGGGTGCATACAATGGAAACTTGGATAAAATTCTTCATATTTTTCCTTTGAGTCTTATGACATCACTCCAAAAATGGTTGGTGAACTAAATGTATGAATTGAAGAATAAATTTAGAGGAAAGAAACTAGATTGTTTGAATGAAATGTATAATAAAATAGTTCTATTAGGATTAAAAGGAATGAAGGTATTATTAAATTTTCTAGTATTAGGAAAATATAAAAATATGTCCACTTTACTATATATATATATTTAAAACTATTCTTCATATATCCATGTTAAAACTATTGAAAATTAAATTACATAAATCAATTTTAAATTTGTACAAAGAAATAAATGACTTTGACTAAGAGCGAATATTTAAAATATAGCTATCCTCTTTGTAAAATCCAATTTGATTTGAGATATTTAGAGACAAAAAATATGGATGAGCATGAGGTAAGTATGAAAGAAATAACCTTAATTTATATCTTCCCTCATCAAATAATTTCACATTTAAAGACTTTCTTAAGGCATATCCAATTATGAAAAACTATTATATACTTGAACATATAACTATATTAAAGTATATCATGAATAAATTGAAAGGATAAAGAGTAAATAACTAAAAACACATACATAAATCATAGAAGTAAATTGATTAATATAAGGATATTAAGGTGGTTGGATAATTTTTTCCAAGGAGTGGAAGAGGTTAAGAAGGAACCATCAAATAAATATAATATTTTAAATACTTTAAAAGAAAAATACATTTCTCCCTGCTCTAAATTGAAATGGTATTCCTTCTAAGATGATAATAATTGAAAAAGAATAAAATAATCATTATGAAAATCAAGTACCATTGATAAGTTTTAAGAGATCAAATAAAATGTTCAACAACAAAAGAAAAAAGAGAAAATAGTTAATGCTAAAGAAACAACTACAACCAAGCTACTACATGTTATAAATTCTCCTCTTATGTAGTTTTCATTTCCCTATAAATTGTGGCATCCTTGTACAAATTAGCTATTGATCATCATAGTGAAACAAATTTAACATTTTGAAATGGTTAAACATTATTATTATTTTTATTTGTATAAGTATAATTATTATGGGTTCATTTCTCCTCTCCTACTCTTCCTAATAAGGTTCTATTTTACAAGCCTCATATAAATGTTAGGGTTCTAACTTCTAAAAATTGAATAGTGTCAACTTAATCTCATTAGACAATGCTCCCCTAGTATTAATGGGGCCAACTTTTTATCTATCAAACTCGGCTATGTTTACATTGAATAAGAATTTGATACCTTTATCCTGATACTTGAACTAAGATATCTTGGCTCTAATTTTAGTCATTTTATCTAAAAATTATTGGTGACATATCCATTCGTGTTTAGTTTTAATCATTTATTATTGCAATTAATTATTACAAGGAGATTCTTGAAGCTTGTATTCCATCCCCACCATTTTTATTCTAAATATTTGACATTTTCTTTCAACTTAAAGTCTAAATTTTATCCTTAATGCTATACATATTTTTCTAGGATAACACATATTCATTATATTTCACTAAATGTGTTCAAGCATAGAAGAAAAAGCTTCAATATATCTTTAAGATAACTTTGATACCATCAAGATAATCCCACCTTTCATTGCATTAATATCAAGGTTAACTAACCCTTCCTCTTTACATGCTTTTCAATTAGAGTATCCTCTAGTAAAAATAGAAACATTAATAGTGTGGTTATCAAAGAGTGTCTAGGGATGCACACATCACTATTATTAATAAATTATAAGATTGTAAGAAATGTTTATGGAAGAAATAACTATCAAATAGAGAATATAATGTATTAGTTACCATATCTAACTATTACATATTTTAAATAAAGCCCTTTTAAAATCTATCTTATTTCCATTTAATGAGTCAACTTGGTTCAAAATTATTTTCATTTTATTCCCCAAAAATTCATCACCTTTACAACAAAACTTGATTTCATCTTAGAATTTATCTTATTTATTCTCAATTCATATTAAAATCACCACCTTAAGTTCTCTAAGAAATATTTGGTAACTTATTTATTTTATCTTCATTTAGAAAGGGGTGTGAAGGGGATTTAGAACCTTTTAAAGTGTCTTTCAAAATAACTAGGAAGATTTTATTCATTGCCTTTCTTGTTGCTTTTAGGATTAGTGTTATGAATTTTGTGCCTTCATTCTTAAAAATTCTTATATCAACTCATTTAGCATTTCCATGATCTTTTTATATGGGAAAGGTCAACATACAATGACTATAGACACTTTCCATTTTTTTAATTCCTTAATTAGTTCTTTCTAGGGAAACTTTAGTCTTTTTGAACACCTTACAAAAATATGATAAATGTGTGATTATTTTTCTTTCCACTCTATAAATTTTTGATGTGCTTGGATATATAATTGAAATGATTCACTCATAATGTACAATGATAAAAAAATAGTATATATGAAAGAAATATTTTCGAGACATGTCAAACTACCATTCTACATAACTCTCACATGGAAATAAGAATATTATTTTATTTTAACTAAAGAAATTGTGTGTACTCTATCTTGAAAATTACTAATTAATTTTGAATTATATAATTATAATTTCAAATAAGAGTGGCTCATCATTTGTAACATGGAATAGATAGGTTAATTTTAATGAAATAAAATATGTTTTTATATTAAGAAAAAATTACAAATATATGGAACTCATACATTGAGAAATTGACTAAGATGTAACTCTGTATGAGAATTAAGATGCTCGAATAATTTATATACCTTATTTCAATAATTAACATTAGAAATTAATACTTGGTTCATATTGTATACCCACCTCCCAATGGTCTTGGAATGGATGCATTTAGATGGAGAAGGATTTCAAAAGGCTCATGGTACTTGTGGACCCCTCAAAGGCATGATATATAACACATGAAATTTGGTCTTTTGTTGTTGGCTTCTAGTATGAATGTTATCTATAAGGTGGAATTCTTAGTTGAGACTCTCAATCTTCCATTGTTGGTTTCTAGTGTGATTATACAATATGCTCACCAAACTATATTAATTTCTAATGTTAATTGTTCAAAGAAGGTTTTGTTTCATAAGAAGAGACCTATGTTCACATATTCCAAGGCATGTTATTATCCACAATGCATGACACTTCTTCACATCTCTACCAATTTCTAAATAGATACAAATCTACCATTTCCATGGAGGATATTGATGATTTAAAAAGAAAATATCATGTCATTTCTTTCTTGAGAAGTCATGTTTGCATTCATGATTTGCAACTTCCATCTTCATCCAAAAAGAAATTATTTTATCATTATGTGCCTCATATTAAAAAAAATCAAAACCTTTATTTGAGCATGATCGCCAACACAAAGGTAAACAAGTGGAAACAAAAGAAAGCTCAGTTAATGGATTTCAACATGTTGGTGGAAAATCTACATCTTTTTGAAAGTGGCTTCCTAGCTTCTCAGTCTTATGTTTAGTAAGGTTTTGTAATCTCCATTGTGTTATGTATTCGGGTCATGGGTATATCTAGTATGATGTCTTCTTTCGGGTATTTTGGGTGCATAAGAGAATGTGCATATGTACTGATGTATTCAACCAATGTGCTTTTGTAGCATTATAATTAGACAATTGGTCATTTGTACTAGGACCTCACTGGTCTTTTTGATATTTTGTAAAAAAAATTTACTCGGACTACAATTGGGGATTTTCTTGTTGGTTCTTTCTTGCTAGTATGTCCACTTGAACCAGCTATATGTAAAATATTATATATAAATAAAATTATAAGTGGTCTCCCACTTTTGCTTAAAAAAAAAAGTTCTTGTAAATGTCCACATCTTTTTCCTTGACACAGTTGTTATTTCTTAGAATATTTCTTATGATTTTTCATAATGTTGGTCAATACTTTACTGTAAATATTCTATAGTCATACTCTTAAATGTCATAAGAATATGTCATAAGAGGGTTTCATCTTATAAATCTATAATAATATTATATACATTTAGAACATCTTAGACACCTCCCTTGAAGCATTCAACAAATGACAAATAACTACCAACACAAAGTGAGATGCCTCATTTCCTAATAAGAGGACAAAATAATAAATCAGAATATTAGGATGCAAGGTTGACCCACCTTTCCCAATACTTGGCTAAGTTTATCATCTATTGAGGAGTGGATCCCCACAACAATTGTTCTTAGTGCTTACAGTTACTAATCCAAGGAATACCTATTCATTTTTTCTTTATTATACATGTCTAGTGACTCGTCATCTCAAGTTAAATTGTGGGAATGGATTTTTATGCCGTCCCTATGACTAAATGGCTACAAGGAGGTGAATATGATATGGTGTAAAAAACCAAGATACAAGTAGGTTTAGTTCTCATAAACTCTCTAAAAAAAATTGAATTCCTACATCCTAACTAGAAATACCATGAGGGGTTTAGATCCCATTTTAGACAAAAAATATTCTTATATTGATCACTAGTTCACTTGGACCAACTAAAGAGATGGTGAACTAAGGGAAACTTAGTTGTATTGATAGATTAAAACTTAGTTATTTCTCTTTCCATTGTCCTCTCCACAAAACACTTATTTAAGTAGATTCTATTAAACCTATCTCACATATCACCTCCCAATTCTTAAACTTTTCAAACTTCTTATTCCTCATACCTAATAATCTATCCTTCAAGCTCAACACTTCCCACCTCAATCAAATTGATCACCTTGCTTCCCTAATATCCCTTTTGTTGATGTTCCTAGACCCTATCAAAATGGTAAGTGGATACAATTGTGGAATGATGTGATTAAATCTATTTCACTACCTTACTATGATCTTACAACAAGAATATGGCTAGAAAGAGATCTAGAATGGAAAAAAAATATGGATCCAAATAGAAAAAAAAAACTTGTTTTGGCTTTAGCACTTACTAATAACTTTTCTACAATGAGTGGTTGCTTTCGTTGAAATAAAACTTAGAATACTTGAACTTAATTGTGGTAGAGGATCTCAATTAAGAGATAGGCTACATTGGATGAAAGGATATAAGGGATACAAATTATTTTTTAGTTATCTAGAACATATTTACATTCTCGAGAGTGGATAATATCTATCATTGATCAAGAGAGGTAGTTCCATGACAACTCTAATGATATTAAATCCATTTTCCTCCAACATTAAAAATAATTTTTAATTGATCTAGTTGAAGGAGATCCACATCAAGATATAGTGAAAAATTATGGGCATAACAATTATATATTTTTTAACATATATAAAATGTATGGTTGGATTAGTGAGATCTATTTATAACAAGTATGAAATATGAGTCAAACTTTATTAGATTTTATTCTTAATAAATTAGTTTTAACAATTCAATTTATAGCTTTATGCAATCTATAAGTTTAAATAGTTTGATGGTATCTAAACTTTATACATATAAAAATATGATAAATGTCTGATTATTTTGCTTTCCAATCTATAATTTTTTGATGTTCTTGGCTATATAATTGAGATGATTCACTCATATTGTAATGATAAAATTCATCCTCATATGGAGGATTTTATATTTTCTTCCATTAAATTCATCCTCTTTATGAGATTCTTATGGAATATTGATATTCTAGTGTGAATTCTTAATTTTAGACATATCTTAACTAGATAAATTTAGGTTCAATGAAGGAATAGAACTTTTTTTTCACTTACATAATCCTATTTTGAAGTTCATTTATGTTAACATCTATTAGATTAAATATTTTTATCCCTAATTATTTTTAAATAATTTTATACTAATCTTTGTATTCTTATTCTTTCTTTCATCGTTTCATTTAAAATTTGAACCATTTAAGGATGCTATGCTATAGATTATAGTTGTCTTCCAATTCTTTTTAAATTGTTAATGGTATGAAAATATTATTGATGAGTAGATAAATTATTACAACTATTTTATATTTGTATTCCCTTTATCTAGATATATTATTTACGAAAGTCTCATTGCTCTTTTAGGTGTACTATATATATATTTATAACATTGAAAATGCAGATCATGTTCCACCTGTGCTAGATTCTTTGTTTGCAAATACTAGTAATGAGATTAAAAAATTGAGAGATTCATTAGCACAAGGTGCAAACCCAGGGATATATAGTGAACCATGCATGTTAATATTGCATAGTCTAGAAAAACTAAAAGATGAACTTGAGAGGAATAGTGCATATTCCTTAGATAGAGTGACTACTATTCTTTCCTGCATGCGGGAAGAAGTACATGGTGATATTCCCCTTAAACAAATACAGAATAGTGTCACCAGAGAAAAGATAAAAACCACTTTTTTCCATTTTATCAAAATGTGTGTAAGGTTAGGGGATAGTAGGTCACTAGATGTGTCGATCATGCTATGGCCTCATTTATCTACCCATGATTTCTCACAGCACATGGTTTATACCCAAACAATGACCAGATTCTATTGTATTTTGTTTAGCAGCTGTATGTTGAGGTCCATTTGGGCCTCAAAGTTAACTACCTAGACATTCCACCATATGTTGGTCAGGGGCGTGGCAGGATTGTTGATAGGCCCACCTATCGTCGAGTAGATAGACCACCCCCAATCTTTAAGGTATTGGTTGGTGAGAGGTCTCCTACTCTCACCCCATCTCTAGCTCCCATAGCAGATGAGGTTGTCGTTGCTTCCGAAAAGGAAGCAATTGACACTATAGGTGACATTGCGGCTGCCACCACTAGGATATCTGATGATCATGTAGGTCAGTATTTGATGTCTAGACATTCCCAATCCACACCATTTTCAGCATAGTGGACCACCATGGATCCTTTTACCGTGGCCGACATCCCTACTCCTACACAGCTTGATGCACTTACAAGAGACATGTCACTCAGGACTCTGCATTGTTTGGATGAGGACCTGTTGGAGGCATATGCGAACATTACATCAGATAATGGGATAGGTATAGAGCATGTTAGAGAGAATTTGAGATGCAGAGGTCGTTCAGTTATAGGATCCCATCACTCTTAGCCGAGCACTAGTGCACATCAGGTTCCACCTACAGTTCATTCGACAGTTGCATAGACTATGGGTTTTACTGATATGTTGATTGGTTTTGGTTCATCATCGTCGATGCCATCTCACTTTCATAGTCCTCTACATTCATCATTTCTGGCATGACATGGAATAGATCGGATGGATGCAAATGTTGATTCGTCGCTTGACCGTTTGGTGGATATGGTGGAGGTGACTATTTCAGAGAACTTAGGTCATCCGATATCAGATGATATTCATGTATGTGTGCATGTGCATGTTTCAAATTTTTTTCATTATTTAAAAAAAATAAATTAACTAGATATTCATGTAAGTTGATATATATATGTATATATTGTTATAGGTGAACATACCTCATATCACTCCTCGCCTTGGTCCAAATCATGTGCATGATCGATGTGACTATGTGGATGAATCTGCTACCAGTGGACATGTGAGTTTTTCATTTTTATATAATAACATGTGTATATGTACATGCAATATTTATGTATGCATAGATCTAGGTTGATATTTAAAAATACAAGTTAATTTAAAAATAACTTTCATAAAATTTATTTAATATAAAATATCTATATTTAACACATCATGTACACAATTTTATTTGTAGGGCTCAGCACATCCATCAGAGCAGGACCATTCTCATTCAGATGGCCATTTGACTAGGAGTAGACATTCATATTAGGCCATGCACACTAGATTTTTGATCTTTACCACATGCATTTGCTTATACGTGATGATCTTTAGTATTTGAGATTTGATGATCTTTAACTTACATTTGCTTATATGATATACATACATTTGCTTATTTGTTGATCTTTAGTATTCTACATTTGATGATCTTTAATTTACATTTTTCTTATATGATATGTACATATATTTTCTTATATGATACATACATACATTTGCCTATTTTCTTATAATATGTGTTATGTTTATATGTATTGAATCCCTTTACATGTATGTACATGTGTTTGCTTATGGTTTAAACATGTTTACACGTAAATATATGTATCCATTTGCTTTCAATATTCAATATGCATACATGTTTTCTTATTTTATGATCTCTTACAACTTACATTTCCTTATAATCAATATACATTTGATATCTAGTAGAATTTTAGGGAAATCAATGCCACTTTATAATTGAGTTCATTCTTGTTGATCACAATAAATATTTTAAAAAAAATGACTTAAGCAACATGAACCATTGAGTTGAGAACAAAATATAATATTTTTGACAAACTTGTAACTTGAAATTCAATTCAAATATAATTAAGAAAATTCAATTGAAATTATACCTCTATTATACGTTTTTGACAAGTAACTTGAAATTTAATTCAAATATAATGAAGAAAATTTAATTCAAATTATACCTCTATTATAAATTTTTGACAAGTAACTTGAAATTCAATTCAAATATAATTAGGAAAATTCGATTCAAATTATACCTCTAATATACATTTTTGACACTTTAACAAAATTCTAAAATTACTAGATATGTTGTGCATACTTATGAATTAAATAACAACAAACTCCACAATGAAATAACTTGTTTGTTTACTACTTGATTCATTTAAACTAGGATATAGTTATTCCATGTACACTTGAATAATTTT
>VDFB02270651.1:498312125-498384377 GCA_007258455.2 Sequoia sempervirens
TATGAAATTTGCATGTTATCTACTTATCATAATCTTTTCATTTCATTTCACTATTTAGGGTTTGATTACCAAAGTGGGGTTTGACCAAGGCAAACCCTTATTGTCTAACCCTCAACCATTTTTTCCCTTTTGCATGTGTGATTGAAAACTTTTGTATGCAGATTTATCAAGAAATCAGTGTTGAAAGGTGGTAAAAAAGTGACCTAAAAATTCAATCAAGTCAAAACAACCCTATTTCAAGCTTGGATAGGCTTTCTACCCCATTTTCTACATAATCAAGTGCAGACACCTATCAGAAAAGAAAGTGTAGATCCAAGAATTCTAGATTTTGTCCTAAATTTCCTTAGATTTATAGGAGTGCTAAGTCATTACTAGTGGTGAATTAATCATGCTTCCAGGACTAAAAACTAATTTTGACATTTCTAGATACCCATTTACTAGATTCCCATTCCAACCAAGTTTCCTAAAACTGGGACTAAGTCGCCCCACCTGGCATAAGTGTCCCAATCAACATTTTCAGTCATTTTTTTAGGATTCTAGAATCTCCCAACATCAAGCTTCAGATTCTAGGTGCTCCTGTTTCATTTTGTTCTATTATTTCATCATTTAGTTGCATTTTTAGGCATTTCTGCATATCACATTGTGTTTTCCTGCACTTTACATTTTCATAAGTTTTGCATCATTAGATCATTTGAATTTCAGATCAAAGCATTAGGACATCTTAATTAGGTATAATACATTTCATTTATATAGAATTTGAGTGTAAACCCTTGCATTTTGGACCCCATCCAATTCCTTTTCTCCTTTTTGGTGAAAAACCCTATGAGGAGCAAAGAATTATTAGGGAAATCCAAAATCATCATTTATAGTGCTAAATGAAGATGATATCATAGATACATTTATTTCACAACATGGTATATATAAAGAGGCTAAGTCAACCTTTGATTCCCTCTCATTATAAAATCATCAACAAGAAGTCGCATCCATTGAGGTTATGAACGCACAAATAGCCATTAGATATCCAAAACCTCCTCTTGGAACTTCCAAGTCATCTCTTGAGCCACTTCTTATCATAATACCACCTCAACACAAACCATTAGATCTAGGGTCTATCATGAATTTTACAAGGCAATATTGTATTAACAATGTTTCACAGCTATTGAGTTATAATACTATTGCTCGTGCACATATAATACGAGGAATAATAGGAAACCAAAAAACATACCTATTTCATTACCATTACCTCAACCTATATTTCCTAGTGCTCCTCGTTTTACTTTGCACAATGGAAAGGATTGTGATCTTATGGAACAACTTAGAAACACTCCTACTAAGATTTTAGTATGGGATCTCATTCAAGAATCATCTAATTATCATAACATGCTTCAAAATGCTTTGCAACAAGTTTTTATCCCTCATAGCACACACAACCAAGCAATGTACCAACCCTAAATCAACTTGTGAACTTGGTCAACTTAGAAATTACCTTTCATGATTTGTAAAAAAAAATTGACGCTTTGAAGATAGTGGTTGTCATTAATAGGTTCAATGAAATAAGTCGTACCCTTGATAATGGTTCATCACTCAATGTTTTTTGTGTAAGAATTTTTGACAATATTGGAGTGGATAAGAGTCAAATTCAACCCGATTCTTTATTTATCTATGCATTTGATAATGTGGGGAAACAATCGCTTGGTGTGATAACATTACTTGTTACAATAGGAAAAGTAACTTTGCAAACTCCTATTCAAAAGCTAAAAGATCCACAAAAGGTTTAAGATTGATTTGTTTTGAGTATTCTCCTTAGTTTTCTATGTGTTAAGCCTCATATCAACTCCTCAATCTTGAAATTTTATTCTCTTATTCCCGAATTGTAGATTCTAGGGACTAGGAATGCTTTGTCTCTTTTACTCAATTAGGGTCTTTCACCTAATGGAAAGAGATAGATCCAACACCCAAAATCTAGAGGGCTCACTCAAATTAAGATATGTGTGTGATGTTATTAAGCCTGAATTTAGTGATCTAAGTGCAACTAATTGATAAGATTGATTAATTAAACATGCAAAACCTAAGAAATAAAACATTTTTGAAAACACATTGTGTTATACAAGAATGAACTAGAAACTTAAGCAAATGATAAAAGAAATTGATGAGATTTATCATAGTGCACTTGGAGGTAGACTTCTATTATTGGATGGTTCTGGAATTTCCTTGAAATCACTATTAATGACCACTAGGACTGATTCACCATGCATGGCGAATCAATCCTGCTTCTAATGAAAAGTCTTGGAAATAGGTTTCTGACTGTCGGGAGCTAAATTATGAAAAAATCACTTTTGAGGCCTACTGATGGAATTCATTCACCATGGGTGGTGAATTAGTCCACCTCTAGGAATTAGAAAAATATGGAGTTGCTTCTGTGTAGCTTGATCTACACTTCTACTTCCTACAGTTGTCCACTTTTGAAACTGTCAGATTCGGGTATAAAAATGACTTTTTGTTGATATTTTACCTTGTTTAATGAAGAGATGACATGAATGAATTTTAAATGCAATCTTCAATGATTACCAAGCCTCCAAAATTTCCAAATCTACAAACATATGAGGAGAAAAGAAGAAATGTTGATTGTTAGGGCATGGGGGTTTGCCTTGGTCAAACCCTATTTAGGTAATTAAACCAAAATGATGAAAGAATAGAATGAAGCATGCAATAATGGAATAAATTACCTTGCCATAATGTTTGATCTTGAAAGTCTGCAGAAAAACATGAAGATTCAACCCTTGGATGTCCTTAGAATCCTTCTTGATGAATTGTAATGATGAAACCCTAAGTTGCTTGACTTGAGATGGAAGATTGGTGGATGAATGAACGATGAGAGATAAGAGATGTAAAATGAGGATAAAAACACTTATTTATACCACTTGTTCCTTACTATCCCATTAATACCTCATCACAAGCCAAGACATGAAGCAAAATTTAACTCAAATTTCACTTTATTTCCTGCTCAAAGGTTAAAATAGCTAAAATGGGACTCATTCAACACACATGGTGAATGGGTCTCCACAGGCTATTTTGACGTTCTCAAAATGCCATGGAATAAGGAAAATGAGGTCTAAAATGCAACCTTGTTGGGTTTTTGATCAATTTGAACCTTGGGATACACAATATGGGATTATTAGGTCCCATTAGTGATTATGCAAATGCTAAATAGGGCTTGGGACGGCTACAACCAATGTGAAAGTGTGATTAAATAGGACTTTACAACACTAAAATGAGGTCCACATAGCCTAGAAAGGGCAATAAAACCAATGAATGTACAAGATCCATTACAACACTAGCTTCATCATTAATTTTAAGTTAAAAACCTTCTAGATTGATGTGATGATGTTATTAAACACATCTTTATAATGTTGAGTTAGTGAAAGTTCGAGTTCATTAAGTCTAGAAAAAGTGTGAAAGTCCTTTTAAAAACTTTACAACACCTTCAACACATTGTTGCTTACGTTATTTAATTTATATGTCCAAGACCTAATGTGGATGCATAAAATGCCTCACAACACTCAGGATTAAGGCCTCAAGAAGTCCATTTTATAATGAATTAATCCCCATCTTCAAGAAAAGGGTCCTTTTTTTACAACACATTTAGCCCCCACTTTAGTGAGAGGATGAACATCCATCAAAATCACACTAAAGTAGATATTCAAGAGAGATTCACATGTAGGTCAAGCCCCCAAGATACAAAATCATGCAAAGGAAAGAACTAAGAGGAGTGAAAGTGAGGTGGATCAAGCCACCAATGGTCCAACTAGCTATGGATCGGATTCAGTTTGTTTGTTTAAAATAAAATGTGTACTCACTGGCTGATGAAACTTTGATTGTCCATCAAATGTGAGAAGGCCCAAACATACTCACTCTGGGGCCGTGGAACTAGTTGTCCATTGGCTGAGAAAGCCCAAAAAGGTAAGATACATATGCTAGTTGGTATGCACTCACAAACACAAAGGTGGATATAGGGAAAAGTCATGCCACTAGATGGGCTTCCCACTCCACCATTTTAAAGTTATGCCTCTTGACAACTTTAACAAGGCACCATAATGGAAAAAAGGTTTTTGAGCTCCATGAGGTAAGCAAAACATCATATGCTTGACACTCATAGAAAAATTGTTAGTGCAAGAATAGTGTTAGGATTTTTCAAAGGGATTTAACTTTGTTCGTGCAAGGTCTCATCTTAAGGGACATTGTGCTTAATATCTCCAAGAGAGGATGTGTTAAAAGAAGTATCACGCTCTTGGAGGGAATCAAGCCCACTGACTCCACCAAGAAAAATAATGCATTGCAAGAAGAAATAAATCAGATAATGAAATGTGAGTGGTGATGTATTCCCCCCACTTTAAAGTAGTTGTGAGAACCTATTCTGTGGGCAATTGCTTTAAAGTAGAAGAGAAAGAAGACATGAGAGCTTACTCATAAATCCCTATTCCAAGTCATATGTTTCCAATAAGCTGTCATGAAGAAGAGAAGTATGTCATATGTGAGCCAACTTAAGGAATTCCATTCACATCCCAAGCTTGTTCTTATACATTCATGAAAGCTTAACAATGAGTCGAAAGAGACAGTGAAAAGTGACATACGAGGACAAGGATATCAAACCCCTTGCCCCCCACTTAGTGGTAGGGAGAAATTTGAGCCAAAAAAATTGATGATGTATACACCTAATAATGGTGGGTTACAATTTTGAATGAAGAAAATAGAAATGCCCATCAAAAATTTAAAAATGTTCTTAGCCCTTCTAATGAAGGGGTCTCGAATTGAACTACCCCTTCTAATGAACCCCCTCTTGCACCATATAGGGGGGTTTTAATGAACCCCCTTCATTAGAAGGGGGGTTCTAATGAACCCCTTTTTTTCACCTTCCCCTCCACCATTTCAAAATTTATGCATTTTTTTTACTATCGAAGCTTGGGAAGGAGGTGCAAATGGATTCAACTTGATAAACCAAGTTGGATGATTGTAGTGATTGAAACATGCTTTCCAACAACTATATTTAATATATTTTGTTTTTATTTTATTTATTTTTAAGTTTTACTGTATTATAGGTTTTCACCAAACATCAAGTTCGTGAAAAACATTGTGGAAAAATAGTAAATCTCCTGAGGAAAACACTTGAAAATATATACCTAACTAGGCATTGATGTCCCTATCTCAGAAAAAAAAAAAAAATAATAATTGAATTTCAATACATACCAAAAAATTTTATGTGAGTCGGCGCACCCATATGTCTAAATTCATTATAAGTAAATGTTTTCACTTCCAAAACTTAATTAAAAGAAAAATATTCAACAAAATGCTATGAAACAAACTGAAAGCACTAGGATAATTTTGTGTTACTAACCCAAATCTCAAAAGAATTCTTCATAATTTTATCCTTTTATAGAAAAAAAGTGATGTGAGCCGACGCATTACAACTAATTTCTTTTAAAATGTTTACCATTAAAAACTAGTTATGAAAGGAGACACAAAATTTATATAATTTAATTCCCCAAATTTTTTAAAAAAAAACATTTAAAAAATCTAGCACAAAATCTCACAAATCACTAGTTTACATCATTTTCAAATTCCTAATAGTTTACCTACTATAAGTGTCAGAAAGTGAAGTTTTCTCTCAAAATGTTGATTTCAATGTAGAGTTTGGCCAAAAAGTGTAACCCATTATTGTGGGATGACCCTGAGATGCATGCTAGAGTGAAAATCAATAGCAATTAGAGGAATGAGATACTCCCATATAGATAATCATACCAAACTCCTAAAAATGTTGTATTTTACGACTTAGGGAATTACATTCATTAGTAGTGTTACCATGAACTCTATAATATGTACAAAATGAAGTCTTGGAATAACATTTCTTTTAAGTTCTAGGAGGGAGAGTGATCAAGTGATCTTGGAGGAGTCTCGACAAGATATCCTCTTGATCAAGAGGACAAGGTGTTTGTGTGATTTGTTTCAACAATACATCTTGCTTAGTAGTATATGTCATACCTACGCAAGACTCTTTAGATTGCTAGACTTTTGTTATCTTCATAGGAGGATACAAAATCTAATGAATTCAAATCATGAATGTTTACAGATGACATTGACATTAAGTGAAGGTGTATTATGTGTTGCATATTTGATGAAGGATGATGTTCAAGACCACTAGTTGTTAAGGATGGTTTAGTAAGGTGTTGTGTGATATTGTTGATGGTGGGTGGAGGTTTGCAATCTCTATTATAGGACAATAATCGAGACCATGAGTTTTTTTTTGCGCGAGAGGGTCGATAGGATTGTGGATACCTTGTTCTCAAGCACCACATCCTTTTCCACTATATCCTTCTTGTTTCATAAGCTCATAACCTTTTCCATAAATCTTTTTCATGGATTTTGGATTGGGTGGTTGTTCGTTATTGTGTTCGTCAAAGGTTGTTGTGTAATTTTCTTCCTTGTCTAAAGTGGTTGAGGTGGATTTTTTTGAAAGGTTGTCAGAAGTTGGTGTTGATATGATTGCTCTATCTTTTCCATTTTTTGAATCTTTGTAGATGATTTTTTATTCACTCATGAAGTCATGCTCAAAATCCAAGGAACCCCAATCATCTTCCCATAATTTTGTGTGATGTTCAAGGTTGTTGTCATTTTTTCTATAGGTTCCACTTGTGTGGTTGGTGTTAATGTGTTCAAGGGGTTCTCTTTGGTGTTGTAAAGTTGTAAGGCACTATAAGGCTCAGGGTCAGCGTCAAGGGTGTATACTTTGTTGTTGTAAATGTATTTCATTTTGCAATGAAGATTGCAAGGCACACCATTCATGGCATGAATCCACTATCTTCCTAAGATAAGATTGCATGAAATTTCATAAGGCATGACATGAATTGGTGTATTTAAGGTGACCACTCCAACCTTAAGAGGCATAGTGATTACCTCGAGAATTTTCTTGTTGACATTGTCAAATCCCTTAATAGATAGAGAATCAAGTCAAATGGTGGATCTATGAATGTCAAGCCTATCCAAAAGAATCACACTACACACATTAAGAGTAGAGCCATTATCTATAAGAGTTCTCTTTATGCCTGTTGTTTTGTATTGAGCAATGATCATGAAAGCTTCATTTTGTTTATGTACTCCAAAGGAGGGAGATCATGTTGATGGAAAGTAATGTCAAGATTTGTGCTATGGATTAAAGTTTCCACATCATTTTGAGTTGTACTAGGAGGAACTGCAAGTTGTTGTAAGGTTGTTTGAAGAATGTGTTGTAATTGGTGAGTTCTGAAGTAAATAAAAAGGGAAATTTTTGCAAGAGTATTCTTTAATTGTTCAACAAGATCATACTCCTTTGTGTGTGGGATGTAACGAGAATCACTAGGTGGATTGGGTAAAGGTAAAGGGGTTGGGCTTGGTTATGGCAGTTGTGGATTATTTTGAGTGTTATATGTATGAGAAATGGTATTATAACTTGGTTGCTGCGATACATTATTATTAGGTGGGTAAATAATGAGTTGAGGTTTTTTTGGAGTTTGTTGGCTGTGTGATGGTGGGTAAAGAATTGTGGGATACTTCAGATGTCCCATGAGGTATGAATGAGGTCCAGTGATCAAAGGGTATCTAATGGAAACTTGTGCATTCATAACCTCACCAGACTTGGTTTGAAGTATCTCTAAGGAAGGACAATCGAGAATCACCATTTTATTGAAGGAAGAGATATGATTATTCTTGTAGTTTTCTAGCACCATGATATTCTTCCTAGAAGGAGAGAATTTAGAACAACAAGCCACATGTTTATTATGTAAGTAGGGATAGGTTCTTCCAAAATGACTTCATTGCTAATAGGGGAATGATCAGTGATGGGAGTGTCAAGAGGTGGATGATTAGTAGAAGGTGTTAGTTGAATGCCGATTTTCATTAAAGTCTCTTTCTCTTGTGCTATGTTTTCTACCTGACTAGGAGAGCTTGTAATGTGTTCATCCAAGTTTGAAGTGTGTAAAATAACTTCATCACAAGTGAGGGAGGCATCAAGAGAAGGATCACTTTGGTTTGTAAATAGATCATCCCAAAGGAGAGGGGCATTAGGGAAGTGTGTTTCAAGATTCTCATGACTCTTAATAGGGATTTCTTTTAATACCAACCTATCCTCTTGACATCGAGGGGGGATATTAGGAGATGGGAAAGTTTGATTTTCAAGGTTAGTGGGATTAGGTGAGGTGGTAGTGAGGAATGTTTCTATGTTTTCAGTGTCTTGTTTGCTAACATCATCCAAATGGGAATAAGAAATGGACAATCAAGACTCACAATGCTTGTAACTTCCTTCACCAAGATACATTTGTCACTAATAGGAGAGGTATTGAGAGAAGAACAAGTATGTGTGTTATGATTGTCTACATCTCCATTCACACCAATGGGTAATGTAATATTTTGGTCTATGCTATGTTCCTCATAGTTGTAATCAAAATAAAACTCATAAGAGGGGGTTGTATACTTATAAAATCCATGTTTAATAAAATCAAAGGAACACTTAAAGAACATGTTATACAAAAGGAAATAAAGTACAATGTAATTTTTAGATGTAAAACAAAGTAAAGTGCTGATTACAGTATGCAATAATCTAAAAAATGAAATGTGGGATCTATGTAAATGGGAAATTAAACTATGCATGAAATGAGCTATTTTAAATGAGATCTAACAAAATAGATGTTACAAAAATGTAACTGAATGATATATACAAGTTAAGGCACTTAATAGAATCCTGAAAAAAAAATTCTTAGTTCTAGAAAATGTTGTTTTAGAGGCCAGAAGGGATTGATTCACCCAGGGTGGAAAATGAGTCCCAGTAGGGACTTTCTTTCAGAATTTCTAGAAAATTTTGACTAATTTTGATACTTTCTAAGTGCAATGATATAGACCTAAGTGTAAAACACATAATTTTAGAATTTTTTTTAATGATTAAAGATGCAACAATGCAACCTATTATGCACTTTTTATGAATGCTAAATTTAACAGTTAGCATGCAAATGAATCACATGCAAATCCTAATGAAAGCTATATCTATGATAAGGAAAGCACTCCAAATCAGACAAGAAAGCATTTGAAAAGTAGGTTCACCAAAATGAACCATATATTTTAGGGACTAGGTATGCTTTGTATCTTTTACTCAATTAGGGTCTTTCACCTAATGCAAAGAGATAGATCCTACACCCAAAATCTAGAGGGTTCACTCAAATTAAGACATGTGTGTGATGTTATTAAGGCTTAATTTAGTGATCTAAGTGCAACTAATTGATAAGATTGATTTATTAAACATGCAAAACCTAAGAAATAAGAATTGTTTGAAAACACATTGTGTTATGCAAGAATGAACTAAAAACTTAAGCAAATGATAACAAAAATTGATGAGACTTATCAAAGTGCACCTAGAGTTAGATTGCTATTACTGGAGGGTTTTGGAATGTCCTTTAAATAACTATTAATGACCACTAGGACTGATTTGCCATGCATGGCGAATTAGTCCTGCTTTTGATGAAAAGTCTTAGAAACAGGTTTCTTACTGCCTAGAGCTAAATTATGACAAAATCACTTTCCAAGCCTATATATGGGACTCATTCTCCATGGGTGGTGAATTAGTCCACCTTCAGGAATCAACAAAATCTGGAGTTCCTTTTGTGTAGCTTGATCGACACTTCTGCTTCCTAAAGGTGTCCACTTTTGAAACTATCAGATTCATGTCTGAAAGTGACTTTTTGTTGATATTTTACCTTGTTCAATGAAGAGATGACATATATTAATTTCAAATGCAATATTCAATGGTTACCAAGCCTCCAAGATTTCCAAATCTGCAAACAAACAAGGAGAAAAGAAGAAATGATGATTGTTAGGGCATGGGGGTTTTCCTTGGTCAAACCCCATTTAGGTAATTAAACTAAAATGATGAAAGAATGGAATGAAGCATGCAATAATGGAATAAATTACCTTTCCATGATGATTGATCTTGAAATTCTACAACAAAACATGAAGATTCAACCCTTGGATGTCCTTAAAATCCTTCTTGATGAATTGCAATGATGAAACCCTACGTTGGTTGACTTGAGATGGAAGATTGGTGGATCAGTGAATGATGAGAGATAAGATATGTAAAATGAGGATAAAAACACTTTATTTACACACTTGTGTCTTAGTATCCCATTAATACCTCATCGCAGGCCAACATGAAGCAAAATTTAACTCTAATTTCACTTTATTTTCCACTCAAAGTTTAAAATGGGTCCAAATGAGACTCATTCGCCACACATGGTGAATGGGTCCCACATGAATGGGACTTATTTTACATTCATGGTGAATGGGTCCCACAAGGGCTATTTTGATAGCTCATATGCCAAGGAATAAGTAAATGAGGTCTAAAATGCAACCTTGTTGGGTGTTTGATCAATTTGAACCTCACGATTCACAATATGGGATTATTAGGGCCTATTAGTGATGATGTAAATGTTAAATAGGGCTTGGTACACATAAAAGAATATGAAAGTGTGATTAAATATACTTTACAACACTAAAATTAGGTCCATAGCCTACAAAGGTACAAAAACCAATGTGAATGTACAAGACACATTACAACACTAGTTTATCATTAAGTTTAAGTTAAAAACCTTCTAGATTGATGTGATGATGTTATTAAAACATTTTATAATGTTGAGCTAGGGGGAAATAGGTTCATTAAGTCTAGAAAAGCGTGAAAGTCCTTTACAAGACATCATTAAAAGCATGTTATTAAATTTATAAGGGTCCAAGACCTAATGTGGATGCATAAAATGCCTCAACACTATATTAAGGCCTGATTAAGTCCATTTTATAATGAGTTAATCCCATGTCAAGCAAAGGGTCATTTTTTCTATGACACAATTCCTATTAGGGACCACCTTTCAAATTTCTCCCATCTTGAATGACTTCCATATCACCCTTGATTCCTTTATTTCATAAAATTAAGAGAGGAAAAAATAAAAATTTCCAAGTTCATTGTATTCATAATTTTTTGAGTTCACAAAATTTACAAAAACGTAACAAAAGTTCTTAAGGTTTTCTAGTTTTCAAAGAGTCTGAAAGTTGAACAAAGAGGGAACACATGAATTCAAGTGTTCTAAATTTATCTAATTCACAAACTCTATGAAAGGCTGACATGGTTCTTTAGTTTTTAAAATGTGTGAAAGAATAAATTAATCAATAAGTATGAAATTTTTTAAGGAAGAAAGAATAGATATTTGCAAGGTTTTTGATGTCATTTTTTTGTAATTTCATGAACTTCAAAAAATAGAAACACTGATTTGTAAGCTCTTCATTTTACCAAAATACTAACAAGAAAATAAAGAAGAAGAATGAAAAATTATTTCAATATTTCAAGTGGTTTGCACACCACCAAAATCCCTAAAATAGTTTTATGATTTACTAAAAATGATGAAAAAAGTATTTTAAGCATGTGTAAATAATTTTAATGGTTTTCAACTTCTTTAATTCACTGACACACGAAGGAAAATCATAAAATATTTGAGTTCCATGATTTTCCTCACATCAACAACATGGTTGGGAATATAGTTGGATCATAACCAATATAATTCAATAGTTTGAAATTTTTGTTATAGAGTTACTCATCATGAAATTGTAGCATTACCAAGAGTCACCAATCAAACAAGTCTCTACATTAGAGTTTCTCCTTCAAAGTAGAGGGACTTTACATTGTAATAAGGTTTGAATTAGTAAGGATGATAAATTTGTACAAAGTTTATAATAAGAAATACATAGTGTATTTTGTCTATGTTAAATTTTATTGTAATACTTTGTTTCTTGATAAGATTATATGAATACATGTTACAAAATAAAATTCACATCTATTCTTCTAATATGATGTTTCCTTGAAATGAATAGCCAATGGTTATAAGTTTCTTTCCACACATTTTTTGTCTTTGAATTATTAGTCTAAATTAGTTTTTTCAAAGGAGCAATATAAATCTTTCATGGATAATAGTTGTTAGAATTTTGAATAACATGAGATGCAAGATAAAACAATGAACAAAAATTCCTTCCATACAAGAGAGCTTCAAATAATAATTTTCTATATCCTCAACTAGAAAAACTTACAAAATTAACCTCAAGAGAGATAATACAATGAGGGAGGGTAATTTATAAGATCAAACCTAAATGATAAAGGGATTATATCATGACAAGTGTCATCATCTTATGTGATGAGATAGACTGAACTTATTGTTGAAATAATGGATGCATAATGTCCCTATGAAATTGCAACCTTCAAGAGGACCTTTGCCAAGAAGAAATTCACCCACACAGAAAGTGTTGCAACTAAGGACATGCAAATGTAGATTATCTAATTGATATCTAGAATATGATTACAAATGTACATATTCCTTGAATATATAGGCATGAGTGAAATACAAGAAGCAATTTGATGTTTCCATGTGTCTTGATCTAACATCATGTGACGACATATCAACCCTAACTAACTACCTAGGGAATGATAAAGTGATAGAGATAAGTTCTAGAAAGGACAACTCATCTTCTAGAAGGACTCTTATCTCCTAAATACATGGAAAGGGTAATGACCCCATTATTAATGATTTATCTAATAATGCAACCTAAGACTTAATTAAATAAATAAAGACCTAAGTAAACTTATGCTAGTGTAATTAAATAATTAATTGCACCAACACACCCCCATAAGTGCAACTTAGGGAGGAAACAAAAATGAAATGATTATGCAATGATGATGATGGGTACCAGATACATGATGGCCATATTAGGTACCCATTTACATAATGATATGAAAATGAAAATCTCCCACAAACAGAGAAAAGGGGAAAACCTAGTGGGAAGGAAACCCCTCTCCAAAAAGGAGATGAAATGATGATAAGTTAGGAAGGATGGAGGACTCCATGATACCCCCAAGTAAACCATCTGTCACATGGATACAATACAATCAATAGCCCCCCCATAGGAGGAAAATAAAGAGGCTATATAGCCCTCCCAGAACATGTGATCACTTACAAAAATTTTAAGTTCCTATAGACAAAACATGATCTAATGTCGACAAACAACTTGTCTCCCTTTTAGAAGAAACAAAACCAAGTGAAAGTGAAAGGATGCATCCCATTCCAGATAGGAATTGAAGGAAGGAAGAATGAATATGGATTTTGATGATGTCTTTGAACTCTAATCATGTGTCTCCATTCCCAATGAATATGCCACAATCAACTCAAGTACATACCCAATGAATGAAGAAGGTGACAAACCAAGACAATGCAAAACCTGATGCTAAACAAGATCCAAAGAATGTAATACAATGATCCTTCCATTGAAGGAATAGATGGAGAGTAGATTTCCCCCCTCGAATATAGTGTCCTCAAAACCACTAAAAGAAGTTTGAAGCAACAAAGATGTCCAAACCATGTGTCCTACTAGGAAGAAGCAAATCCTATGGTAGATGTTGAAGAAACTCCATAATGAAATGAGAGGGAAGAAATATGATACATGAAATATCTGAAGAGAAAATAGGTGCCTCTAAGATAGTCTCTACATTCCCAATCAAGGTCGAGACAAAGGAATGTGGAGACTCAAGAAAACTCTACAAAGTAGGATCTGAATAGAGGAGTGATATCCGCTCAAGAATATTCTCCAAACCTATAGAAATAGCCAAGTCACCAATCCCCGAAACAAAGCCATCTTGTGATGCCAAGTGCGGAAAAATAAATGTGTCCTAATGAATGGGAATGATGGAAGCCCCAATCAATGACATTGGAAAAGGAATCACTGAATGTGAAGGGGTACCAATAGTTTTTGATGGAGAAGGCACACCTGTAGAATTCTTGAAATCAATACCACCATGGGGTACCTAATCTGAAGAATGACATTCTGAATCATGATCATCACGGAATGGAGGAGTGTTAGAATCTCCATATATCTCCCAAAGCTTAGTCCAAAGGATATGAGGAAAATCACAATCAATTGAATTGCAATGATCTCTAGGATAATGTATATCCTACAACTCCAAGAAAGTTCATGAATACCATTGCTTGGATGAGTAATGATACCATATAGATGTTGCAGTAAATCAAGTGATTTTAGATGGTGTATGATCCCATCTCGCCATTGCTTATAGTTTCCCTTGTGCAACATAGTCAGAGAAGGATAAGATACAAGCCCCATGATGTACTATGAAATTTCTCCAAAAAATATAAAGACAATGACCTTCACTAGAAAATAGAAACTTCCAAATATGATATGCAACTGAAGAGATGCCACCCGAATCAAAGAAACCCTTCTTCAAATTTTAGGATGTCCAAGTAATTGAACAAATGTAGCAAATTGGAAAAACCAATGCAAGAGTACCTGGAGTTAAAATTGAACAAAAGGAAAAGACTAAAAAAGCTTTGTAATACCTTCCCAATTCCATTGGAATCACTAAATTTTGATAAATGGTTGAGAAGATATGAGCCTTTAAGTCCAAATTAGGTTTTTGACTTTAGTTGACTATAGAATTTTTTGCTATAATTTTTTTTCAAAATAGATTGTACCACTAGAAATTACACTGAATCCCCTTTCCAATGGTATCTTGTTTGTCGAATTTTGATACCTTGGTGAGAAGTTATGAAAAAATGAAAAGAAGCCCTATATGAGGAACTTTGCAGGCTAATTGAGGGAAAAAAATAAGCCCCCCCCAAGCCCTAACACTTGTTTGCTAATGTGACTTATAGTGTCTAGTTGGAAAAAGAAATAGTGCCACCTCTAGTGGCGGTGGGGTAGCAGAACTTAGGCAGAGTGGGGCTAGATGGTGGCGTCGCTCAGATAGAACATACCTCCTTGGTCAGTCATGTGACCAAGTCCTTGACAAGGGCTTCAAAAAACATGAGCGTCAGTAGGAATGAACAACCGATAGTGGAAAATGCTAGCAAAGACTGCAATGGTTAGTGGGTGATGACGGAGGTCAGTAGACAAATCATCGGTGGTAGGATAAGTGAATGCTAGTGACATGAAAGCCGAGCAAGTGGGCCAGCCACAGGCCAATGGACGTACACTATTTTTGCAAATAATAAATGTAGTTGACTACTAAATATTTTTTCCAAACATTAATATTAAAGAGTGGACAAATGTGTTTTGATTTTTTAATGTTTCCTTATTCAACAATTTAAATTTATCAGAAAGATATTTTCTAAAAAATATGTATGCCAACAATTCAATGAAATATATGAAAAAATTTATAAAAAACTTTTGAGCTAATGGAGAAAAAAATTGAATGCCAGTGGAAAATATAGGAAAGCCCGATGAAAAATCAAACCCTATGATTTTAATGTTGATGATAGAAAATATTATGCCAATTGGTGAATAAATTACCAAGTCACTCTGATTATTTTTCTACAAACTATAAAAAACCCAAAAATAATATGAAATTGAGCCTAATTTTTTCTAAAATGAAAATGGCCTATGACTAAAAAAATTTCTGCCACAGAGGACAACTGAAAGGGTTGATTTTTTACTACAAATTTGTATAGATCATACCAATTGATTTTGCAAACCCTAAAATACCATTGATGGCTCCCGAGTTGATGAATCTCATTTTGATGAATGAACAAGTGGTCCTAAGGGTTTGAGGCCTTTTGAAGACAATGGTTAGCTTGGATTAGACTCAATTTGCTCCATAAATCCTCTTGGTTCCTAGCTGGAGTCAAGTATCTTGCATCAAAACTTTCAAGCCTACAATGAATCTCACTAGCCCAACTTTCTTGATATTGGGATGAACTCTCAATGGAATGGCTATGATACCATGTTGAAATAATGGATGCACAATATCCCTGTGAAGTTGCAACCTTCAAGAGGACCTTTTCCAAGAAGAAATTCACCCACACAAAAAGTGTTGCAACTAACAACATGCAAATGGATATTATCTTATTGATATCTAGAATATGATTACAAAGGTACATATGCCTTGAATATATAGGCATGAGTGATATACAAGATTCAATATGACATTGCCATGTGTCTTGATCTAACATCTTGTGACATGTGAACCCTAACTAGCTACCTAGCGAATGATAAAGTGATAGAGATAAGTTCTAGAAAAGACAACTCATCTTCTAGAAGGAATCTTATCTCTGAAATACATGGAAATGGTAATGACCCCATTATTAATGATTTATCTAATAATGCAACCTAGGACTTAATTAAATAAATAAATACCTAAGTAAACTTATGCTAACTTGTAATTAAATAATTAATTACACCAACACTTTAATATCTCACTCTAGTTAACAAATAAAAGCACTCCTTAGTTAGCTAAAGTATATGAGAATAAATTATCCTAATAATCAATTAAAGATTAATTAATTATTAGATAATGCATGATTGATCTAATAATAGTATGAAATGTTGGTGTTATAAGTATATTATTAAGTAGGATGCAATTTGTGTGTCATTTTCTAGTCATATCCATTGTAAGGACACCATTCAAGGTTAAGGACCTAATACCATTTGAAATATTTCTTGTTAAAATTGAAGGGCGATATTGTGTAGTGACTTTGTGTTCCTTAGAATAAGCATTGATCTATCTTTTGAATCCTCTCCCTAGCCCATACATTATTGATAATAATAAATCACATCAAAGGATAATTTATTCTTCATTATTTTTCTTCTTCATACATGAATATCAAGGATACAAGGATTGATCCAAATTTTCATGTATTATCACAAATACTTGTCATAATTAATGAAATTATATGTCTTCTATACAATGTAATGTAAAGTACTATGGTTATTTTAACTAGTATGTGTAGCATAGGAAATTGTATACCTTTACAATTTGACACTTTTTTTGGGTCCCTTAATTTATTGGACTTAATCAAGCTTATAATTTTCGAAATTATGCATTCTAAAGCCTTATTTATCCTATTTTCCAAAAAGGAAACCAATATTTAATGAATGCAATTAATATTTTAATCACATTGAAGAATGAGTGTCCTAGATTTTTAGGCCAAGACCCATTCACCCAAGGGAGAATGGGTCCCCTTTAAGTTCTAGGACCCATTTAAAAATAATTTTTGGCGGTCTTTTAATTATTCAAATTTCATATGCAATTTTTTGCTTTTGGAATCTAATTTTTGGGAAATTAGATAAGAAACTATAAATACATAGTCTTTTTATCCATTAAAATATAAGACATTCTAAGGATCAATTGCAAGGCTTTATATGGGAAAATATTATTTTCAAGATCATTCAAGAGTAGATTTATCAATCATTTCATGCAACAATCAAGATCCTATCATCATGTTTAAGCTTATGTGTGTTCATATCATCTTGTGAAGGCTACTATGCATTGTTGATGCTTAAATCAAGCAAAGCAAGATCAAGTTCCTTGGAGTGATGTTTCTGACTTTAGTCCTCTAAGGGAGGCCATTGAAGGTTTGGTGAGTTGTAGCAAGAAAGTGGTAATTCATCATTTCATTCTCCATTTTCATTATCTTTCTATTAAGTTTTAATTACCAAACATGTGGATTGACTATGGAAAACCCCCATTAAAATACAACAATTTTTACCTCTATCTATGTGTAGATTATAGGTTGAAGAAGGATTGAATATCTTGAAGATAAATTTTACAATCTTGTATTTGTTGCATTCATTGTTCTCAAGTCATGGTAACTTAGATTCAAAATTTATCCCCGAATTTCTAATAGTGGAACCTGTACAAAACAAAAGCTAAGATCTTGCCTTAGAGGACTGTAAAAGAAATTTTAGAAGCCCATACTAGGACCCATTCACCCTAAGGTGAACTTGTCCTTCAGTAGATCTCAAAATCAACTTTTGGTGACTAGTACATGTGTCCTTACCCTTCTCAAATCTTCTTGCAAACTGTGGTTTAAGTTTCTATACTTTCAAGAATTTACATTTCATTTTCTAGGCCTAATTTTTCATCTAATTGGAGCATTGCATATCATTTAAAATTTGTTGGAAATCTTTCCCATTATCCTACTACCCTAAAGGAACTATGATCTAGGTCTAGTTGACTCACCTTTGAGGTTGAAATTCAATCTCTACTCCTTGTGATCACTTTCCTAATGTAACTCCCCTAGGGAAAGACACCTATAGTGGATCTTTTAAGTCCTATTTAGTGTCCCTCTTTTTCTTCATTTCATTTTGGTGAACCCAATGTTGTTAAGGTGTCTTTTTCATCATGTTGGTGAACCCAACATTGTACATCATACCTTTTTTGATTTGGAGATCTTTGAAACCCTAGATCTAGGTTTTGCATTATCTTGCCTTGCATTGCATTTAGGGTTACATATTATAGGTTTGCATCATCTAAATTCATTAAAGTTCAAAAAAATTACATACTTTCTACATAATATCTTACATTAAAGTGTGTTTTAGGAATTTAGATAAACATTTCATTCAAAATTGAATTAAAAAAAGTTGTCATTTTGTTCATACATTGTCATAAAATTGCATTTGTATTTTCATCATATTTTTGGAAAAAATTGTCTATAAAGAATTTGTTTGCTACTAGGAATATTGAGCTTAATGATCAAGTTTAAACATTCATAATTTAATTTTATTGAACCCTATTCTGTAAGAGTTGTTGATGAACTCGAGCACCTAGGATCACCTACAAAACCAAGATAAAACTTCCACATGAGAGCAGTAAGAGGATGAATTGATGGAATATGGTGCAATAATAGAATATGATATTATTACACTAAAAAATATACAATAAGTATCAACACTCCCTTGAACTGACCGAGTTGATATGAGCTCATTTGGACTAGATAGGAGGGAGAGGTGAGTGATGATTATATAGGCCTAATGTGGGAATATAATTCCCAAAGGGGTAATAACTCCCAAATAACAAAATTAGGTGGGAGTTATGCCTACTTGGAAAATTCCAAACATGTGGCATAACCTACTTAGAAGGAGGCAAGAGAGAGGTTTTGTGAGGTGGCATAAAAGGCCAAAAAAGGGTGTGAGACTCAACCACCCAAGTGTGGGTGAGAGTGACACATGTAATCGATGGATTACGCCACATGTCCTCACAGACACCATGTCTCCTATAACCTAAGGTATGCTTAATAATGTGTACGAAAAATAATATTAAAAAACCTACACTAACACCCCCCTTAAGCAAAGCTTAGGTGGGTGAAAGGATGAAACAATGCAAAGATTGGTTTTGGCTACAAGGCCATGTTAGGTACCCATTTACAATGATGAAACCTCTCAAAAGATGAGAAGGAGAAAACACGGAGAAAAAAACTCCTCCCCAAGAGAGAAAAAAAAGAGAGACCATATAGTCCCCCCATGTAGAATCTCCTGCATTATTGGTGAATGCTCAACATAAGAAGCTAAGGATGATCCAATATTGTTGAAAAAAATTCCTCCCCTTAGGAAGAAAAAAAACCAAGGATGCGTTCAGGATATCTTCCCATTCCTGAAAGGAATAAGTAGTAAGAATGATGAAAATGTATGATGTCTCTAAACTCTGCCTAGGTATCCCCATGTCGATGCCAAAAGTTGTCACCATCAAATTAGGTGTTCTAGGCCACACTATAGAAGATGACAATCCATGACCCAGTGGAGATGGATGTAGAACAAAATCTGAAGAAAAAGATATCTCCTTTGAAGACAAAGATTCCTCCTCTAAATGTTGTCCAAAAGTATCCACACTCACACCAAACTACAAAGAATGATCATGTAGAGAATGAAGAAGAGGGTCAGAGTGCTCCCTCACAACAACTGAAGAAGGATCATCTCCATCAAAGAGAACATGAATACTATCGATGATGTCTCCCAAATCTGCAATATTAGACTCCACAAACAAGTTTGAAATACCTGTCAAGAAGCCATCACAAGTAGCCAAATATGAAAGATAATGCATTTCCTATTGTACTGAATCACAAGGAGCCAAAACTATTGGATCACGAGCATCCTCAGGTACAATAGTAGATGATTCTACCAATGTTGGATTACAAGATTCCTCAGCCTCAAGATGTTGACTCATAGATGAAGAAGATGAACCCTCTAAATATGGATTAGGAGCCATAGAAATTGAAGTCTCAATAGATATTTCTATAGGAGGAGAAGGTTTTGTGTCATCAAAACTACCATACCTTTCCCAATCAACAAGTTTTTCAATTGTTTTATCATCAATAGGTTGAAACTCGGTAAGTGGAATAAGACAATCTACAATAGGATCCTCTGGGAATGGAGGTTCATTCAAGTCCTCGTACATCTCCCAAAGTTTGGTCATAAGGTCACAAGGGATATCAATACCATCAGTGACCATTTGTATATCAATATCACAACTACAACCAATTACTCCTAGGATATGTTCTATTTTTAAGTCCCACACAAATCTCTTCCATTTTGATGAAGGTTTAGGAACCAGTCCATAGAGATATGGAAAAATATTAAGCCACCTACAATGTGTTAGGATTCCATCTCACCAAGACTTAAAGTTCCATCGATTTAACCTTATTACAACAGGATGTGTTTTGATGCCCATATTAAACTCATCAAATTTAGTCACACAATAGACCAATCAAGAGACATAAGCCAACAAAGGAAAAAAATTTCCCCCCAAAATTCACTCAATCAATGATCCCCCCCAGAAAAATATGATGGTGGCACTTTATAATTTTTGTTGCGTTTACAATTTTGGAGTTATTTTCTAGAGTTTTAAAATGTCCAATATTGGACCCAAATACTAAAAGTAAAAAATAATCTCATAATCAAAACATCAAAATAGCAGCATTATGTAGTGCTCAGAAAATATCAACTTTCAAAAAAAGAATCACCTGGATTAGAGGTCATATGTGAAAGTTATAGCCATTTGAAGTTCCAAACATGAGAACTGTTGAAAACCCCGATTTTCTGGAAAATATGGATCACTTGAGAAAAAAATGAATCAATCCACTATGAATCCTATGAAATTCTACCCCAAATCAAAAAAAAAATCTCACAAAATGGAGCTCGGATGACTGAATTAGAAGCCTTTGAAGCTCAGATGCAAAATGTAATACTCCAATGGAGAGGGGGTCTACTGAAACATTCTGATTTAGTTTTTGCAAAATATATAACCTGTATGCAAAAAATAGTAATGACCCAGATGGTTTTTTTCTGCTGCAAACAAAACTCAGATGGTGGATTTTCTCTATAATATACAAAAAATGTGGATCTAGTGTAAAACAAATGCCTTTAGTAACAAAAAATGACCCCAACAACCAAAAATGACATGCAAAGGTAGAATCAGTTACCTAAGACAAGCAAGGACATGCTAAAACTTGTAATACTGATTAAAAAACTCACAAATCTCTCAAATTTGAGAAGAGGCTTGCAAATCTGACACTTTGATACCATGTAAGACTTGTTGATGAACTCGAGCACCCAAGATCACCTACAAAACCAAGATAAGCCTTCCACACTGTAAGGGCAACAAGAGATAAAATATTGGAATATGGTGCAATAAAAAAATGATGTTATTATCACATACTAAATGATACAATATGCCTCAGCTCTCCCTCGAACTGACTGAGTTAATATGAACTCATTTGAACTTGATAGGAGGGAGAGGTGAGTGTTGAATATATAGAAAAATATGGGGATATAATTCCAAGAGGGGTAATAACTCCCAAATAACCAAATTAGGTGGGAGTTATGGCTACTTGGAAAATTCCAAATAGGTGGCATAACCTACTCATAAAGAGATAAATGAGTGGGTTTTTAAGGTGGCATAAAAGGTCAAAAGAGGGTGTGAAACTCAACCACCCAAGTGTGGGTGAAAGTGACACATGTAATTGATGGATTACGCCACATGTACTCACATGAACCATTTATCCTATAACCTAAGGTACACTTAATAATGTGTAGGAAAAATAATATTAAAAAACCTACACTAACATATTCTAGGACTCATTATCCCTAGGGTGAACCTATCCTAGTACAACTGCTTTTCCATGTTTTTGCACATTGTTTTATCTCCATTTTATTAGCCTGTTTCTATTTGCATGTCTCTATTTTAGTTTTAGAAATTGCATAATTTAGAAATTGTTTGCATCTAGTTCAATTGGTGGAAAAAATGCATTATTTAAAATCAGAATTGGTATTCAAAAGTAATCACTTTCAGGATTTTGCATCTAAAATTAGTCAATTATCATATTACAGAATTAAAATTTGCATTAAATATCCATTCATTTCATATTCAAAGAAAAGTATCATCATGCACACATATTTTGGTAAAATATGGATGTCTTTATGTACCATAGAAAAATGGATCATTGTCTTTTAGATCTGAACCATATATTTTTGGTTTCGATGGACTTTTATAACTCTTCTAGTGTTTTTCACCTAAAAGGAGAGAGGTAGGGCCAAAAATGCTAAAGGGTTCATTCAACTTATGTTATGTGAGATGTTATATGAACTAAATGAAGTGATCTAAATGTAATAAAGAAATGAAATTGATTGACTAAGTATGAAAAACCTAAGATTTATGAGATGCTTGAAAACACATGGTGCTATACAAAATGAACTAAAAATGAATGGAAAATTGCTACAGAAATGAATCAAACTGAAAGTGTGCACCTGAAAGATTGAATGAGACTATAAATTGCTTTTGAAACACTCCTGATGTTGATTTTTAGGCCTAGTGGGACTCATTCACCATTCTGGGTGAATCAGTCCTAGTTCTATCAAATTAAGCTAGAACCTGTTTCTAACAAAAGGGTACTTAAAAACGTAGAAAACTCAAAATTGACCCTAGAGTGGGACTCATTTGCCACCCATGGTGAATGATTCCACTTTTAAATTTTTGTATTTTCAAAGGTAGATTCTAAAGCTTCTGATCTTCACTTTAGCTTCCTACAGTTGTCCGCTTCTGAAACTTTGATTTATGGGTCTGGAAATGGATTTTTGTTGATATTTTTACTTGTTGAATGAAGAAAGACTTGACCAACCTTGAAACTTGATCTTCAATTATTTTCAAGCTTCCAAGGGACCTAAATCTACAAACACACAAGAAGAGAAGAAGAAATGGTGAATGTTAAGGCATGGGGGTTTTCCTTAGTCAAACCCCTTTTAGGTAATTAAGCCAAAATGATGAAATAAAGTAATGAAACATGCAATATTGGAGTTGATTACCTTGCCATGATGTTTGATCCTTTATTTTTGCAACAATGGAGGAAGATTCAACCCTTGAATGTCTTTAAGAGCTTCCTTGATATCTTGCAATGATAAAACCCTAAGTTGCTTCACTTGAGATGAAAGATTGGTGGATGAATAATGAAAAATGGATATGAATTGATGTAAAAATGCATTTAGAGAGGTTCTTTTATAGGAAATTCACCTATTTTACCCAATAATACCTCATCACAAGCTGACATGAAGCAATATTAAACTCAAATTTCACTTTTTTCCCACTCAAAGGTCAAAATTGAGCCAAATGGGACTCATTCACCACACATGGGTGAATGGGACTGATTCACCATGCATGGCAAATTTGGCCCATTTGACAGAGATGCCAAGAGATAAGGGAATAAGGTCTAAAATGCAACCTTGTCAGGTATTTGATCAATTTAAGCCTGGGATGCACAATATGGGTTAATATGGGACTATTAGTGATGATGTGAATGTCAAATAGGGCTTGGGACACAAAAATCAATGTGAAAGTGTAATTAAATACACTTTACAACACTAAAATGTGGTCCACATAGCCTAAGAAAGCACAAGAATCAATGTGAATGTGCCAGACACATTACAACACTAATTTAACATTAAGTTTATTTTAGAAACCTTCTAGATTGATGTAATAATGTAATTAAACACATTTTATAATGTTTAATTATGGATAAATAGGTTAATTAAGTCTAGAAAATCCTGAAAGCATCATACAACACTTTACAACACCTTTACAAGACATTAAAATCATGTTATTCAATTTGCAAGGGTCCAAGACCTAGTGTGGATGCTAAAATGCTTCAAACACTAGATTAAGACCTCATTAAGTCCATTTTATCATGAATTAATCCCATGCCAATCAAAGGGTCATTTTTTCTACGACACAAGGTCTTTCTCTCATGATGTTTCACTTTTTTTTCTTTGATTCAAAGTTCCAATGTAACTTCTGCATTCACATTAGGTCCTAAATATTCAAATTATGATGTCTTGTGAAGGTGTTGTGAAGTGTTGTAACACATTTCTACACTTTTCTAGACTCTTCTTATTATTATTCATCTAAAAATCACCTTTTTATCCATTGTCAAGTCGTATTTTAAAGTGTTTTAAAGTCTTGTAACAAGATTTCACACTTTTCTAGGCTTGTTATCACTATTTACACCTTTCTTATGCTTTATTTGACCCCTTTATGCACTCATAAGACTTAATTAAGTGTATTTTTTAATGTAAACCTGATAGACAACATTAAATGCAACTTAATTCCTGACACCCACTTACAAGCCTATAGTGGGACCCACTCGCCATGGATGGAAAATGAGTCCCTCTTGGCTCCAAATTCAAAATAATTCAAATTTTCTTTCAATTTTTTATTCAAAAATACCTAATGTCAGTCTATGATGAGGTATTATTTGGTTATTAGGGCATAAGTTTGTATAAATAAGTATTTTTCTACCCATTTTACACCTAATTCACTTCCATTTACTCCTTCAACATTAATTATCATTCTTGCATCAAAGCATCATTCAATCAAGCAATTGTTAAGTATCTTGGAGCAACCATTGACATATCTTAAGACTTCTTTAACAAGGTTTTGACTTTTGTATGCATATTTATCAAGAAAATAGGTGTTGAAAGGTGGTCAACAAGTCAACAAAGTTTTTCAAGTCAAATAAACCATAATTTAAGCTTGGAGACAACATACAACCTGTTTTCTGTAGATTTGACTCTGTCAACCCAACAAGAAGACAAGTGTAGTTCTAGACCTATAGAATTGACTCCTAAATTTGCAATTTTTTGGAAGATGAATGATTCACCATTAGTGGCAAATAAGTCCCACCTGAAGGCTAAAAAAATTGATTTTGTCAGAATCCAGTCCCCGACAGTCAAAAAGTAGTTTCAGGTGTTTTTACCAATAAGAGGATTGATTCGCCATTAGTGGTGAGTAAGTCCCACTGGTGATTTACAGTGATTTCTACCAGTTTCTAGAACCTTCCAAGATTAGTACTCAACTTTCAAGTGCACTCTAATAAACTTCATACATTTCTATTTGCATTAGTTCATGTTTTTAGTTTATCTTTCCATACCTCACCATGTTTTCAAACATTGAATATTTCATTAGTGTTGCATTCATAATCAATCAATTGTGTTGCTTAGTTTCATTTAGATCATTCCATTTATTCATAGTTTCATCTTACATTCCTTTATTTGAGTGAACCACCTCAATTTCAGTGTTCTACCTCTCTCAGGCTTTAGGTGAAAGATCCTAAGAGTGCAAGAGAAGTACATAGAACACCAACAAGATTGATGGTTCATTTTGGTGTACTTGCATTTTGAAAACATTATCTTTCTAATTTTAATTGCATCTTGTATCCTAGGTTTCCTTTGCATCAACATTCAATTAGGTTTTGTTTTGTTTCTACATCCTAGGTTTCTAAAATTGCATTAGTGAAAGAATCATATAGATTTCATTTTTGCATATCAAATCATTAAAAAACTAAAAAAAAATTATTTGCATCCTCATTTTGCATCTGAAAATCATTAAAATCACTTTAAATTAAAGTACATAGAACACCAACAAGATTGATGGTTCATTTTGGTGTACCTACATTTTGAACACATTATCTTTCTAATTTTAATTGGATCTTGTATCCTAGGTTTCCTTTGCATCAACATTGAATTAGGTTTTGTTTTTTTTCTGCAACTTAGGTTTCTAAAATTGCATTAGTGGAAGAATCATATATATTTCATTTTTGCATATCAAATCATTTAAAAACTGAAAAAATTGTATTTGCATCCTCGTTTTGCATCTGAAAAGCATTAAAATCACTTTAAATTTTTTGAAAAACACAAAAAATTTCATACCCAGACTCATTCGCCACCCTAGGTGAATCAATCCAGCTGTATTTTCTGCATTCAAATTTCTGGCAATTTCATTGTATTTCCTGCATTTTTGTTTCCTATTACTGCCTTCTTGTTTTAGTTTATAGAATTTTTGTCATTAGAATTTTGTTATTTCTAGTTTTCATTTGCATTCACCCCATCTTTTGTGGTACTTGTATGAGTGTTTGGTGCCCTATTGATAATACTTTAGTGAGATGAAGTTCAAGACTGATGGCTTCCCACGATAGCACTTTTGTTGTGGACCTTGGGATCTCAAGAGCTCCTACTCCTGGTATGGACAATGGTGCATTATGTGCATGCATACTACCACTGGTATTCCTTTACCTACACATACAATGCATGTTGACACACAAACTAATCAAATTATGCAAGATAAATTCATTAGTATTCATGAGGATTTTTCACATTTACAACAAGATTTATCCCTTGAAAACATTTCCACCATTGCCATACCTGCCATAGAAAACCTTCATCACTTGATTGAAAGTGACGATGGCTTACAAGATATGAAAATAATTGTTGATATATACAGCAAACATTGTGGTTAGCCAAGGAGGATCTCACATTCCTCCTTCAAATGTAGCATCCATTCCCACCTATACCTCTCCTCAAGTTACAACAACCATGCAATAGGTTATTGATGTGACTCCTTTCGCTATTCTAACTAGCATTCCTAGTTCTTTTCTGGCATCAAATGTTCCCTCTTCCACCTTCATCCCTCTTAGTGTCCCCTTCACTTCTCCTAATATTACATACACTCCATCACCATTTCCTCTTCCACCTCATACCACTTACATCGATCCCCTCATTACACAACTCTTTAACACTATTTCTTCCATGCAACAACAAATATCCACCATAAGCCAAAGTCAAAATGCTCCACCCACATATCAAGTCCGTAGTAACCCCTTATCTCTAGAGATCTTAAGAACACAAATACCACAAGGAAATGAGATGCCTAGGTTTGGGGAGTACTGAGGTAAAGGAGACCCTACTAATCATGTTAATTCCTATACAACATTGTGTAGTGATTTTTTCCTTGATGATAAACTATTAGCTAAACATTTTCCTAGGACCTTAAAGGACATTGCATTGGAGTGGTTCTCAAACTTACCCAATCATTCAATTTGATCATTTAATGAACTTGTCAATGCCTTTATAATTCATTTCCAAATCCATATGACTCCCAAAAATACAATGGCTAATTTAATGAGATGTAAACAAAATGTCGATAAAAAAGTAACTGATTTCATTTCATGTTATCAGTCATTGTATGCTTTAGTAGATGTCAAGATTCCTAATTAACATCTTCAAAATATGTTTATCAAAAACTTGCACACTCACCTTCAAGATAAGTTGACTATGATGACATTTCCTTCATTCATGCATTTATGCATGACCCTTTGTGACTATCACAACTCAGTTATTAGTCATGATTCAAAGTTCACTTCTAACCGAGGTAAGAAGTCTGAACAAAACAATCAAAACAATGTGCAAAACTTTATAAAACCAAATAGAGGCTTTTTACAATTCAATCCATCTCCATCATAACCAACTCAACTAGTGCCTAATCAAGTGTCCACTGTTAAAGGAGTTGTTCCCTTTACCTATGGGGACCCAAAGAGACAATTTACCACTTTAATCAATACACTCCATAACACAATGAATCAACTACTACAACAAAAGATGATCATTTTTCCTACCGTTAAACCCCTAGTTACTACCAAGTATTTACCACCCACCATTAAACCAAATTCTTATTGTCATTTTCATCGCCAAAATGGACATGACACTGAACAATGTAAGCGTCTCAAACACTTAGTTCAAGACCTCATTGATTCAGGCCATTTTTCCATTGCAAGTGTCAATGATCAAGAAAATAAGTCTATTGCACCTCCCAATCAGAACTTACAAACTTTTACCAACCCTATGCCTCAACACAATGTTTCATTTGTCAAAGCTAGTGAACCTTCAAACACTCATGTGATGAACATTGATACAAATAATGAACAACATGCTATTACTCCAAATGTTACCCAAGTGAATCCTATGGATGAACTTGTGGGTATGACAGATGGTATCCCTTGTAAGGGCCCAACCAAAAAATCTCTTGATATTACTTTTTCTTCTCATGATATACTTAAAAGCTTCCTGATAGTCCTCTTTATATAGCCAGCAGAATCTATGATAAGCCCACTAATGGGATATTAATAGATCCCACCTGTGGTGAGAATGTGATCATGAAAGCATTTTTAGTATTATGTGATCTTTATCAAGATGATTATAACAAACCAACCGCATGGATTAAAACACATACTAGTTTTGCATGCCCTATGATCGGATCGATCGTACTCCCATTGTAGATAAGACCCAAAACTTTGGATGTAACATTTTCTATTATTCCACAATCAAATCCGTTTTATTTATGGCTAGGTCATCCTTGGCTTCACTCAATGAAAGTTTTTCCTTTAGATGTTCACAAATGTTTGAATTTTCCGCATGACAATGAGATATTTACCATACACCATAGTGGCTTTAACACTTTGTCCTCTAAAGGTAATTTTTCCTTAGAATCATTTTGGCTTGAACCTATGGAACCCATCACCCCTTGAAGAGACTTCTTTTTCATTATCTATCAAAAGTTCAAAGCGAGACAAATAGCTAAATTGTCTCTTCGTCATATGTCCCCATCCACTTCTGCTATCCCTATCATAGTTGAGACCATGATTCAACCTGAGTCTGAACATGAACAAACAATGCAACCTCATGAGCAACCAACAATATACACTTCGCCTTCATCATATAAACGTCCAAGAGATTATGAAAACAACCCTGTGATGCCTCCTCGCATTAAACAATTTTACAAATCCAAAGAGAAAGTGATTGGCCCATCACCTTCGGTTCCTTCCATTCCTCCCCCTCAGAACAAAAAGGAGCCTATGGTGGATCAACCTTCCCTTACACCTCAACAAATTCAAAATAAAATTAAAATAAATTGTGGTGCTAGGGAGGGTAGGCATCATCATCATCTCCTTGCTTGTCAAATGCAAAACAAAAACAACAAAGAAAACCAACCTCCACCTTTGACAACAACAATAACTAATCACCCAACTCCTCTTCACCTGCCACAAGATTGTATGATAAAACAATCACAAAAAAATGACCAGATACAACAACCACAACTCCTAATCCATCCTTCCTCAGAAATTGCTCTCTGTCCTCTCGTCATGATTAACCTAGATGATGATGAGGAGGAGGAGATCACTAAAATAAATGAAGTGCATAATGATCTAAATTCTTTAATTTCATCTACCCTGAGCTTAAATGATAAATATGCTACACCAAGTGAAGAACCTGGTACTTCCCCTAGTGTACCATAGAAAAAAGGACCTCTTTCTTGGCATGAGAATAATTCATGATAAATTGGATTTAATGAGGCCCTGATTTGGTGTTGTGAGACATTTTATGCATCAACGCTAGGTCTTTGACCCTTTCAAATTAAATAAAATTCATTTATTAATGTCTTGTGAAGGTGTTGTGAAGTGTTGTAAAACATGTATACACTTTTCTAGACTCTATTCATTATAATTCACCTAAAAATCACCTTTTCATCACTTATCAAGTCCTATTTTGAAGTGTTGTAATGACTTGTAACAAGATTTCACACTTTTCTAGGCTTGTTATCACTATTTACACCTTTCTTATGCTTTATTTGACCTCTTTATGCACTCATAAGGCTTATTTAAGTGTGTTTTTGAATGTAAAGCCAACAAACAATAATAAATGAAAGATAATTCTTGACACCCACTTTCAAGTCCAAGGTGGGACCCATTTTCCATGGGTGGCAAATGAGTCCCTCTTGGCTCCAAATTCAAAATATTTCAAATTTTCTTTCAGGGTTTTATTTAAAAATACCTTATGTCATCCTATGATGAGGTATTATTGGGTTATTAGGGCATAAGTGTGTATAAATAAGTATTTTTCTCCTCATTTTACATCTCCCCATTCAATCTTTTATCATTCTTTCATCCACCAATCTTCCATCTCAATTCAAGCAACTTAGGGTTCCATCACTTCAAGTCACAAAGATAGCAATTTTTAGACATTCAAATGTTGAATCTTCATGTTTTTCTATAGACTTTCAATATCAATCATCATGACAAGGTAATCAACTCCATTATTACATGTTTCATTCCATTTTTTTATCATTTTGGTTTAAATACCTAAAAGGGGTTTGACCAAGGAAAACCCCCATATCCTAACCTTCAACATTTCGCTCTCTTGCCTTGTGTGTTTGCAGATTTAGGTCTCTTGGAAGCTTGGAAATAATTAAAAATAAAGTTAAAAGGTTGTTCAAGTCTTCTCTTCATTCAACAAGTCAAAATATCAACAAAACGTGACTTTCAGGTTTGGAAATCAAAGTTTCAGAAGCAAACACTTATAGAGAACCAAAGTGCAAAATGAGAGCTCCATATTCCACTCTTGAATATTAAAAAATTCAAAATTAGAATCATTCACCGTGAGTGGAAAATGATTCCCACTTCCAGGTCAATTTTGAGTTTTCTGCATTTTTAGATACGCTTTTGTCAAAAACAGGTTCTAGAACAGTTTTACAAAATTGGGACTGATTCACCCATAATGGTGAATGAGTCCCACCAAGCCTAAAAATTAGGATTATCAGCATTCCAAAAGCCACTTCCAGTCTCCATCCACATTCCAGATGCACATTTTTAGTTTTGTCAAGTTCTGTTACAATTTGCATTCATTTCTACATGTTTTGCATTACACAATGTGTTTTCAAAAAAGTTGCATTCCTTAGGTTTTGCACACTTAATCAATCAACTTCAATACTTAATTACATCCACATCATTACATTTAAACATAGTTTCACTATACATATCTTAAATTGAGTGAACCACCTAGATCTTTTGAGTGGGGTTTATCTCTCTCCTTTTAGGTGGAACATCCTGAGAGTGCAAGAGTAGCCTATAATCCCTACCAAAGAATATATGGTTCATTTTGGCGAACCTAATTTTAGAACACTTTCTTTTCTGCTTTGGAGTTGATCATCATCCTAGCAATAGCTTTCATGCATTAGATTTTGCATTGTTTTTTATTCTAGGATTTCAAAAACTTGCATTAGTGAAAAGGTCATTTAGTTTGCATTTTTGCTTAAAATTTCTAAAATTCTACATCTCCATCTTAGGTCTACATCTTACATCATCAAAAATATTAGAAACAATTCAAAATTTCTAAAAAATTTGCAAAAAAATAGTATTTGGACTCATTCGTCATACTGGGTGAATCAGTCCCTGTCCAGATTTTTTACTGTCTATTCCTACAATAGAAACCTCTTTTTTGTGCTTCCTTAGCCTCCTAGTATCATATAGTATTGAACCATTTATTTTTGGCTCTTAGGACTTCTCTAACTCCAAAAATGCAAACTAGTTCATTCAAATAATTTTATGTGTGATGTTGTATAACCTAAATTAAGTTAACTAAATGTAATTGACTAATATGAATGGATGAAAATGAATGCAAAACTATGATTTACACTATATTTGAAAACATTCTATGATATGCAAACAATGAAGTAAATGAAGAAATTATGTAGAACAGAAAGAAAAGGGGTGAATCTGAGTGCACTTGGATGAAGTGTGATGAATCTAGAGTGTTCTGGATGCTGGTTGAAATTACTAAGTTTTCATAGTGGGCCACATTTTCCCAAGGTGGCAAATTAGTCCTCCAGTTGGTGAAAAGCTATCAGAAGAAAGTTTCTATCTGTTGAGATCTGGAATCTAACAAAATTCATATTTTCAGTCCTAAGGTGAGACTCATTCGCCACAAGTGGTGAATCCATCCTCTCCCAAATTTCTAAAAAATCAGGAGACAACTCTACAACACTAGATCTAAGAGTCACTGCTTGTTGGGTTGCCAAAGTCAATTCTATAGAAAATAGATAGAAAACCTTTTCCAAGCTTGAAATAGACTTAAGTTGACTTGAAGCACCTAGTTGACTTGTAAACCAATCTTCAACACCAAAAATCTTGTCAAATCTCCATACCTAGGTCCGCAAACAAACATGCAATAGGGGAAAATGGTTTAAGGTTAGTGGATAGGGGTTTTCCTTGGTCAAACCCCACTTTTGGTAATCAAACCTTTAATAAAATAATGAAATGCAAAGGAATGATAAACTAACAACATGCAATTGCTATTAACTGACCAAAACCTTGATGATGCAAGTCTGAAGTAATGTCAATGGATACTTCAAAGTGCTTGAATAGTGCTTGAAGAGATGTTATAAAATGCTTGAATACTTGAATATGTTGTATGAATGTTGATGAATTGTAAGAGAGATGTAAAATGAGGTGAAAATCACTTATTTATACACACTTGTTCCTTAGTTACCCATTCATACCTCATCATAGGCCGACATCAAGTGTTTTTGAATAAAATCTTGAAAGGAAATTTAAAATATTTTGAATTTGGGGCGAAGGGGTCTCATTTGCCACCCATGGTGAATGGGTCCCACCTAGAACTTGAAAATGTGCGTCGGGAAATATGTTTTATTTAATATTGTTTGTTACGATAATACTCAAAAATACACTTAATTACTTGCATATGAGAGCATAAAGGGGCCAAATAAAGCATGAAAAAGGGATAAATAGTGAAAATGTACCTAGAAGAGCATGAAGGCTTGTTACCAGACTTTACAACACTTCAAAATAGGACTTGTTGATGAATAAAAAGGTGATTTTTAGTGAATTTTAATAAATAGAGTCTAGAAGAGTGTAGAAATTTCTTACAATTCTTCACATCACCTTCACAAGACATCGTTCTTTGAATTTTAGTACCTAAATAACAATGTTCAAGCCATGTCACAACATAAAATTAGAGCAACATAGTTCCAACACCATGAAACAAGATCTAAAAGGCCATGAAAATGACAAGGGGCCATTTTTCTATGGCACAAGTATAAGTCTTAACAGTTTATGGAATATTTGTTTAATACGTCTAGCTCAAAAACATCATTTTAGATTACTCATTCTTCAAACCACTTCATTTACAAACACCATTAGATCTGAAAATGAATAAATTTTTGCAATTTTGCATATACAATATTTCTATGCATAAAACTTTGCATAAGTTTGATAAAATTACTTTTTCATTCTTACATGTACATTTTTTGCATTCTTGAAATCTTGCATATATTGGATAAGAATGTTTTGTACCTTTGCATATACATTGTTCATATTGCTTCAACATCACATAAAATGGTTACATGTGCTTTTCATTTTTATTCAAACAATGCTAGTACCTTACATATTTAGACATGTTAAGAAACATTTATTATCCTATGAGTGTGTTTTTGTGAAAGAGACTAAAACCTTGGACATTCCTAACGATCATATTTGTTCCTCTCCTCATATCTCTCCTATTGGTGATGAAGATGTTTTGGTAGAAGAACAAATTCATGAGAGTTTTGAGAATCCTAGTTGTTTCTCTCCTCTTACCTCTCTTAGTGGACAATACATTGATAAACAAGACAATACAACCATAGGTATTCATGACAATAACATTTTGTCTTCTTCTAGTATCTCTCCTCGTTGTGAAGTAGATACTTTGATGTTAGACAACACAATCAATGGAGGTCATGAATATCTTATTTTTTTCCCTTCACCTCGTGAAACCCCTTTTGAGAAAAAATATTCAACCATTGCTCATTCCCCTACTTGTGATGAAGTTCTTTTAGAAGAACCAACCTATGCATGTGAAATAAATTTGGCTTGTTGTTCTCCTAAAAACTCTCCTCCTATGGAAACTATCATAATGCAAGACAATCACAACCTAACATCTAAATCCCCCTCACCAACACATCATGCCAAAATTCTTGAGGTTATGATGACACAAGTGGAATCTCCTTTAATTAGTGAGCTTCCTAAGTCACCTTCCATTAGTGAATCACACAAAAATTTTAGAGATGTCTTGAAATCCATAATGTAATCTACTCATAACAATGTTTTGCAGCTGCTAAGTTGTAACTTAGTGACTCAAACATCTAGAGGACCACACAACACTCCTACACCATTACCTTTTCCTCAAAAATTTCCTAGTGTTTAAGACCTTAAAAAGACTCCTACTAATATATCCATATGGGAACTCATTAAACTCTCATCGACAATCAAACTTCTTTTTCACAAAATGTTGCAAATATAGAAAGAAGAGATCTAATATTACATAAAATTGAATCATGTAACATGCTCCTCTTGTCCCATGCAAGCCACCCAATCAGAAATCACATTCCCTAAACATTAATTACCCTCACTTGAGATTCAAAACAAAATGATCCCTTAATGATAAAGGTGATCATTAATGAAACTTTAGTTTGGCACACTCTTATCGATAATGGATTGGAAATTAATGTTTGTAGCATGGACCTCCTACACAAACTTGGCATGGAAAAAAATCTCATTCACCTTAATGATGTTCATATTCGTGTCTTTGAAAATGTTCATAGGCAACCACTTGGGATGATCACATTACCTATTGAGGTCAGACCTTTAGTGTTTCCTACCTCTACTCATATCATGCAAGGACCCCTTCCATACAATCTTTTCCTAGGGAGACCATGGATTCATGCTATGAAAGGAGTCCCATCTATCCTTCACTATGTCAATAAATTTGAACACAACAACAAGATATACACGATTGATGTAGATGAGTGAAGTTATGCATCAACTGATCACAACACTTGCAACTCTCCTAATCCTTTCATTCCTAGGTCAAAACTTGAACCCATACATGTTGATCCTAATTCTTCACCTACAACAAAACTCTTTCGTGATAATTGGGGATCATTAGATTCTACACCTCCATTCCATAACATTTCCAAAATCTCACCCTCATGGTCCAAGGAGTCATATGCAAATGATTCATTTTCAGACACAAGTTCTAGTAGTGATTGGAGTTTCACACCTACTTTTTAGGGAGGGTGCACAATATCCCAATCTCAACCCAAAAAACCTTGTGTCCCATTCACTCAACTTAGTTCTACAAAATCACCCCATGGTGGTGATGGGGGAAATATAACTCCCATGCCTCATGAAGTAGTGACACATAACATTAAAAAGGATTTGTGTTCTTGTAAAGAAACCACTCCTTCTCACAAATGCACACCCCCTTCATCTAACTTGGAAGATTGTTATGCTATTGGTTACAATATTCCTCCTATACATTGATGCAATAAACACATGAACCAAATAGATGTATCATACTCTTTCAAGAAAGATCTAGGGGTATCTCCCTTATCTCCACTTTCCTCTCATATTTTACACAACACAATTCAACATCTAAAGGAGTGTGGTGCTCTTGCTTGTGTTGGACCACCTAATTCCTCCACCTGATATTTCCTTTCATCCATTCCAGGCTCACCTTTGTCCTACACTAATTGGGGGGCAAGGGGCTCGATAGCCTTGTCCTCGTATGCCACTTGTTGCTGTCTCTTTTGACTTGTTGTTAACTTTTCATGAATACATAAGAGCAATCTTGGGATGTGGACGAAATGTCTTAAGATTGACTCACATGTGACATTCTCTCCTTTTCATGACATAGCTTATTGAAAAAATATGACTTGGCATAGGGCTTTCCAAGTACGCTCTCATGTCTTCTTCCTCCTCTACTTTGAAATAATTGCTCATAGTACTGGTGTTAGAAACTACTTTAAAGTGGGGGGCATACATAACCACTCACATTTTATTGTGTGATTTCTTTCTTCTTGTGATGCATCCTTTTCTTGGTGGAGTCATTGGGCTTGATTCCCTCCAAGAGTATGATACTTATTTTGAATTATCCTCTCTTGGAGACATTAAGCATGGTGTTCCCTAAGATGAGACCTTGCATGAATTAAGTAAAATCCCTTTGAACAATCCTTACACTATTCTACATTAATAATGTCTATAAGTGTCAAGCATATGAAGTTTTTCTTATCTCATAGAGCTTGAAAATCATTTTCCTTTGTGGCACCTTATTAAAGTTATTAGGAGGTATAAATTTGGTATGGTTGAGCGGGAAGCCCATTATGAGGCATGACTTTTCCCATAGCCACCTATGTGTTTTGTGAGTACATACCAACTAGTGTATGTTTCTCACCTTTTGGGATTTCTCACCCAGAGGAAAGCCAAGAGTTCCATTTCCCTAGAGTGAGTATGCATTTTCTTTTGGAAAACAACCTAGATCTGATCCACAACTAGCTGGACAAATGGTCAAAGCTGGATCCACCCTTTCATTTTCATCTTTCTTGTTCTTGCCATTGCATGATTATGTATCTTGATGGTTTGACTTAGGATCTTGGATCTTAGGGGATTGCACAACCTCCTTTGATCTTTGTCATTATTTTTCATTTGCATTTGAACTATTAGATCTCTCTTGAATGTCTACTTTAGTGTGAGTTTGAAGCAAGTTAATCCTCTCACTAATGTGGGGGCTAAATGTACCATAGAAAAAAGGACCTCTTACTTGACATGATAATAATTCATGATAAATTGGATTTAATGAGGCCCTGATTTCATGTTGTGAGACATTTTATGCATCCACACTAGGTCTTGGACCCTTTCAAATTGAATAAAATGCATTTATTAATGTCTTGTGAAGGTGTTGTGAAGTGTTGTAAAACATTTCCACACTTTTCTAGACTCTTTTCATTACAATTCACCTAAAAATCACCTTTTCATCACTTATCAAGTCCTATTTTGAAGTGTTCTAATGAGTTGTATAAGATTTCACACTTTTCTAGGCTTGTTATCACTATTTGCACCTTTCTTATGCTTTATTTGACCCCTTTATGCACTCATAAGGCTTGATTAAGTGTTTTTTTTTAATGTAAATCCGAAAAACAACATTAAATGCAATATAATTCCCAACACCCACTTTCAAGTCCAGGGTGGGAGCCATTCACCATGGGTAGTGAATGAGTCCCTTTTGGCTCCAAATTCAAAATATTTCAATTTTTCTTTAGGGTTTTTATTTAAAAATACCTTATGTCAGCTTGTGATGAGGTATTATTAGGTTATTAGGGAATAAGTGTGTATAAATAAGTATTTTTCTAGTTTCATTACTTCAAGTCACCAAGATAGCAATTTTCAGACATTTAAGGGTTAAATCTTCATGTTTTACTATAGAATTTCAAGATCAATCATGATGACAAGGTAATCAACTCCATTATTGTATGTTTCATTCCATTCTTTCATCATTTTGGTTTAATTACCTAAAAGGAGTTTGGCCAAGAAAAACCCCCATTCTCTAACCTTCAACATTTCTCTCCCTTGCCTTGTGTGTTTGCAGATTTAGGTCTCTTGGAACCTTGGAAATCATTAAAAATAAAGTTGCAAGGTTTCTCAAGTCTTCTCTTCATTCAAAAAGTCAAAATATCAACAAAAGCTCACTTTCAGGATAAAAAATTAGAGTTTCAGAAGCGAACACCTGTAGAGAACCAAAGTGCAGACCGAGAGATTTAGATTCCACTCTTGAATATTTAGAAATTAAAAAGTGGAATCATTCGCCATGAGTGGTGAATGAGTCCCACTTCCAGGTCAATTTTGAGTTTTCTTCATTTTTAGATACCCTTTTTTTAGAAACAAGTTTCGGAACAGTTTTACAGAACTAGGACTAATTCACCCAAAATGGAAAATGAGTCCCACCAGGCCTAAAAATTAGGATTATTAGCATTCCAAAAGCTAATTCCAGTTTCCATCCACATTCCAGGTGCACATTTTTAGTTTTGTCAAGTTCTGTTACAATTTGCATTCATTTATATATGTGTGTGTATTGTGTTCCCCTGTATTGTGTGATTGATGTTCTCTCTCTTTGTGCACTTCCTCTATTTGTACCTCTATCCTTCTATATGTCATACATTTTGTATTTTATTTTTCACTTTTTTTTTTGTGTTTTCCTTTTGAGGATGACCCAAAGTGTTGAGATGCCCTATGTCTCTTCTAGGTTGACCAAAAAGGTCCCTTTTCATCTTTTCTTGTGTTTATCCTTTTGAGGATGACATAAGGCATTGAGACCAAAATGTCTCCTTCATGTTGACCCAAAAGCATTTCCTTTTCTTTTTCCTTTTCATTTTCTTTTCGCTTGTGTTTTCCTTTTGGGGATGATGCAAAGCATTGAGACAACAATGTATATTCCATGTTGACCCAAAATAAACTTTGTTTTTCTTTTGTTTTCACTCTCTTTGTGTCATTCTTACAATTCTATGTGTTTGGGGGAATGATGATAGTTCTGAGATCTTTAATCAAAACATTACAGAAATGAACATACTGACCCCAAATCCATAGATCCCTTATTTGTTTGGTGTGTTCCTTTCTGAGGGGCAACCATCCTTTTCTTTTTTTTTCTTTTTCATTTACATGAGACAACCTTACTTGGAAACATATGACTTTGCATAGGGGCCTTCCATGTTGGCTATCATGTCTTGTTTTCTTCTTGCACTTCTTTTCCCTTTGCTACTTTAAGGGTATGTGCAGGATCATAATGGAAAAAATAGGCCCTTAAGTGGCAAAAAATTCAAAAAAATCAGAGTTAAGCAACTTGACGTAAAAATTTGAATAAGTTATCTATATTAGTTCAAAAATATGTAATAATATAATCTATAGAAAATCGAATTTAGTTTCTAAACTACTAGGTTTATTTTAAAAATAAAAAAAATCTATTTGGTGAAAATTTGAAATTTCAATGCAGTAGTACTTAAATTTGGAAAAAATAAGAAGTAGGTGTGTGGCTGACCACCCTAACCACAATAAAATGATAATATTTTGGATATAAGTAGAGGACTCATGTCTGGATGTGATGCATATTTTTTTATAATTTTTTTCCAAGTAAATAATTAATTGTAATTTTTTATTACAACTTTTAAAAAATATAAAAACTTGTATGTATGACCACCTTAACTTGGTCAAAACTTCATGAAATTCAATTTTTTTTTTTAATCATATAGTATACAAAGCATAGAATGTGACACATGTTTTGGATTCAAAAAATGTGACATCGTTTGAAAGCTATAAATGTTTTTCAATTAGCCTACCAATCAGGACTTTAGTCATAATTCAAATAAAAAAATAATAATTATTTATTAAATTCAAAGTAAAGAAGAATTTATATTAGTGGAAAGCTAAGAATCTCCTTTAAAAACCCTTTTTGTTTCATCAATTTTGGTTAAAAAAAAAGTCATCAGCCACATGGGCCATCATATCAGTTACATATTGCCACTTTTTGGCCCATCATGATCCTAAACATACCCTTAAAGTAATTGCTCACAGAATGGTGTGTAGCAATTCCTTTAAAGTAGGGGGAATGAATTGTCATTATTCATTTGCATTAGATTGGTTCTTAATGCAGCCTTGTCACTTCATACGATGTTTTTTGTCACTTTTTGGATGGCATTACGTGTGATGTCCTTCATAAGTGTGATCTCTCTTAGCATATTAAATTCCTTTTAGTGGCTTGATGCAACACACTACATCCCCTAAGTTGTGAATATACTATTCTTTGATTGGTCCTCTCTTGGAGACATTACACACAATGTTCCCTAAGTGACAGACCTTGCATGAACTTAACAAGAATCATTTGAAAATATTTTGCAATTTTCATTTTTAAATTTTGGAATTTTGCATCTTTTCCACCTTGCATAACACAACTTCCATGTTTGTGGTACCATCCTTCTTGTTCATGATTTCTAATAATATGAAGCCTTACTTGTCTCATGAAGCATGAACCAAAATTTTCCTTTGTGCCACCTTGTTTAAGTTATCAAGAGGTATAACTTTGATATGGTTGACCAGGAAGCCCATTCCGCGACATGACTTTCCCAATAGCCACATATATGTTTGGAAGTGCATACTAGATAGCGTATGTTTCTCACCTTTTGGGCCTTCTCACCTGGTGGACCGCAATGAGTTTCATCGCCCCAGAGTGAGTATGCATTTTCTCTTTCAAACAAAAATCCTAGATCTAATTCACAACTAACTAAATAAGCAATCAAACCTTGATCTAACTTTCCCTTTTCATCTCCCTTCTCTCATTCTTTTTCACACTTGTGTTCCTTTGTTCTTATGTTTAGTTGGCCATGGGTTCTTCATCCTGGGAGCTTGATCATCCCTCTTGACCATTGTCATTCCATCTTTCTAGAATAAGTGCATTTGGATCCCTCTCAATATGCATGGTTATTTTAGTGTGAGTTTGAAGCAAGTTCATCCTGTCACTAAAGTGGGGGCTAAATTTAGCATATAAAAATGGATCATTGAAATTTTCATGGTCTTTTAGGTCTTTCTCTCATGATGTTTGACTTATTTTGCTTTGATTCAATGTTGTAATGTAACTTTTTCATTGACATTAGGTCCTAAATATTCAAATTATGATGTCTTGTGAAGGTGTTGTAACACATTTCTACACTTTTCTAAACTCTTCTTATTGTAATTCATCTAAAAATCACCTTTTTATCCCTTTTCAACGCCTATTTTAAAGTGTTGTAAAGTCTTGTAAAGTCTTGTAACAATATTTCATGCTTTTCTAGGATTGTTATCACTATTTACACCTTTCTTTTGCTTTATTTTACCCCTTTATGCATTCATAAAACTTAATTAAGTATATTTTTGAATGCAAACCCAACAAACACCATTAAATGCAACTTAATTCCTGACACCCACTTACAAGCCTAGAGTGGGATCCATTCGCCATGGGTGGTGAATGAGTCCCTCTTGGCTCCAAATTCAAAATAATTCAAATCTCCTTTCGAATTTTTATTCAAAAAGATGTTATATTTGCCTGTGGTGAGGTATTATTTGGTTATTAGGGCATAAGTATGTATAAATAATTTTTTTTCTACCCATTTTACACCTAATTCACTTGCATTCACTCATTCAACATTAATTGGCATTCTTGGATCAAAGCATCATTCATTGATCAATCAATTGTTAAGTATCTTGGCATAGCCATTGACATATCTTCAGACTTCTTCAACAAGGTTTTGACATTTGTATGTAGATTCATCAAGCAAATAGGTGTTGAAAGGTGGTCAAAAAGTCAACAAAGTGTTTCATGTCAACTAAACCCTAATTCAAGCTTGGAGACAACCTATAGCCCATTTTCTACAAATTTGACTCTGTCAACCTGACAAGAAGACAAGTACAAATTTGGACCTACAAAATTGACTCCTAAATTTATAGATTTTTGGAAGAGGACCAATTCACCATCAGTGGTGAATGAGTCGCACCTGAAGGCTAAAAAAGTTTATTTTGTCATAATCTAGTTCCCAACAGTCAAAAAGTAGTTTCAGGTGTTTTTACCAGTAGGAGGAATGATTCGCCATTAGTGGAGAATGAGTCCCACTGGTGATTTTCAATGATTTATGCCAGTTTACAGAACCTTCCAAGATCAGTACTCAACTTCCAGGCCCACTCTATTAAACTTCATACATTTCTATTTCCATTGGTTCATGTTTTTAGTTCATTTTTTCATACCTCACTATGTTGTCAAACATTGTACATATTTCATTAGTTTTGCATTCATAATCAATCAATTTCTTAGCTTAGTTGCATTTAGATAATTCCATTTAGTCATAATTCCACCTTACAGTCCTTTGTTTGAGTGAACCACCTCAATTTTAGTGTTCTATCTCTCTCCTTTTAGGTGAAAGATCCTAAGAGTGCAAGAGTACATAGAACACCAACAAAATTGATGGTTCACTTTAATACCTTTCGTTGTGAAATGGAGAAAAATAGGGGATTTCCCAAAATGGAAAGGTAAGTACAAAGGGAAATAATAGACTCTATCTTTCTACTTTCATTTGGAGAGATCCACACAATGAATTGATTATCAACCCTTAGGTGAATTAACCCAATGTGAGAATCTTTAGATTTCCTTATGCTTGAAGGATGGGGGTCAAGGTCAAACAACACTTTTGGGAGAAAAAATAAAAATAGTAAATCAAATAAAAAATGAAAGATACCACTTGGTTCTTGAAGATTAAGCTTAATATTAATATAAAAACAAAAATTCATGTGGATCTGAGAAGGGGAGAATACTATTTACCAATCAGCAAAACACTATTTCGACAGGTTTTCTAAGACTCATTCGCCCATGGGTGAACGCGTCTTTGTAGGGATTTTTAAAATTGATTATTGGGTCCTCTACTCCTATGTCTACACTTCTAGATCCTTTGGGTTTCATAATCGGATAGTCAGAAATAAATTTGAGATCTGAGTTTCTGTGAGATGATAACAAAGGCGAGAACAAATACAACTTTGCAATTTTTCACTTTTGAGATCTTCATGTTTTCTTCAACCTATGAACCTGTAAATATGCAACACGTGAAGACAAGGGGAAAATATTTTTTTTTTGGGTGAATGGGTGTTTTCCTTGGTTAAACCCCATTTTGGTAATTAAACCTTGAAATGAAATAATGAAATGAAAGAGGAAATGAAGAATCAACAAATCTATGTTACCACTCAACAAACCCTTGTAGAAATATTGATAATGGAGTTATTTAAATGATTGAAACTTGCATGAAATGTCTTCAATGGATGTGAATCTCGACACTTGAATCTTTCTTTGAATCATTGACTTGAATGCTTGGATTAGATATTGAAACCTGTATCACAATATTAGCTCCAAAAACATGCATGAATGAACACAAATTTGACATGATGCTTGAAATATTGAATGCTGCAACAAATGATGAAGATATCTACTCTTGAATGCTCTTGAAAATAATATTTTCTCTTGTGAAATTTCTCTTGAAAACTTCTAGTTGATTTCATAAAACAACCTTGTATTTATAGACATTTATCCTTAATTTCCTGAAATTAAAACATTACAAGCCAACCTTCGAAATTGAATTTTGGGATGATAAAAATACCGCAAAAACATATTTTAAAAATAGGTTTAAAGGTCTAGGGAGGACCTATTCACCTATGGGCGAATGGGTCCTAGGTCCTTATTCCTAGAACACATTGCTCAAGGTGCTTAATTATGTGTTAGCATTAATTGTTGTTGGGTTTCCCCTTCAGAAAATGTAATTTCATTAAGAGGGCCCAAATAAGTGTGAAAATGTAAAGGGATACATTTCTCAACACTAAATTAAGGCACTATTACTTTTCCATTGTAATTAGGAGGGGAAAAAAAGAGTGTGAAAATGTAAAGGGATACATTTATCAACATTAAATTAAGGTACTATTACTTGTCCATTGTAATTAGGAGGGCCAATACAAGTGTGAAAATGTAAAGGGATACATTTTTCTACACTACATTTAGCCCCCACTTTAGTGATAGGATGAGCACAAGCGTAAACTCATACTAAAGTAGACAAATATGTGTCAAGAGGGGGTCCAAGTGCACAAATGTCAAGAGGATAGGATGCCAAATATCAAGGAGGTGGCCAAGCCCCCATGATCTAAGATCCCATGGAAAACCAACATAAGCACATAGGGACACACATAAGATATATGATATAAAGTATAACGATAAGATACACAAACATACAATGCCAAAATTGATGCAAAGATGAAAGAAAGATGAACTATAAATTTTTATTATGCCACATCCATCCAAAACATGGCTCTACATGCAAGCAAGTTGTGTTATGCTTGGTGGTCATGAAAAATGCAAAGTCTCCACAGGAAAGAAATTTGTGTTATGCTTGGTGGCCTTTGGAAAAATATACTCACAAGGGCTAGTGAAATCCATCATCCACTAGGTTATCCCAAAAACATGGCTAAGTGGTAAAGTCATGAATTTTTCTAAGCTCTCACCGTACAATGAGAAAGTCACTCTAGTTCTATAGGTTCCCATTGTACTAACCATACCAAATTTATACCTCCTAATAATTTTGATAAGACACCACACAACATGATCAATATGCTATGCTAATGTTGCACTAAATGTCAAAATATTAATGCCAATGTCGATAAACTAATTCCAATGTCAATAAAAATAATTCCAATGTAATAATCAAACTTTGTATGTTATCATCACTTAACAAGGGAACATTCAAACAATGTATGGGGGTGTTCCGTAGAAAAATGGCCCCTTGTCATTTTCATGGCCTTTTAGGTCTTGTTTCATGATGTTTGGTCTATTTTGATTTAATTTTATATTTTCATGTGGCTTGAGCATGCATATTTATGTACTAAAATTCAAATAATGGTGTCTTGTGAAGGTGTTGTGAAGTGTTGTAAAATATTTCTACACTCTTCTAGACTCTATTCATTACAATTCACCTAAAAATTACATTTTCATCACTAAACAAGTCCTATTTTGAAGTGTTGTAAATTTTTGTAACAAGATTTCACGCTTGTCTAGGCACAACTTCACTATTTATCACTTTCTTATGCTTTATTTGACCCTTTTATGCCCTTATATGCTTTAATTAAGTGTATTTTTGAATGTAAGATCAACAAACAACATTAAATACAAGATAATTCCTGACACCCATTTTCAAGTCCTAGGTGGGATCCATTTGCCATGGGTGGTGAATGAGTCCCCCTTGGCTCCAAATTCAAAATATTTTAAATTTTCTTTCGGGTTTTTATTCAAAATTACTTGATGTCGGCTTGTGATGAGGTATTAATGGGTTACTAAGGCACAAGATGGTATAAATGAGTGATTTTCACCTCTTTTTACATCATCCAACATTCACACATCATATTCAAGAAATCTCAAGCATTCAAGAATCTTACAACATCAAATCAAGTACTATTCAAGTATTTTGGAGCATCCATTGACACTACTTCAGATTTTCATCATCAAGGGTTTGACCTAGGTATGCAAATTTAACAAGCATTTAGGTGATTGAAGAGTGTTCAACAAGTCAACTCGATGTTTCAAGTTAAATCAATAATATTTCAAGCTTGAAGAAGGTTTTATGTTTGTTTCTTGCATAATTGACTTCGACAACCTGACAAGCAGATATTTCAAGATTTGGTGTAGCAAAGTTGTCTCTTGATTTCTCTGAATTTTGGGAGAGGATTGATTCATCACTAGTGGCAAATGAGTCCCACCTTAAGACGAAAAATCTATATTTTGTTAGATCCCATATCCAGACAGTCAAAAACTTGGTTCCCAACAAATTTCACTAGTAGTAGGACTAATTCGCCACCCTAGGCGAATGAGTCCCACTGTTGATTTTCTGTAATTTCAAACAGTATCTATACCATTCAAGATTCCTCAAATATTGTCCAGGTGCACTCTGATTTAGCCTTTCTCCTTCTATTTTGCATTTATTCATCTTTTAGTTCATTGTTTGCATATCACAGTGTGTTTTCCATCATAGTTTAAATCTTAGTTTTGCATTCATAATTAGTCATATAGATCACTTAATTATACTTCATTCAATTCATTTAGCTTAGATAACATCACACATAATATAATTTGAATGAACCCCTTAGCATTTTTGGCCCTACCTCTTTCCTTTTAGGTGAAAAACCCTAGAAGAGTTAGAGAAGTGCATTGTTGCCAAATATTGATGGTTCATTTTGGTGAACCTGCATTTTGAACACTTTTAATTTCTGATTTCATTCACATATTTCATCCTAGATTACATTTTCATCAACATTCAATTAGGATATGGTTTTGTTTTTGCATTCCAGGACTTTTCATATTGCATTAGTAAAAAAAATTCATTTAGGTTTCATTTTTGCTTTGCATATCATTGAAAAAACTGAATAATTGCATTCTGCATGCTTAATTTCATTTTGAAAAGCATGAGAATCATTTAAAAATTTCTGAAAAACACAAAAAAAAATCATACTAGGACTCATTCGCCACCCTGGGAAAATAAGTCCCTCTGCGCTTTTTAAACAACATTTTTGGCATTTTTCTGGCATTTTCCCCCATTTCTATTTTCTATAGTTACTTCTTTATTACAGTTAGCATAATTTATGTTATTTGCATTTAGAACTCCTAGATTAATTTTCATTTACATCCACCCCATCTTTTGTGGTACTTGTATGAGTGTTTGGTGCCCCATTGATAATACTTTAGTGATACAAAGTTCTATACTCATGGCCTCTTGCGATAGCACTTTCATTGTGAACCTTGGGATCTCAAGAGCTCCTACTCCTAGTATGGACAATGGTGCATTAGGCATTGAAAATACCACTTATATGCCTTCACCTTTCCATCCAATGAATGTTGACACCAAAAATAACTCCCTCCCACAAGAAAAGGTCATTAATATTCATGAGTATTTTGCATGTGCTTACAACAAGACTTGTCACTTGAAAACATTTCCACCACCGCCATACCCGCAATTGAAAACCTTCATTGTTTGATTGAAAATAATGATGGCTTACAAGTTATGAAGAAAATTGCTGAGATTTACAATAAACATGCCTCTTCTAATACCCAATCCACAAATATTCTTGTAATCCCAGGAGGATCTCAAGTTCCTCCCCCTTCAACCATAGCATCCATACCAGCATATACCAATCCGCAAGTCACCACAACTATGCACTAGGTTAGTTATGTGGATCCTTCTTTCCCAATTCCAATTAGCATTCCTAGTTCTTGTGGCATCGCAAGTTCCCTCCACCACCTTCACCCCCCTTAGTATTCCTTTCGCTTCCCCTAACATCACCTACACTCCATCACCATTTTCCATTCCACATAAAACTACTTACCCCGACCTTGTTCCTACACAACTCCTTAACACCATTTCCTCCATGCAACAACAACTTCCCACCATTAGCTGGTTACAGGACATAATAACCCAGCCAAAATAACCCTGGAAAGAATAACCCAGTCACAATAACCCAAGGAAAAAATAACCCAGGGTCATAATAACCCAAGCCAAAATAATTTGTGGTCAGAATAACCCATGGACAAAATATCCCCATAAGAATATAGAGAAAGGAAAACAAAATTTATAAATTACATGGGAACCTTATTTTGTCCATGGGTTATTTTGACCATGGGTTATTTTGTCCATGGGTTATTATGACCCTGGGTTATTTTTTCCTTAGATTGTTATGATCGAGTTATTGTGTCCAAGCTTATTGTGGTTGGGCTATTATGTCCTGATACACCATTAGCCAAGGTCAACCTGCTCCACCAACATATCATGTTCGTAGCGACCCCTTATCTTTAGAAATCTTACGTGCCTTGATGCCACAAGGGATAGAAATGCCTCGGTTTGAGAAATATGGAGGTAAAGGAGACCCTATCAACCATGTTAATGATTATACAACTTTATGTAGTGATTTTGTCCTTGATGATAAACTTTTAGCTGGAAACTTATTTCAAGGACCTTGAAAGATACTACATTAGAGTAGTTTTCCAACTTTCCCAATCATTCCATTTGCTCCGTCAATGAATTGGTGGATGCTTTCATAAGTCACTTTCAAGTTCACATGACACCTAAAAAGATAATGGCTGACCTCATGAGATGTAGAAAAAACACAGATGAAAAAATAATTGATTTTATCTCACGATACCAATCCTTGTATGCTCAAATTGATGTCAAGATTACTGATGCACATCTGTAGAAGATTTTTATCGAAAACTTGCACACAAACCTTCAAGATAAGCTAACTATGATGAAATTCCTTTCATTTATGCATTTATGCACAACCTTGTGTGATTACCATAACTCGGTTTCAAGTCATGATTCAAAATCCACTTCTAACCGAGCTGAAAATCCTGAACACAACAATCAAAACTTTCACCAACCAAATAGAGGATTTTTATAGTTCAATCTGCCTCCTCAACCACAACTGCAACCAGCCCAACCAATTCCAAACCAAGTGGTAGTTGTTAAAGTAGCAGTGCCTTATACCTATGGGGACCCGAAGAGACAATTTACTCTCTTACCTGATACCCTTCATAATACAATGAACCAATTGCTCCAAAAAACACATGATCACTTTGCCACACATTAAACCACTTGATCCAAACCAGCCATTTCCACCCACCTTCAAACCTAATGCTTATTGTCATTTTCATCACCAAAATGGACATGACACTAAACACTGCAAGCATCTAAAAAATTTAGTTCAAGACCTCATTGATTTAGGCCATTTGTCCATTGCAGGTGATAATGATCAAGGCAATAAGTCTGTTGCACTACTTAACTAGAATTTACAAATCTTCACCAATCCCATGCCTAAATGTAATATCTCATTTTTCAAGGCTAGTGAACCTTTAAACACTAATGTAATGAATGTTGATACCAATAATGACCAACCTACTATAACTCTAACTATTACCCAACTTACTCCTATGGATAAACTTGTGGGTGTGATAGATGTTATCCCTCATAAGGACCAAACCAATAAATCTCTTGATATCACTTTTTTGTTAAAGATATACTTCAAAATCTTCCTGATGGTCCTCTTTACATAGCTGACAGAACCTATGATAAGCCCACTAATGGGATATTAATAGATCCCACCTATGATGAGAATGTGATCACATAAGAGTTTTTAGTATTACATGATCTCTATCAAGATGATTATAATAAACCAATTGCATGGATTAAGACACATATCGATTGTGCTCACATTACAAATAGGACCCAAAACTTTGGATATAATATTTTCAATTATTCCACAATCGGATCAATTTCATTTGCGGCTAGGCCACCCTTGGCTTCGCTCAATGAAAGTAGTCCCCTCGGTGTTTCACAAGTGTTTGAAGCTTCCACATGGCAATGAAATATTTACCGTACACCATAGTGGCTTTAATACCTTATCCTCTAAAGGTAATTTTTCCTTAGAATCATTTTCACCTAAACCTATGGAACCCATCACACCTCAAAAGGACTTCTTTTTCATAACCTATCAAAATTTCAAAGCCAAAAAGATAGCCAAATTGTCTCTTCGTAACATGTCCCTGTCCACTTCCACACCTCGTATCATAGATGAAACCATGCTTCAACCTAAGTCCGACATTGAGAAAACCATACAACCTCATGAACAACCACCCTTACAAACTTCCCTTCCATTGTTTAAATGACCAATGGAAAATAAAACAACTCCCATCATGTCTCCTCACATTAAACAAGTCTATAAAGCTAAAGAGAAAGTGGTTGGCATGTCTTCTTTGGTTTTTTTTGTTCTTCCCTCTTTGAAAGCAGAAGAACCTATGATGACTCAATTCGCTCTTACACCTCAACAACTTCAAAATAGACTTAAATGAAACCATGGTGTAGAGAAGATAGGTGTCATCGTCATCTCCTTGCTCATTAGTCTTGCATAGAAGAAAATAAAGACAATAAACCTCTTCCTTTGACAGAAGTAATTGATGACAACCCTCCCTCTCCTGACCTGCCATAAGATAGTCTAGTCCAACTTTTGCAACAAAATGAACCAATCCAATAGCCACAAATTTTAATACACCTTCCTTGGAAATCACCTTTCATACTCCTGTTGTCATCAATCTTGATGATGATGATGATGTGAAGATAGACAAAATAGATGAAGAAGTGCGTAACAATTTAAACTCTTTATTTTCATCTACCATGAGCTTAAATGATAAATCATCTCCACCAATTGAAGAACCTGGTACAACTTCTAGTTCGGTGCTTACAATTCTTCCTTTGGATAATCAACTACCCTTATTCTACACTACACATGATTAGGAGGTAGATGACTTGTTAGATGGTTGACTTGCATTCACCTAGCTAGAACTTTTGCATTTCTCTTGTCCTTTTTTCATTTTCATGTGTGTATCGTGTTCCCCTGTTACATGTGTTTGATGTTTCCTTCTCTTTGTATTTACTTCTTCTATTTGTATCTGTATTCTTATATATGTTGTTCATCTTTGTTTTTTTCTCTTTTTGTTTTGTGCTTTCCTTTTGGGGATGATGCAAAGCGTGGAGACACCCAATGTCTGTTCCATGTTGACCAAAAAGGTCCTTTTTTTTTTGTTTCGTGTTTTCCTTTTGGGGATGATGCAAGGAATTGAGACCAAAATGTCTCCTTCATGTTGACCCAAAATATTTTCCTTTTCTTTTGCCTTTTCATTTTCTTTCCACTTGCTTTTTCCTTTTGGGGATGATGGAAAGCATTGAGACCACAATATCTTTTCCATGTTGACCCAAAATGGACTTCCTTTTTCTGTTGTTTTCTCTCTCTTTGCGTCATTCTTCTAGTTTTATGTGCTTTGGGGAATGATGATAGTTTCAAGCTATTTCATAAAAACATTTCAGCAATGAACATACTAACCCCAAATCTATAGATCCCTTATGTGTTTGGTGTGCTCTTTTCTGGGCCCGAGCAACACCCTTTCTTTGTTTTTCATTTTTGTTGACATGACACAGCCTAACTTTGAAACATATGACTTGGCATAGAGCTTTCCAAGTTGGCTCTCATGTCTTTTTTTCCTTTGCTACTTTAAAACAATTTCTCATAGAATGATGTGTAGCAATTCCTTTAAAGTGGGGGGCATCCATTACCATAATTCATTTGCATTCTTGGTTCTGAGTGTAGCCTTGTCATTCATATGATGCATTTTTCACTTTGTGGATGACATTAGGTGTGATGTCCTTCATAAGTGTGATATATCTTAGCATATTCCATTCCTCTTGGTGGCCTAATGTGACACACTACATCCCCTAAGTTTTGAATATACTATTCTTTGATTATTCCTCTCTTGAAGAAATTAGACACAATGTTCCCTAAGTGACTGACCTTGTATAAACTTAACAAGACTCCTTTGAACATCTTTTACATTTTACATTTTTGCATTTTACATTTTGCATTTTTATCACCTTGCATAACGCAACTTGCATGCCTGTGGTACCTTCATTTTTGTTCATGAGTTCTAAGCATATGGAGCTTTGCTTTTTTCACGAAGGACGAACCAAAATTTGTCCTTGTGGCGCGTTGTTAAAGTTATTAGGAGGTATAACTTTGATATGGTTGAGTGGGTAGCCCATCTAGCGGCATGAATTTTCCCCATAGCCACCTTTTTGTTTGTGAGTGCATACCAACTACTATATGTATCTCCCTTTTTTGTGCTTTCTCACCCCGTAGATAATCAGAAGTTTTGTGGCCCTAGAGTGAGTATACTTCTGCCTTCTCACTCGGCAGAACATCATGAGTTTTGTTTCCCTAGAGTAAGTATACATTCTCAATCAGCCTAGATCTAATCCACAACTAGTTGGACATATGATCAAAGCTTCATATGATTCTCTCATTTCAACACTTGTGTGTTCCTTTGTTCTGATGCTTAGTTTTCCATGGGACATTCATCATGGGGGCTTGATCATCCCTCTTTATCATTGTCATTCCATCTTGCTAATGTAAGTGCATTTCAACCCTTCTCTCGATGTTCATGGCTACTTTAGTGTGAGTTTGAAGCAAGTTCATCCTCTCACTAAAGCGGGGGCTAAATGTGTTGTAGAAAAATGGCCCCTTGTCATTTTCATGGCCTTTTCTAGGTCTTGTTTCATGATGTTTGGTCTATTTTTCCTTGATTTTATATTGTAATGTGGCTTGAACATGCATATTTATGTACTAAAATTCAAATAATGATGTCTTGTGAAGGTTTTGTGAAGTGTTGTAAAACATTTCTACACTCTTCTAGACTCTATTCATTGCAATTCACCTAAAAATCACCTTTTCATCACTAAAAAAGTCTTATTTTGAAGTGTTGTAAAGTCTTGTAACAAGATTTCATGCTTTTCTTGACACAACTTCACTATTTATCCCTTTCTTATGCTTTATTTGACCCTTTATGCCCTTATATGCTTTAATTAAGTGTATTTTTGAATGTAAGCCCGACAAACAACCTTAAATACAAGATAATTCTCGACACCCATTTTCAAGTCCTAGGTAGGACCCATTCAAGATGGATGGCGAATGAGTCCCCCTTGGCTCCAAATTCAAAATATTTTAAATTTCCTTTCAGGTTTTTATTCAAAATCACTTGATGTTAGCCTGTGATGAGTTATTAATAGGTACTAAGGCACAAGATGGTATAAATAAGTTATTTTCACCTCATTTTACATCCTCCAACATTCACACATCATATTCAAGCAATCTCAAGCATTCAAGCATCTTACAACATCAAATCAAGCATTGTTCAAATATTTTGGAGCATCCATTGACACTACTTCAAATTTTCATCATCAAGGGTTTGACCTGGGTATGCATATTTAACAAGCATTTAGGTGATTGAAGAGTTTTCAATAAGTCAACTAGGTGCTTCAAGTCAAATAAATCATATTTCAATCTTGGAGAGGTTTTTTGTTCATTTCCTGTAGAATTGACTTTGACAACCCGACAAGCAGGCATTTCCAGATCTGGTGTTGCAGAGTTGTCTCCTAATTTCTCAAAATTTTGGGAGAGGACTAATTTGCCACTAGTGGTGAATGAGTCCCACCTTAAGACTGAAAATATAGATTTTTTCAGATTCCAGATCTCGACAGTCAGAAACTTGGTTCCTGACAAATTTCACTAGTAGCAAGACTAATTCACCAACCTAGGCGAATGAGTCCCACTATTGATTTTTAGTAATTTCAAACAACATCCAGACCATTCCAGATTCCTCAAATCTTTCCTGAGTGCACTCTACTTCATCCTTTCTCCTTATGTTTTGCATTTATTCATCTTTTAGTTCATTGTTTGCATATCATAGTGTGTTTTACAGAACAGTTTAAATCTTGGTTTTGCATTCATAATCAGTCATATAGATCACTTATTTATACTTGGTTCACTTCATTTAGCTTAAATAACATCACACAACATAATTTGAATGAACCCCTTAGCATTTTTATCCCTACCTCTCTCTCCTTTTAGGTGAAAAACCCTAGAAGAGTTAGAGAAGTGCATTGGTACCAAAAATCGATGTTTCAAGGGGGTAATATGCCCCCCACTTAAAATATCAACATACTTGCACTATATTGCTATTTTAAGTAGAAAGAGAGGAAGAGGTGATCCTTGAAAAGAATGCACACCTCAAAAAACTAGTTATCCTTGCCCCCCAATAATAGAGACAAAGGCAACCACAAAGAACTATCATGTTGCTTCCTTAGATAGATATGGTTGCACCTAACATTGAACCAACATGAATGGAAATGAAAAATACAAATAAAGCTACTAATTCCACATAATGATGAGGAACATGATAGGATTAAAACCATTATTAATTAGAGGAAATAGGTGCATCAACACAAGGAAGAGCACCACAATCCTTAAGATGTTGAATGACCATGTACTCTATGATATGCACATAATGAACTTTTTTTGTAAAATTTATTTCATGTTTTTGGAAGAAGAATAATCAAGTGAGCTTTGAGAAGCCTCGACAAGATAGAATCTTTATCAATAGTAGGGGAAATTTATTTCTCATTGAAAAATTTCATACACACAATAGATGATAAGGCCTTAAATGAAGATGAAGATAGAGGTGGTAAACCAATATCTTTCTTGAAAAAGTGTAGTATATTCTTCACTTTTTCTCTATCATTTTTCTCCATTTTTTCATTATATCCATGTTTAGAAAGGATTTTGTATCCAATACAATAACATTCTTTCAACTCAAATGAAGAGGTTTTATGCTTCTAAGAAGGATTGGCTTCTTTATGAGAACATAAATCCTTTTTAATTTTCTTAAAGTTACACATCTTCCTCTCATGAGGGATGAGAGTTGAAGAACCTCCATCACCACCATGGGGTGATGTTATTGATATAGAACTAAGTTGACCAAATGAAACACAAAGTTGTTTTGTTTTAGATTTTGATATTTTATACTCTCATAAAGGAGAGTGTAAAAGCTAATGAACCCCAATCATAACTGAAACATGTGTTTGAAGATGAATTGTTTGCATATGAATCTTTGGAATTTGAGGGTGAGATTTTGGACTCTTCTTTGAATTGATATGTAAAATCTAACGACCTCCAATCATCACTAAATATTTTTTTTGTAGCTATAAGATAATTAGGATTAACATCAACTTGTATACATTCTCCTTTGGAAGTTGAAATCAAAGTATTAAGGGAGTTGGAAGTGTTATGATCATGTTGAGCTTGTGATTTATAGTTTTGTTCATCTGCTTCAACCATGTATATCTTGTTTTTGTATTCAAATTTCATCTCATGATTAAGAGTAGATGTGACTCCTTTCATAGCATGAATCCATTGTCTCCCTTCGAAAAGGTTGTATGAAAGAGATCCTAGCATGATATGGATAAGGGTACGAAAAACTACATGTTCAACCTCAATAGGTACCTAGTCTGATCATTCCTAATGGTTTCTTATTAACATTGTCAAAGACACAAATATTAACATTATTGAGTTGAATAAGATTATTTTCCACACCAATTTCATCTAGGAGATCAATGCTACACACATTAACACCTGCTCCATTATTTATGAGGGTGCACCTAACTAGAGTTTCATCAATGGGTATTTGTAGGATCATCATGGAAAAAATAGGCCCTTAAGTGGCAAAAAATTTAGAAAAATTAGAGTTAGGCAACTTGACATAAAAATTTGAATAAGTTATCTTTATTATTTCAAAAATATTTAAGAATAGAATCTGTAGCAAATTGAATGTAGTTTCTAAACTACTAGGTTTTTTTTTTAAATCTATTTGGTGAAAATTTGAAATTTCAATGCAGTAGTACTTTTTAGGAAAAATAAGAAGTAGGTGTCTTCTACCAACTAACCACAATAAAATGATAATATTTTTTATAAGATTTTAGAGATAAGTAGAGGACTCATGTTCAAATGTGATGCATATTTTTTGTATTTTTTCCAAGTAAATAATTAATTATGATTTTTTATTACAACTTTTAAAAAATATAAAACTCATGTCTAATCACCTTAACTTGGTCAAAACTTCATGAAATTCATTTTTTATTTTTAATACTATAGTATGTGAAGCATAGAATGTGATGCATGTTTTGGATTCAAAAATATATTTGAAAGCTATAGATGTTTTTCAATCATCCTATCAATCAGCAATTTAGTTGTAATTCAAATAGAAAATGAATAATAATTATTTATTAAATTCAAAGTAAAGCATAATTTATATTGATGGAAAGCTAAGAATCTCCTTTAAAACCCTTTTCATTTCATCAATTTTGGGTAAAAAGTTGTCAACCACATACCTTACAAATACCCATCATATTGTTGTTGGAGTTAAAATGACCGAGGTGAATCGATTAATGTAGATTTGACCAATTTTCACATATTCAAAAACATAGCTCAGATTTGATCTCAATATTACTCTGATTAATGCATTGATGAGTTGAATGTAATCATTCATAAAACGAATTGAGAAAGGTAATAAACCCAATAGTGAACGGAAACAACAACCGCGAAAAACATTGAGCACACGAGAAGAACAAAGAGGCAAAAGAATTTCTGAGTGGAAAACCCTCCCAGGGTATAAAACCACTCCTAAAGCTGCCTTCTTGGCTTAATCTTCAAAACCATTGTTAACAATGCCTTATTGGCTAATTTAGAGCAAACTCAAAGAACACCAACCCCTTATTTAGAGACACAAATCTCAAGGAGCACCAACCCCTTATTTAGAGACACCAATCTCAAGGAGCACTGTCAACCCCTTACACAGATTTCAAAATTGCAATAATAATATTAGAGGATCACTCTATTTTCAGGTAAGCTCAAGAAACTCAACACTCTTATCTACCTCATACTCTAAGAATCCAACTCTGTATTACAGAGTTTTCCAATACATCTCTTGATATGGCCAAAATAACTCTCTTAGAATTATAGGCCAGTAGCCCTCTCACTGTTTTCAACACAAGTTTTTATATACATTTCAAGTATGTCAGTTATCAAGAATCTTCAACAAGCATTTTTCACAAGATTCTAAAACTCTCTTGCTATTATTAGAATATGAAGCTGAATCATAATGATCTGTAGATGATGGTAAAAATCAGAGTAATGCCTATCCATATAGCTTTTAATTTTTGCACTAAATCAAGAGATTTCAAATTGTAATAGAAATATTTTCATGAAAGCCATGACTAGCCACTAACAGAAAATCATATCCTCTAAAATCTCAGAGAATATTTTATCAGAGATTCGATGCCAACCAAAGATGTCTGCATGCAACTATACTTAGAAAAATCCATGCTGGCCATAGTGTATGAGTCTTTGTTAATCATTCACTGAGACAACAGTCGCCACGTGTTCTTTGTGATTCGCTATGACCTTATGAAAACTGTGTTTCTTTTTCCTTATTTTCTTTCACTGTGACCTAGTGGAGTCGGGAAGACCTTTCGCAAACCACATCAAGTTTCACCGAAGGCCCTTTTGTCTCATTCACTATCGATATAGCCTTTTGATATCAGAGAGACATCTTGTAGACAAGTCTTTGTTTTTCTGAGAGCCACCTTGATCAAACATGTCACCGTGACAACTCAATACCTATGCCAAAAGCAACTTTATCACTGTCAGTCATCCCTCTATTTGTCGCTGTCACATTCTGCTGTTGGGGAGATGTTATGTAGATTGCCCCATGTTTCACCGAAAGTCCACATGATACACATTGGTCATCGTGATACATGGTTTTTCTTGCCGACGAGCCTTCTATCTTATGAGTGTCGCTATAGCTTACTGTCATCAGGGAGACCTCTCGTAGAAAGCTTGAGTCATACCAAAAATCATCCTTTCATCCCGTGTCGCTGTGACAAATCAATCTTCATGCCAACAAACCATGGAACCATCTTGTGTGTTCCATCGGCGAGACCGGAGGTCACTCACCGAGACCTCACGCCGAAAAACCCAACTCTTACCGAGATGTATACCTTTATGTTGTTGGCCAGTATAAGAATTCAAACTTGCCAAGACCTTTCTTCGATGCACATGAGTCATACAGAAATGCTTTATCCACTCTGAGTCACTGAGACATTACAAACCTCTCGCCGAAAGCCCCTCATTAGACTTAGTCGCCAAGACTTGACAGGCTCGCTGAGACTCTACATCGAAACTCATGAGTCTTACCGAAATCCCACGTGATCATTCCTATTTGCCGAGACAACTCAATGCTTATGCCGACAAGGTCCATATGTATTCCATCGGTGAGACCCACAGGGTTCGCTATGACATTATACCAAAGAAAAACCTTTGCTGATAATACCTTTTTGTGCATGGTCGGTGAGACAATATGTCTTCAGTGAGACCACATGTCGAATACAACACTCCTGTCGAAAGACTTCCACATGCATTAGTCGGGGAGACAACAACCTTTTTCCTATGGCCCTTCGCCAAAGCCTTAAACTCTTGCCGATATGTTCCCATTCAACCTCTGATCAGTGAGACAAATCAATTTCACTATGACCACATACCGACGGTATAACTTATGCTGATATAATCCTTTTCTATCACTGAAAAAAAAGAGAATGTCATGCCGATAGATGCCTAGAGATGGATCCTGATTGCTGTGACATAAAATAAGTCTTTCCGATATGATCTTTCAACAGAGGTCGGTGTGACATACCAATTTCGCTAAGACATCATATCGATGCCGCAACTCTTGCCGATATGAACTTTCTTGTGCTGGTTGCCAAGACACAAAGCGTTCGATGAAACAACATGCTAATAGGGATTACTTATGCTAATGCACCACCTCATGTATTAGTTGGTGAGACCCGACTCATTCGATAAGACCTCTCAACGGTGAAAGATACTCATGCCAATAGACTATTCTTCTATCGCCAAGACCACAATCAATGTCATGCTGAAAATTTCCTGATGAAAATACATGTGTAATGTAAAATCAAATCGTTATGACATTAGAAATGTCTTGTCGATAGGCAACACAAAAATTTCATAAATGGATTGGGAAGACCCTGCCATTTTCATGCCGATATGTTCTTTTTCTGTGACCAGAGACTGCACGAAGCTCAAACTGATCAATACCATAAGATATTAAAATTTTGAATGTAGACTGACCACTGAATTCCAAGACAAGTAAACCATATAGACAAAACTGTATCAATATAAAGCGTGAGAAACCAATCTGAAATTGTTTGAAGGTAATCCAATGCCAAAGTCACCATAGAGGTGCCATATATAAAGCATAAGGATCCAAACTAAGACAGATCACCAAAGAGAACCAACTGAAAGGGATTTTGTCATCAAGGACAAACCATATGATCACAACTGAGATCCAACAATTGCCACTTTTTGGCCCATCATGGTCCTACACATACCCCAATGATCACCTTTATCATTAAGACCTCATGTTTATTTTGGATCTCAAGTGATGATAATTCATGTCAAGGGAATTTGATATCTAAATTTTCTACTTGCATATAATCAAAGGAGGTTTCTACATCATTCAATTTCACAGAAAATTGGATACATTCTTTTACAAAATTTCTTCAAGCATCCTATTGTATGTAGGTGATGTTGGAATAACATCCCATAAGGATATGTTAGCAGGAGTATTTTTAAATTGTTCAACAAAATCATAATCCTTTCCACCATGTAAAGGAAAATGAGGAGCACTAGGATAAATAGGTTGAGGCAATGGTAATGAGGTAGGAGTGGTTTTTTGTTGCATATTTTTCCTTGTATTATATGTGTGAGTAATGGTATTGTAACTTGGTTGCTGCAAAACATTGTTACTATCAAGTTCCATTGTAAATTTCAAGATATCTACTAGGGATAATGGTTTCTTTTTAGGTGGTTCTATGGTGAGAGGTGACTTAGGAGGCTCACTAATTAAAGGAGATCCAATTTTTTTTTTCATAACCTCAACTAAGTTACCTAGGTATGTGCAGGATCATGATGGGCCAAAAAGTGGCAATATGATGGGTATGTGTAGGGTATGTGGCTGACGACTTTTTTTTAACCCAAAATTGATGAAACGAAAAGGGTTTTTAAAGGGGATTCTCATCTTTCCACCAATATAAATTATGATTTACTTTGGATTTAATAAATAATTATTATTCATTTTCTATTTGAATTACGATTAAAATCTTGATTGATAGGCTGATTGAAAAACATCTATAGCTTTCAAATGGTATCACATTTTATGAATCTGAAACATGCATCACATTCTATGCTTTGCATACTATAGTATTAAAAATAATGAATTTCATGAAGTTTTGACCAAGTTAAGGCACTTGGTCAAACATACGATTTTTTATATTTTTTAAAAGTTGTAATAAAAAATTCATAATTAATTATTTACATGGAAAAAAATTACAAAAAAAATGCATCTCATTAGGACATGAGTCCTCTACTTATATATAAAATCTTATAAAAAAATATTATCATTTTATTGTGGTTAGGGTGGTCAGACAGACACCTACTTATTTTTTCCTTGAAATTTAAGTACTAAGTATACATTGAAATTTCAAATTTTCACCATTTGAATAGATTTTTTTTAAATAAACCTATAGTTTATAAAGTACATTAAATTTTCTACAAATTCTATTCTTACATATTTTTGAAATAATATAGATAACTTATTCAAATTTTTACGTCAAGTTGCCTAACTATGATTTTTCTAAATTTTTTGCCACTTAAGGGCATGTTTTTTCCATGATGATCCTGCACATACCCACTTAGATGACCTTCTAGTGAGGGGATATTTAATGTGAACTTAACATCTTTATTTATGCCATCAATATTAGTGTTTATTTATAGAAATGTAGCATTGAAAGATGGACAAACAAGATTCTCATGACGCTGAATAATTAGATCTTTTAACACCAAAATACCTTCGTCACAAGTAGGAGAGGTATTGGGAGAAGAGAAATTATGATTGTCATGATTGTCTATGCTTTCATCCTCTTGTACCAAAGCTTTATTGGATGATCTAGGTGAGATGAAGTCCTCAAGGGCTTCATCTAACATGTCAAAGTCATCACAACTAAAGGGTTTGAAGGATATTCTTTCTCAAAGATTTACCTTTTAGTTTTTGTTTGCTTTGTTTGATGTTTTTGATTTTGATTTTGTTTTCTAATAATTGCAAAATGTAAACTAATAAACTATGAAATGATGCTAAAAATAAAGGAAAAATAGAATTTAATGCTATCCTCAAATGAAATATGCAATAAATGTTTTCCACAATGCTACAAGACCTAATTAAAGAAGAAACAACTTGAAGTCAAAAATAGACTATTTTAGGTACCCAATTCTCAAATCTGAAAACAATAACAAAAATGCAAAACAGAGGCTAAAAATCACCAAGAAAATTGTCTAAAAGGTCTGTACAGGGACTCATTCACCCATGGGTGAATGGGTCCTTGCTTAGAGTTTTTAAAATTAAATTTTCCAAGATCTGAGATTATTTTATGTGATTTTTATTTTTGATTACCAATAGGGGTTTCAATAACAATTTTTTAGAATAAAGGTGTCTAAATGCAATATCAAATAAGGTCAAATGATGAACTAAATGACTAATTTTATAATGCAATTTGAATCTAAATTTGAACTTAAGGGTATGTGCAGGATCATGATGGGCCAAAAAGTGGTGATATGATGGGTATATGTAGGGTATGTGACTGACGACTTATTTTTTACCCAAAATTGATGAAATGGAAAGGGTTTTTAAAGGAGATTCTCAGCTTTCCACCAATATAAATTATGGTTTACTTTGAATTTAATAAATAATTATTATTCATTTTCTATTTGAATTACGACTAAAGTACTGATTGATAGGCTGATTGAAAACATCTATAGCTTTCAAATGATATCATATTTTTTGAATCTGAAACATGCGTCACATTTTATGATTCACATACTATAGGATTAAAAAAAATTAAAAAAAAATTCATGAAATTTTGACCAAGTTAAGGTGGTAAGAAATACGAGTTTTTATATTTTTTTAAAGTTGTAATAAAAAAATTATAATTAATTATTTACTTGGAAAAAATTTAAAAAAAATATGGATCACATCGGGACATCAGTCCTCTACTTATATCTAAAATCTTATAAAAACATAAATTATCATTTTATTGTGGTTAGGGTGGTCGGATAGACACCTACTTCTTATTTTTCCATGAAATTTAAGTACTACTACATTGAAATTTCAAATTTTCACCAAATAGATTTTTAAAAAATAAACCTAGTAGTTTAGAAACTACATTCAATTTTCTACAGATTTTATTCGTACATATTTTTGAATTAATATAGATAACTTATTCAAATTTTTATGTCAAGTTGCCTAAATATGATTTTTCTGATTTTTTCGCCACATAAGGGCATGTTTCTTCCATGATGACCTTGCACATACCCTTAAATGATTGAAAGATGATCTTGATGAAAGTACAGTGCAAAATGAATGCAGATCTAATGCAATTCTTTGATTTTATATGAACTTAAGGAATAAAATTATGCAAAATTAATCCTAAATGCAAAGTTCACTAATGCAAGTTTAAAGTACCCTAATTGTAATACAACTAATGCAAACTAGTGCAAAATTCAAATCTAGGGTTGAAATGGACTACAATTTTTTGAATTTTGTTGTACAAGGTCAGGTTCACCAAAATGAAATGGAGAAAAATAAGGTTTCTCAAAATGGAAAGCTAAGTCCAAAGGGTGGAAATAAGCCCTATCTTCCTCTATTTCATTAGGAAATGGGATTCCCACAATAAATTAATTATTGACCCTTAGGCACGAATCAACCCAATGTGAGAATCTTCATATTTCCTTATGATCGAAGGACGAGGGTCAAGTTCAAACAACACTTTTAGAAGAAAAACTAAAAATAGTAAATCAACTCAAAAAATACAAGCTATCGCTTGGATCTTGAAGATTGATCTCAATATTGACAAAAACACCAAACTTCATGTGATCTGAGAAGGGGAGAATACTATTTACCAGTTACCAAAACACTATTTTTGGAGGCTATCTAAGACTCATTCTCCCATGGCTAAATGGATCTTTGTAGGGCTTTTCAAAATTGATTTTTGGGTCCTCTCCTCCTATGTTTACACTTCCAGATTCTCTAGGTTTAGTCAAACAGTTAGGAATAAATTCGAGATATGAGTTTTCATGAGATGACAACAAAGGTGATAACAAATGAAACTTTACAATATTGTACTTATGATATCTTCAAATTTTCTTCAACCTATGAACCTACAAATTTGCAACACTCAAAGACAAAGGGAATTTTTTTTTTTTGGGGGTGAATGGGGTTTTTCCTTGGTCAAACCATATTTTGGTAATTAAGCATTGAAATGAAATAATGAAATGAAAGAGGGAATGAATAATGAACAAATCTATGTTACAACTCAACAAACCCTTGTATAAACCTTGATAATGGATATATTTGAAGGACTAAAACTTGCATGAAATGGATTCGATAGATGTGGATCTTGACACTTGAATCTTTGACTTGAATGCTTGGATTAGATCTTGAAACCTACATCACAATGTTAGCTCCAAAAACATGCATGGATGAACATAACTTTGACATGATGCTTGAAATATATTGAATTATACAACAAATGATGAATAAATTTACTCTTGAATTCTCTTGAAAATATTATTTTCTCTTTTGAAATTGCTCTGCAAAACTTCTATTTGATTTAATTAAACAACCTTGTATTTATAGAAATTTATCCTTAATTTCCCAAAATTAAAACATTACAAGCCAACCTTTGAAATTTGAATTTGGGATGACAAAAATACCACCAAATTATGTTTTAAAAATAGGTTCAAAGGTTTAGGGAGGACCTATTTTACCATGGGCAAATGGGTCCCATGTCCCTATTCCTAGAACACGCATTTCTCAAGGTGTTTAATTATGTGTTGGGATTATTTGTTGTCAGGTTTCCCCTTCACAAAATGTAATTTATTAGGCTTGTAGATGTAAAATAGGGATTCTTAAGGAATAATTAAGCTCAATTTAATTAAGAGGGCCCAAATAAGTGTGAAAATGTAAATGGATACATTTATCAACACTAAATTAAGGTACTATTAAGTCTATTTTAATTAGGAGGTCCCAAACAGGTGTGGAAATGTAAATGGATACATTTTTATACACTACAGGTTGATGTTTCAAGTTGTGTGTTTGGTGATGATCCTAAAGAAATTGAAAAAAACCATGAACTTTCACCTCTTAATGAATGTCCTCTTGTGATAGATATCTTAGGCTAACATGAAGATAGCATTCCAGAATTCATACATATAATTCCTTGTGTAACCTTGAGAACAATGCATCCTTCTATCCCTCCATGCAACAACCAACACATCCTATCATCCCACCACTTGACATGTTCAACCTTTTGCATCCAGAAATTGAATCACAAAGCAAGCGTCAACCATCAAATATGGACAAAATAATTCATAATGATAACATTGATACTCTTCTATCCTATGCTCATAAATTTATCGATACACCCATCAACTTAGAAGAGAGTTATAGTTAAAACTTTAGAATATTAAGTAAACAAGGATGTGACAAAAAAAAGGAGCATTCCATAAAATTGTTAGAACAAAAAGTATCACAAGATACCAAGGGATTAGGATATCAAGATCTTCCCCCTCCATATCAACCAATTTTCCAATCAAGTAATAAACCTAAGCCCTATAAACTTGAGAAACTACAATTTTTACATACTATAACAAAAATTAAACAAAAAAATGGATAAGATTCTCCATCTAGGATTTATTACATTACCACCTATTCGAGAAAACAAAAAAGGAAAAAATACAAACATGTCTTACTATGTATTTCATAGAAATCTTAGGGATCTTATTGATGAGTAAAATGATTTAAAGAAGTTGATAGATGAAAATGATGTTATCCATATATTTGGATAGCATGCATACACTTTTCTCCTTATCGTGTGATAGTTATAGAATCATGGCATACTCACTATTACATGTATTGCGCTTTATGTAAAAAATAATTCCGTATTGCAAGGAGCACCATACCATCACTTATCTTGGCTCATCCTTGTCCTACATCTTTGGGGGACAATGGGTTTGATAGCCTTGTCCTAGTATGATACTTGTCATTTCTCATTTGACTAGTTATCCACGTTTCATATATGATGAATAAGATTGGGATTTAGATGACCTACTATGAGTTGGATCACATGTGACATACTAGGTTTTTTAATGTTCTTTGTGATTGCGTGTATATACTATGATCCCCCATATTGTCTTGCTTGGTGTGCCTTTATGTTTGTGAGTTTTCTTTGGATGACCATTGTTACTTCATTGGTGCAAGGATATAAAGAAAGTGAATCATTGTCTTGTCTTTTCCCTTTTGGGGACGATGCAAAGCATTGAGACATTTAGGTATCTTCTAGGTTGAACCAAAAGGTTTTTTTTCTTTATATCTCTTTATGTATCATTCCTCCTTTTTGTTCATTATTTCACAAGGTATTGGGGAATGATGACAATTACAAGCTCTATTATATTGCTGTACACAAAGACATGCATTGACCTCAAATCCATGGATCCTATGTGTAAGAGATTTCATGTGGGGTAACCCTCCTTTTTCATGATGGAAGTTTATTTGGAAACATATGATTTCCATAGGTCTTTCCAAATAAGATCTCATGGCCCTATTATCAATTTGAATTTATCATTTCTACTTTAAAGTAATTTCTCACAGTATGGTGTTTAAAAATTCCTTTAAAGTGGGGATATACACTGACATTATTACATTGGTATTCTCATTTTGGCATGAACATATTAGCTTTTTTGCTTCACTTTTATTCATAGATTTTGGACTTAGTGTAGCATTGGAATAGCATTGATCATTTTGACACTAACTTATGGGTACACAATTTTTGTGATGACTTTTCCCATGTGCCACCTTTGTTTCGGGTACACACCTTGTAGAACAAGTGTGTGTTTGTCATCCTACCATGAGGGCTGATGTAGTGTATACTAGAATTATACTAGCCCTTGTGAGCATATTTCATGGTCACCTAGCATAACACAACTTGCTTTCCACTAGATCCATGTGCATATTTGATGGACAACAGTGTAATTATGGCTAGTCCATCCCATTTTTCATTAGCTTTAATATTGTATTCTTGTGTCGCTTGTCTTGCTACATGTATCTTACACATCTTGTGTGTCCCTTATGTTGGTTTTCCATGGGATCTTGGATACTAGGGGCTTGATCATCCTCCTTGATCTTTTCCATCCTGTCTTTCTAACATTTGTACACTTGGACCTCTCTTGATGCATATTTGTCTACTTTAGTGTGAGTCTAAGCATGAGTTCATACTCTCACTAAAGTGGGGGCTAAATGTAGTGTAGGAAATTGTATACCTTTACAATTTCACACTTTTTTTAGGTCCCTTAATTTATTGGACTTAATTAAGCTTCTAATTTTCAAAATATGCATTCCAAAGCCTTATTTATCCCATATTTTGAAAGGGGAACCAACATTTAATTAAGATAATTAATATTTTAATCACATTGGAGAATGAGTGTCCTAGGACTCATTTTTTAAATATATTTTTAGCGGTCTTTTAATGATTCAAATTTCATATGCAAGTATCTTCTTTTGGAATCTAATTTTTGGTTTAAATTAGATAAACATTTATAAATTTATATTCTTTTTATCACTTCAAATCTAACACATTCTAAGGATAAATTACAAGACTTTGAATATGAGTAAATATTATTGTCAAGAGCATTCAAGAGTAGATTTATAAATCATCTATTATAGTAATCAAGATCATATCATCATGTTCAAGCTTATGTGTGTCCATACCATCTTGGGAATGCTAATATGCATTGTTGATCATCAAAGAATCCAAGCATTCAAGTATCCAAAAAATCAAGAAAAATGAGATCAAATTCCTTGGAGTGATGTGTTTGACTTTAGTCCTCTAAGGGAGGGCATTGAACATTTGGTGAGTTGTAGCAAGCATGTTTTCATTCATAATTTCCTTCTCCATCTCCATTATCTTTCTATCAAGGTTTAATTACTAAACATGGGGTTTGACTAAGGAAAACCCCAATTCAAACACAAAAATTCTCCCTCTTTGTAGGTGCAGATTATTGGTTGAAGAAGGATTGAATATCTTGAAGAGAAATTTTACAATCTTGCATTTGTTGTATTCATTGTTGTCAAGTCACAAAAACTCAGATTCAAAATTTATTCCTAGATTTTTGGAAGTGGAGCTTGTACAGAATATAAACTAAGATCTTGCCTCAGAGGATTGAAAAAAGAATTTTTAAAAGCCTATACCAATACCCATTCACCCTAGGGAAAACCTATCCTTCAATAGATCTCAAAATCAACTTTTGGTGACTGTACATTCATCCTTGCCCTTTCCAAATCTACCTGCAAACTATGGTTTCAGTTTATGTACTTTTGGGGATTTAGATTTCATGTTCTAGGTCTAATTGTTCATCTAGTTGAAGTATTGAATTTCATTTCAAATTTGTTTCAAATCTATCTCATTATCTTATTGCACTTAATGAATTGAGATCCAAGTCTGATTGACTCACCTTTGCGGTTGAAAGTCAATCTCTAGTCCTTGTGATCTCTTTCCTAATGAAATGCTCCTAGGGAAGACACCTATTGTGGATCTTTAAAGTCCTATTTAATATGGATCTCTTTCTCTCCATCTTAGTATGTACATATTAAAGGGTATGTGCAGGATCATGATGTGCCAAAAAATGGTGATATGATGGCTATGTGTAGGGTATGTGAGTGACAAATTTTTTTACCCAAAATTGATGAAACAAAAAGGGTTTTTAAAGGAGATTCTTATATTTCCACCAATATAAATTATGCTTTACTTTGAATTTAATAAATAATTATTATTCATTTTCTATTTGAATTATCACTGAAGTCTTGATTGATAGGCTGATTGAGAAACATCTATAGCTTTGAAATGGTATCACATTTTTTTCATCCAAAACATGTGTCACATTCCATGCTTCACATACTATAGGATTGAAAAAAGAAAAATTGAATTTGATGAAGTTTTGACCAAGTTAAGGTGGTCAGACATACGAGTTTTAATATTTTTAAAAAGTTGTAATAAAAATTCATAATTAATTATTTACTTGGAAAAATTACAAACAAACATGCATCACATCCAAACATGAGTCATCTAGTTATATATAAAATCTTATAAAAAAATATTATCATTTTATTGTGGTTAGGGTGGTCAGACAGACACCTACTTCTTATTTTTTCCTGAAATTTAAGTACTACTACATTGAAATTTAAAATTTTCACAAAATAGATTTTTTTTATATAAACCTAGTAGTTTAGAAACTACATTCAATTTGGTACAAATTCTATTCTTACATATTTTTGAAATAATATAGATAACTTATTCAAATTTTTACGTCAAGTTTCCTAACTCTAATTTTTTTAATTTTTTTGCCACTTAAGGGCCTATTTTTTCCATGATGATCTTACACATACCCAAAAGGGCTACCCAGCTTGTTCTTATAGAGCCAAAAATTGCAAGAGATTGATGTTAGGATTTTTCTTATTCATTATCCAACTCCTCAATAGTTTTGAACATAATAACTCAAATTTTTTAAAGAAACTATTGAATGCAAGTTGGAGAACCAACATGTTTCTTATAGGAAGATATATTTTGGGAATATTAAGGTAATAATACATAACATATGTGTTATTTAACAAAAAAAACTACCTTGGTAGATGTTGTAGTAGGAAACCAATCCCAATTGGAACATGTCTTTGTGAGAATCAAGAAATGTACGGTTTATTAATGAAATTTATTCCTATAATAGAAAGGGACATAACACCTACTCAAAGAGCCTTTTACTTTAGAGGGCCTTGGATAAATATGATACCAATATCATTCTCTTATAGGATATTGTGATGCATAATATGGATAGATTTAAATGCACTTTTTCGATCCTAAAGTATATGGGATATTTTTATAGAGAAGCAAAAGGAACAATAGGTGGTCTCAATATCATTTAAAAACACATGGGAATATCAATTAGTGATATCCTTTCATTCTTTTCACTCATGAATAATTGCTCAACTTGGTGGTTTATCTTCTAATCTTATTTTTTTCTCTTGTTTAATACTTGTGGCCCTTAATCCACTCAAGAAAAGGAACAATTCTAGTTTTAAATAAATTCTATTATGAGAAGTAATCTTGAAGATATGTGTATTAAATTGTTAGTTATTTTAAAGCATTATTGGCTACTATCTAAGAAGAAATACAGATCTAAAGATTAGGGGATATTTAGAAATTCATATCCCTATTAAGAGATTCTAATTTATGTGAAGGAAATATGATAATAATATTTTTGCCAGAATGGATAGATTTTGTACAAGTCTACTACATGGCTACAAACTAACATCCTTTTTTTAACTCTAGTTTTTTTTTTTATGGTGGGTTCTAATTATTGGCATATCTCTTTGACCTTGAATAGCTTCTAAAGACAAGTTTCCTTAAAGTTTAAAAAATATTAGATTAATATAAGCGTTTTCATAATTTTAGCATCATGGAATATATCAGCATTATAAAAATCTACTTTTAATTTTGTTATTTATTGTGATATCATTAGCACATAGTTGCAAGAAGTTTCATAGAGATTGTAGATTCTTAGAAGTTTTTTTACTAAATTATAAGTTAATTTGGTCAATTCTTTAGCTTATATAGAAGTCATTCTACAATGTTAAATGAATGGATCAATAATATAATCATTTTATAGTATCATAGAACACTTAAGATCCATCAAATATCTTTATGCCAGAGGAATTTTTATCAGCCTTTGGTTTTTTGGAGCATTTCTTTGAGCAATTTGCTAGTTGTATAATTGGGTTTTCTTTTAAAGAAGTTATTGAGTACCTAGAAAAGGCATGATGCATAGCAACAAGACACAAGTGAAACAATTGTATCTTGGTTTATTTGAATAAGGTGTTGAAAAATAATATATTTTTTCTTGATAGTGGCATGGAAATACTGGCTAAAAGTTGCATTTTTGTGACGTAAGCAAATATGCCCACTCCAAAATGGATATGTGACATGTAACGTTGAGGGAAGAAAAAGGGAGCTAGCTTGTTCATGACAGAGGGGAAGCATGATTGTGAATATTTATTATGTGACTTCTAAAATTATTCATTTTGATCTTATTTATTATTTAATTTATTTTGAGTCCATAAGGAAATTGTATTATTTATTTATTTATTTGAAAATTTAATAATATTTGTTTATTTCAAGTGCATATATTATTTTTTATGACTAGAAATAAATTGTATTCTCTTCCTTTATTTATAGGAGTATTTAGAAATATGTTTTATTTTGAGTGCAAGTATTTTTTATATGATTAGAAAGAAATTGTATTCTCTTTTTTTTTTTTGGAATTGATGAATATAATTATTAATTAATTTTGTTTGTCATAGCTTTGTAAATTGATCAAAGCAATTCTTTGCCACATTATTATCATAGTATATTTGGAGTTCTTTTATAAAAAAGTGACCAAGTGTAATTGAATACTTTTTTTCGTTTGAGGAAATACTCATTGAGACCAAATCAATTACACAAGTTTTGGATATAATGAATTCATTTTGACTTATCCAAATAGGATTTGATGTAGATAAAAAGAATAATTTCTTTGGTTAATCTACATGATCAAATCTTTTTTGTCAAACGTCCTCATGGACCTACTTTTCATAACATGTTCTAAGGTCCTACATAAGTGTCATATATAGATTGAGGTTGTGTTGTATTTGACTAGGTTGTTTTGATGGTCTACCATGATGGAATTAAGAATATGGTTGCGAAAATTATATTTTATTTATAGTATTCATAAGGGATGACAATAGTGCATTGGATATAGCTATTTCTCCTTATTTTGTGTGCATAGTCTTTTTTAGATGGTTTACTTCTCTTTTTATTTCAAATTATATATTGTGCATAATCACTTTCAAATTATGCACTTTATCATCAATCAAAAACAACATCATACCATTAATCATACCTAATCCTAACTTTACTTTATATTAAAATAAACAATACCTAACTTTACTTTATATTAAAATAAACAATAGCACAATATTCAAAAAAAAAAAGTTAAAATTGTAGAAAGACGCACTCACAAAATCTAATAAGACCAAGACGAAAATAAACAACATAATTAAATAGCTAAAATTATATCAATATTAGATAGATCTTTATCATCAAAATTTAAACCCTAAACACGAACGAGGATAATTTCTATCAATAGACTTCCAACTAATAAGTGCGCCTTTCTCCTCAAGAATGCCTTCAATAAATTGTAATTGGGTGTGAACCAGGCCAACCATTCCCTTGTGAACAAACATTAGTTTGCAGAGTATAGGGATCTCCAGAAAGGTTTCTCAGAAACTGAAAGTCTATTTCGCCGTGCATTGAAAACGACAGAGACGAAATGGATGTAGCTGTAATGTAATAGAGTCGAATGCCGAGAGACAGTGGAGAAAAGGATATTATATATTATCTGTACACAATGGAATGTCCGACCGACATGATATTCAGGGGATTCTGATTATGAAAAGTTATACAAGTTGTTTATGGTGCTACCCAGCTGTCTACGACTATAAGTAGAATAAAGCGAACAATGAGGTCATGAGTTATGACGGAAGCAAAAATGCCCAGTGCGAAACGGGTTCTCGAAACGTAATGTGAAACGAAGCAAACGGGAACAAGTTTGTGCGTGAAGGGGAATCATGATTGTAGATATTTATTTATGTGACTTAAATGATTCTTTTAATCTTATTTATTATTCTAAAATATTTTATCTTTTTTATTTGGAGTGCATATATTTCTTTATAGGTATGATTGGAAAGAAATTGTATTCCCTTCTTTTATTTATCGGAACCGATGAATATAATTATTGATTAAGTTTGTTTGTCACAGCTTTGTAAATTGATTGAAGTATTTTTTTTTCATATTATTATCATAGTATATTTGGAGTTCTTGTATAAAAATTCGGAGAGTAATTTTTTACTTTTGAGTATAGAGTCATTGATACGAAATGAATTGTTCAAGTTTTAGATACCAAATGAATTGTTCAAGTTTTAGATATATTGACACTATTGTGACCTACCCAAATAGGATCTAATAATACACAAAAAAGTCTCCATTTGTTTAATCGAGGTAGTCAAATCATTTCCATGGGCAAGTGCACCAAGATGGTTCCCAAAAAGGGGGCTTAAGTGGCCACTTTTTTTTTTTTTTTTCTGGAAATTAGAAAATACTGATTTTGGACGTGAAATTGATGATAGCTACACTCAAAATTTTGAGATGGAACATAAACAATGATCGAAGTGCTCCGAATCTACTTTCTAAACTACTACTTTATTTTGAAAATGGTTGAGATTAAGGGGTTCAAAAGAGGGATGTACAAAAATTGTTGTTTTTATCAGAAAAACATAACATAGCAACTCTTGGACGACCCTAGCATGGTGAACTTTTTTGTAGTATTTGTAGAATGGAGTCTAGTTTATAAAAATTTAATTTATTTGAAATTTCGATGAACAGTTAATTTATAATGAAAAAAACACCAAACACTATTTTTTGACAAAAAACAGACATACAAACAAAATAAATTATGGATGAAAGGCCTAACATTGTGAGAAAGTGAAAAAAATTACATCGTTGGAAAGCCAAGAGAGAACTTAACATTACCCATGTGTTCAATTTTGTCGATATTGAACTAGATACAATCTTGACGGTGAGCACAAACTTGATTATGTCAAAAATTGTAGAATTTGCAAAAAAAATGTCTCTGGTCATTGGGAACGCCCTCCAAGCCTTTGGGTTGGCATTCCAAGGAGAATACCAAAGCTAAGGCTCGGGGATTCCTAAAGCAAAATATAACACAAGCGCATTATAACGTACTCGTGTTATGTGTTAGTTTTGACATTTTTTACTTCTCCGAGGAACATGTCTAGCAACACATAATGTGCTCACATTATGTCTTTAGTTAAATTCCACTTTATTGAATGTTTGTTTATATGTTTGTATGTATATGTATGCTAGTATGTCATGTATGTATGTATGTATGTACATGCATGCTTGTATGCACAAGTTCATGTATGTATAAAGTGCTTGTATGCATGTCTATATGTATGTATGTATGCTTGTGGGAGAGAGGGTGAGAGAGGGTGGGAGTGGGAGATAGGGTGGCAGAGAGAGTGGGAGAGGGTGGTAGAGAGTGGGAGAGAGAGTGGGAGAAAGTG
>VDFB02270651.1:498384477-498457982 GCA_007258455.2 Sequoia sempervirens
AGAGAGTGGGAGAGTGGGAAAGCGGGTGGGAGATGGTGGGAGGGAGTGGGAGAGGCGGGAGAGGGTGGAAGAGAGTAGGAGAGGGTGGGCGAGGGTTTGAGAAGATAGGAGAGAGTAGGAGGGAGTGGGAGAGAGGGTGGTAGAGAGTAGGAGAGAGGGTGGGAGAGTGTGCGAGAGAGTGGAAGAGGGTGGAAGAGAGTTATTTGAAAGTGGGAGAGTTTGGGAGAGAGTGGGAGAGAGGGTGGAGAGGGTCAGAGAGAGTGTGAGAGAGTTGAAGAGATTGAGAGAGCATAGGAGAGCATGGGAGAGAGCTGGAGAGGTTGGGAGAGGGTGAGAGGAGAGAGAGGGTGGGAGAGGGTGGAAGAGTTGGAGAGAGGGAGAGGGTGGAAGAGAGTTATCTGAGAGGAGAATGTGGAGAGTGAGAGGATGGGAGAGGGCATGAGAGAGGGTGAGAGGTTGGAGAGAGGAGAGGGTGGAGAGAGGGTGAGAGAGGGTGAGAGAGAGGGAGAGGGTGGAGAGGGTGAGAGAGAGTGGAGAGAGTGGGAGAGTGTGGGAGAGGTCAGGAGAGAGTTGGAGAGAGGAGAGAGTTGGAGAGAGTGGTCAAGGAGAGAAGGTGGAGATAGGGTAGGAGAGGGTGGCAAAGGGTCGGGAGAGGGTGGGAGAGGGTGAGAGAAACTGGGAAAGAGGGTGAGAGATGGTGGGAGAGAGTGGGAGAGGGTGGGAGAGAGTGGGAGGGTGGGAGAGGGTGTGAGACAGTCGAAGAGGCTGGAAGAGAGTTATTTAAGAGTGGGAAAGGGTGGGAGAGGGTGGGAGAGAGTGTGGGAGAGGGTGAGAGAGTGTGGGAGAGAGTAGGAGAGAGTGGAAGAGAGTCAGAGAGGGTGGGAGAGTATGGGAGAGAGTGGGAGAGGGTGGGAGAGAGTGGGGGAGGGTTGGAGAGGGTGCGAGAGAGAGGGAGAGAGGGTGGGAGAGTGGGAGAGAGGGTATGGGAGGGGAGACAGAGTGGGAGAGTGTGGGAGAGAGTGGGAGAGATTTAGAGAGTCAGAGAGGGTGGGAGAGAGTTGGAGAGAGAGGGAGAGTGGGAGAGAGGGTGGGAGAGGGTGCGATGGGAGAGAGTCAGAGAGCATGGGAGAGGGTGGGAGAGAGTTGGAGAGATTGGGAGAGTGGAAGAGAGGGTGGGAAAGTGTGCAAGAGAGAGTGAGAGAGGGTGAGAGAGGGTGGGAGAGTCTAGGAGAGGGTGGGAGAGAGTCGTTGAGTGTGGGAGAGGGTGGGTTTAGGTCTCTCTTTTATTCACTCACTCCCTCTATCTCTCTCCCCTCTACCCTTAACCCTCTCTCCCTCTATCTCTCTCCCACTCCCTCCCTCTCTCTCTCAACCCTCTCCCTCCTACCCCCTCTCCCTCTCTTAGGTATCTCTCTCTCTCTCAGTTACTCCCTCTTTCTCTCTCAAGTCTACCTTTAATCGTAAACCTTAAACTCTTAACCCTTAAATCCTCTACCCTCTACCCTTGGCCCTTCCCCCCTTTATCTCTCTCCCACTCCCTTCCTCTCTCTCTCTCTCAGGTATCTCTCACTCACTCCCTCTATCTCTTGACTGTCTACCCTATATATCTTAAAAAAACCAACTTTATTATAACGTGAGCACGTTATGATTAAGTAGAGACATGATCATTTAGCAAGAAATAACGCGTTCGCGTTATAATGAAAGTTTGTTTTTTATTGCACTAAAAATGGTTAAAAAACACAATATACCCATGATGTTGGCCCACATTTTTCATATTCTCCTAGTTTTGTGCATGCTCAGACAAGAAGTAGCTTTTTCATGATTGAGTGAAGTGTGCATGCATGATTTTTAGATTTGATCACCTTTGCTTGAAATAGCAGAGTTTTTATGTTGAAAGGCATATAATATGAATTCAAGTTTTAATTACAGTGATGACTAATATACAATTGAAGTTTGGAAGGGAACAAGCTTTTGAAAAAGTCAAATTTTTGAGGAGTTTGAGGAAAGAAGAAGCATAGGCTACATACTTGGGTAGAAGTCATCCATTTGAAACTTTGGTTTTTTAGGTATGTGAAGTCTTTGTACATTTTCTTTCATTCTATTATGGCTTGCTTTCATTTTTGTTGTTTTGCTTATTCCATGTTGATCAAATTTTTTGTTTGTCGTGTTACAACCTTAGGTTGTCAATGGAAATTTTAAATTACACAATTCTATACTCTTTCCTATTACATTTTTAAACCACATCTCTTTGAGGAATTTTGTTAAATTTAACAATTGACATTCTTTGTGTATGCTTCCAAAGCTTTCATTGAGGTATTTTGTCAAATAGTTATAAAAACCAATTGATTTCCTTGTCTATGCTACAAAATTTTCCATACATGTCTCTAAAAATTTGGAATATACTCCTAATGCAGTAGGGGGAGGCCTGCAACATACAAACACACAACTCCAATCTACAAACAAATTTTCAATTTACAATTTCATTAGGACCTATTCTTTCAACAAATTCACATTGTTTAGGTTGTATCATATCAAAGTCACTCAATCAGGTATAATTCCCCACACAACCTTCTCACTTCTCAACGGACCCCCAAATCCAAAAACAATCTTTACTTAGGTCTCAAAACAAGATATTTTCTAGGTTTTATGACCTTGCATGCTCAAATAGTTTTCCAATACAAAAACCATCAATTTGCTAATAAATATCTAAGGTTTTCTATATTTCACAACTCCAAGGCCTTCCAAGCCTCACCAAAGCATGAAACAAAATAAACCTTCACTAGGCCTTTAGCCTCATTAGATCTCAAAAACACCACATTGGTTCCTCCTTTTCATGCCAAAAACTCACATTCTCAGCCTAAGATAACATCACCATCCCTATAGACTCCTTACCACTATTAAAAGAAACATGAAACTTTAAAACAACATATTATAGGCCTTTCCTCTGAATCACAGGTCACCACAATAGGAGGAAAGGCTCCATCTTTAAATTAAAGTAAAATTCATACCCTGCTGCTCTGTACAGGCTGATCATGAAGAATGGAGTTTTTCATTCACTAAAACAACCAAAGGAGTCTCAAAATAGATTGAAGTCCAAGTTAATACCTGCCACCGCATTGATTTATGAATTTCTAATCATGGGAGGCTTGTACTGGGCCGTACATAGAAAAAAGAAACTGAAAACACAAAAGAAATACTCGAAACTCCATAGTTTAGGTGTTGAGTAGAGCACCAAATCCTCAAAAGCAATTTGATGAACCATTTATTCGGGCTTGTATGATGTTTTTATACATTTTCAATTCAAGAGTCCCAACTTCCTTCATTTCCCATAACCACCCTTGAACCACCAAACCTTCATTAAGCCTAAAAGTACTAGTATTAACAATGGTTTACTTAATAAGCTTCATTATGAAAATTTGTTGTTCTACAGACCTAGGACCATTTAGACACCTTCATTTTACCCATTACAAAGCCTTTCAATATATCCAACAATCACCAATGCTTGTTTTGTACCAAACTGCACAAATTATCAAGTTTTATATGCTTTTAAGAGCCCAAATTAGCCCACTTTTACAAAGGGACCGCCTTCAAAACTTGTCCAAATCTCCTGAAACCTTAGGGAATCACTTTATATCTATCAAAACTTTAAATTATAGAATTATATTGTAGAGATTCAATCATTTACCACCTAAACCATAAAAACCTCTCCCTAGGCTTAGAAACCATATGTTTTATTGAAAGTAGCACTTTCCAAACACTCCAAAACTTGAAAACTATTGAAACAAGCCTAACATACCCTGCCCATGCTCAATCTAACATAAAATAATGTTTCCCAACTTAGAAACTCAATTTTAGTCACCAAACGCTCAATTTTGTTAAGGAAAACTAACATTTGAAAGAGGTGACCATTGGTGTCCCTCTTTAATAGACTTTTACAACCCTTCACTATTAGTTAATTTGACTTGACTTAGCACTTTTTGCACAAGAAAAAATATTCACCATGCCGAAGAAATGAACTGTTAAAAGGAAAAAACTAACAGATGATCAACTCCAAGCCTTCAGAGATAAAGAGAAAAAATAGATGAGGGAATATCATGAAAAGCAGAAATTGGGAATGATTGACGAAAACAAGCTAGTTGAAGAGGAACCTCAACCATCAAAAAGAGAAAATAAATTGGCAACACAAAGGGCACGAATGAAAAAGAGTCGTGCTAGGGGAGATGCAGATACCATAGTTGGAGACACACCCTCTACTGTAAGTGAATACAAAGGGACACCATTAAGCACAAGCGAATATGGAGGGACACCATCTACCACAAGTGAGTATGGTTGGACACCATCCACCACATCTGAAGTTGATACTACATCATCGCTCGGATTTAACAAACAAGGTATGCCATCATCCCTACATGAACCTCAAGGTATGTATTCTCTTCCACCCTCGGTTGAAGGTACACAATCTAGCCCACCTCAATTAAATATTGATGAAATTTCTAATGTTGAGATGTATGTACCTAAGAGAACACCACCTAGAATTTTTGGTAGAAATCCAAAGTTTTTGATTAATATTGATGAGGATATTTTGCAGCACATGGAAGGTAAGATTCTAGAATGCACTTGTAGAAGATATGCTGATAAGATTTGGAAAATGTTCTCTGAAAGGCTAAATGAGACTAGAAGATGTCAACTATTTGTTCAAATGATGTGGGTTTAAAGTACCAAAATATCATGAAGACTCTTGGGTTGAGAACATCAATGCATCAAGTGAAAACACTATTGTGAAGAATCTAATGGATGCTTATGACAGTGTGGGTAAGAATTCATGCTCAAAGGATAGTAATGTCACCCTACATGTCATTACATCGACTTTGGTAAGCTATCAAACAAAGATATCTCATCTTATTAAAAAGACAACTGAAAAAATGGGAATTAGTAGAAAAAATTTAACAAAATTCATTCAAAGGAGGCAAAGAATTGAGGGCACCGATTCAAATGAATTATGGGCATTCTCGGGAAGACTGCCACATAAAGATAAAAAAGTTGTTGAAGCATTGAGAACACTAATTGAATATTATTGGAAGAATAATACAAGGCCATCTTTGAATCAAAGGGATGCCGTAAGAAGGAGAATTGGTAGTCGAAACTATGAGCCATATCCAAAGCATTTTTTGGATACAACTCAAAACCAATTTTTTCATAAATTTCAAAATGATTATCCTCAAATTAGTATTTCTCAAATATTTTTTGAAATTATTAGACATTTTTATGTCAAGATAAATCACACACACACTACTTGTTGCTATAGATTACATATTGAATTCGCTAACCATTATGATGTTTATCATTCTATATGTTTAGATTTGCATACTAATGATGTTTTGAAGGATTGTGGAATAAAAGCCCCACCAAAATCTTCAAGAGAGTTCTTATCAAAAAATTTATGTCAAATAGAGGATGGCCAAATATTCTATATGACAAAATGCTTGGATGGTTCATGCGAGCATTGTGGTGGCTTGCAACGAATGCCAGTATGTCAACATATGGAAAGCAGAAATGAGGTGAGACATAAACTAGTAGATTTCAGGAAGTATAAAACATTGGCATATGCTACAAATGATGGGTCTCAAGAAAAAAGGTGTGATTTTGTTTTGAGAAGATTCCAATGTATCAGTTTATTTCCATGTTTCATGAGAATCTAGTGCATGAGTATGCAAGACATACCCATAGAGCCTGATGGATGGATACACAATTCAAGCTATGCAAGGACACCTTTCCAGTTGGCAGCATAGTATCAGTGGTTGACTTTTCAAAGAACTATGCACTCTGCAACCACAGTGTGAAGTGTAGTCACATTATTACAACTCCACATAGGTTTTGATATTTGTGCACATAGCATTCATTCATACAACTCATAGTACAGAGGACCAAAGGAAGGTATTGAGGGAGTATCACTTTTATATTCATGATGATCACACGCATTCTCCAGAGTTTGTGCAAGGTTGCTTCTAGATGTTCTATAGTGATTTGGCCTAGAGGGACATAGCATACGGTTGGCATATAATATGGTCGGATAACTGTGCAACATAGTTCAAGAACGTGCACATTTTCTACTAGTTGTGCAGGATGCATCTCACTACAGGTGTTCAACATATGTGGAACTTTTTTGAGGCCGGGCATGGAAAGGGGGAGCATGATGGTACATGAGCATGTGTGAAAAGAGCATTAGCACAAGAAGAGTTAAAGTATAAAGATAGATGCAAGTTCAATCGTCGAGTGGTGTAATGCTTTGATGGGTCTAGGTAATGAAGGTACATCTTCACTTCGTAAAATTTTTTGGTTGATGGATGATACTAACATTGCACCATAAAAGGATTGTTGTACACTAATAGGATTGAGTGAGCTACACTCTTTCCTTATCTCAAATGTAGGTTCATGGAGTATCCATACACGTAAGATGGCATGCTTTTGTTCTTCATGTACAATGGAAGCATGGAATGATTGTGAGTTAGAGGAGTGGGTTGAAAAATGGTTGACAATTTATCTTAGCTCACTTCACACATATCACCCTTCGATGGCATTCGAATTAACACAAATGAAATCATCGGTCGACTTTGACCACATATTAGATCTAGTTCAACTAGGTAATATATCTACTTGCTTAGTTTTTGAAATTCCATATTGTTATCTTACTTTGTACTGTATTCATAATGTTGACTAATTTCAAGTGATTTTATGCACATATCAATGCAAGGCATGTTTATGCAGTTATTGCAGATGAAGAAAATGAAGAGGGAACAAACTATTACTTGTGTCATTGTGTTGAGGCCAAAAAGAAATTGGAAGCCCCAGTTATAGATGGAGAAAACATCGAATACCCTACAGGCTCATTTGTTGTTATTGGAACGTGGCTTAGAAAGTACCCACATAAGAGTGTTAAACATTAGTTATTTGAGGACTTTGACACACATCATAAGATTCTTCATTACTCAAACCTTGTTGTAGCATCTAATGTTCATTTGAGCAAATATGGGGGTAGACCTTTGAACAAGACCTTGTGGAAGGTCTGTGAGTCTGACCATGAGGCAATACTTGACACAATAAAGAGAAGAGAAGATCTGGATGGTTCATTAGATTAATTTGTAAGTATATGCACAATGGTTCTTATTAATTTATATTTGTATCCACATTAATTTGTTTGATGCCAATGCTATCATGTCTTATTTTACTTCGTGTATCTGTAAGTAACCCGATAAACATTGAATGGTGTCCCCTTGCAAAAAATGCAGATTTATGAACCATCCAAGAGAATCTTAGGCATAAAAGCAATGCAACATCCCTATTTTGATGATCTTGAGAAATCTCAATTATGATTTTCGGCCATTACAAAAGTTTGTGCAAAGCTTGGTGAGGGAATTTAAAGTTATTCATTTGAAGTTAACCTTATCATGAGCACCTATGATGTAGACATTATAGGAGTATCTCGAATTTCAAGATATTCTAGTTTCATGAGAGGTGTTGTGTGCAATAAGTATCTTGGAACTCGCAGTGAAGATGTATTAGTAGGAGTGACTAAGTTGAGAGACTGCCATGCCTACCTATAAGTGCCTTCCATCTATTTTCATTTCATTTCCATTTTGGACACGAGTTGTTTCTTTTTATTCTTTTGCTTTGCCCATCTGTAACTAAACTAGTAAAAATTGATTGGTCTCTCCTTGCAAAAAATGCTGATTTTGGAGCCATCGAAGATAATCTCAGCCAAAAATGCAATGCAACATCCTTATTTTGATGATCTTGAAAAATCTCAATTTTGATTTCAAGCCATTATAAAAGAGTGTGTGAAGCTTTGTGAAGGAATATCAAGTTACTCATTTGAAGTTAACCTCTAAATGAGAACCTACGATGTAGACATTATAAGAGAATCTCGAATGTATGAGTGACATTGTAAAATATATGTGAGAATAGAGTACCTAAGGCATTGTAATGAGATTTACTTGTTATGACATTTACTGAAATAATGAAATTTGGTGTAGGGGCACCAAAGTTATTGAGCAAATTTGGTTCATGGAATTTTTTTAAGTTAGTTTTGTGTTTCGAGTTTTGTCAATTGAATAAGGTCATAACACATCCACAATTGATTATAATGTAATAATTCATGTTAGTTACAAAAAGAATAGTTAGGCATGATTGGAAAGATGTAGAATCATTTGTAAAGGCTATTTAAAGCCTCTTGAAGGTTATTTAAGTCAATATTTGAATTTGTAGCCTTTTGAAGGCACATCTTTGAATATGGAACTTGTAAATGTACTATTAGTGAGATTGAGATTGTTAACCTTCAAAGAGTAGCAATATTTATGTTGATGAAATTTCCTTTAGATGCAAGGATTCAAAGCACATCAACCATGTGGTACAAATGATTAAATCCTAGAGACGATCTGTAGCAATGAAATAGTCTGAAAAGGAAGAGAGAGCTACACTGGTGACTCAGGAGAAACTTTAGTGATGTAGAGTCAAGGTGGAGAAAACTCAAACAAATAAGATTTCAGTAAATCAACAACCTTTGTTATTTCATTTGGCCATCTTGGAACAACTACCAACAAAAAGGCTTCCAAAATCAACAATTTGGCTTAATTTTTAGAGAATTCCTCTCAAGGACCATCTCATCATCATTATATCATCTACTCAAACCCCCAACACCATTCCCAAGACATATATGCAAGGTTTCTTTGCAATTTCTTGGAGATTGACCTTCAAACTGCCCTACAAAAAGTCTACAAAATTAGCCATGTTTTATAAACAAACTACTCTTTAAACTTCTTCTAACCCAACAAGCTCTTGGAAAGTCATCAAATAGGTCACAAAACTTCATATTCCACGGGTTTTAGAAATGCACTCAGCCTCTAAGCCATAATTTCTTAAAACCCTCAATTTCCTAACAAATACCTAGGGTTTTTAGCATCTCACAACTCCAAGGCCTTCCAAACCTCCCCAAAACATCAAATTTTTTTTAGGGTCTGCACACACATAATATACTGTCACCTACCCTTTAGACTTAGTAGATCTCAAAAACATCACTTTGGTTCCTCCATTTCAAGCCAAAATCTCACATTCTCAGCCTAAAACAACATCACTAGCCCTATAAACCCCTTACCATTATTAAAAGAGTTAAGGAAACTTGAAAAAAAAACATTTTAAAACTTTCCTCTGAGTCATTCTTCACCAGAGTAGGAGGAAGGGCTCCATCACAAAAATTAAAGTAAACTCAGACCCTGCTGGTCTGTACAAGCTGAATAAAGAAAAATGGATTTTCCTTTCACTAAAACAACCAAAGGTGTATAAAAATAGATTGAAATCTAGGTTAAGACCTGCCACCACAATGTTTCATAATTTTTTACTCGTAAGAGGCCTATACTGGGCCCTACACAAAGAAAAGAAACTGAAAAACTCAGAAAAATGTTGAAATTCCACAGTTTTAGGTGTTGTGAAGAGCACCAATCTTCAAAAAAACTATTGATTGAACCCCCATTCAGGCTTGAATGATGTTTTTAATACATTTCAAATGAGAATCATCTCCCTTCAATTCCCATAACTACCTTTGAACGACCAAACCCTTATTAGGCCTACAAATACTAGTATTTAATAATCGTTTTGCTTAATAAGCTTTATCATGCAAATTTATTATTCTAAAGGCCTAGGACCACTTAGACACCCTTATAACATGAATTTTAGACTCTTTCTTTGCACTCCCACCTACTTTTTACATAATTTTCCTTTATGGCAATATCAACAATTATTTATTTCAAGAGTGCTTTTGCACATTTGTCCACCCTAACCTACTAATTCCCAAAGTACATAAAAGATTGGTATATTAGACCTTATTCAAGACAAAAAGACCTCAACATACTAACATTTATCAACTTTCCTCCCAATTTACCATCAAACAATCACAAATTGAGGGTGAGGTGTGGGTGCTTCGACACTAGTCAACTTTAAAAAACAAAGTCAATTAGGTTGGCAGACATCTGGATCGGTCTAGCATTTGGTGGAAGAGGAAGAAATATGACTAGAACTCTATAGGCCCACCATACTAGATTTTGGTATTGAACCATGAGAGTAGAAGAGAGAGTTGATATCATGTATCAAAATATTAAGCATGCATTCTTCCAACCAATGGAGAAGGAGATGATTACTTTGCTTCATTTTCATTTGCATAAGCATATCAAGGCATGGGAACCAAGAAGACCAAGGATGCCCAATTTTATGTGGAGGTAATGGATGTGGTCCAAACTTTAAGAGGGGCAAGAAGGTCAATGTATGATTGTTAACCTTGAGAGCTATGGGAGTAGCCTCATCTAAAATATTTTGAACAAGAGTTTGATATGTACCATTTAGAGAGACTGGTTTTCATGGAGTTCCTTTCAAAGCCTTTGCTTTTATTATTCTTATGGTAAACTGTTTGGTAGAGTTGGTGGAATTATCTTTCTTCGTAATCGCTATTAGTGAGATTGAGATTTTTAACCTTGAGAGAGTAGGAATTGGGAAAAAGGAATTTGATATAGCTATTTCTTTCAAAGACTTCAAGTGGGATGTACTCCACATTGAAGCCATTCCTCAATCTTCACTTGATGGAATCAAGGAATGGATGAACTCCATGGTTATAAAGTATTATGAAAGCATAATGAACTTGTACTAGCAACCTATTTTGAAGACTATTATTGATGATCAATCCAAATAAATTTATTGAATATGTTGGTTAGCAATTTTTGAATATGGAAGCTAGTTATTTTGATTCTGATAATTCAGAAGAGTCAGATCAAGGATATGAACCCTCTAATGTAGAAGAGGAATTAGAATCACTCTTCATGTTGCAGGTACCAACTTTAATACCAACTACAATGGAATATTAAAATTCCCTAGCAATATTTATGTAAAGGAAATTTCCTTTAGATGCAAGGATTCAAAGCACATCAACCATGTGGTACAAATGATTAAATCCCAAAGACAATTCATAGCAATGAAAGAGTCTGAAAAGGTAGAGAGAGCTACATTGGTGACTTAGGAGAAATTTTAGCTTTCAAAAAACAAAGCCAATTAGGTTGGTAGATGTGTGGATTAGGCCAGCATTTGGTGGAAGAGGAAGAAAGATGACTGGAACTATGGAGACCCACCATACTGGATTTCAATATTCAACCATGAGAGTAGAAGAGAGAGTTGATATCATGTATCAAAACATTAAGCATGCATTCTTCTAGCCAGCAGAGAAGGAGGTGATTACTTTGCTTCATTTTCATTTGCATAACCATATCAAGGCGTGGGAACCAAGAAGACCAAGGATGCCAAGTTTTATGTGGAGGTAATGGATGTGGTCCAAACTTTAAGAGGGGCAAGAAGGTCAATGTATGATTGTTAACCTTGAGAGAGTATGAATTAGGAAAAAGGCATTTGATATGGCTATTATTTTGAAAGACTTCAAGCGAGATGTACTTCGCATTGACGCAATTCCTCAATCTTCACTTGATGGCATGAAGGAATGGATGAACTCCATGGATATACAATATTATGAAAGAAGAATGAACTTGAACTGGTGGCCAATTTATTGAAGATGGTGGTTGGGAATTTTTGAATATGGAAGCTCGTAATTCTGATTCTAATAATTCAGAAGAGTCAGAACAAGGATATATGAGTTCCCTCTAATGTAGAAGAGGAATTAGAATCATATTTCATGTACCAACCATCAAGAGTGTTACAAGCCAACAAGATGGAGGGAATTCTTATATAAGGATAATTTTCAATGTAGTAGGTACTAGCTTTAATACCGAGTACAATGGTGACATTGAAATTCCATAGAAGTATTTATGTTGAGGAAATTTCCTTTAGATGCAAGGATCCAAAGCACATCAACCACATGTGGCACAAATGATTAAATCCCATAGATGATTTGTAGCAATGAAAGAGTCTTAAAAGGAAGACAAAGCAACAATGGTGACTTGGGAGAAACTTTGGCTTTCAAAAACAAAGTTAATTAGGCTGGTAGATGTGTGGATCGGGCTAGCATTTGGTGGAAGAGGAAGAAAGATGACTGGAACTCTAGAGGCCCACCATACTAGATTTCAGTATTCAACCATGAGAGTAGATGACAAAGTTGATATCATGTATCAAAACATTAAGCATGCATTCTTCCAGCCAGTGGAGAAGGAGATGATTACTTTGCTTCATTTTCATTTGCATAACCATATCAAGGCATGGGTACCAAGAAGACCAAGGATGCCAAGTTTTATGTGGAGGTCATGGATGTGGTCCAAACTTTAGGAAGGATAAGAGGGTCAATATATGATTGGTGCAGGAGCACTGTTTAGTAGGTTTTGTTCATCAAGGAAAATAAGGAGTAGAATATCATCAATTTACTAAAATTGGCCTGAACTTGTACATTTGCAGGTTTTGAGTCAATCCACGTGTGTAAAAGTGAGTTTTCTTTAAGAAAAATGGTGGTTTTGAAGAGTCAAATTGTGTTTTTATGTAGGGAAGTGTTATTTTATGATTTTTTGAGCTTGTGTAGGGTATCACAAACTTGTTTGAGTAATTTTTTAGGTTGTGGTTAGCTTTAGAATTATCATTTTCAATAAACCCCTAGGGTTTAGGCTACAATATAGGGTTTTGTGGTTTACCCATTGTACGGTGGTATAACTAAGATCTGATTGTGGATTTTGAAGTTTTGACACCTTAGAATTCCTGCTTCAAGAGTTGGTAAGGTTTGGATAAGTTTAGAGTGTAGACCCTTTGTTCAATCGGATCGATCCCTTAAGGGTCCAAAGGGAAAAATGGCTGCAAACTTCAGTATGAGATTACTCAGACACCATGACACTTAAAAACTTCCTGTCTAATCCTATGGGATTGTGTTGGTCCCCTTTACAATAACCTCTCACAATTTTTGTTATCTAGGATTGGTTTTCCCGTGGTGTCCAGTTTTTAGTTGATGGAAAAAGTGTCAAATGGAAGTAGTGGAAAGTTGCAAGGTGGTGCAACTTATCTGACCAAATGGAATATTCCAACGCATCTAAATAGGCATTTTTACGCTACGTATTGTTGTCTTTTGCACCCAAACACACAGAATCGCTCTGAGCTACATTCAACCGGATCAATCCCTGAAGTGTCTAAAGGGAAAATTGGCTACAAACTTCAACATGAGGTTACTCGGAAACCGTTATGCTTAGAAACTTCTCATATGATCCTATGGTATTGTGTTGGGCCCCTCTACAATAACCTCTCTCAGTTTTTGTTATCTCGAAATAGTTTTCCTGTGGTGTCTAGTTTTTAGTTGATGGAAAAAGTGTCAAATGGAAGCAGTTGAAAGTTGCAAGGTGGTGCAACTTTTGTTCTGCAACTCGTGTGACCAAATAGACTATTCCAACATGTTCGAATAGGAATATTTACACTAGGAATGGTCTTTTTTTTCACCCAAACACACAGAATCTCTCTAAGTTATGTTCAACTGAATCAATCCCTTAAGGGTCCAAAGGGAAAAATGGTTGCAAAATTTAGCATGAGGTTACTCAGACATTGTGACACTTAGAAACTTCTCATCTAATTCGATGGGATCACGTCCCCTCTACAATAACCTCTCTCAATTTTCATTATCTCAGAGTGGTTTTCCCGTGGTGTCTAGTTTTTAGTTGATGAAAAAAGTGTTAAATGGAAGCAATGGAAAGTTGCAAAGTGGTGCAAATTTCGTTATGCAACTCATGTGACCAAACACACTATTCCAATGCATCCAAATAGGCATTTTTACACTAGGCATGGTTCTCTTTCACACCCAAACACTCGGAATCACTCTGAGCTACCTTCAACTAGATCGATCCCTTAACGATCCAAAGGGAAAAATGGCTACAAACTTTAGCATGAGGTTACTCAAACATCGTGATACTTAGAAACTTCTCATCTAATCTCATGGGATCATGTTTGGCCCCTCTACAGTAACCTCTCTTGGTTTTCATTTTCTCGAATTCGTTTTCCCATGGTGTCTAGTTTTCAATTGATGGAAAAAGTGTCAAATGAAAGTAGTGGAAAGTTACAAAGTGGTGCGACTTTTGTTATCGAACTTGTGTGACCAAAAAAACTATTCCAACATGTCTGAATAGGTATTTTTATGCTAGGAATGGTCCTCTTTCTCACCCAAACATGCGGAATTTCTCTAAGCTACGTTCAACCGAATCGATCCATTAAGGGTCCAAAGGGAAAAATGGCTGCAAACTTCAGCATGAGGTTACTCAGATATCATGATGCTTAGAAATCTCTCATCTAATTTGATGGGATCATGTTAGGCCCTTCTACAATAACTTCTCTCAATTTTTATTATTTCGGAGGGGTTTTCCCGTGGTGTCCATTTTTCAATTGATGAAAAAAGTGTCAAATGGAAGCAGTGGAAAGTTACAAAGTGGTGCAACTTTCATTCTGCAACTCATGCGACCAAATAGAATATTCCAACACATTTGAATAGGAATTTTTACGCTAGGCATGGCCCTCTTTCACACCTAAACAGGCGAAATTGCTTCGAGCTACATTCAATTGGATCGATCCCTTAACGGTCCAAAGGGAAAAATGGCTGCAAAATTTAGCATGAGGTTACTTGGACACCGTGATGCTTAGAAAATTCTCATCTAATCCCATGGGATCGTGTTGGGCCCCTCTACAATAACCTCTCTCAGTTTTTTTTTATCTCAAAGTGGTTTTCCTGTGGTGTCCAGATTTCAATTGATAGAAAAAGTGTCAAATGGAAGCAATGGAAAGTTGCAAAGTGGTGTAAGTTTCATTTTGCAACTCATGTGACCAAATGGACTATTCCAATGCATCTGAATAGGCATGTTCATGCTAGGCATGGTCCTCTTTCTCACCCAAACACATATAATCACTTTGAGCTATGTTTAACTGGATCGATCCCTTAAGGGCTTGAGTGTAGTATGTTGAAATAGGCCATTCCACCTATTGTTCAGGCTGTGTCTCGGTGATATGGGCCTGATCTAAGTAGGATAGGGAGTAGGAATAATAAAATAGCATTAGTAAGAGCATTGGAAGAGATTACTAACGCTGCCCGTATTGAAAATTCAAAATTGAGGCCCCTTAATAGCAAGGCTAGAAGAGGTGAAAAGAAGAAATTGCTTGAAAATAAGTTAGAATAGGTTGGAAATAGGCTGAAATTGTGGAGTTTGATGTGTTCAAAAGGTCTACAAGGATAGGGGAGATCAAAAGTATGTTATGGCATGGCATGCCCTAGTTGGGAAAACAAGGGTTTTGAATGAAAAAGAGAAGTTTGAGGGAGTAAACATGGGTAAAGTCAAGGGGAAACATAATTTGGTGGTCAATTAATTTTGTGCAGGAAAAATGAAGAGTGTTGGAATAGGTTTTGAGGTTCAGGTTTGGGGGTTCGGTTCGTCGGTTTGGCCAAAAATTTTTGGAGGGGGGTTCAATTCATTTTGGGTTCGTTGGTGCAAAAAACATATAAAAACAAAATATATATCTATGTAACCTAGAAGCATGAATTAGGATTATAATATCAGATATCATCATATAAATAGAAAAACCACCATAAACTTGAATGTCAATTAAAACAACAAAATTGCCAAAAAAAAGTGTTTATAACCTGCAAAAAAATGTGAATAAAATCACGCTAATTTTCACATGAAAAAAAACCATGAGACCATATCTTGTTGCTTACTATTATGCTTTGATAGATTTTTTCCAAGCATCCATAGCTTGTTCAAAAATACCTTTTTTAGGCTTTTAGCCATAGTAGCAAGGTAGTGAATTGTTTGATAAAATTCTTTGGTAGACATGTATGAAAAATGTGGTAGCATAGACAAGGTAGTGAACTATTTGAAAAAATGCCTCAAAGAAATGTGGTTTCATGGTGATGGAATGGCATGACGGATGCCATGACAAGAAAATTGCTATGGATTGTCATGGCATTCTATCGCCATTGAGACCACATTTCTCTGAGGCTTTTTTTCAAACTGTTCGCTACCTTGTCTATGTTATTGCTTATTATTATGCTTTGATGGATTTTTTCCAAGCATCCATAGCTTGTTTGGAAGGACCTATTTTAGGCTTTTGGCCATAGCAGCAAGGAGGTGAACTGTTTGATAAAATGCTTTGGTAAACATGTATGAAAAATGTGGTAGCATAGACAAGGTAGTGAACTGTTTGAAAAAATGCCTCAAAGAAATGTGGTCTCATGGTGATGGAATGCCATGACAATCCATAGCAATTTTCTTGTCATGGCATTCCATCACCATGAGACCACATTTCTTTGAGGCATTATTTTCAAACAAATTTCATTGCCTTGTCTATGCTATTGTTTACTATTATGCTATGATAGATTTTTTCCAAGCATCCATAGCTTGTTTGAAAGCACCTGTTTTAGGCTTTTAGCCATAGCAGCAAGGCAATGAACTATTTGATAAAATGCTTTGATAGACATGTATGAAAAATGTGTTAGCATAGACAAGGCAGTGAACTCTTTGAAAAAATTCCTCAAAGAAATGAGGTCTCATGGTGATGGAGTGCCATGAAAATCAAATACTTTTGATTGTCATGATATTCCATCACCATGAGACCTCATTTCTTTGAGGCATTTTTTCAAAGAGTTCACTACCTTGTCTATGATATTGCTTAATATTATGCTTTTGATAGATTTTTTCCAAGCATCCATAGCTTGTTGGAAAGCACTTGTTTTAGGCTTTCAGCCATAGCAACAAGGTAGTGAAATATTTGACAAAATGCTTTGGTAGAAATGTATCAAAAATGTGGTAGTATAGCCAAGGCAATGAACTTTTTGAAAAAATGCCTCAAAGAAATGTGGTCTCATAGAATGCCATGATAAGCCAATGCAATTGGTAGCTGCTCCTAGTTATTAGTTATGCAATGTGAAGTAATTACATAACTGCTTAGGTTGACTTTGTAAATACTATATTGTAATTGAGATTTTGTCATCTATCAGCATCTAGTTATTAGCTATGCAATGTGAAGCAATGCTTTGAGTTTGAAAGATGTGCAATGCAATGTAATCAACTATATGAATATAAACTACAAAAATCTATTCTTTATAATTTATTACATAAAGTCTTTATTTTATTTTCTCTCTATATCTCTATGCTATCGAAATTCCTTTAAATTTTTTATAACAAGTTTTTATCTCTTGTTCTACTTTTTTTCACCTTTTTTTTTAAATCTGATTTTTTTCCAATTTTTTCTAGTCTTTTTCCCGATTTTTTCAAAAAATCTTATACTTTTGGTTTGTCGATTTTTTCGCAAAAATATTTTTGCTACTATGGTATAAACACATATGTTTCTATAATATCAAGGATACTTTTTAAAACTTCCATGCATTACTAATCTAAAAGGAAAAGTATTTTGCCTAATTTGTATGCAGCCATGCTTTTGTCAAAAATAGTAAAATTTCCTGAATGATGCAAAGGCATGGCCAAGTAGTTCTAACTCTTCACATGAAAGAAGAGAGATGTTGGAGAGTAAATCAAGTTAGTGAAAAAAAAAGTGTAATGTGTTTTAGTTTGTTGTATTCCTTTGTTTCTCTACAGATGTGTCATAAATTCTCAATTCAAATATGGACACCAAATATTGATAAAAAAAGATTTGTATTAACCAAATATCCATGTACGCATACATCAATATATGTCAATATAAGTATAAAATATAGTTACAAAATAGCCATATAGGCTTACGAGAATTCCATATAGGTATACAATGTCAAATATATCCAATACAAAATATGTACAAAATTACCATGTCTAGGCATACAACAAAGGGCTTTAGAATCAAAATTCATTTCTCTTCATGCTCTAGAAATAAATTTTTTCCCTTTGTTTAGCGATCCAATGGTGATAAGTCACTTTTTTTTGCTATGCTCGAGGAGTGCTCCTGCTACTCCTCCTAGTGTTTAGCTCTTGGTGAAGTTTTAACTATTACAATAAGAAGTAAAGACATTAATATATAGAAATTACATTATAAAAAATTATATATCTAACAAAATAATCACTTACGGCCATCTCACGATCACTCTCCATGATGGAAATATTTGCACACCAATGTTGAGGTGTGCTCAAGCCCTGTATAAACCATACAAATAGGAATTAAACTATGAATCAATAATGGTTTGATTTTCCACTAGAATTAACATCTATAACAACGAATGTAAATTGAAATTTAGTAATTTTCCTCATACCTCCCCTATTAGAGCCATCGAGGATTGTATATCAGATGAAACACTGATATCCATTGCCCTCACAACATTTGGAGGTGTTTCCACAACCAACATTTGAAAATAAAACAACAAATTATTCAATCACAAAAAAGTTACAATAGCAATCCACGTCACATGACTTATAATGTATGAGATCTAATGAATAAAATTTTGAGTACAAGTATTAAACTATATATTTCTTATTATCATGCTTACTATTTTTCCTAGCTAAAGAAAATTGAGTGGAAGGGTGCCTTGGTGAATGATGAAAGAGTGGATTGTTTAGTGACTCTAATTAGGTTTCTTATGCACATATCAATCATTTTTGTTGATAAATAAGATGTTTGAAGCTTAAGGATGATAAGAAGTATTGAAATGAGTTGGCTTGTTGTTACCTTGTGGTTTACAAATGAAAAAATGTGACTTTTGATGAAAAGAGAAAGAAGTTTTAGTTGCTTATTCAATTTGATCTTCTCCTGATTCAATTGGGTCAGATGTTGGTGCAGGAGCACTTAGGTCATCAAATACTTTTCAATTTTGCAAAAGGGATGAGTGTTCAAATTTGTATTGAGTCAATCACAAAAGGTCATGGAAAAATGATGTAAAGTGCATGTTCAAGGTCATATGAGGTCTTATTTGAATGTAATTAAGGTTATGGGTAAGTTCTAGGTGGTCAAAGTGGGAAAATGCAAACAATGCAATAATGTAATATTGTTAAAAGTTGTTAAATTGACAAAAACAAGGAAATTAGGCATATTAAGGGTTAAAAGGGGTAGTTTCAACCAATGGAAAGATAGTTATGGAAAAGGAAATATCTTTAAAAGGCATGTAAAGGTGAGAAAAAGCATAAGTTTGTGTTCTTGTAATTAGATTTTGAAATAAAAATTCTTGTTTTTGAGCTTGTAGCATTACTCCATTGTTTTGTTTTCTTGTGTAATTTAGGAACACCCAAAGTTAAATCATAGTGTGAATACATGTAAAGAGGATTTAGTTTCTAATTTAAAGAGTTGGAAGGTTAGATTTAGGAAACAAAGGAATAAAAGGAAGTTTTCAGTGCCCGACAAAGTCCTTTTAGAAGCAAGTTTGAGAGTGCAATAAGGTTTTTCTTCAATACTTCACCAATGTAGGTCAAGTAAATTGGTGGAGTAGGTTAATGTTAGTATTTTTTACATGTTTTTATGATTGTAAGTGTAGGGAAAAGCAAGAATACAATGGTGGAGTTGCTGCTACACTGGAAAATAGAGGATTTTCCTACACAAAGTGATGCTATAGTCATGGGTCATGATTAAATAAAGCTTGATGAGGATTGGAAATGATTTAGAAGGTCTTGGTAGACATAAAAAATCATGTTCCAGGTGGTGGCCAAAGAAATAGAGGTCTGCAAGAGTATTTTTGACAAAAGGCTCCTTGATTTGTGCTTTTACACCCTATAAACAAGGGTTTATTGGATCAGAACATCATGGTTTTCAATCCCTATAAATGGTGAAATTTTGAGTTATAAGACATGCTTGAAGACTTTTTTGAGGTTTTGAGTGATTTGGAATTGTTTTGAAGGGGTCATATTTGTAAAACAAGCCTAATCTACTAGCCTTTCTTCAGAGGACAGTCTGAAATCTGATGTTTTTCTTTATGTCAAATGTCTAAGAACTTTGATATGTTGTGATGTGCTAGAAAGTGTTTCTAAATGTGCATTTATTTTTTTAATAATCTTTGAGATAGGAATGTAACTACCTGATTCAATTGTTGACAAACCTACTAGAGGAATATGATATTATTTGATCAAAACAAAGATGTTTGTTTAAACAGTGGAAAGGATGATATTGAGTGCTTGGTTACTATCAAACTAATGATATGATTGATGTTACTAAATTTTTTTAAGGTGTATAAGACAAGTTTGGTGACTTTGATGGTTGGATGGGTGAGTATTATGAAGCCTTTTGAGAAAATTAGTGATTAACCACAAGATGATAATCAAGATTCTATTGTAGCAAGAGTTTGTAACTTGGAAATAGACTACTGCAGTCAAAATATGGTGAGTACAGTGCTTGATAATGGACTGATAACAGTGAGGTATGGTTTAGTTGATTTTTTGCCTTGATGAATAAATGAAAGGATGAATTGTTCAAGTGCTAATAATCAGGTTTAAGTTGTTTTTATGGTGGCTAAGAATGATGTGAATCTAATTGATTAAGTCAAATTTTTCTAATATGATTTTTGCTTTGAATGAGTCAATTGGAATATAGATTAGTGGAATGATGAATGGTGGCCTATGGAATGGATAAGAGAATTTGAGTGGATCTTGGTTGAATGAAAAGTAGATTTCTGATGAAATTATATTTGATCTTCTCCTAATTCTATTTTGGATTGAAATCCCTTGAAGAAATGATGTTGATGGTGTTTGTTGGATGCTCTACATCAGATGTATCTTGATGATTGAGTGTTTTGATATGATGCTCTGCATCACTAACTACCTTATCTATGCTATTGCTTACTATTATGGTTTCATATAGATTTTTTCCAAGCATCCATAGTTTGTTGTGTTGGTGCACCTTTGCAAGCACATGCCTCCATGTAAAGTAATTGTGTCATGTTGCTTATGTTGAATTTCTAAACAAATATATTATATAGTTGAAATTTTGTCATCTATCAACATCTAGTTATTAGTTATTGAATTTGAAGTAATGCTTTGAGTTTGAATAATGTGTAATGCAATATAACCAACAATATGAATATAAACTACACAAATCTATTAAGTAGAATTCATTAGTTAAGTTCCAGGATTTATTCTATTACCTCCATGTACATTTGAGTAAATCCATTGGCACTAGGAGGTGTTTGCTTGAAACCTCCAATATTATCCTATTCAACATCCAAAATCACATATTAAAATACCATTCGTAAAATAATGCTATTAACATGTACTAAATTTTTAATTGTTTACTAGTTACATACCTCACTAATAGGTGTACCATAGAAATGAGTAGGTGGAGGACCGGTGTATCCAGTCTCAACATTGTGACCCTAAAATTTTATTAAAATAATAAAACTAAATTAGTTAATCTTGCATTTTAGAATCAAAATTTAATAAATTAAATTCAATGAACATGCTGACTTTTACCTGATTATCAATGCCATATGCATGATGCAAAATGTTAGCCATCCTCTCCATCCCCATAGTAGCATACGAATCCTGTGTAGTAACATACGGATCCTGCATAGCAACCTCCTGAGTGCCGATGGGGTCATCTAAACAAGTCACCCTATAAGATTGACACACATGGGTTCGAAGGCCACCACTCGAAGACTCCCCTAGATGGCACTGTACAATAGGGCTAGTATGATGGATGACATTCTAGGTCAAATTTTTGATCACTTGTAATGTCTCTACGTTGGCACTCTCCTTCATAATGACAGACATAACAATGTGCTCACAAGGCGGCCCAGTGAGAGGTCGTCTCCCTTGCCCCGCAGGATCTGGCTATGCATTGGGCCTATCCTGAGTCAACACCCCACCTCTCCCTTGGAACTCCCTCATATCAAAATAATTTGGGATTTGGTTCAATATGAACTTACTTTATAGTTTCCTAAGAAAATATTGGGGGACTTCACAATTGTTGCATGGTGGGTAATCAAAGACCAAGTACCACTTATTATAAAAACAGTTCCTAATGTCTTGGTGGTGGTACCAATGAATAGGAAACCTCTTCGCATTGAGGCTAAGATTTTGATTTGTTTTAGGGTCAATGAATAAAGAGCACAAATCACCTTTAGTAACTTTTAAATCTTTTACTTGTTTATATGATAGTTTATTTGCATAATATGCCCTAGCTGTTTGCCTCCTATCTTGCTATCCCATTATTTGTTGGGTTATTGAATCTACATTTTTTAACATCTATTTCATTGAATTTTCTAGGGTCATTCTTTCTATGGTTAAAGCATTTGGATCACTCAACCTACTAATAAGATCCTCAATTTGTGTTTTGTTGTTCTCAATTTCACTCCTCAAATTTTGTTGAGTGCCAGAAGGGTGTTGAGTGATTGGTGGGGGAGGTTGATTTTGTTGAGGATTTTATTGTTGAGAATTTTCCTGTTCTTCTTGTTGAGTACTTTGAGGATTTTTAGGATCATTTGTATCTCCTACAAATTTTTTTAAAAAATAATCAAATTAAACCTAACCTATAACAAACAAAATCAACTTGAAACTAAGAAATTCAAAACAAATAGCAAACAATACTTACCTCCTAAACCTCTTCGTCATCATGGCACCATCTTTGCAAAGAAAAAGCAACTATTTTTGATGAATTTTGTAGAATTCCTTCTCCTATAATGTGAGTGCAAAAATGAGGGTTTTGGCCAAAAGAAGAGCAGAAAAACAAACAATAGAAAATGAATCACTTTCACTTTTTTTCTTTCTTTTAAAATGACATAACGCGAACACGTTATAACGTGCTCGTGTTATGTCATTTTCAATTTTTTTTTGGAGTTTTCCACAAAAGTGTAACCCAACTTCATGCACCCGCCCCCATCAAACTTCCTAATGTCTACTTTTGGTAGCATGTTTTAAGGTCCAAGATAAGTGTCATCCATGTGTTGAGGCTATGTTGTTTTTGTACCATGACTAGGTTGTCTTGATGATCTACCATGATGGAATTGAGGACATGGTTGTGAAAATTACATTTTATTTGTACTATTTATAAGGGATGATAATAGTGCAATGAATCTAGCCATTTATCATTGTATTTTTTGTATGTTCTCTTCTAGATGGTGTACTTATGTTTGTATTCCAAATTGTATATTATGAATATTCACTTCCAAATTATGCACTCTCATCAAATGAAGACATCATACTACCAATCCCACCTAGTCATCTCTAAATCCATATCTACATTCCTGGGAGATTTCTTTGTTGTGTAGGAATTCTCACATTTGCCTCTAGTTTGTGGTGTCATAATGATGTGACAAAGATATTTTTATAATAACTTAAAAAAATAAAATTAAGATTTTTTTTCTTGTAACTTACCCAAGTATACAACTCACTTGACTAAAAAAAAATCATTTTTTTATTTATAGCCTTTAAGGGAGTGAATTTATTTTAAACTAGGAAATGTCATATTAAGTCCTTCAAATTAGCTTTATATGACCTCAAATTTAAACAATATTAGTTTTTATATGTCCTTGATTAGCCCTTTGAATTTTAGGAAAAAATCACCAAATCAAGGGAGACACGTTCTCCATAATCTAACCTCCTAAATTAAAAAAATTACCTTTTTTCTTATCTTTTAGATTGTCACATCATACTCTAATATCTAATATGAAATATGTTACAAAAATTAATAATAAGTTATTTTAAGTGGGAAAACTCCAATAGTAAGTCATTTTGAGGGACTAGTGCTAATAGTCAATATGATAATTAATTACTACTCACTAGCTCCTATACACAAGCATCATTAGATAATATTACCACTTTAATCCTAATGACTTAGTTGAGTTAGAATACCAAAAATATAATTAAAGAATCATAATAAACATAATTAAATATTACATGGCTTATAGTTTCTTGTCACATATCCCAATACATTCTATAGGATAAGGGCATAATACCTACACTTTAAATTTAAATGTTAATCATGATCAAGTTGGAAATCCTAACATATAATTTAGTTACCAATTAGTATGTGCACCAAAAAATAGAATTATGATTCTAGGGTTATTTATTTAAGGGAATGCTAGTTTGATGGTGATGAGAGGTGAACGAAGTTGCATGGGCATGGTAGTTTGTGGCCTATGAGGCCGCAACTACATGCCGTTCTTTCTCAATGTATGAGCTTGGTCACTTCCAGTTTGGTGGTGGTGGGTTTGAAGCTGTCGAGTGCGGGTTTTGGTGTGTACAGGGGGAATCTATTTTGAATTGGGTTTTTCTCATCATCTGTTGCTTTGTGTATTATTTAGAGTTTTCTTCTTGAAGAATTTTTCCATGTCTCCTCTCTAGTGATGGATAGAGGGGAAGCTTCGGGGGTCAATTATGCTATGGGCGTATGTGCAGGATCATCATGGGCCAAAAAGTGGCAATATGATGCATATTTGTAGGGTATGTGGCTGACAACCCTTTTTTTACCCAAAATTGATGAAATGAAAAGGGTTTTTAAAGGAGATTCTCAAATTTCCACAAATATAAATTATGCTTTATTTTGAATTTAATAAATAATTATTATTCATTTTCTATTTGAATTACAACTAAATTCCTAATTGATAGGTCGATTGAAAAACATCTATAACTTTCAAGCGGTATCACATTTTTTGAATCAAAACACGCATCACATTCTATGCTTTGCATACTATAGGATAAAAAAGAAAAATGAATTTCATGAAGTTTTTACCAAGTTAAAGTGTCGGACATATGAGTTTTTTATATTTTTAAAATTTGTAATAAAAATTTCATAATTAATTATTTACTTGGAAAATGTTAGAAAAATGCATCACATCCAAACATGAGTCCTCTACTTAAGTCTAAACTATTATAAAAAAATATTATCATTTTATTGTGGTTAGGGTGAGTGACAGACACCTACTTATTTTTCCCTAAAATTTAAGAATTACTATTGCATTGAAATTTCAAATTTTCACTAAATAATTTTAAAAATAAAATAAACCTAGTAGTTTAGAAACTACATTCAATTTGCTACAGATTCTATTCTTACATATTTTTGAAATAATATAGATAACTTATTCAATATTTTATGCCAAGTTGCCTACCTCTAATTTTCTGAATTTTTTTCCACTTAAGGGCCTATTTTTTCCATGATGATCTTGCACATACGCATGGATTTCTGATATACTTTTGGAATGAAATATCCTTCTCTTCCAAAGAAGGTTTTTGATAATAACCTATTCTCTAATGATTTGGGGAATGGAGGATTTTCTCCATCTGGAGGTCCTCATATCCCAAAACTTAATGGGTTCTTGAAACGAATGAAAGATATGTTGACCAGTGCTAATGATTCAACTAGAATCAATCGCAAAGGATATTGAGTATTACTCGAAGCATTCTTTTCTTTGCAAATTTTTGGGAATCAGGGTTTCTCTCCAATTTTTGGAGATGTGGACTCATCATACTTGGTCCCTAGAGGGTGAGATGGAAATACTATTGTTAGAAAATAGTTACTTCATGGTGACTTTTAATTGCATGGAAGATCACAATAGAGTGTTTGAAGGCAGACCTTACTTCCACAACCAAATTGGTCTATTTGGGTGATCCCACAAAACTGGTTTACAATTTCTGGGAGATTTTATTTTTGTTGAAATCACATATTTTTAGAAAATATAATGATTTAAGCCTTAAAAAGTTTCATTTAAAGCATTCCAATTGAAGAGCGTTTGATCAAACTACCTTAGATTGAATCCCCTTGGATAGAACCCTTCTAGTTTTAAACCATACCTATAACGAAGTCTCCTTTACACCTATCAAAATGTTGATAAAAAGCTACTTTTGATTTACCTTTTGGGGGATCAAATGAATTCATTTAAAATTTATTTATTGTAAGTATTTAATCCTTATTATAAGCTTCACAAAAAGTATAATTTAAATAAATTTAATTTTATTATTATATTTATTTTTTATTTCTTGCGAATGTAGGTTTTTCACCGAAAATCAAGCTCTCTATTGTACACGTGGAAAAATAGAAGATTATCAATAATTTTTTTTTTTAAAATATAAGTGCACCAAATATTGAAGTCCTTGATCTAACAATTTTTTTTTAATTTTGATACATACAAAAAAAGTTGTGTTATACAGTCCGCTTACTTCTAAATCAAAATTGCTTTGATTTCAAAATTTGAACAAGGAAAAGATATTCAATAAAAAATTATAAAACCAATTGGAAGCACTATATATCATAGTTCTAAATCTAAATTTGAAAAAAATAGAATTTTATCCTTCATGGAAAAAAAGTTGTGCTATACAATGAGCATCACACCTTAAAAATGGTGTTTATTGAAAAAAACTAGTTTTTGAAGACTGAGATGGAAAAAGAAGTGCAATCTGATTCCATTTTTTTTTTTTTTAATATATTTAAAATCTAAAGATAGAATTTCACAAGTCACTAGCTTGCTTCATCTTCAAATTCCTCATAGTTTAGCCGCTATAGGTGCCCGAAAGTGAAGATTTAGTTAGAAAAAATCAGTTCAGTGTCTAGTTTGGCCAAAAATTGTAAACCAGTATTGTGGGATCACCCATTTATTAAACCCTAACATGTGGGTTTTGATTCTTCGAAGGTTCTTTTGAATTGGGTTCTGGTGTAGGTTTATCTCCCTAGATTACTAGTTGAATATTAGTGCAATAACATATTGCATCGGGTTGCTTTGCTACTAGGAAAATTTGTGGGTCCTTAGCAAACTTAGGATAGAAATGTAATGATTTTTTCTTGCATTTTTCTTGAAATGACTTTAAATAACCCTCTTCTAGATTCCATGGAAGTTTGTCCAGGTTCATATTCTTGGGTGCAACAACTTGATTATGAGACATCACCCTTTTGTTGCCATCTATGTCATGAATATGGGCATCCGTAGAGAAGATTCCCTTAAAGTATAAATATTTTGAGTCTTAGAATACTTACTTGCCTTGTAATCCTCCTAAGGTTGACAAAGGCAAGGACCCCATTCCTGGTGAGGCTGCAGGTGCGGAGGGTTTTATTCTTGTTAAGATTCATAATAAGAATTGGGGTCAAAAGAGGACTCTTAAGGAGTGTCAGGAAGGTGACACCTTTAATGGATTTGAGGTTTTGGATGATCTTAGTCAATATGAGGTGAATAGGGGTATGATGCTTATGGATTAGGGTGTTTTAGAAGGGGTTTAGGAAGGAATTATTCTAGATCATGACCATATTTCTCAGGAGATTGGGGCATTGTAAATGGAAACATATTTGAGTTTGGTGGTTCATGGGAGGTTTGAGCCTCTTGTGGATACGAAGATGGGGGAGGGGGAGATCTCTACTCCATTGGTGAAAGTGAGATCTGATTCGGTAAAAGGAAACAAGGCTTCCCCTTCATTGATAATTCTTTAAAAGGACCAAAAGAAAGGGGTTGCTAATAAGTATTCCAAAGTTGGGAGAAAGAAGGGCCTGGAAAAAATAAAGATGACGAGGGAGACTTTGGTCAGGTCTGGAGCTATTAAGACTTTGGATTCCCACTTTTCTAACACTCCAAAATGATTTTCCTCTCTTGGAATGTAAGAGGCTTGATTAACAACCCTCAACAAAAGGTTGCTCGTGAATTAGTGAGAATTGATTCTCTTGATGTTCTTTTTTACAAGAGACTAAGTTATCTATAGAAAGTATGATTGGTTTGTTTCCAAAGCTATGGGGATGGGGTGATTTCTAGTGTAATGGGGCTCATGGTAATGCAGGGGGAGTGGCTTGCTTGTGGAACCCAATGAAGATTCATCCTCTATGATGGATGTCCTCCAAGTCTTCCATCTCTATGGTTGCCTCCATTTTGGAGTCAGGGGTAACTATTCTACTCTCAAACATCTATGTGCCTACTAATTTTCTTGGTAAGAATTTATTATGGTCTCATATTAATTTCATTTAGAGGCTTGATTATTTTTTCCCTTGGATTGTGGCGGGTGATTTTAATGCCATTATTGTGTTGGGTGAGAAGAAGGGGGTTATTGCAAGATTGGATTCCTCATCTTTCCTTTTTTGTGATAACATATCTGCCTTGAATCTAGTTGACATTAAACCTTATAATGGTCAATTTTCTTGGAACAATAGGAGAATGGGAGAAAACTCTATTGCTGAGAGACTTGATCATTTCTTGGTTTCCTATTTTTGGGTTAGAGGATTGTGGTGAACTTGCTTTGACATTTTGGACTGGAGGGGCTCAGATCACTGGCCTATTAAGTTATCTGCTACTTTGACATGTGTTGCTCAGTCCCCCTCTTTCAAGTTCCATCTTATGTCTAGTTAAGAGATTCTTCTCTTCAGGAGTTGTAGACATGCAAAATTAGCATCATGCATTCCTCATATTTAATTAAATAATATTCACCCATCAATTAAATAAATCAAGTTTATTTGATTAATCTCCTAAGTTATCTCTTTAATTAAATAAATCAAATTTATTTAATTAATATCCTAAATTCATCCATTTAAATTAAATAAATTCATCTTTATTTGATTTAACACTAACATCATCCTCTTTTATTAAATAAATCAAATCTTTATTTAATTAAATCTAAAACCATTTTCTTCTCATTTTGATTTATTTTAATCCTAAAATCTAAGTCAAAAGTCAAAATTGCTTAATATCCTATTAAATTAATCAAATCTTGATTAATTTAATCCTAATTGCTTGAATCCTCTAGATTTTGCAACTTCCACCAATAAATCATTTCTTTGATTTAATAATTCCCTAATTACTTTCAAAATGGCATCAAAAAAGGAAATATTCCTCCAAGTTTTAAAATCCCTCCAAATTTCTTGTCCTCCAACATGGCATTAAATCCTCTTACATTGTCTCTTACATGTCTCCCACTTGGCATTTAAGACTCTTTCTTCTCCCTCCAACAAGCCATGTTTTGAATTTCAAATCTCCCCCTCTTTGGCACACTGACCAAAATGTGCTCATCCTTCTTCCATTGACATCTTGACAAGTGGAATCTTGTCATTGGTTCATGTTTTGTCCCACATCCTCCATGTTTTGCATTCTTCCATCCTTCTTGGTTATAAATAGAGGCCTCCTCTATTGTATTAATCCTCCACAATCTTAGTATCTTTCTCCACAACTACACAACTAGAACACTTATCATCTTGCATCTTCATCATATTTGGAGCTTATCAAGGATTGGGAAAGGGCTTCTTTCCACATCAAAGAAGCCCCAATCCACTATGAGATAAATTTTGATTCATGTTATTATGTGTTTTATTTAGCTTCCTTGTTTTCTTAGTTGCATACCTAACATGATTCAGTATTTCATAGAGATGTTTTGGTTTGCTTTGTTTTAAATGGCAATACTAATGTTTGTTTATTTTTGAGCAAAATGCAAAAAAAGGCATTTACATAATGGTGCTAGAAGGATGGCTTATGCTCATTAGATGTGAATTATGCTCATATATAGACTTTTAAATATGCTTTTAAGTGTACATGGTTCAAAAATAACTATTGTTGCATGGGTCTCTTCAGGATTTTGAATGCCTACTGCAATAACTCATGTGGGAATGCAAATAGAAATAAAATGAATCATATCAATGAGAAATATGAAAACTAGTTTGTAGTGTCCAAGTGATGCATGATAACAGGAATTTTATTCAATACATTGAAGTGCATCTGGCCATTTTACTTTTTGCATTCACAACTGTCAGAGCATTGCAACCTTATTATTTGTCAAAATATTCCTTCCATTATTATTATTATTATTATTATTATTCGTCCACCCGTATTGCAAATCTCCCAGGTAGGGAAGCCGCGGGAAAAGGGTGCAAATGCTCAGAATGATTGACATGATCAACAATGACAAAGATTGAAATTAACAAAATTATATTCAATAACTATGTTTTGTATTATTATTGAATGAGCATACTTTAGGTAAAGTGTAATTTGATATTTTTAATGGAAGACTTTGTAATGGAACAAAAGTAAGTTGAGATTTGATGTGTTAAAATAGTTCATACAAAGGAGAGATCAAATTTGGCATAAACAAAAGAAATGATCAAATAGAGGACAACATTGCATCATTTACTAACATCTCTTGAGAAATAAGAAAGTTTCCTTTTTCATATTCAAGCCAGCAAGGCTTCTCCTTGTGTTGTAGGTCGAAGTAGTACATGCAACCGTTGAGGGTGGTTCTTTCACTCAAAGAGGTAGGCTTAGTCTTTGTAGGTGTAGGTGATCCACACGATGGAGGAGTTGGCTGGAATGGTCCACATATTTTTAGGAAATGAAGGAATTGAAATGTTCATTTCCTAATCCTAAGTCTGTGTTTATCTCATGCTAGGAGGATGTTGCAAAAAGGTTGTGGAACTTAGCTTTAGACCCGCTAATTGTATTAGCTTGAAAGATTCTAAAATCATTTATTCGCTGGTACACATCAACAACTACACTCACAACCAATTACATTGGTAAAGTTTTAGCCTCTTTTCACACTCTTTTTTTTTTATTGAAACCAAATTATATGCTCAACATAATTTTGAAATGGATGATGTTAAGGCAGACTTGCTGAGCAAATTGTCATAATATTGATTCTCTACAATCACGTTTCATGCATGTTTTAACACCTGGAAATCCTTTGCTGTCCTTGGCATCTGGGATCATTAATTTTTTAGATATTGATATTAATGACATTAGTGGGTCCATCAGTTTCTTGAAATAATCTAATAGAATCTACGTAGAAGTCATTTTGGCATTAGCTGAACCTCAATATTTTACTAGTCAAAAGGGTATAGTCCTTATTTGTTAAAATATTAAAAGAAAATTTCCAAAATTCTAACCCATAATAGAGTGAGGACATTTGAGGCCCTATTCGTTTAAATCATAAAAGAAAATTTCTAGAATTCTAAATCTTTACACTCTATATTTGTCAACTTGTAAGCCCTATTGGAGTGTATGGTGCGCTGTTTAAGTATAGCTTAATAGGAGAGCGAAAAGTTTCTAAAAGTCATTTATTTGCTAGTTACACCTGCCATTTACATTAGCTTGAATGTTTCTAAAAGCCATTTTGTTGAAGAATAAGTTGTGTATGGTGTTCTAATCTTAGATAAATATTGGATTTACTATGTTGCGTACTTAGCATTTGGTTACATAAGCATTGAAAGATACAATTCACCCACTCAAGATCCTACCACATAGAGGTCATTTCATGAATCAATGGTGTTTGTTTAGCTAATGATGGTACCTAACAACTACTACAACCTGTAGTTCTTGAATTTAATATTTTTTGTTTGAAAGTTGCTTCTTGGTATGGTGATTGACTACTTTACTGGACATTAAAGTTGTGTTCTTCAATTCTCTGACAAGCTTGTGTAACTGGATCTTTAGAGAAAAGACTTCTTATCTATATTTTTTTGTTGTCTTAACCAACTTGGGTCTTCTTATGGTTATATTGTTGTCTTAATCAAATGGGCTTCATCTACTTTCACAACAGTAAAGTTTGTTGTCTTAATGGCATTTTAGTGAGGGTTGGTTTAAAGAAAAATCTGGCACATATAGTAGTGAACAAAATCTGATAGCCTTTTATGTTTGCTAAGCCTTGTGTTGATCTTTAATGACAAAATACAAATCTAGTCGGATTTTGCAGATCTAAAATGCTTATTTGTGCAGATTCACATCATTGTAGAAAGCGACTACTACCGGCCTTTAATCTAATTGCAATTACTATGTTGTCTATTTATAAAAATGGGATCCAAGCTTGATGTGATGGACTTTTGATGTTGCAATTTTTAGCCATCATACTTTACATCTGAAAAAGGAAAAAAGTCATTTTCTATTTTAATTTAAATAAAGTTGTGGACTTGTGATTCATTTTGTTTTTCTAATTTAAAGTTGTGTACAGGTTGTTGAGGTGTAGTCTATCTATTAACTTTTATCAGTTTGTCATGCTTAACTATAAATTTGATCTACTTCACATCATGGCGGATAAATCAAATTAGATTTGAGTTGGAGAATTAAGCATTGAAATTGAACTTGAACTTTAAAAAAAAAGATTTTTTTTAATTTGCTTATTGTAATAGTCTAGAGCTTCTATTTTCCGCTTTTGTTTTCTGTTTTAGGCCAACTCACTTATGTTTTGGGGTTTAAAATTAACCATTGATTTGATGTCTTCAAGTTGGTTAAAATTGAACTTAGACACTTACTAACTTTCCGATTTGGTCTAAAATTGAATAAGGCAATCTCCATATTTCGTTTTGGTGCTCTAAAAAAAGAATTAAATAATTTCTTTGTGGACTTAAAATGAACAAGTGCTTCTTTGTTTTGTAATTACTTACTCAAAGTAATATCATTAAAAGAACATATGCACTTATCTCATGCCTCATGACAATATTGAGAATCAAAAGGCCTTTTGGTGACATTAAGTTGCATAAGTAATTACCCTCACACTTCATTTGGGATTAAAATTGAACACATCTTGCGCGTGTGAGTGGAACATATTGCATGTGTTCTCTCTTTATTTCTCAACAAAGATCGATCTAACTATATATATGTTTGATCACTTTTTTTTATCTTAGAGGGACTACCTTGTGGGAAAAATTAATCACCCAAGGGAATGACCCAACTGGTAACATGCTAAAGCTAAGTGTATATCTATCCGGTATATAAGTGTGGATACTAGAACAAAGGCCAGTATCACATGGTTTGTTCCAACTAGAAGGGAAGCACTGGTCTCTTAGCACATGGATCAATCCCTACAAATGGAAAGTATGAATTAAAACCCTTGTTTAGAAAAGGACAAAATCCTTGATATTTGTTGGTCCAAGAATGATCGTTCTGAAGTTGCCCCACACTTTTACGACTTTTAGTAGAAATGGAAAGTATTCCATGGGTATTGATGCTTAGTTGCCCCGTATAAGTGAGTGTGATGGAGGGGAGCCAGTGGGGTCAAGCATTTAACCATTCACTAAAAGTAGGTGTAGCTAGACTTGTCCAAGTGGGGATTCAACAAATATAGTCTTTCATATCCATAGGATTGTGCATGTTCTTGGAAACAAAACACTTTGCTTGATCAAAGACATTGGAAAAACAAACATTCAACATAGGCATCAAATCTCAAACCCTTTAGGAGAAGCAAATATCCTTGAACAAATTCACATGCTATTGCTTGCCCTTGGGATTCTCCTCTTTAGAGGCTTCTAAGTATTTGGATTTCATCTCAATTTTCTCCTACTAAGGTCAACATTAGGAAACTTTTTCCTTGATTTTCTAGATTTCCACATAATGAACTTTGTGCGATGAAAGAGAATTAGGACATTGGAAATTTAGTTTCAAAAGCTAATCAAGAGTATGTTTGTGGTAAAAAGAACTCATTAAGAAAAGTTAAGAAACAATTGGACCCCACACATGTGCTTGGCATCTTTTGGTCATATGGTTTTCATGCGAACATTGGTCTTTTGGTTTTGAAATACTCTTAGAGAAAAGCATGTTCTTCACTATCTTGGTCTTGTAAACAAGGTTCTCTTTAGGTTCATTTAGGATCAAATCAAACACTTCATCCATCCCAAAAATTTATCGTCTCATCCCACAAACAAATTTAGAGCTTTGGAAACATCATTCTAGACTTGGGTAAATCATCAAAAAATCAAAATCACCTTGTTTAGTTAGGAGAGTGGGAATGCATCTTTTCTCATTCCTCTAGTTAAATCAACACCCTTCTTTGCACAAGTTCATCCTAAGATAACATCTAAAATCTTAGGGTTTACAAGTTCATTATCCAAATCAAACCAATGAAAATCAAACCCTAAGTCTAGCATTGATCCAAAGTTCCTAAAATGTTTGACACCCATATCATTCACCCCTTTCATCCTTCATCTCATCATTGGTCCTAAATTCCTTAGGGGTTTACTTTTGCAACAAGGTCAAAACATAAGAAGAACATGGAATATAAAATTAATCCATACATCATGAGTGATCTAAACCAACCAAACTATCAAAGCCTTACAATGCCAGTTGATTATTAACACTCACATTTATACAATTTGTACATAGGATCATTATCTCCTAAAAACCTCGATGGTACAAAAAATGTCAGTATTCCTAGTCAAAATTTTGGAACACCTTTCCCGATGATAGATTTAAATCCAAGACCAAACCTACAAATCTATTAACTAAACAATCAAGGCATGAGTCTTCAAATGAACAATGTTATCCCACCAAATCCATACATGCCAAACATGAATATACCTAGTACAAGTTTACCAAACACAAACATTTCAAATTCACACTTGGTAAACATTGGGATAGATATGTTTGCAAATCATACAAATGTTTTCCAAAGTCCAAACAATATGTTAATGACTCCATGTAGTGATCCAAGTCAAGGTAGAACCATGCAAAATCAAAGCTACCTAAATCAAGGCAATGTGATTCCCAACCACAACAATGTTCAATTTCAACCTATAATGCCAAATTTGAACATCATCCCAAATCATAAAATTATCCAAAATCAGTTTGTCCATGATCCCATGTAAACACTACAAGTGTACATTCCAAATCCGCTTCAACAAAATCCTAATAAACTATATCAAGGGTGTCAAGATAAAAATCAAGATCAAATTGCTTCACTTACCAAAATAGTTGAGTCATTGCATCTAGAGACATCTCCATCCCAAGATCAATACATTCTCCCATTAGTTGAACCATGTCATCAAAGCATTGAGTTATGTCCACAACCACATTGAGAACAATATCTCCAATGTTAAGAAGTTGGATATCAAGATCAGCAACATCAACAAGAAACCCAACCTCCACATCTCCAAGATCAATCATCACAAGGTCAATTTAAAGTACAAATCTCATAAGGTAACAAACAAAAATACACACTGCTTGGGAAACTAGTCGAATCGATCATGTAATAGTTGGTGTAGGAAAAACTCATTACAATTCCCGCCTATGAAAATTATCAAGAGCCCTTAGTAAAATTGCCATGGTACAATGAAAATCGCCTTTTTAATTTACATAAAATAAAGGGACACACAAAATTAGATTGTATTTGACTCAAAAATCTCATCCAAGACCTGATTGATCAAAAAATAATCAGGATTCAACCACTAGTGATAGCATTGAAAATATCTTTGCCACAATTATTGAAAACAATGATCAAGACCTATCCATCAATGAGCACATTGAAGATGTTTCTACCCCATCTGATGATCAACTCACCATACATCAAGAGCCACTTTTTAGTCATCTATTTCAAGCAGTGTTAGAGTTATTTGATCCTATTGACATAATACATGATCCATCAACCAATGATCATGTTGAAAATATCTCTACATTATCTAATGAGTTAGAGGACATATCTCAATAATTTATTCCAAAGCATGATCAACATCTTTCACTAAGGTCTAGCAATGGTCCCTTCTAAGAAATATTCACATCCTTTAACATCATGGTTACAGATACTAAATGAATCCCCAACTCAACATTTGATCAAAATCCACTCAAAGATCAAGAGGATATTGAACTACTTACCATGACTAATGATGACATTTGAGAACCCTTTATAAGCAATCCATCCTTTGAAACTGACCCATGTCATGAACTTGATCCAAAGCATGTCAAAAGAATTTCCAAAATTAATCAAGATCAAGAATTCATATCTCCAAGTTACTACAGTGATTTAATGGACACTCTCCTATCTATACAAGAGATCATAGATAATGATAATATCCACATAGCACATACTCCTCCATCTACCCATGAGATTCTTTTTGTGGATGGACATGTAGATGATCTTCATTCAGAACAAGATTCCTTTTCTCTTGATATTATTACACAAAAAGAGTAGGTTATTGATTCCTATAGTCAAATAGAGTTGTCAACATCAGCATTAGATATATTCCAAATTCAAACTGAGGACATCATGTATGAGGATATCCAACATTATCAACTCAAGGAAAAAAGTTAGATAGAACAGGGTATTCTAGAGTCAGTAGAGCAGCAAATTGAAATCACGTCATTTGCAACATTTGGTCATTTATCAGAGAATGCTTACTAAACAAGACATCTCAAAACAAGTAGAATCAAGGAACAAAGGTACCATTACCACCATACTGGGGGCAACTATGTCTCAAGAAAATTTCAACATAGGGAGCACGAAGAATCCTAATGATGAAACCGATGCCAATACTACAACCAACCATGTCATGAATCTTCATCTTCCCATCACCCCATCCATGAAATGGGATCAACATCAAAAGAAAGAGTTGAATCAATGAACAAAGAACGTTATAAAATCAAAAGAAGTTGAGGAACATAATGGAAGAATCAAATACATATGGATACCAAAGAATAAAAATAAATATTATCCCTATCAAACTCCATTAGTCAAAGAAAATATTGAGAAAAATAAAAAAGGGAAAAGTATCCATCAAAGATGTCCACAAAGGAAAAAGCAGGCTTCTCAAGCAATGTACAAATTATATCAAGCACATGGTCCTAATTCTGCACACACTTTCGTATCCACCCATCATTGCTCATCTTCGAAAGTTTGGAGAGTCAAAAGTTCCAAACTAGCAACCAATCCATATTTTATCCCTAAATGCATTCCATCTGCACATCCACTCATGATATCCAATTCTCACATTGACCATGTGTTAGCAACCACCCTTTATGATAAGGATTTAGAAGGAACTCTATCACAATGTGCGCACAAAGACAAAGTTAACCCTAGTATCAACGAAGTAGATCAAGAATCCTGAAAGTTGCATTCAAGTGTGCATGTATCTTGGAAAATTAGCTTCTTCAAGTAGGATATCAATGGAACATCATGAAAAAGGAATCTACATCGACACCACAAAGTGGTTTAGCATGAGCTTAAATTTTTTTAGAAAAATCCAAAAAAATCAAAAAAATGAAAATCCAAAAAAAAAAGAAAAATGATTGAAAACAATGAAAAGAATTGTCCTCTAGTGAAAATCACTATGGTGGCACTTTGGAGAGGTACCATGATGAAAACCTGGAAAATAGGCATCATGTGTAGAATCGAGCATCCACGTGCACTAATTCAAATGGGAGCATCTCATCCCATCCATAATAAATCCAACATTCCATTCATCTCATCCATAATAAATCCATTCATCCATGAACCATTTATCCAATCCATTTTCATCTATCTACATCCATTGTCCAAATTATCTTGATCTCAAGGTGAAAGTTTGGTGCACACTTTACACTTTCTTATGGTAGACATATTGACATGAGTCATTTTCATTATCCTATCTGACATTATCTGAGCCATGAAGCACTATCCAAATAAGAATCCTCTGTTTGAACACATTATCTTATCACAAGATAATCCTTGGCATCCTTTGCATGCTTACCAGATCCATTCCATCCATACACCTATCCAAGCATCCACCCATGGAATTCCATACATTTCTAGACACTAGGGGAAAATATGTACATCTTGCTTAAGGAATAAATCTTGATCTATATTCTCCAACTTATGTGGTGATCCAAACATTTGCACATGTAAAATCAAATTGGCCAAGCATTTGTGAGCCAAAATCCAAATCACTAGCCCATGGCACATTTTGATGAGAAGACATTCCTAATAAAGCTTCATCTTTCATTAAACATCAATCCAAACAAACAATATCAGTCACATCTAGTACGTGTGCTTCAACATCACAACAAATCATTCAAAACAATTTTGTTCTAGAATCAAGGTTCAAAATTTTAATCAATCAAATCTAATCAATCCATCATCATCTCAGGATATCATTCCCAATCCTTGTGTTTCTTAACACTATCCTTGCATTTTTGTGTATCATCAACAATGTTATCATCATCAATCCCTTGTCATCTTGGGATATCCACCCTAGTCCTCATATTGCTTAACACTATCCTTGCATTGTTGTGTATCCTTAACAATGTTATCATCATCAATCCAATCTAATCAATCAACCTTATCATGGTTTTCAACGAAATCCCAAAACAGAGCACTGATATCGTCACACATTTCCATATCTAAAACATTAAAAAAACATGTGAAAATCCAAAAACATTCAAAACATGTCAAAATCCAAAAACACTTAAAAAATCCCAAAACAAGTCAAAAGCATGGAATCTGAACTACGTCATCTCTAAGTTAAACGTAGGAAAGGCTAATATTTGATCAACCCCCGAGACACAAAAACATAAAAAACATATGAAAAAGACACAAAATCCAAAAAAAATCATAAAATCTTAGAAAACCCCAAAACATTTGAAATTTTGAAAATCAAAATATTTGTAAAATCTTGAAAATACCAAAAACAGCCTCAAAACATTTCAAAAACATCAAAAACATCCAAATATTTGAAAAAATCCATCTGTCTCATCTCGCTTTCACCTGCAATAATAAATCATCCATAATAAAACAATTGTCACCTTCATCCTTTGGAAATACAAACAAAAACAACCACAACAATCAACAAAAGCAAGCTTCAAATGCAAAATCAAAATCAAAATTCAAACCTTTAAATGCAAAATCAAACTCTTGATCATTCGCAAACATGTCAATTGACCTTATATCAATAGCCTTTTTGCAACCTATCAACTTGCCACCATCCACTAACATGTCCTAGGATGCATCCTTCCTACAATGGGCATTATCTTTTGGAAAAATACTTTGGATAAACAAAACGACATGCCACCATCCACTAACATGTCCTAGGATGTATCCTTCCTACAATGGGAATTATCTATTGGCAATCATTTTAGTTCTTATCCTAAACAAAACAAATCCCTTTGGCTAGAGGTATGAAGAGCATTGGCTTATTTTTTTACTTGATCTTTTCTTTTGATTTATCTTACTGCGCTCATTCCAATGACCTTTCTATGATGTCTAATCAAAATTATCTAGAGAGAAAGGAATGGGGCATTGATCATTATCTTTTTTCTATTGTGTTTGTTGGATGTTCTTGTAATATAACTTGGCGAATACTTACTTTGTTAGGTATGTATGGAGGGTGTTTTGTGTAGCTTGTTGACTATTGCATTGATATATTATACCTTTCCATGTTTTGGTCCGAGATGTTTGAAACTTTTGAAGTGCATCCTAGAAATATTTTTGTATGTTAGACCTGTGAACAAGAATACTCCTATCTATTTTTTGAGTCAAATTCCATCGCACTAAGTACAATGCCATCCTTGTTCTTTATACCTTGATGCATTGTGCCTATGTGTGTTATCAAACATAAGGTAAGTAGCCCTTTTAAGGTCCCAATTCCTGATAAGAAAATCATCCATCTCTCATCATCATCTTTACTAAAGCTAGCTTGTTGAATCCTCTTTTCATCATCTCATTTCTTCTTTTCTACACTAACATCATATTGGGATAGCTAATTATCATCGCTAATGCATCCATCCTACATCCACAAACCATCAGCATACTACATATCATATCATATCATAGAAGAAACATTGATCATCTCACATGCATTTTCATCATCACATAATATAGATATATTAGTCTAAGCATCTCATAAACCATACATTTTCATAAAACATCCATTGCATAATCATATAGGAATCATCACATCATCCATATCACATGAATTAAATCATTTTAAGTTGTTTAGAATAATATAGATTGGTTATTCTAAGCATCTTGAAACCATCTCATTTGCATCATCATCATAACCATCCATACATCCATCTTGAGCTTTTTTATTGTGAGATCGATGCTCAGATCGAATCTTTTCATTCAATCTCTTGAGGGGGCAATGTACAAGTATACTTCTTTTCGCTGGGGCACCCAAAAAAATTAGAATTTTTTTAAATTTTGATCTTGACAAGTTTATTCTTTGAACCAACGCAACAAGTACATTGCTTCAAAGAGGGGAAAAATGCAAACATGCAAAATTAACATCATGCATTTCTCATATTTAATTAAATCATATTCGCCCATAAATTAAATAAATCAAGTTTATTTGATTAATCTCCTAAGCTATCTCTTAAATAAATCAAGTTTATTTAATTAATATCCTAAAGCCATCCATTTAAATTAAATAAATTCATCTTTATTTAATTTAATACCAACATCATCTTCTTTGATTAAATAAATCAAATCTTTATTTAATGAAATCTAAAACCATTTTCTTCTCCTTTTGATTTATTTTAACCCTAAAATCTAAGTCAAAAGTCAAAATCACCTAATCTCCTATTAAATTAATCAAATCCTGATTAATTTAATCTTAATCACTTGAATCCTCTAGATTTTACAACTTGCACCAATAAATCATTTCTTTGATTTAATAATTCCCTAATTACTTTCAAAATGGTATAAAAAAAGGGAATATTCCTCCAAGTTTGAAAATCCCTCCAAATGTCTTGTCCTCCGACATGGCATTAAATCCTCTTACATTGTCTCTTACATGTCTCCCACTTGGCATTTAAGACTCTTTCTTCTCCCTCCAACAAGCCATGTTTTGAATTTCAAATCTTCCCGTCTTTGGCACATCGACCAAAATGTGCTCATCCTTCCTCCATTGACATCTTGACAAGTGACATCTTTTCATTGGCTCATATTTTGTCCCACATCCTCCATGTTTTGCATTCTTCCATCCTTCTTGGTTATAAATAGAGGCCTCCTCTATTGTATTAATTCTCCGCAATCTTAGTATCTTTTATTAATTCTCCGCAATCTTAGTATCTTTCTCCACAACTACACAACTAGATCACTTATCATCTCGCATCTTCATCATATTTGGAGCTTATCAAGGATTGGGAAAGGGCTTCTTTCCACATCAAAGAAGCAACAATCCACTGTGAGATAAAGTTTGATTCATGTTATTATGTGTTTTATTTAGCTTCCTTGTTTTCTTAGTTGCATACCTAACATGATTTAGTATTTCATAGAGATGCTTTGGTTTGCTTTGTTTTAAATGACAATACTAATGTTTGTTTATTTTTGAGAAAATCTAGAAAAAGGAGTCTACAGGAGTATCTGGCTAAATGGTGGTAGAGGGGAAGACCTGCTTATGACACTGATATGTATTCTTTTTCCAAACAATTACAATACATGTGAAATATCAACTCAAAAGGTGGAATAGGTAGTTTTTTGGAAATATTTTTCATGCTAAGGTTGATGCTCAAGCTGACTTGGATGTCATCACTCAGGAGATAAGGGAGTTTTTTCTTTTTGAGGATTTACTCAGGGAGGATACAAGGGCTTTGAAAGCTTTGGAAGAGTGTGAGAGGTGCAGGGAAATTTTTTGGAAATAAAAGGATTGTGTTGAGTGGTTACAAGAGGGAAACATAAACATTGCTTTCTTATTTAACTTAGTGAAAGCTAGGAGACATGGTAATATTATGCTTGTTCTTGTGAATGACAAGGGTGAGCATTTATCTTATTTGCAAGATATTTCTAGAGAAGCTTCATAGTTCTTTGCTTCATTATTTAGAGAGGATTCTCAAGATGCTTTGGTGGAAGAAAACCATGTTTTATCTTGTATCCCCTCTTTGGTTATTAGGGAGATGAATGAGCATTTTTTGGGTATATCTCACTAGAGGAGTTGGAGGCTACTACTTTCTAGATGACGAAAGGGAAAGCCCCATGTCCTAATGGCTTTCTAGTTGAATCTTATCAAGAATTTTGTGATATCATTAAGTTGGACCTTTAGGAGGTGATTCATGAGTCATAGAGGAATAAGCAGATGTTGTGGGCTTTGAACTCTACATTACTTGATCTCATTCTGAAATGTGAAGGGGTAGATTGTTTGAGTCAATTTCAACCTATTTCCCTTTGTAATGTGGTTTATAAAATCATTTCCAAGTTGATCAAGCTGAAAGAATAAAGTGATGGATTAGAGGACTTATCTTTGAGGAATAGAGTGGTTTTGTGGAGGATCGATAAATTCTGGGGTGGTCATTGCTACTAAAACCATTCATTCTATGGAATCCTTGAAAGAAAAAGGATATGCTCATCAAGCTGGATATGGAAAATGCCTATGATAGAGTTAAGTGGTCCTTCTTGCAAAAAAAAATTATTGCTTTTGGTTTTACTAAGGAGTGGTTTCAGCAGGTTATGTGTTGTGTTACTTCCACATATTTCTTGGTGTTGATAAATGGTGATCCTTCTCTTTTTAGTGTTTCTAGAGGCCTCTGTTAAGGGGTTCCTCTATCTCCTTATTTATTTATTCTTCTTGATGATGGTCTAGGGAGACTGGTGAAGTGTAACGTGGACTTGGGTTTGATCTGAGGATGGGGGTGTGGAAATGGGTATCCTCCTCAATCTTAGCTGCAATTTGTGGATGATATTGTCTTGATGGGTATGGCTAAGATCAAATAGGCTATGAATTTGCACAAGGATTTGGATATTTATCTTGTTGCTTCTAGTCAAGGGATTAATGAAGATAAATATTCCATTTCTTCTTAAATACTCTACAACTTATTCATTAAAGGATTGCTCGTATCTTGAGGTTTCAGATTGGTTCTCTCCCTTTAACTTATCTTTGCATTCCTATCCCTTCTGGTAGTCTTCTTAGGGAGTCATGGAAAAATATTTTGCATAAGTTTCATTTGAAAGTTAATCATTGGACTCATAGATGGTTGTCTTTTGTTGGCTATATTCAACTACTTAATTTTGTGGTACAAACTCTTCCTACTTATAGGTGCATGAGGTAGGTGGCTCTAATTAGGTTTACGAAGGATTTAGATTCTTTGGCTAGGTATGTGTATGATCATCATGGAAAAATAGGCCCTTAAGTGGCAAAAAATTCAGAAAAATCAGAGTTAAACAACTTGACATAAAAATTTGAATAAGTTAAATCTATATTATTTCAAAAATATGTAACAATAAAATCTATAGAAAATTGAATGTAGTTTCTAAACTACTAGGTTTTCTTAATTAAAAAAAATCTATTTGGGGAAAATTTGAAATTTCAATGGAATAGTACTTAAATTTTAGGAAAAAAATAAGAATTAGGTGTCTATCTGACCACCCTAACCACAATAAAAATGATAATATTTTTTTATAATATTTTAGATATAAGTAGAGGACTCATGTCCCGATGTGATGCATATTTTTTTGTAATTTTTTCTGAAGTAAATAATTAATTATGAATTTTTTATTACAACTTTTTAAAAGTATAAAAACTTGTATGTCTGGCAGCCTTAACTTTGGTAAAAACTTCATGAAATTCAATTTATTTATTTTTAATCCTATAGTATGTGAAGAATAGAATGTGACACATGTTTTGGATTCAAAAAATGTGATACCATTTGAAAGCTATAGATGTTTTTCAATTAGCCTATCAATCAGGACTTTAGTCATAATTCAAATAGAAAATGAATAATAATAATTTATTAAATTCAAAGTAAAGAAAAAATTATATTGGTGGAAAGCTAGGAATCACCTTTAAAAACCCTTTTCATTTCATCAATTTTGGGTAAGAAAAATGTTTTCAGCCACATACCCTACACATACCCATGATATCACCACTTTTTGGCCCATCATGATGCTACACATACCCAACTAGACAATTATTATGGGTGGGTAGCTTGTCCTCCTCTAAGTGGAGCCTGGTGAAGTGGGATATTATGTGCAACCCGAAGCAGTTTGGGGTCTTGGATTGAGACAGTCATCTTAGTTCGGGTTAGCATTAGATGCAAAGCTTTACTAGTGGTGGTGTGTGGAGCAAGATCATATCGGGGCTAGGATTTTATCTCACAAATACATTCTGGAGGTTTTGAGGGAGGAGATTCCCAAGTATCCTCTAGTGGGTAACGATTCTATAATTTGGGGAACGCTTAAGAAAGGGGTTGCACTAATCAAGGAGGGCTTGTTTTGGATATGTAATAGGGGGGATGAGGCTCTCTTTTGGTCTAATTGTTGGAATGGATTTTCCTCCATTTTGTGCCAGTATTCTAATCTATAATGCTTCTTGGTAGGTTGGTTGGTCAAGGGTGATTGAATTTAAGACTTCTTATCCATGTGGGCAGATGGAGGTGACAAGGTAGAAGGATCCTTTCAATTGGCCTATTATCAGGTTAGAGGAGGAGTGTGTTGAGCTTCAAAATATTTTGGCTAGTAGACAATGCAGTTCCCTTAGGGATAAGGATATTTTGGATTGGAGCTTGAATCCTAAGGGTATTTTCACTGTGGCTAGTGGGTATCAAGAGTTGTTTTCTTGTAAGTTTGGTGGGGTGGAGGTCCCTTGGTGGAAATATGCATGGAACAAGTTTTCTTGGCCAACTTGTAATTTTTTTGTGTGGACTCTGGCTTGGAATAGATGTTTGATTTAGGATAATCTTTGGAAGCATGGATTCCAAGGTCCCTCTATTTGTGTTCTATCCAACTATAGTGAGGAGGATTCTTCCCATTTGTTTTTTCATTATTCTTTTTCTATGCTGCTTTGACATTTATGGTGGGGTGTCTGGAAACATCCCTATGTTCATGCTTCTTCCCTTGTTAAGTTCTAGAGCATTTTGGGAAGACCCTCTACCCATGCCTCTATCCTCCAGATTATGTGGTACATTGATCCTGCGTTCATCCTTTGGAAAGTCTAGTTGGAAAGGAATCATAGAGTTTTTCATGGGGATAGGATGATGGTTCAATAGGTTTGGCACAAAATTTTTGCTATGATCCAAGAGATGGTGGAAGCCAAGAGTGAAGTTGCTTATCCATTGGAGAGGAATGATGATGAGATTGTGAATAGATTGGGCTTGTAGAGGTTGACTTCAGTTTCTTCTTGTGTTAGAAGAGGTAGACGAGCTAAAAAGATAGTTCAAAAGGTTATAAGATGATTGCCTCCTCCAATGGATTTTTTGATGATCAATACAAATGGTTCTTCTAGGGGTAATCCTTGGCTTGCTGGGATTGGTGGAGTTGGAAGAGACTGTTATGGTTCAATTATTTTCTTTTTATCCATTAATAAAGGGTGGCATTCTAACAATTTTATGGAGGGGTTGGCGATTCTCTAGGCTATTGAGCGTGCTTGTGCCCTGGGTTGGTGTAGGATTATCTGTGAATCTAACTCACATATTACTATTGATATGTTGCAAGAGCAAAAGGTGGTTGAGGTTAATTGGCAGCTTGTGGTGGTGGTTCAACTAATTTTATAGATTGGATCTATGTTGGAAGTGATTCCTTTTTCCCACATCCTACGTGAATGAAATAGAGTTTCTGGTTGTTTGGCTAAGTGGGCATCAGAGCATGTAGATGATTGGAAGGTTGAGTGGTGGGGACAGTTATCCTTTTATTATTGTCATGAATTAGAGAGGTTCATTGCTGAGGATATGAAGGATAAGGTGTTCATGGCTATATGGATGGTGGATTTTGTCTCGGATGGATGTTTTGGTGCTTTCTTCCTTCGGAGCCTGTGGGTTCCCTAATCCCTATGTTATGTTAATTTCTTGATTTCAATAAAGTTTTTACCCCTTTGGAAAAAAAATTTATTCAAGGGAATCATTCTAAGATAGTCTAATTATGGAATATAATATATTAAATACACACTTCCTAGGAATCAGTTTAAATTAGATCAAAACTAAATCTAAACATTGAACACAATATACTAAGAAAATCAAAATCTTACTCTTAATTTATTTCTATTTCATTTTTACCAAATTAAAATTAGTCCTTATTGTCATCAATGAAGTTGAATCATCTTCCCTTTTTATATAGTATCCCCCTAAATGTTCACCTTAACACCACCCTTTGTCATATGTAGTTTCCCATAGTCACAAACATGTTTTAAATCTAAAGATAAAAATCTATAATAACAAAAGAACACCAAAGAAATGGGTCCATATCCCAAATCTTGTAATCAACCTAGTACTAGCATTGAAAAATCTTAGTATTCATTCACTAGGTGCCTCTAATCATTAAGCTATTTCTAAATGTATAGTTAATCCATAATATTGTCCCAACTATTATAAGTATTCACTCTTAGATTATGTAGTTTATTAATTTACATTAATCAAAATAAAATTATATTAATTATGGTTCTAATTTCTATGATATCTATATCATTTTATTAGGTCGTATTAATTAAATACATGATGTTTTTAATAACCATATCTGATAATACAAAAAACATATTAAAAATAAATAAAAAATCAAGGTTTATTTTATTTAAAATAACATGAATCATATGAAAACAATATCAATGCCACACCCTAATCCTATGAACATATAGTGTTATTGGTTCTCATTAAAGTTTAGTATATTCTTCTTCATGATTAGAATGATTAGTACATGCCATTATTAATGATAATATACATATTTTTACATTATGAAACTACCCTTAGTAGAGATGATGAGGTGATAAATTTTTCATGGCCTTATTAAATCGAGTTAGTTATATAAATTGAAACATATTTGATAATTTAATGAAAAACTATATTATTAGAACATTTTTTATTATCAAAATAATGGACCAATCAATGTAAAAAAAATACATATAATTTTAAGGGAAAAATGTATATATTTTACACCTTGATTTTACGCTACTATGTATAGATACCAGAAGTGCATTGTCACTATCCTCAACAATCTAAATAAATTCTACCCCAATCACATCAAAATAAATCCACTAAATGTCTCCTTGACCTTCTCAAACCATCATACATGGAATTTAACTCTTTTTACTATCTCACATGATGCAAATCAATCCTTAGAGGAGATTTCAAGGCATGACATAGTGTGCATTTTTGAAAATTAAAATTTTATTCCTATGACAACTCTTTTAGAATATAATTTTGATATTCCACATAATTTATAATAGATACCTCAAGTTGGGAAACTAACAATTTTCCTATATAGGCATCTCCTGGGTCATTGTTAGAATAAATGTTATCAACACTTATTGAGATCCATATTTGTAAGCACATTTTTTTAAAACAATTAGTTAAAGAGATATAGGATCTAATATATCCCATAGATCTAGATATCAATGTAATATATAACTTTGAAAGTAGGGAAAGCCTACATAATGTATTCATGACTAAGACCAAGCCATATGGTGCAACATAGTTCATAGATATATTATATATTTTCCTATTTATATGAATAAATTGTTGCATCATAAAATTAATATTTTCTTCATCTATCAAGGATCAAAAACAATAAATCAGCTTCAATGAGAAAAAAATAATAACATTTAAATAGTTATAAACTTCTTGTCACTTTCTAGCATTTTGATCTATCTTTCTTATTAATTTTAGAATATATATTTTTAATTTTTATTTCTATTGTTTCATTAGTGTAAAATAAATTACATATCCTAGGTTTCATTAGGATCTTTTAAATTTTTGTATAGTAGAGTAAGCCTATAATTTCAAACTACCTAAGAATTTTCTCTTAGTAATATTTCTTCCACAATGTCTAATATTTTATTGATACAATACCAATGCCACACCCTAATCTTTGTCTAATATCCATGCTTATATTTATACTTATTGCAAGAAGGTCTCCACCATCCAATTTCCTTGAATCATGGAGCTCCTTTTATGTATCAATTGCAAGGTGCTACTTGGAGATCTCATGGTTCTAAACCTATCAAAAAATTCCATCTATTGATATCTCCAATCAATCCTAGCCCTTGATCCAACATCCCTCAAAATTATAAATAACAAATAATATGCACTATTTTCAAGAAAACTTTGAATGCAAGGTTATTCTTTCACATCTAGAGAACTAAAATTATATCTCTCTCATCCAATATTATTTAGCGTATCAAAACTCTTTATGTGCAATAAGAGGCTTTTATGAGAGACTTTTTATAGTCTTTCATCTTAGGTGATCTAGTCTCTTAGGCTCAATTGAAAGTGATAATTAAGCATGAAATAAGGGTTTGAATTTAGTTATTTGATTCTTTTATATATGTTCTTTACATGGTTTTCCATAATATTTTCTATGAAGAGAGAAGACCATATGAACCATCTAGAATTCATGCTATAATGATGTCATCAACAAGGTATGTATGTACATCCAAAGAAATCCATCTTTAGAGTCACATAAGGTAAATTGATTAGACATATTTTATCCCAAGAGAGAACAAAAATTAACTTGATAAGCTTAAAGATATACAAAAATTGACCTTATCATTAAATAAATTAGGTGTTTAACCATTCTTTGGATAGGAAAAATTCTTTCAAAGACTTGTTCCACACTATTTTGAGTTCACCAAAAATTTTGCTCACATGAAAGATAAAATAATATTCAAATAAACTAATAAAGATTAAAATAGCTATAGCTAATGCTCTTGTCCTCACACATCTCAAGATTTGAAAGAATTTTATTATATATTATTAATCTTCTTTAAGCATATAATCTCCACAATATTTTTGCAACACAATAATGAAGAAATGAATCTCTAATTGATTACGTAAGAGTTCCACTAAATAAACATGAATTGAATTACTCTTTAATAATAAAAAAAATAGTTTTTATTATAAATGCCACTAGGTTTTGTATTTTGAATTTATATTCTACTATACAAATGCAAGATATAATAGTTAAGTCTATTCTTATACCATAGGATATTGGACTCAATAAGATACTAGGTTATTGGAATTCCAATATACACAATTATGATGTATTGATATCAATTTATGTAGGCTCGTGGTTATGAACAAATTAATAAAAAAATTGGTACAATTATAGGACTATCCCCTCACACTCTTAATTGGATTGATAGATGAATTATTTTAAAATATTGCATACTTGCATACAAATAGAATGTTCCCAAAATATTTCTCAAATAAAGAAAGAAGAATAGAGATCAAAGCCATCAAATAGATCAATTGGATGATGCATTATATAAGAAATGAATTGATGGAGCATTCCCAAAATGTATGGATAAGGAACAATGTACAAAGTTATTGGAATTATTTCATAACAAATATTATAAAGGCCATTTCTCCTCTTATGTGGCCACTTCTGAAATTCTCAAGAATTATACTACTACCCAGGTATGTTCAAAGATGTTCAAGATTGGGTTGTAAAATTTATATTATCATGTCAAGAATTTATGAGAAACCCATTTTTTTTTCCTTAACCTTCAAACTTTTAGTAATTGATGATCCATTTAGATAGTGGAGTTAAGTGACTTTATTTTTCCTCATAATCCATATTTGAGTGTATTTCATATGTTTAGACTTTCATTGATTATTTCACTAAGTGGGTTGAAGCAATTTCAATACAATAGAATAATTCAAAATTTACTTGTAACTTCATTAAGTAAAACATCTTGGTCAAGTTTGGGGTCCTCATAAATTTGTCACTCATGAATACATCCAAATTTTCTTTATTTGAGATATAAATATTTTGTTAAAAATATGGAAAATATATTATCTCATTCATCTGATTATTATCTACAAAATAATGGTTAGGATGAGTCAAGAAATAAAAATATTACGACTACTATTCATAAGATAATATAAAATAATCAATGAAGTTGGGATAGAAAATTAATTATGTATTTTGGTCTAATAAGATAATTTTGTAAAGGCATGGAAGTTACCAAATGAAATCATAATTAAAAATAATTCAAATAGAAATACATTTTATTTGAGGAAAATCCTTTGAGTATACCATCTTTTCATCCAAAGTATTAGTTTTAGGATCCAACTCAAATGTCAATTGCTTATTTCCAAATCAAAAGAGGGATTTCATGTAAAAGAAATAAGTGGTTCTTGGAAGATTGTATCCTTCAGAAAAAAGTGAACTAACGTTTTTATGGAGAAGGTAGGACATCAATAAAAACACATAAGTAAACAAAATAATGAAGTTCTCAACAAGCTCAAGAGTTTTGAAAGACATGAAATGTCATTAATTTTCCTATGACATATTTAAAAACATTGAGAACCCATTTGAAAACTTGAAAGTATATAAACTTAATCAGAACAGATTTGTAATATTCATAATAATCAACAACCATCATCTAAAGAGCTCTATAATTCAAATACGACCTTGATCTGTTTCAAAAATTATACCCTATGCTTGTCCCAGTTTTAATAATCCAAACTACTTTTATTTTCCTCTAAATTGCCCAATACCCAAAAGCTACTCATTCTTCACCCTTACCATAGAATACATAGAACCCTCTATTTTCCCAAATAACTTGGAAACCATTTCCACAAACTAAGGGTTAGATTTCCTCCTTACCAAGTTCTCCAAGTGCAATTCCACTCCTTTATCTAGATAACCCTCACGCTCAAATTGGTGAAAAAGAACCATAAATACCAAGGATATGAGGATATGAGTATTTGGCAACTCATGCCCCCTTCGGCTTCAACGGCTAACTTGTGCATTCAGCTGGAAAGCCCTGTGGAAAACGTTTAGCATCCGAACAGTAATCATAAATCATGTAATTTTTGCGCACCCATTCAAGCTTCTGCTGCTTGCTTGAATCCAATGCTCCTTCACTATACCATGAATTCGAAGAACAATCAGAGGAAGCACTGCACGTCTGTCCAGTAAAATTTCTGTAAGAGGCAACGAATGGAGCTTTGGTCCAGTCGATCTTCACAAGGCCACCTCTGGTTGCCCAGTTGTCGCCGTTCCACAGGCTCGAATAAATTCTCATCGCTTGATTCTTTGGATATTGCACGCCCAAATCCTCATTATTCTTAAATACTCTCACCGGAGTTCTATCCACTGAAAATCTGTGCAGTTAAACCACCATACAAAATATTGAAGTCATGAACATGTTGCTAACATTGCAGGGCTTAAGCAGTTAAGCTAAAGGAGTAATAGTACTTACAAAATTTGTTGGGGATTCCAGAGCAGAGAGTAGGTATGGAAATCTGCCGTGGGATCAAACCAGAGGTAGAATTGCTGCTCTCGATTGCCTTGGCCTTGAGAGAACAGATTAGTGTGCATAATATAGGGTTCTCCACATAGGTTTCCCAGAAACTCAAAGTCTATTTCGTCGTGCTTATACCCTTCAGAGGACATCTGCGCCCATCAACTACCGAATATTTAGTATCATCTTACACATCATACTCTCCACTCAGAAGAGGTAAAATCGTTTGCTTTGACTATTAGAAAATATGGAAGAGACAAGACTTACATAGTAAGCAGTAACAGTGCCTGCCGAATTACCGGGCACTAGCTTGATTTGCATATCAGTTTTGGCAAACAGATGTTCATTCTTCGACTCGATCCCTGAACCTGTTTGAAGGCAAATAGGAAGAGAAAGTAAGGTTAGCCATACTGTGAATCGAACAATAAATCATGTATCAAATACATAATATGTACAGTATACCCGAGGACTGGTCAAGTGTAAGTTGCAATTGCTGGCCATTGTCAAGTATTTTAGCGTGGTCAGTCCCCCACGTAATGTCAAAGTCACTGTAAAAGTTTGCAGAGACGTGCTGGAGAAACACAAGGTGGATGAAGATTAAACAAAAGAAGAAGAGTGCCATGGTAGTTATTAACGATTATTGAAGCTGTCGAAATGGATGTAGTTGTGTTGTATTGTAATACAGTGGAATGTCGAGGGACAATGGAGAGAGAAAAGGAGGATATAATATTGTCTAAACACAATGGAATGTCCAACACAACCTAATATTCAGAAAGTGACAGTCACACGTGTTACGCGATCTCTGGTGATGCCCAGTTGTCTACAACTCTAGGTATAGTGAAGTCAAGCGCGAGGTCATGGTTCATGACGTAAGCATATATGCCCACTCCGAAAAGGGTTACGCAACCTTTATGGTCGATGGAAGTTTAAGGAACAAATTTTGCTCCAGATAGAAGTCAAGCACTCTGCCCCAGATATTCATTATTAATCAGACTTTGGAATCCTAAGTTTTGAAGAGTCACCGTAAAATTTTACTATAAAAATCAATTTTATGTATTTTTTGAATTTCAGAAAGAGGAGTGCATGCATTAAAAAGATTGTATTTATTTAAAGATTTACATAATTTTAGAGATTCTAAATATTTATTTTTTATTGTTTAATTTTTAAGTTTTTTAATGTATATGTTTAAAAGATTGCATGAAAGAAATTTTATTTCTTTTTCTTTTATTTATTTATTTAAATCAAAATATTAACGATTAAGTAAAAATATAATATATGTAAATAAATTTACAAAATTAATTAAAAAATTTAGAAAACAACATAATAATATTCTAAGTTAATATATTGCACTTTATTATAAAATGGGAGTTTGGAATTGATCAAATGACATTGCAATGGTAATTATGGACTTAAAAATGGGTGACAAACAAGGATTACAATGTTTGCGCACAAAGATAATGTCTCATTCCCCACATACACAATCTTCCTTCTCTTAAAAGACATCGTGATTTTCTTTTATATATCTTATGTCCACTAAAGTGGACTCTGCATAAAAATCACAAATTTCATTAAAAACTTATTTTCTTTTTGCAAAAGTGGTATAGACAAAGATTTTTGCTATTGTATTTGATTTTATGTTGTGCGTGATGTTAAAGTTAGTGAGCAATTTATTGAGTCGAGTGATCTCAAACTTGTTTTTTGTGATTTCGATGATTGTGCTTACTATATCCTCCTCTTGCAATATCACTTTCGATCGAAGATCCTAAACATTCCAATGGATGTGGAGACAGAAAAGTGTATAAATTTATTTTTCTTTTTTTCAGAATTTAAATTTCCTCTATATAATGGAGTTAGTTTATTTTTTGAGGTTCTTATTTTTTATTTAATTCTACTATAATAAAATTATCTATTAAAAAAATGTGTTGAAAATAATTGATAATAATAAGCTTGTCATTTCAAGGGGCCATCTTCAATAGTCTTTAATAAAAATTAAATACACAATATTGAGGTTAACTACTACTCACTACCTCTTATATATGAAGATCATTATATAATATTACTACTCTAATTGCAATGAGGATAAGTAAGTATACTTGAACTTTATTTAGGGACACATAATAGTGTAAATCAAGGATTAAACTATCCATAGTGTTCGTGTGAATATATTTTATTTTAAGTAACTAGTTAACTAGTAGGTCCTATTCACATGTTAAGTTTACCTAGGTCCTGGGTCCAATCATTCGAGAAGTCTTAGTTGTCAATGAGATATTATCTTAGCTTATCTTATTTCATTTACTTCTTGTATCCTAAGTCATTTAGTGTTTGTTATGTTAGCTGTCTTATTGCATAAGATGAAGACACTTGTCATAATCCTCTCATGTCCCATCTTCCAACCTTTCCTATATAAGAAAGAAATTATATGTACATTTTAATCCATTCAAGCCAATTTCAAGACATGTAATCATATTAGGGTTAATCAAATCCATTGTGTCCATAATTGAGCAATATATTTTTCCATGTTTTTCTCTTATGGAAGGAATCTTTTGGCCTTGTAGGTGATCTTGGAGGCTTGATTCCATTGGTGACTCTAACATGGTATCAAATCTTGAGATCTATAAGCCTCTTCACAAATCTAGGAGATAATTAGGCATGCGCTTTTTTGGATGCACTTTAGGGGAAAAAAACCTCACCATTGAGTCCAAAAGTCCCAACCCCCTCCCCCCACTCATTTTCATATGAAATACCTTATATTTTGCCAAAAAAAATATTTTATCAATTTTTGTAATTTTTAGACGACTCTTAAATTTGACGGCCAAATGACCATCATGAAGTATCATGTTAAATTTGATGGTTAAATGGTTATCATATTGCTAGATCAATCCAATCTGTTAGCATTTGATCCCATGGGGCGACCACTCACCAAACCCTAGGGGGCTTAATTTTGGCTCCTCAACCCTTAATTGGACATTTTTATTAAAATTATCATAACTTTTTGACTCAAGTATCATACTTTTGAAAACAAGATATCATTGAAAAGCGGGTTTTGAGAGATTTTCATTGGTATAGGTCTCATTATTATATTTTTTTGATGGTAAATTTAACTTCTATTTGAAGTCAAATCTTCATTGTATTGCTCCTAAGATCATAACTTTTTTCCTCTTATCTTTGATTTTCATTATTATTTTGTTTTGGAAAGGTATCATGGAGCTCTATTAAGCCATCCATGCAATTTTTATAGATTAAGCACCAAGTGCATTTTATAAAGAGAATAGGAGGTAGAAAGGAAATGCTCACAACTTGGACATGCTCTACTTACATTCTAGGGGATTACTTGGACATGCTAGCACTTGGGAAAGTTTTCCTTTGATCAAATAACTTCATTTCGGCTAATTGATATGTACTAATCTTTGATTATATTAGTTGAGGAGTGTATCATTGTAATAATCATGGGTTATGCAACTCATCCTTCTATAATACTTTTTACTACGGATAATTATGAGTCTTGGCCAAAAGGCATCCTGACACATTGCATGTGGCTCAATATTTTTCCTCATCTTTATGGATTCATCCATGAGCTTGAGACACATTGGAAGAAATCATTTTGGGGTAATAAATATGGTCATATCATACGATTAATTGGTACAACCATTAGTGTTGAAATCTTTTTGAAGATCTCAAAGATTGAGTACCAAAGCACATTTTGGAACAAAATTTGGGAGATCTATGGACATCCACATAATCATCCATTCCCAGATGATCCTACATAAGATTTCCTCATTCCAATTAATGATGTTAATAATTTACCCTTTAATGATGATACATTAGAGGAGCTTGAATATGATGCAACACTTGAGCATCTTGATAATCAAGAGACCTATCCTTCTATTCCCACTTCTCCTATTGATATCACAAATATATTATTTTTTGTATCATTAGAGTTCAAAGATGCTTCTTTGAGAGATTTCAACATTTCTTTGCATCAGGTAGATCATAGTCTTCTAGATATATCTTTGTGGGATGAATACTTGACTAGTATTCCAAAGATGTTTGTGAACTCTTATTATGATTAAGGTAACATCTACCTTGTAAATCCTAAGTCATATTGCATGGTTCCAATATCCTTGGAAAGTGTCCCTGGGCACTTAAGGTGTATTGAAAAATATTTTGTAATATTTATGTAGAGAAGGGGGATTCACTACTCACAAGTTCTCTTCATTTAGAGAGCCTCACGGGGTGAAATTCCCTAAACTACCTCAAGAAACAATGTAAGAGTTCTAGAACTAGAAAGAGCAGGTCACAAACATTTTCTAGAAAAATTGACGGGCTCTCAACCAGAGGACGAAAGCACAGGTTTGGGATGATAACACAATGCATTGGCATCTTTCAAGTGCGTTTATGTCCATACAGATCAAAAAGAGAGAATGGGACAAAAAATAGCTTAGCAACTATTAGCAATCTAATTATTGAGAGATTCAAAAGTACTAGAAAATAATATAATGTGATAAAGTTGAAATAAACTGAAATAGAAATGATAAAGAGAATAGGAGGTAGAAAGGAAATTCTCACAACCATGCAAGTGATGAAGAATATATCCTATGAGTGTCTTCAAAACATGCATGTGTAAGATTTGGAGAAAATGTTGGGGCTGTATAGCCTGGGTTTTCCTCAATCAATCCCCCGTTTGGGTGTTCCAACCTCCATCAACAACCAGATAGATAAAGAGAAATAAACTAAAATGGATAAAGCATGTGGTGAAAGAAAAACCCACTTTAAGGGTAAAAACCGTACCACCAAGTATGAGTGATAAAAGCAATTCTTGCTCGAGGAGGAGAACCTGTATCACGAAGTAAAGATGCAATAGATAGGGGATATGGAATCCCAGGATGCCCACTAGCATAAGAAAAGGGAGATATATGTGAGAGCCAAGAGGGCTACAAAATATGTTGCTAAGAGAGCTTGAGAGTGCTTGAAGCTACTGCAACAAGTTGTATTGAGCTGTGTAAGCAAAACAAGAGAGAAAATGCTAGAGCCAAGGCTAGAAAGAAGCTAGAAGCTGGAATGAAGCTAGAGACACAAATGGATTGAAAAGATGACTTTTAGAAATGGAAAAGAAGCTTCCTAAGTAGTTACAAGGCATCTCGAGCTGTTACCACTGACAAAAATAGATGATAAGTGGAAAACATGCTTGGACGTAGTCGTTTGAATGTTGAAATTTCATACGACGCTAGTGCAGCACACAGACATCCACATGGCATGTTAGTGTCCAGAAATATCATGCTACAAAATAACACAAACAGGAAAAGCACAAGGTTTAACATAAAGCAGACACACAAGGGTAGTTATTGAAAAGCGAGCCTTTGAGCACCGTAAGAGGGGAAAAGGCTGATGTAGGAGCTAAAATGAGTCTACACAAGTGCTAAGGGAGTGGACACTAAAGTGGATGCAAGAATGTATGTGAAATTGCAAGGGGTGCAATTTTACGACATTACAATTTATTCTTACTATTATTTGTATTGCATTAAAAATGGGTGATGGGTTCCACAAGTAGTGGTAAAGGTAAATTGTGGATATAATTTAATATTGTTTTCCCCACATGTGGATGGCTAGAATGAGATGATAAAAGATAAGGAAAAGGAAAAATGGATGACTATTGGCTTTCTCCAAGTGGGTGCTTTGAAAGAGGCAACATGTGTCTCTTGGTATTCCATCATTTAGTACATTCAATGTAATGTTTAATTTCCAAGTTTGGGTGCCAAAGTTGGAGGGAAATGTTAGAGCCAAAATTGGTGTCCTTTTGCATTCCAAGGATATAATTCAAGGGTTGGGGACATTTGGAATGAAGGGTCATCTTTGGGTGTCATGTTTGGAGCTTTAGACATCTTCACAAGTCTATAAAATCAGCCCCTTAGATGTAGATATTATGAAAAATAGTTGAATGTAGACTTTCATTACAGTCCAACAAAGACATGTTAAGACAAAAAGAGGTTTTTCATAGGTACAAAAGTGCTTCCATGTTGGAGGAAAAGAAGATAATGAAAGTGAATGTATTGCTATTTCATTTATTTGAAGATAATGCATACTTTGCATCTCCTCTTGGTGGATTTTTTACCTTAAGTGTTTCTCCACATAAATGCTATATTACATGTGATGCTCTTATGTTGTTAATTTTAGCCTCTTTGATGCTATCTTATGATGATATTATTCTTTATTTATTGTTGTTATAATTTCACATAAGGTAGTGTTGATAAGCATGATATGTTGGATAATTTCTAATATCATAAAAAATATTGATTTAATCATGGTAATTACATATTAAACAAACTTAATTTTAGATTTGCATATAAGTTTCAAATTTTCATATTGTAGTTTTTGAATCCTTGTATCTCATTCATTAAATTCATATTTATATTGAAAGGTGGAAAATTGTTTTGTTTTCCTCTCTTAGGGTTTAGGACCTAGAAAGCACAATTTTCACTAACTTTCACTCAAGAACAAACCCTTGAGATCTCAATCTAAAGGGGAAAGAGATCTTGCAAGAGGGTTGTTCTAGGGGCTGAATGCAAACTATTAAGAGGTTCACCACCAAGTTTAGACTTGGAAAAGACAATGAAATGAAAGATGCAATGCCAAAACCTAATTGAATGTAATGCACTATAAAATGACCTAGAAAAGTGAATGAAACAACATAGAAAATTGTAGAAAGGAAGGTGTGCACCTAGGAATCTAGAAATGACTGGATGGAGGTCTAGAACATTGGAAATTCTAACTTTAATGTTGAGTGGGACTCATTCACAAAGCTAGGTGAACCAGTCTAGTTTTTAGAAAACTATGCGGGAATAGGAATTTTCCAAATGGGTATCCAAATATGCAAAACTATGAATTTTGATTGGAACTGGGACTCATTTGCTAGAAGTGGTGAATCAGTCCAGTTAGGCTTTTCTAAAGCTTCAAAGTATAGTCCTACTCTTCTCTATTTGCTCTATCCTTCCTAATTGATTTTCAAATCTAAAACCCAGATTTGCAACCTGTAGGTCTTCTCCAATGTTCTCCAAGGCTTGATGACAACTTTGACAACTTTGAGCTCTTGACAACTTTTCTCCAATCTTTCCCTTTAGGAAATTTGCAACCTAGAACTATAAATCAAACACAAAGGAGAGGGATAAATGTTGTTGGAATAGTGAATAGGGGTTTTCCTTGGTCAAACCCCTTGTTGGTAATTAAACCTTGAAATAGAATGGAATATGAATGGAGAATGGTGAATGAACAAACTGAAATGTTACAACTCACCAAACCCTAGCAATAAAGTACTACAAATATGCTTGAGATGACTACAATGGGTGTGGAATTTGACTCTTACTTGAATGATGTTGATCTTGAATGAAACACTTGCTTGAATCACAATACCCTAGATCACAATTGTTAGCACAATAACAAACATGATGCATGAAATCTTTGACATGATGATTGGCATTTCAATGCTACTCTAAAATGCTTGATAATCTACCCTTGAATGTTGTTGAAGACACTTGAATGATCTAGTGAACTCAAACTTGCTATAGGGATCACTTGATTGCTTGTTAGGTTAAAATGAGGGAAATAAACTTGTATTTATACTCAATTGTGTAAGAATTCCCAAAATTACAACATTACAAGCCAACATCAGATCTAGGAGAATAAAATATCACTAGAAATTTGAATTAATTTTGATGTTGTGTCATGCAGGACTCATTCACCCAAGGTGGCGAATGAGCCCCACTAGGCTTAATTTTTGGGACCAAAATTAAAAATGCTTAGAAGGGTGTTAAACCAGGTTTGAGATGAAAAGATTCAAGTGGGATCCATTCACCCAAGGTGGTGAATGATTCCTAGATCACTAAATCTAGGCCATTCAAACTTGAAACACCTGAATTATGATTGGCTAATGATTGGTGTCAAGATTATCCTTGAAAATATGCATTAAATGAGGCTTGTGGATGCAAAATAGGGAAAATTAAAGCATTAGAAATCCCAATTATTAATGACAAGCCTAGAAATGTGTGAAAGTGTGTTACAACACTTTACAACACTTAAAATAAGGCAACGTTAAGATTAAAAGAGATGTTTATTAGGTGTAATTAATTAATAAGACCTTAGAAAAGTGTGAAAGTGAGTTAGAACTCTCGAAAACACTTTAGCCAAGTGACATTCAAATCCACTAGTTCAAAAGGGCCCAAGACCTAATGTGAATGTGTCAACCACATTACAACACTAAATCAACGTAACATTAAGCTCAAATTCACAAGGAGGACCCAAAAAAGTGTGAAAATGTCTCCGATGACATTTTTTGACACTACATAGATATAGGTTGAATTTCCAAACAATTGGTATTAAAACCTATATATTTCTCATCATTTGGCATTAGAGCTTAAGGTGAGTTTGGTTATGAGTATTCCTTTTATTTTTGATTTATTAGTCTAGAAAGCTTGCAAGATCTTGTTAGAAGGAATTAAAGGTTTTTGGAAGGCTTGTGGGGCTACAATGCATGTTCTATTAGTTAACTTTGTTTTGTAGATTGGGGAGATTGTAAGCCATGGATATTGTTGTTCATAGTTGTTGTCATTGATGTCAAAACTGATTGTTTTTTGTTATCAATTTCAACACTTGAGAAGATTGGTGTGAGATTGTTGGCAGTTGGTTGTCATGCTTGGGAGTTTGTTGGAATTAACTTTCGTACTAATTTCCTTGCTATAGTTGGAATTGGTTGTCAATATTGACAACTTTCAGTATGGGCTAACATTGATGTATGGAAGGGTTACATAAGTTCATGGTTGGATGACACTTGAGGAGATTGTTGATTGTTGGTTGTCATTAGATGTCATGCCTTATTTTATGGTTGTTGAAGCTCATGGTTGGATGAAACTTGAGGAGATTATTGAATGTTGGTTTTCATTGGATATCATGCCTTATCTAATGGTTGTTGAAGTTCATGGTTGGATGTCATGCCTTGTTTCATGCCAAGAAATTTTTTATATTGCACGATTGCTATTAGTAGATTTGTTTTTATAATAATATATTTAGATGATGATTAGAAGTATGACTAATAATGGAGAGATATTTCTAAAGGTCTATAGTATGTATTTTTCTCTCTCCTAATGTTCTGAATGAATTATGTGTTGTTGAAAGAAAGATTTTGCCTCTGTAGGGTACTTAAGTGTTTCTAGTTCAGGAAGCCACATTGAAGTTTGTCTACGAGAGTGCTCCACATTCTTCTGTTGTTGAAGTTTTGGTCTTGTGGTTTGGGATTCAATTTTAGTGCTCTATGGACATTGCACTCTAATGTTTTTAGGTCATCGTGTTGTTGAGGAGAGTTTTTTGAATTGTAGAAGGTTGGTAGTGTTGTTGGTTGTCTAGAATAGTTTGAGAAATGCTCCACATTTATCTGTATTGATGTGTCAGCTCCTATGGCTTGGTGAAATTTCTCTCAATTTATGTGTTATGTATTAGTTCTAAATTCATGTGATGAAGTGGTCCATAAGTTAATATTTTAATGTTATATCTTCTAGTTATGAGTTCTAGCACTTCCTAAATGGAGTATTATGTTCTTGTTTGGTTTTTGGTGGTCTCTAGTTGCATGACAACATGAAAGAAGGGTATATAATTGTTATTGTATGTTCATGGAACATCCCCATGTGATCTATATGTTGTTATTTGGTTACTTTGGTGCTCCATTGGGTCTTGAGTTGGCTTCATTGGTTATTTGTAGATATTTGGCCAATAGGGCTTGTTCTTTTGCTTGCAATACATGTTTGGGGGTTTGCACCAATAATTGAAGATGCACTAAGTTATAATTGAGTCTTGACCTATCTTGGTTAGAAGCACCTTAAGAAATTTCAATTGGAAGAATGATTTTGAACTGATAGGTTATGTGCTTCATGTTTCATCTACATGTCTCCTTTGATGTGACTCAGATTGTTGTGTGCTAGCGTATGAATTGTTGTGGATCATTAGAAGATGCAATAAGTTTTCTTTTATCCTCTCTATCTTCGGGATATGAACACATAGATGGTTGAATTTTTGAATTCCTTATTTATCTTCTTCTTGATCGACCTAATGGAAGTTTTGAAATGCAATATCAATTTAGATGCAACATGATGAAAGTGTGTACAAGTGTGAATACATGTTTGTACGAATTGTATTGAATATCTGATTGAGATAGTGCAAAAGTGTGTGAAAGGAAAGGTTAATTGTTCCTTAATACCTCAATCAATAGAGTGAATTGCTAACAAACATTGTAATCCCTTATAAATTTTATGTATCCTACTCTAAGATAGTGAATCTCATTAGGGGTATGTGCAGGATCATGATGGGCCAAAAAGTGGCAACATGATGGGTATTTGTAGGGTATGTGGCTGGCAACTTTTTTTTAACCCAAAATTGATGAAATAAAAAGGGTTTTTAAAGGAGATTCTCAACTTTCCACCAATATAAATTATGCTTTACTTTGAATTTAATAAATAATTATTATTCATTTTCTATTTGAATTATGACTAAAGTCCTAATTGATAGGCTAATTGAAAAACATCTATAGCTTTCAAAGGGTATCACATTTTTGGAATCGAAAACATGTATCACATTCTATGTTTCACATACTATAGGATTAAAAAAAGAAAAATTGAATTTCATGACATTTTGACCAAGTTAAGGTGGTCAAACATACAAGTTTTTATACTTTTTAAAAGTTGTAATAAAAAAATCATAATTAATTATTTACTTGGAAAAAAATAACAAAAAAATATGCATCACATCTAGACATGAGTCTTCTACTTATGTCTGAAATATTGTAAAAAAATATTATCATTTTATTGTGGTTAGGGTGGTCAGACAAACACCTACTTATTTTTTCCCTGAAATTTAAGTACTACTGAATTGAAATTTCAAATTTTCACTAAATAATTTTATTTTTTTTAAAAAGACCTAATAGTTTAGAAACTACATTCATTTTTCTACAAATTATATTGTTGCATATTTTTGAAATAATATACATAACTTATTCAAATTTTTACATCAAGTTTCCTAACTCTTATTTTTATGATTTTTTTGCCACTTAAGGTCCTATTTTTTCCATGATGATCTTGCACATACCCTTGGGTCCTCTATATCTTGCTCCTGGAGTTGGTTGGTACTTCAAAGTTGTAAGCCTTTTATATCTTGCTCTAAGGAAATGGGCCTTCTTTTATGTCTTTTTCGCAGTGAGCCTTTTATATTGTGAGTTAACTCTCACCATGGTTTTTCCCTCATTGGGTTTTGCATGTAAATCTGGTGTTCTCCTTGTCCATGTGTATGTTTTTAGTTTCTTTCTCACTACTTTTGATCTGATTACAATTAGAACTGATATATCTTTCATTATTGAGTATTGTCGATCATATTGAGGCTTGAAATTACTATATATGATTAAGGGTTCTAGTTGTGATAAGATGACTGGATTGTGTTGAAAGTTTCAAGGTTTGAAAGGGATTAAGTTTTTATTTAGACTAACTCACCCCACTCTCAATCTCTAGGTGTGTTCAATAATTGATATCAGAGCCAAGTTCCTCTGAAGAAGCCTAATAGATTGAGGTAAAGATCTAGGATGGCACATGATGGTTCATACAAGGGTCCTAGGTTTGATGGGACTAATTATGCTTTCTAGAAATCGAGAATGGAAGGACACGTAAACTCCCTAGGGTTTTGTGTATGAAAATAAGTTGAAGATGGTTATACTACTCCTACTACTCCTTCAATTGATCTTGCTAAAAATTAGACTATATGAATGCATTGCCAAAGCTAAAAATGCTCTCTTATGTGGATTGGAAGATTCTGAGCTTTTGAAGGTGATGAATTGTAGCTTTGTTAAGGATTTCTAGAAAAATATTGAAAAAATCAATGAACATGATACAAAAGTGAAGAAATCAAAGATGCAAATCTTTAAAAGTGTATTTGAGACTCTAAAGATGATAGAGAACAAAAAAATTGCAAGTTACATGCTCTAGGTACAAGAAGTTGTCTATGACATCACTGTTCTTGGTGGATAAGTAAAATAAATTAAGAGTGTGAAGAAGGTTATGAGGTGTCTCCCTAAAACTTATAGTCATTAGGTGTTTTCCATTAAGGAATCTCAAGACTTAGATCAATACTTTGTTGATGAAATGTTTGGTTCTCTTACTACCTTTGAAATGAGAGAGTTTGATCAAGATGTTCCAAAAAGGAAAGCTGCATTCAAAGCCAATAAAAATATTGAAGATGAAGCTTGTGATCAAAATGATGACCTTGATGAAGTTGAAGCTAACTTGGTGAGAAGATTTAAGAAATGCATTGGCAAGTTTAAAGGAAAGTTACCTTTCCAATGTTTCAATTATGGAAGGATTGGTAATTTTGCATCTAAATTTCCTTCAAAAGAGTCAGATGATTGAAATAAAAGAGATAAGGTTAAAAATGGTCTCTATTCTAAAGAAAGTAGTGTTTCATCTAAAGATGAGGGAGAATGATTCAAATGATGAAACTCTTTTTAAGGTCTTCAATACTACTGACAAAAAGTTTAATGTTAAGAAATATAAGGATTTTGGCTCCTTGATTGATGAAGACATGTTCTCTTTTGATATAGATCTAGAATCAATGGAACCTAAAGGTTGGGACTTCAATTTAGATGAGTGGGATATAAGTTTTGAAGGAAGAATTCAATTTTCTCTGAATAACCTTAATGAAGAAAACCTGCACTAGATATCATAAACATGAGAATTTTATTAAAGGATCAAAGGAAGAAACTGACAAGTTGAAAGCCAGAGTAGACTTGAAGGTGCAATCAAATTAAAAAGGACATAAGGTATGATCTCTAATTTTAAAGTAAAAGTTGAAGAAGGTAAGGGGATTAAGATTGCTTGAATGTTAACCTCAATAACAAGGCTATTGAATGCTTAAAACTTGAAGAGGAGATTGTCACTCTAAAACATGAGTTAAAAAAGAAAAAATATAAAAAAAAATTAGAGAAGAAAAGTATAATTTTGATAGCTCCAAATCAAATGAAAATCCTGAGACAAAGGAGGATAAAGCCTACAATGGAGATCCTAGGGTGCTGCCACAATAATGGGTTACACTTTTTGGGACATCCTAATTTTTGCCTAAAATCACATATTTTTAGAAAATACAATGATTTATGACTTTAAAGGTTCCATTTAAATTATTTTAATTAAAGAGGGATTGATCAAACCCCCTTAGATCAAACCCCTTTGGATATAACCTTGTTATATTTAAACCATACCTATAATTGAGTCTCCTCTACACCTATCAAAATGCTGATAAAAAACCACTTTTGATTTACCTTTTGGGTGATCAAATGAATTCATTTAAAATTTATGCTTTGTAAACCTATAGCCCTTATTATAAGCTTCCTAAAAAGTATAATTTTAAATATGTTTAATTTGATTATTATATTTATTTTTTATTTCTTATGAATGTAGGATTTTCAATGAACATCAAGTTCTTTATTTCACACATACGAAAAAATAGAAAAATAGAGAAAAAAATTCTAAAAAATACATGTACCCTAGGTATTGATGTCCTTATTCCAACAAAAAAAGAATAAGTTAATTCAAATGAATACAAAAAAATTTATGCGCCGAAGTACACCTCTGTCCAAATTATAATTACGCTAACTTGGAAAATTAATTAAAAAAAAATATGTAACAAAAATTATGAAAAAATATCCATCCCCTAGATATTGGTGTGAAAAATTTGTATTTTAAAAATTAGAATTGTATCCTATCTATAAAAAAAAGTTATGTGGGCCGAAGTAAACATCACTTTTTAAAAATGTTGATTAGTAGAAAAAATAAGTTATTAAAAATTGCATAAAATGATTCACAATTTATTTTTTTATTTTTTAAAAAAATTATAATTAGAATCTACACAATATATCTAACAAATAACTAGTTTGATTCATCTTCAAAACCTTAATGGTTTAGCTACTATAGGTGTAAGAAAGTGAATGTCTGGTGAAAAATCTTGATTTTAATGTCAAGTTTGGCCAAAAATTGTAACCCATTATTGTGGGATCACCGCCTAAGAAGAATGGCTTTGGTGATGCAAAGACTATTCAAAATTGCAAGAAAGAAGATGGATCCAATTTTTGTTGGAAGAAAAATGGATCTAGAAGTCCTCCATCTGCAAGACAACATGGGTGATCCCATAATAGTGGTTTATAATTTTTGGCCAAACTGGACACTCAAATTATTATTTTTAACTAAATCTTCACATTCGGGCACCTATAGCGGCTAAACCGTGAGGAATTTGAAGATGGTGCAAACTAAAGTCTCATAAAATTTTGTCTGTAGATTCTAAAAATATTTTTTTCAAAATTTTTGGAATCAAACTGCACTTCTTTTTCCATCTCCCACGAAAATTAATTTTTTTCAGAAAACAACATTTTTAAAAAGTGACGCACACCGTATAACGCATAAATTTTTTTCCATGAAGGATAAAATTCTAATTCTTTCAAATTTAGATTTTTAGCTATGATATCTAGTGCTTCCACTTGGTTAGATAGTTTTTTATTGAATTATTTTTCCTTAATTAAGTTTCAAAGTCAAACAAATTACAATTTAGACATAGCGCGACCGTATAACGCGTAACTTTTATTGTATATGTCAAAATTTAATTTAATTTTTTTTGTTGGATCAAGGACTTCAATATCTGGTGCACTCATATTTTTCAATTTTTTTTTTTGATAATCTTCTATTTTTCAACATGTGAAGAGCAAAGAAATTCATTTTCGATGAAAAACCCATGTTTAATAAAACTTAAAAAACAAATACATAACAAAACCAAAACATATTAAAATTATATTCATTGGATAGCTTGTTCTAAGGAATACCATAATCATTTGAAATAAATTTTAAATGAATTCATTTGATCCCCCAAAAGCTAAATCAAAAGTGATTTTTTATCAGCATTTTGATAGGTGTAAAGGAAACTCATTTATAGGTATGGTTTAAAGCTAGCGAGGTTCTATCCAAGGGGGTTTGATCTAAGGTGATTTGATCAACCCCTCTTCAATTGGAATCCTTAAAATGGAACTTTTTAAGGTTTAAATCACTATATTTTCTAAAAATATGTGATTTCAGCTAAAATTCGTTCCTCTCAGGAATTGTAAACCACTATTATGACAGCACCCACATGCTCCTACCATGTTCAATCAATCCTTTCAAAGTGTGGACAAATATTTTCGCACCCTAATGCTTTCTAACACTTTTAGGGTTTTTCACCTAAAAGGAGAGAGGTAGGAAAAAATGTGAATGTCCCCACTCAAAAATACTGCAAACATGAATGGAATATGCATGAATACAATGTCTAAATGTAGAAAATTGGTGAAAGATACTGATTATTAAATGAAAACTAAAGAAATGCACCTTGTTTGAAAACATAGTGATGTATACAAAAAGACCTAGAAATGTAAACAAACAATAATAGAAATGAATGAAACTAAAGAGGTGCATCTGGAAATATGTTGTAGACTAGAATGGAGACTAGAAATGTTGTTGATGCTGAAATTTTAGCCTACTCAAACACTTATGCCATTCTGGGCAACTTAGTCCTTGATTTGGAAAACTGTTCTGGAGCCCATTTCAGCCAAATGGGTATCCAAATCTACAAAAAACTCTAAAAAACATGTGCAATGGGACTAAGTCACTATTGTTGGTGACTTAGTCCACTTTGGATTTTTTGAAAATCTGAAAGTAGAAATGGAAGCCCTCGGTCTACACTTTCCGTTCCTCTAGGTGTTCGGTTTTGAAACTATCAAATTTGGGCATGTGAGTGACTTTTGTCTGGATATATTGACCTATTCAACAAGGAGATGTCTTCAACAAATTTTCCACTTATCCTTCAATGATTTTCGAACTTTCAAAATGCCTAAATCTATAAACACACAATGAAAGAGAAAGAAATGGTGAATGTTAGGGAATGGGGGTTTCCCTTGGGCAAACCCCTTTTTAGGTAATTAAACCAAAATGAAGAAATAATATAATGAAGCATGAAATAATGGAACTAGAGACTTGCCATGATGATAGATCTTGATTTTATATAGTAAAAGATGAAGAATCTACCCTTGAATTTCTTAGAAAGATATCTTGATGATTTACAATGCTAAAACCCTACCTTGCTTGACTTGAGATGGAAGATGAATGACAAATGATTTATGAATTAGGGTTTAGAAGCTTGTATTTATAGGTGGTCCACCTAATTTTCCCGTTAATTTGATCCCCAACGTCGACATGAAAGAAAAATAAACTTAAAATCCAATTTTTCCTGCCTGGACCTCAAAAGTAGTCCAAATGGGACTAAGTTGCCAAGTTGGGAAACTTAGTCCCACCTAGATGGGACTAATTCACCCAGATGGGTGACTTGGTCCCACAGGGGCTCTTTTGCCAACTGTATTTTTGGGGAATGAAGAATTCTAGTTTTTATGATGGTTTTATTAGGTCTTTGATCAAATTAAGCCTTGGGATACATATGGGGCCATAGGGGCCTATTAATGATAATTTAAAGGGTAATTAGGGCTAGGGTCACAAAGTTCAATGTGAAAGTGTGATTAAATACACTTTACATCATTAAAATGAGGTCCACATAGCCTAGAAAGGTGCAACATCCAATGTGAATGTGTAAGACACATTACAACACTAGATTAGAAGTTTAGTTTACAATCTTTGTAGACTTGTGTGAATATGTAATTTTGAATACATTTTATAACATTGAATTAGGGAAAAAATAGGTCCATTAAGTCTAGAGAAGTGTGAAATTCTTTTACAACACTTCACAAAACCTTTAAAAGACATCGATAAATGTTTTTTATTCAATTTGCAAGGGTTCAAGACCTAGTATGGATGTGTAAAACACCTCACAAAACTAATCCGATGTCTTATTAAGTCCAATTTATCATCAATTAATCCCAAATCAAACAAGGAAAATGGGATACTTTTTTCTTGTCCATAGTTAGCCCCTACTTTAGTGAGAGGATGAACTTGCTTCAAACTCACACTAAAGTAGACATTCAAGAAGGGTCCAATCATAACAATGTGGATGACAAAGGATGACAAAGATCAAGGCAATAGTCAAGCCCCCAAGATCCATGATCTTAAGTCAAACTGACATAAGCAAAAGATGACATGCATAAGGGGCAGCAAAACAAGACATGCTATCATGCAATTGAAAGAACTAGAAGGAAGAGAAAAGTGAAAATGAAAAGGTGGATCAAGATTTGACCATTTTCCCAACATGTTGTGGGTAAGATCTATGTTGTTTTTCCAAAAAGCATACTCACTTTGAGTCAATGACACTCTTGGCTATTTTTCGGGTGAGAAGTCATAAAAGGTGAGACACATATGACCGATATGTCCTCACACACACTCGAGTGGCTATTGGGAAATTCATGCCTCAGAATGGGCTTCCCACTCAGACAATACCAAAATTATACCTCCTAATAACTTTAATAAAGTGCCACAATGAAAATGATTTTTAAGCTCTATGAGGCAAGCAAAACTTCGTATGCTTGAAACTCATAGACTTGTAAATGAAAAATGGTACACAATCAATGTTCAAAGGGATTTTTCTTAGTTCATGCAAGGTATCATCTTAGGGAACATCATGATTAATGTCTCCAAGAGAGGAAAAATAAAATGGTCGCATCTTGTTTCCAAGAGAGGACAAGTGCAAGGGTCTCATCCTGGGCAACATTGTGCCTAATATTTCCAAGAGAGGAAATCACAATAAAAAGAAAATTGCACAATGAAATATGAGTGGCAATGTATTCCCCCAATTTAAAGCAGTTGCTAACACCATTACTATGAGAAAGTGCTTTAATAAAGTAGAAGAGGATATGAGAGCTTATTCAGAAAGCCCTCTGCCAAGTCATATGTTTTCAATAAGCTATGTCATGAAAAAGGTAGTATGTCACATACGAGCCAACTTAAGGCATGTCTTCCACATCCCAAGCTTTCTCTTATATGTTCATGAAAGGTTAACAATTAGCCAAAAGAGACATCGATAAGTGACATACGAGGACAAGGCTACCTAACTGCTTGCCCCGACTTAGTGCAAGACAAGGATGAGCCAAAATGATTGATGAAATGCATTCTAGAGTGAAAATTAGTATCAATTAGAGGAATGGGGTGCCCCCACATAAGGAGGAGCACCTAACTCCTTAAGATGTTGGATTTTATTACTCAAAGCCTTACATTCATTAGTAGAATGACTGTGGACTCTATGATAGGAACAAGATGAAGTCTTGTAATAGAATTTCTTTTGAAATCTTGGAGGAAGGGATATCAAGTGATCTTGGAGGAGTCTGGAAAAGATACCCTCTTGATCAATGGTAGAAGGTGTTCTTTTATTATGTGACAAATATATCTCTTGCTTAGAGGTCATACCTACACAAGACTCTTTAGATTGCGAGATTTTGTTCTCTCCTTTGTAGGAGGGTATAAAATCTAATGAACTCAAGTCATTAGTGTTTTGTAAGATGACATTGACATTGAGTGAAGATTTCTTTGTTTGTTTCTGTATATCTTGATATTTTATGCTACTCTAAATGTGTGAATCTAACTAAGAAACATGAAAGACAAAACACCAAGGACACCTCAAGATTAGCCAAAAGAGAGTTACAACGAAAAGGAATGCAAATAAAATGAAACACAAACACTTTTACCTCCCTTGTTGTTGAAACTTCTTTGATTGGCCCTTGCTTAGATTGGTTGTGTGCTCCTTAGATGGTAGATTGAATGACTAAAATGCAAGATTCTATAGGCAAGATGACTAGCAAAGATGATTAATTGATTGCAAATGCTTGAGGATTCAAATGGACAGCATGTAGGTATGGAAGTGAAAAGTGTTGCAAAATAACAGCATAAGGGTGCTCAAATCTAAAGTGTTGTGGAAATGCCCTTGAGGAGGGGGTATTTATAGAGGAATTTGAATTCTCTAGAGAATTCAAGGGTCAAGATTGCTCCAACAAGGCCAAGATGAAGGGCTATGGTGGGTTGAAAACCCACAAGCCCTCACATCTTGACATGTGGAGGGGTGAATGGACAAGAGGATATGAGGTGGAGATGAGTTGTCAAGAGGGTACATGAGGTGGAGGAAGTACAAGTACCTTGCAAGTACATTGGGAGATGGGAAGAATCTTGGGTGAATAAAAAGTGAATTTTAAATTCACAATGATTGGAAGAATCTAGAGGGTAAAAGGTGGGCTCCAAAAAGGTGGGACTTGGTCACATGTGAAGATTGTGACAAGTCCAAGGTTGGTCACATGTGGTGATTGTGACAAGTCCAAGGTTCTAGAAGCCTTGGAAGGATGGAATGTGAATTAAAAATTCACATATAAAGGAGGGGAATCTAGGACAAATAAAAAGGAATTAAAAATTCCTTGGAGAATGATTAGGCTTAATTGTCAATAATTAAAAAGATAATTAGGGGCTAATTAGGGATTAAAAGCCAACTTGCAAAAAGTTGGAGGATGTGACACATCCTAATCAAGGATTAAGCATGTGCACATCCTTAATGAAGAAATTAGGAAAATGGATTAGGATTAGATGAAAATGACATGTGAGGAATTTATTTAATATTTATTTGATGAAAAGAGGATTAAGGAGGGTAAGGTATTTAATTATTAATTAAATACCTTGGGGATTTAATTATTAATTAAATACCTTAGGGATTTAATTATTAATTAAATACCTTAGGGATTTAATTATTAATTAAATACCTTAGGGATTTAGCAGAATTAAAGATATTAATTAAATAATAGTAATATTATTTAATTAACTAGGCTAAGAGGATGTTTAGACGAAAAGTGATAAATTTGGATAAATTAAGTGTCCAAATTTGGATGTCTACATTTTTCCCCTCTTTGAGATGGTGTTATGAAGTAGCATCATTTCAAAGAATATTAAAATATAGAACCTAGAAGAAGATGGTTAGATTGGAACAGATGCCCCAGTCATCAAAGGGATGACTAGGAAGGAAGACGATGGGGGTAAAGATGAAGAGTTAGGGATGAAGGATGCCCCCTCGAGAGGACATGCGGGTTCAAGAGAACACGGGTGGGCTCTCGAAATAGATGATGTGATGCAAGGGGAGATGAGGAAGATGATGCAAGGTGATGGGGAAGAGAGTAAGTGACATGGAAATGGGTGAAGCACAAATGGATTGGAGGACAAAAGGTGATGCTGCCCCAGTCAAGGTATAAGTCAAAATGGGTTGATGATGGATGGAGGGTAGTCAATGAGGGAATTAAAGATCCCAAGACAACATGAGGATAGGGAAGGATACATCCCACTGAGTGGTATTGATGAGGGAAGGATACATCCCAAAACACCACTAAAGGATAGGGAAGAATACCTCCCGATGATGATGATGAAAGTGTTGTTGATGAGGGAAGGATACATCCCAAAACAACACCAAAAGGATAGTGAATGACACTAATGGATGATGATGATGATGGGTCAAGGCTGATAACAAGACTGAGAAGTAGACCAAAGATATGGTTAGATGATTCGGGCTAAGTGGAATGGATGGAGATTGGATAGAGATAAGGATGAAGGATGAATGATGGATGGATGGGGGGATACATGCAAGACGATAGAATGGAGAACGAGATGCAATTCTAAATGCAATTTATCATCTTTGGAGCACTGGTTTTTGCTATAGCATCAAACACAAGACACCAGGGTATGAAGAACCAAGGCGTAATTGTGTCTAATGCATCAAATAAACATAACAGACAAGAAGGCTATCCCAACACCCCAAGGTCAGAAAGATCTTGGTCGGGCCAGGTATTGAGATAACCACAAGCACAAAAGGATGCCCCAGCATAACACAAGACCTCAGGGATCTTGGTGGGTACTACGTGGGACAACCAAGAAGACACAAATAGACATAAAAAGATCAAGATATGTCCCTATGTTGACCAATCAAAACACACCATAATATGATGGATTATGGCGGTCTTGACAAGTGATGATAGGGAGCTCAAATGATAAACAAAAGCCAAAAGCATCAAAAGATCACAATCAATTTCAAACGTCCATTGCCATAGGATCAAGGAGATGGATGGGATTGATGAGGTCTGTTAGGAAGGATGCATCCTGTTGAGACCAAAGATGATGGATATTAAAAGATCGTTATGACGCGGGATGTTCAAAATCGATTGGATTTCATGATACAAGTGGATATCATTTGTAAAGAACTGGCTAGATAAGGGCATAGCTTGATGACACGACACAAGGGAGACAAGACACAACCTAAAGACCTAGGGGCTCGGGGGCCGATCAAAGATTGGCCTTGCCTACGAGAAAGCGCAGAGCCCTCGTAGTTCGATGAAATGTGGATGACTAACCAAGATGGAGACATTGATGGATGGTAAAGACGGGACAGACAATAGGAACAAGAGTTGAAGACTGATGATGGAACCCCGGGGGCGGATCAAATGATCGACCTTGCCTACGTGAAAGCGCAGGGGCCACGTAGTTCGACTAAAGACCGACAACAAATGATGGATGAAAGAGGATGAGATGACCCTAGATAAGGGGATAAAATGATTGGACCGACACGATGGGACAAGATAGATGAATGATGAAGTGATAAGATAAATGATGTTGGACGATAGTGACTATAGAAAGCTCAGGGATGGGATAGTTAGCCAAATCATCAAAGATGAAGTGGGCAAATGACATGCCATATAGATGAATGGTGAAATGATGAATGATGAGATAGAAAAAAAAGTGCAAAGGAAGCAAAAGTGATGATGATAAGATGGATGACATTGGATTGCATGGGGTAAAGCCTATAGCTAGATACCAATGACAAGGGATTAGGAGATGGGATGAGGGGGGAGGATGGGGGGAGGAAAAAGGATTGTTTGGGGGGATTGGATAGAGGGATAAGGATTTGGGATGAGGAAAAGGTTCGATGAAGTGTTGAGATGATAGGAGGTTCGATGAAGTGTTGAGAAAATAGATGAATAGTTACATGAAATGAGTGAATAGATTGATTAGAATAGATGAATGGGACAAAATTGAAGAAGATGGAGGGAGGGATCTTAAGACGTTGTTGCAGATGGATGAAAGCCCAGATTAGGGGTTTGGCTAAGCTCAGATTGGGATAAGATTAAAGCTCAAATGAGGATTGGATCGAAGACTAGAATGATTGAAGGATAGGATTGAATTGATTCTACACCGAGTTCCGGGGCTTTAAGGGATGTAAGGTGTTGACAAGCAGATTTTTCCAAATTTGGTAATTTTCAAAAATTGTCAAATTTTGCCATTTTAGGAAACTTCATGGTCGTATGTTTGAGAGTCCGAATTTTTTCCAAGAAATACCCATTGGTGAGATAGGATGAATTGCCAACTAACATCCCAGATTCGAGATATGCACATTGAGTTATGAGCAAAACTTTTTTTTCAAAAAACACTAAATTAGGATTTTGGGGGTCAAGATGAAACTTTGAGGCCCCAAAAATGGGTCAAAACGGAGTCCAACCAATTTTTATAAAACTGGTTGGGAATCCACTCGTTAGCTCAAAACGCAACCACCCGTCAAATTTCAGCTCAAACGGACACCGAGTCAAAAGTTATGGCCTCCGGAAGTGTTAGGGTAAAAATCAAAATTTAATTTTGAAAAATCGAAGACATGGGTTTTGTTCGCGGAGGAAAATGAGGAACTGGGTCGAAATTAGTTTAGAAAAAAAAGTCCAATTTTAGCGGGAAATTGTGGGGGATGGGAAAAAATAAAATGGGTTGTTTAAAAAAAAAAAATAAAAA
>VDFB02270651.1:498458082-498501326 GCA_007258455.2 Sequoia sempervirens
AGCAGAGTTACGGGCACAGGCTCTCCAGAGAGATAGAGATGCAGCAGAGGTGCGGGTGCAGGTTCTACAGGCTGAGGTGGATGCAGCGAGGACATGTGTTCCGACAGGTCATGGTGTGAGTGGGATGCCAGGGGCGGATGTGCAGGTTGTGGCAGGAGAGAGAGATCGTCTGCAGGCAGAGCTGGCACAGAGTCGGTTAGCTCAGGAGGCGTGGGAGCTGGAGAGGAGGGCTATCACCAGGGACCGAGACAGGTATCGACAGGAGCGGAATTCCGCTCGGATACAGGTTGCAGAGCGAGAGGAGAATGCGAGAGAGGCAGGATTTTGGATGGCCGCCTACTACCATGCAGTTCCAGACCCATCTCAGCGGTTATTCCGGTATACCAGGCAGACACCCCAGATGCCAGCGCCATCCCAGTCATTGGGGACACGGACACGCGGTTTTAGCGATTCACCAGGTGTTTCACCCAGCAGAGGAGCAGGACCTGAGTCTCCACAGAGATCAGACGTGGGGAGCTCATTTGGGAGGTGACAGATTACTGAGTTTTTTGACAGATGCATGATGGACTGTATAGGATGTATTGACAGAGATCAGAGATGTTTGATATCTCTGGATTTTGTACTTTTTCATATGAGGGATATATATATATATGTATGATGGTCATGGGATATATGTGATGGTATTTTGATATGAGACAGTTCTTATTGACACCATGTAGTATGTTTTTGTTTATGATGGATGATTATATGCATGCGTATATGGTACTATATGTTTACATGGATGGATGTTCTCATGTGTTGGTTTATTCATGTTCTATGATATGAGATGTTCATGTGGGTGAAGAGATGTATATATGGATAATGGATAATTTCACTTGTGCTTATGCATTTTGATTTATTGAAATGTTTATGTGGATGATAGGGATTATGCACTTATGTAATGAATGTTGTTGTGGATGCGAATGGTGATGTATATGTGTACTTATGGGATTCATGATGGTTTGCATGCCTAGTTGACTTATTTATCATGTATGTATGATGGATTTTTATATGAACTTTGTATATATATGCCATATATTATGTATCTAACACTTTGTGATGCAGGTGATGATGTATGTATGGATCTAACTTATGGTGATGCAGGTAGCGATGGATATATGGTCCTAGCACTTGATGTAGGTAACACACGGCCATAAATGTCGATAAGAACTGTCATGGTAATGAAAGGTGGGTATGGAGGAACGGTGAAGGTGGATGTCATTTGGCATCTGTCAAAAAGTATCAGTATCCTGAGAAGAATGGAAAAAGGGGGAGAATATTTGCACAACCAAAAACCATAGGGCGAGTGTGAATGCAATGATTATGAAAAATGCAATCCTAATTCAATTTATCATCTTTGGAGCACTGGATTTTGCTATAGCATAAGACACGATACACCAAGGTATAGAGGACCGAGGTAAATTAGTGTCTAATGCATGAGACAAACACGCCAGACAAGAAGGCTATCCCAATACCCCAAAGTCTTGAAAGGAAGACTTTAGTTGGGCCCAGTATTGGGATAACCGCAAAGACAGAAGGATGCCCCAACATAACACAAGACCTCGGGGATCTTGGTGGGTACTATGTGGGACAACCAAGAAGACACAAACAAATAAAAGATCAAGATATGCCCCTATGTGGACTAGTCAAAACACGCCATAATATGATGGATCATGGTGGCCTTGACAAGTGATTATAGGGAGCTCAAATGATAAACGAAAACCAAAAGTATCAAAAGATAACAATCAATTTCAAATGTCCATTGCCATAGGATCAAGGGGATGGATGGGATTGACGAGGCCTGTTAGGAAGGATGTATCCTGTTAAGACCTATGCTGGATGCTAAGCGAAAAGATCGATATGATAAAGGATATTTAAAATTGATCGGATTTATTGATACAAGTGGGTCTTGTTTGTTAAGAACTAGCGAGATAAAGGCATAGCTTGATGACACCACACAAGGGAGACAAGACATAGGACTGACAAAACCTAAAGACCTAGGGGCTCGGGGGCCGATCAAAGATTAGCCTTGCCTACGTGAAAGCGCAGAGCCCTCGTAGTTCACGGAAAATGACCATGGATAAAGCGGAAAGAGGACAATGAGGACCGATGATGGACATAAGACGTGATTGACAAATGCCCCGGGGGAGGATCGAATGACCAACCTTGCCTACGTGAAAGCGCAGGGGCAACGTAGTTCGACAAAAAGATGGAAGTGGGATGAGAGGATGAGATCAAGATGGAGACCGACACGATGGATGATCCTATATGATGACACGGACCGACGAACGAAAGACATAAGTTCAAAGTGGGACATAAGGAAGCTCAGGATGAGGGATAGGTGAAGTGAGCCGTCCAATGCTCAATCAATAAGTACCAAGCGGCCTAGATTGATGCTGGGGGGATGAAAGTGTGGATGATAACATAAAGTAACTAGGATACGAGGTAGATAATGATTAAGCCCTCTATGGATGACACCTGTTACCAGGTTTTCATCATCCATACTTATCCAAGGCGCCACCAAGGGGTGGTTTTCACCATAGGACGAATTTATTTCTCTTTACTATTTTTTGGATTTTATTTTTTTATTTTTTTGATTTTTTGATTTTTTGATTTTTTGATTTTTTTTGATTTTTTGATTTTTTTTAATTTTTTTTATTTTATTTTTTTGATTTTTTTGATTTTTTGATTTTTTTGACTTTTTGACTTTTTGACTTTTTGGATGTTATGCAAAAGGAGATGGGTAAGGACATGTGATAAGGATCAAGGTGTTAAGAGCCCATGTTCAAACCAACTATTGGATGTTGGTACAACCTTATGCAAGAGGATGAATTAGGGGGATTTGAGAGGGGAGATACATGGGATAATGGATGGGATGCTGCGAAGGGTATGGATGGAATGATGGGGTGGATATATGATGGGGAGATGCGTTCAGGACCAACATTGGCACATGTGGTGGTGGATGTGGAAAAATAATAGGATTAAGGGATGGAGAATGTGGGAATAATGGAGGAGATGGAATGGTGAATTTCGGGACATAGGGACCCAAGACAGATGTAGGAGATGAAAGGGGTGTATGATTAGCTTGTGGATTAGCGACTTTGGATGTTCTTACTGATTTTTCATGTGATGGCATTGCATCTTTTTTCTTTGGATCCACATGGTTTTGATTTCTTTTTGCTTTGTGGGCCTTTGCGGCGTACAAATTTGATTTGGATTTTGGATTTGATTTTTCTTTGCTTTAACATGTCTTTTAGAGGGGACATGGGAAGCTTTTGATTCATGTGGATGTTTAGATTGATGCATTTTTCCTTGAATAGCCAAAGTGCTCTTAGTAGCAATGGGATGGGTGTGAGGAGATGGAAGATGTGGAGGACACATAAATGGAGGGATGGAGGTAGGATTTTTAGGATGATATGTGGATGGATGATATACAGGTACGTGCCTTTGTTGATCCTGATCAGGGAACATGAGAGTAGGATAGTTATGATGGGCTAAATGGATAGGTGATGGATGGATGAAAGGATGGATAGGATGAGATGGAGGAGGTGATTTTGGGATATAGGGGCCCAAAATAGACGTAGGACCTGGGGGAAACATGGGCATGGTAGATGGAGGATTGGATATGATAGATGGAGGGATGTAAGGACCCAAAATGGATGGAGCAGATGAAGGAGGAAGATGGACGGTTGTTTTGAGATGATACGATAGAGGAGGAGGGATGGCCACATATGATCTGGTGGGATGATGGGAAGAGCCGATATTTCTTTTGGAAAAGGCTCGTTGAGGACTTCTAGAGGTTGTACCAACATCTTTGGATTGTGATTTGTGAGTAGTACATCCAAGACCTTGCAGATACAAATTTTCTTTAGCTTGGATGGGCTCTATAATACCTTGCTCATGAAGGCCTAAACCTTTGCCTTGATAGTTCATTCCCTTGAGTATTCGATCTAGGACAGGATTTTTGTTATTCTGAAAACATGATGCGAGTCCATTATTAGGTGGAAGAGGAGAGTTGGTGTATATGCTTTGTTTTTCTTCTGTGAGCAGACCACCATGAAGGAATGTGAGAGGACCAAGGGGATATGCAAGCAGTGCGGGGATAGCATTTTTAGCTGATGATGGGGGATCATGAGAAGGAGATGATGGGATAGCAACATTAGGAGAGGGAGTAGGGGCCATGATAGGATCTAGATTTGTGGTAGTAGGCTTATGCGATGGAGATGGAGATGGAGTAGTGGAAGTTTGAAGGACAAGGGGATCATGGGATGGAATGGATGGGGGACTGTGGTCTTGAGGTGGACTAGATGGGATGGTAGGATCTTGATCTAGAGAAGGGGATATGTTGGCATGCTTTGGATTAGACTCTTGGCATGACTCATATGTTTTCAATAAGCTATGTCATGAAAAAGGTAGTATGTCACATACGAGCCAACTTAAGGCATGTCTTCCACATCCCAAGCTTTCTCTTATATGTTCATGAAAGGTTAACAATTAGCCAAAAGAGACATCGATAAGTGACATACGAGGACAAGGCTACCTAACTGCTTGCCCCGACTTAGTGCAAGACAAGGATGAGCCAAAATGATTGATGAAATGCATTCTAGAGTGAAAATTAGTATCAATTAGAGGAATGGGGTGCCCCCACATAAGGAGGAGCACCTAACTCCTTAAGATGTTGGATTTTATTACTCAAAGCCTTACATTCATTAGTAGAATGACTGTGGACTCTATGATAGGAACAAGATGAAGTCTTGTAATAGAATTTCTTTTGAAATCTTGGAGGAAGGGATATCAAGTGATCTTGGAGGAGTCTGGAAAAGATACCCTCTTGATCAATGGTAGAAGGTGTTCTTTTATTATGTGACAAATATATCTCTTGCTTAGAGGTCATACCTACACAAGACTCTTTAGATTGCGATATTTTGTTCTCTCCTTTGTAGGAGGGTATAAAATCTAATGAACTCAAGTCATTAGTGTTTTGTAAGATGACATTGACATTGAGTGAAGATTTCTTTGTTTGTTTCTGTATACCTTGATATTTTATGCTACTCTAAATGTGTGAATCTAACTAAGAAACATGAAAGACAAAACACCAAGGACACCTCAAGATTAGCCAAAAGAGAGTTACAACGAAAAGGAATGCAAATAAAATGAAACACAAACACTTTTACCTCCCTTGTTGTTGAAACTTCTTTGATTGGCCCTTGCTTAGATTGGTTGTGTGCTCCTTAGATGGTAGATTGAATGACTAAAATGCAAGATTCTATAGGCAAGATGACTAGCAAAGATGATTAATTGATTGCAAATGCTTGAGGATTCAAATGGACAGCATGTAGGTATGGAAGTGAAAAGTGTTGCAAAATAACAGCATAAGGGTGCTCAAATCTAAAGTGTTGTGGAAATGCCCTTGAGGAGGGGGTATTTATAGAGAATTTGAATTCTCTAGAGAATTCAAGGTCAAGATTGATCCAACAAGGCCAAGATGAAGGGCTATGGTGGGTTGAAACCCACAAGCCCCTCACATCTTGACATGTGGAGGGGAATGGACAAGAGGATATGAGGTGGAGATGAGTTGTCAAGAGGGGTACATGAGGTGGAGGAAGTACAAGTACCTCAAGCACATTGGGAGATGGGAAGAATCTTGGTGAATAAAAGTGAATTTTAAATTCACAATGATTGGAAGAATCTAGAGGGTAAAAGGTGGGCTCCAAAAAGGTGGGACTTGGTCACATGTGAAGATTGTGACAAGTCCAAGGTTGGTCACATGTGGTGATTGTGACAAGTCCAAGGTTCTAGAAGCCTTGGAAGGATGGAATGTGAATTAAAAATTCACATATAAAGGAGGGGAATCTAGGACAAATAAAAAGGAATTAAAAATTCCTTGGAGAATGATTAGGTTTAATTAATCAATAATTAGAATATTAAATTAGGATTAAAAGCAACTTGCAAAAGTTGGAGGATGTGACACATCTTAATCAAGGATTAAGCATGTGCACATCCTTAATGAAGAGATTAGGAAATGGATTAGGATTAGATGAAAATGTATAGAGGAATTAAATAAATTTAATATTTATTTAATTTAATGAAAAAGAGGATTAAGGAGGGTAAGGTATTTAATTAATTAAATACCTTAGGGATTTAATTATTAATTAAATACCTTAGGGATTTAATTATTAATTAAATACCTTAGGGATTTAGCAGAATTAAAGATATTAATTAAATAATAGTAATATTATTTAATTAACTAGGCTAAGAGGATGTTTAGACGAAAAGTGATAAATTTGGATAAATTAAGTGTCCAAATTTGGATGTCTACAGTTTCATTTCTTGTAAAGGATAAAGGCCACTAGTTTCTATGAGTTCAAGATACACTGCTGAACATTAAAGTTGTTTTAGAAGGGTGTTTTGTGATAGTGTTGATGTTGAGAGAAGGCTTGGTGATTTCTATAAAAGGACAATAACCAAGACCATGAGTTGTATCTTGTGTGTTAGGCTCGATGGGGACCCAAATACCTTGTTCTCTAGTGCCACATCCTTTTCCACTATATCCAAGTTATTTCATAAGCTCATTACCTTTTCTGTAAAGCTTTTTCATTGCTTTTGAATCGTGTGGTTGTTCATGGTTAAGGTTGTCAGAGGTTGTTGTGTAATTTTCTTATTTGTCTAAAGTGGTTGAGGTGGATTCTTTCGAAGGGTTGTTCATGTTTTGTGTTGACTTACTACTTTGTCTTGTCCATTGTTAAAGTCATTGTGTATGATCTTGTATTCTCCCATGAATGTTGGTGTGAAATCTAAGGAACCCCAATCATCTTCAGATAGCTTTGTGATCTCATCTTTGGTTTTTTGTTTCACGAGTTCAACTTGCATAGTTGGTTTTAGGGTTTTCAAGGAATTATCTTTGTGTTTCTCAAGTTGTAAGACACTATAAGGCTCAGGATCAGTGTCAAGTGTGTACACTTTGTTGTTGTATATGTTTTTCATTTTACGATGAAGAGTAGAAGGCACCCCATTCATTGCATGAATCCACGGTCTACCTAAGAGAATATTACATGAAATTTCATGAGGCATAACATGGATTGGTGTTTCCAATGTGGCCTTCTCAATTGTAAGAGGTAAAGTGATCACCCCAAGCAGTTTCTTTTTGACATGGTCAAATCCCTTAAGAGATAAAGAATCAGGTTGAATTATGCTTGATTTATTGATGCCAAGCCTATCCAAAAGGTACACACTAAACACATTAAGGCTAGAGCCGATATCAAAAATATTTCTCTTTATCCATTTTCATTTGTATTGAGCTATGATCATGTGAACCATAGATTTTTGGTTCCTATGTACATCTCTAGCTCTTCTAGGATTTTTCACCTAAAAGGAGAGAGATAAGACCAAAAATGCTAAGGGTTCATTCAAATTAGGATGTGTATGATGTTATTTAAGTTAAATGAAGTGAAAAAAATGCTATTAAGTGATCTAAAAGACTGATTATGAATGCAAAATCTAAGAATTATGCTATGTTGGAAAACACATTGTGTATTGTAAAATTACCTACAAATAAAAGGAAAGATGCAACATAAATGATTCAGACTAAAAGTATGCACTTGAAACCTTGATGAAGACTGTAAATTACATCTGAAATGCTACTAATGCTATTTTTTAGGCCTGGAGGAACTCATTCGCCATTCTAGGTGAATCAGTCCCAGTTCTGCCAAACTGTATCGAAACCTGTTTTTGACAAAAGGGTATCTAAAAATGTAAAAATTCAAAAACTAACCTTGGGGAAAGACTCATTCGCCACCTATGGTGAATGAGTCTACTTTTAAATTTTTGGATTTTCAAAGGTTTATTTTGAAGCTTCCGATCTGCACTTTGACTTCCTACAGGTGTCTGCTTCCAAAATTTTGATTTATGGGCCTAAAAATGAGTTTTTGTTGGTATTTTAACTTGTTGAATGAAGATTAGACTTGAGAAACCTTGCAAATTGAACTTCAATTATTTCCAAGCTTCTAATGGATCTAAATTTGCAAACACACAAGAAGAGAATAAGAAATGTTGAATGTTAGGGCATGGGGGTTTGCCTTGGTCAAACCCCATTTAGGTAATTAAACCAAAATGATGAAAGAATAGAATGAAAAATGAAATAATGGAATAGATTACCTTTTCATGATGATAGATCTTGAAAGTATGTAGCACAACATGAAGATTCAACCCTTGAATGTCTTTAGAAACTCTCTTGGTATCTTGCAATGATAAAGCCCTAAGTTGCTTCACTTGATATGAAAGATTGGTGGATGAATAATGAAGAATGGATGTAAAAGTGAGTTTAGAGAGGTGATTTTATAGGAAATTTTCCCATTTTACCCATTAATACCTCATCATAGGCTGACATGAAGCAAAATTAGACTCAAATTTCACTTTTTCTTGCTCAAAGGTCAAAATTGGGCCAAATGGGACTCATTCACCACACATGGAAAATGGGTCCCACCTAGATGGGACTGAGTCATCATGCATGGTGAATGGGTCCCACAGGGGCCAATTTGATAGCTCATATGCCAAGAGATAAGGAAATAATGTATAAAATGCAACCTTGTCGGGTATTTGATCAATTTAAGCTTGAAGATGCACAATATGGGAACCTTAATAGGGGCCTATTGGTGATGATGTCAATGTAAAATAGGGCTTGGGACACAAAAATCAATGTGAATTTTTAAGACATTACAACACTAATTTAAGTTAAGAACCTTCTAGACTGATGTAATAATGTTGTTAAACACATTTTATAATGTTGAATTAGGGAGAAATAGGTTAATTAAGTCTAGAAAATCATCAAAGTCCTTTACAAGACTTTACAACACCTTTATAAGATGTCGTTAAAAGAATGTTATTTGATTTGCAAGGGTCCAAGACCAAATGTGGATACATAAAATGCCTCACAACACTAGATTAAGGCCTCATCAAGTCCAATTAATCTCATGTCAAGCAAAGGGTCCTTTTTTTCTATGGCACATTTAGGCCCCATTTAGTGAGAGGATGAACTTGCTTCAAACTCACACTAAAGTAGATATTCAAGAGAGACACTCATGTACAGATGCAGATGAAGAAGAATGACACAAATCAAAGGAGGTGGTCAAGACCCCAGGATCAAAGATCCTAAGTCAAGCCCCTAAGATACAAAATCATGTAATGACAAGAACTAAAGAAAAGAAAGACAATTTGAAAAAGATGTACTCACTCTCGGGCCACAAAAATTTAGGTCATCTACAGGGTGAGAAGGCCACAACATGCTCACTTTGGGGCCACAGAACTTATGGTTTTCCACAGGGTGAGAAATCCCTAAAGGGTAAGATACATACGCTAGTTGGTATGCACTTACAAACACAAAGGTGTTTATGGGGAAAAGTCATGTCGCTAGGTGGGCTTCCCACTCAACCATATCAAAGTTACACCTTCTAATAAATTTAATAAGGCGTCACAAAGGAAAATGATTTTTTTGAGCTCCATGGGGTAAGCAAAACTCTGTATGCTTGACACTCATAGACATTGTCAATGCAAAATAGTGTAAGGAATGTTCAAAGGGATTTTTCTTTATTCGTGCAAGGTCTCATCTTAGGGTACATTGTTTTTAATGTCTCCAAGAGAGGATGTTCCAATATCTAAGTATCATGCTTTTGAATCCACCAAGAACGCATCACAAAGAGAAAGGAATCGTGCAATGAAATGTGAGTGGTGATGTATGCCCCCCACTTTAAAGCAGTTATGAGCACCCGTACTGTGAGAAATTTCTTTAAAGTAGAAGAAGAGGACATGAGAGCTTACTAAAAAAGCCCTATACCAAGTCATATGTTTCTGATAAGCTACATCATGAAAAGAGAAGTATGTCATTTGTGATCCAACTTAAGGCATGTTGTCCACATTCCAAGCTTCCTCTTATGTGTTCGTGAAAGGTTAATGAGTAGCCAAAGGAGGCGACCACAAGTGACATACAAGGACAAGGATATCAAACCCCTTTCCCCCACTTAGTGCAGGAAAAAGGTGAGCCAAAATGATTAATGAAATACATGCTAGAGCGAAAATTAATAGCAATTAGAGGAATGAGGTGCCCCCACATAGGGGAGCATACCAAACTCCTAAAAATGTTGTATTTTATGACTCAAGGCATTACATTCATTAGTGGAATGACCACGAACTCTATGATATGCATAGAATGAAGTCTTGGGAGAGCATTTCTTTTGAGTTCTAGGAGGGAGGGTGACCAAGTGATCTTGGAGGAGTCTCGACAAGATACCCTCTTGATCAATGGTAGAAGGGGATCTTGTGGTGGGTGTGGAAGATACATCTTGCTTAGTAGTATATGTAATACTTTCACAAGTGTCTCTAGATTGTAAGATTTTATTCTTTCCATTATAGGAAGGTATAAAATCTAATGAATTCAGAGCATGATCAATTTGCGAGATGACATTGACATTAAGTGAAGGCATCATTTTGTTTTGCATGTTTGGTAAAGGATGATGTTCAAGACCATTAGTTGTGATGAATGATTTAGGAGTGTGTTTTATGAGATTGTTGATGTTGAGTGAAGGTTGGGACAAAGGAAAATAACCAAAACCATTGGTTGTTTGTTGTGTGTTAGGATCTATAGGGTTGTGGATACCCTGTTCTCGACCACCACATCCTTTTCCACTATATCCCTATTGTTTTATGAGTTCATACCCTTTTCCATAAAGTTGTTTCATTTCTTTGAAATTAGGTGGTTGTTCATCATTGTGTTTGCTAAATTTTGTTGTGTAGTTTGTGGCTTTCTCTAATGTGGTTGAGGTGGATGCTTTTTGAAAGGTTGTATGAATGTTGCATTGACATGATGGTAGGCTATTCTTGTTTTTTGTCTTTCTTTTGTGCAAATATGTATTTTCCCATAAATGATGGTGTGAATTCTAAGGATCCTCAATTGTCACCAAATAATTTATACACTGATTCCTCATTATTTTGTTCTATTTCAAGAGGGTCTAGATGGGATGTTGGAATCAATGTTTTCAAAGGACTTGTAGCTCCTTTGTCAAGGTGCAAGCAACTTTCAGGCTCGGGATATCTTTCAACTTGATAAATGTTATTGTTATAGAAATATTTAATTATACAATGAGGGGTCTACCTAAAAGAAGATTGTATAGAAGATCATAAGGCATGACATGAATAGGAGTGTGTAAAGTAACCACCCCAACCATAATAGGAAAAGTGATTACACCAAGTGGATGCTTTGTTGAATTATCAAATCCTCAAATAGGGATGGAATTAGGTATTATTTGTGACCTCTCAACATCTAATCAATAAAGGAGAGTCACACTACACACATTAAGGGAAAAACCATTATCAATGATAGTGCACTTTATCCCCTGTCCTATTGTATTGAGAAATGATCATGAAAGCTTCATTTTTTTTTTGCTTCTCTAAAGGAGGTAGCTCATGTTGATGGAAATTAATGTCAATATTAGTTTGTTCATTTTATGGATTAGAGCTTCCACATCATGCAAAGTTGAACCGTGAGGAGCTTTAATTTTTTTCAAGGATGTTTGAAGAATATTGTGGTAATTTGGTGAGTTTTGAAGCAAATACCAAAGGGAAATTTTGGTAGGAGTATTCTTTAATTGTTAAAAAATATCATACTCCTTTGTGTGTGTGATGTAATGAGGAGCACTAGGAAGATTGGGTAAAGGTAAAGAAGGTGGGGTTGGTTGTGGCGATTGCAGGTTGTTTCAGGTGTTATATGTATGAGTAATAGTATCATTACTAGATTGTTGTGATACATTGGTGTTATGGGGGTAAAGGGTGTACCGGGATTGGTTTCAGGGGTGAAGTTTATGTGAAGGTGGGTAAAGAATAAGTTGAGGTTTATTTTGAGTTTGTTGTTTATGTGAAGGTGGGTAGAGACTAAATTTGGGTTTGTTTTGAAGTGGAGGTTTATGTGAAGCGGGATAAAGGATAAGTTGAGGTTGAATAATGTTAATACCCCATAACAAGTGAGAGTCTTCATTGTGTTTGAAGGGTATGTTATCTTTGTCTTGGGTAATAATATCCTCCCTAGAAGGAGAGTTCTTAGGAGAACAAAAAACCACATGTTCATGACAATTAAGGTTTGGTTCATCCAAAATAACTTCATCACAAGTAAGGGAGTTATTAATGGTTGAATGTGTTTGATTATTGATAATGGGTAGATTAGGGGAAGACTTTATGCAATCATTCGGTGTTTGTAATGTCTCATTCTCTTGTTCCATATTATCTACCCTACTAGGAGAGCTTGTAATATTTTCATCTAAGGTCGAAATGTGTAAAGTAGCTTCATCACAAGTGGGGGAGGCATCAAGAGAAGAGAAAGCATCAAATTCTTGTTTTTCAATTATTGGATCCTTTTTATTAAATATGTATTCTTGAATGGGGGAAACATTAGGAAAGGGAGCAAGAATATTCTCATGATTATCTTTGATTACCTCCCTTTGTCCGATAATGTCTTCCAAAATAGGGGATGAAAAATAAAGAGGATTGTTATAGGTCTTAAAGATTTGATCATCTAATTCCAACATATCCTCCTCACAAAGAATGTGATTGCCATGATTACTCACAAAAAAATTCTCACAAATAGGGGAGGAGTTGGGAGATGTATCTATGGTCTCATCTTCATGTTGTGTTGTGTGATCATCATGATTACTTAGTGTGATGTCCTATTCTATAGTAATGTTATGTCTAATAGGAGAGGTAAGAGGAGAGAAACAACTCTCATGAATTGGTTCTTCTAGCACTAAAATATTTTCTTCACAAGTGTGAGAGATAATAGGAGAACAAATGTAAGTGTTCTGAGTATCCAAGGTTTCTTTCACTAAACTAACCTCATCCAAAAAATGGGAACTAGGAGAGGGATCTATGACAAACAAAAAGAGGGGAAAGAACCTCATATTCATATTCCTTTAACAAAATTCTCTTACAACATGCAATAAGATCTAAAAAGAGAACATGCAAGATGAGAACTATAGAATTTTATAATGAAAACATGATGGAATGATTAATCTACAATCTTGAAATGTAACAATGTGAAAGCAAAGATGCAAATGAAGAATAATGTTTCACATTTCAAAGGTGACTATTGATTGATTATGAGATGTAACAAGATGAGAATACAAACTTGAAAGTGAAACCATGCATGAAATGGGCTAATTAAGGCTAAATTTTATGAAAGGAATGCTACATAAATGAAACTAACTAATATAGATAGGTTAAGACACCAAACAGAAGCCCAAAAACAATGTTTTGAATTCTATAAAATATTGTTTCAGGGGTCAGAAGGGACTGATTCTCCCAGGGTGGCAAATGAGTCTTAGTATGGTCTTTTTTCAAAATTTTCAGAAAATTTTGACTCATTTTAATGCTTTAGAGTGCAATGATGCATAGCTAAAGTAAAAATGCAGAATTTTAGAGTGGAAATGAATTTAGATGCTAACAATGCAACCTAAATGCACCTTTTATGAATGCAAAATTTAACACCTAGCATGCAAATGAATCATGAAAACCCTAATGCAAGCTAGATCTATGATGATGAAAGGACTCCAAAATCAAATAAGAAATTGTTTGAAAAGCAGGTTCACCAAATCCATGAATTTTCCCATTCTGAGGCATGAATTTTCCCCATACCCATTTTTGTGTTTGTGAGTGCATACCAGCTAGCATGTGTATCTTACCTTTTGGGATTTTTCACCTTGCAGATGACCCAAAGTTCCATGGCCCTAGAGTGAGCACATTTGGGCCTTCTCACCCCACAGATAGCTAGAAGTTTTGTGGCCCTAGAGTGAGTACACATTCTCTTTTTCAAACAATTAAACTAGATCTAATCCACAACTAGTTGGATCAATGATTGAAGCTTCATTCAATTCTTTCATCTCAATACTTGTGTGTTCCTTTGTTCTTATGTCTAGTTTTTCATGAGATCTTATTCCTGGGGGCTTGATAATCCCTCTTGATTGTTGTCATTCCATCTTGCTAATGTAAGTGAATTTGAACCCTCTTCTCGATGGTCATGGCTACTTTAGTGTGAGTTTGAAGAAAGTTCATCCTATCACTAAAGTGGGGGCTAAATGTGCTGTAGAAAATTGGCCCCTTGTCATTTCCATGGCCTTTTAGGTCTTGCTTCATGGTATTTGATATATTTTGTCCCGATTTTATGTTGTGACATTGCTTGAAAATGTATATTTAGGTACTAAAATTCAAATAATGTCTTGTGAAGGTGTTGTGAAGTGTTGTATGACATTTTTTACATTCTTCTAGACTCTAGGTATGTGTAGGATCACGATGGACCAAAAAGTGGCAATATGATGGGTATGTGGCTGATGAATTTTTGTTACCCAAAATTGATGAAACGAAAAGGGTTTTTAAAGGAGATTCTCAGCTTTCCACCAATATAAATTACTTTTTCCTTTGAATTTAATAAGTAATTATTATTCATTTTCTATTCAAATTATGACTAAAGTCCTAATTGATAGACTAATTGAAAAACATCTATAGCTTTCAAACGATATCACATTTTCTGAATCCAAAACATGCATCACATTCTACACTTTGCATACTATAGAATTAAAAAAAGAAAATTTGAATTTCATGGAGTTTTGACCAAGTTAAGGTGGTCAAACATACAAGTTTTTTATATTTTTTAAAAGTTGTAATAAAAAATTCATAATTAATTATTTACTTGGAAAAAAATTAAAAAAATTATGCATCACATCGGGACATGAGTCCTCTACATATATATAAAATATTATAAAAAAATATTATCATTTTATTGTTGTTAGGGTGGTCAGACAGACACCTACTTCTATTTTTTCCCTCAAATTTAAGTACTATTGCATTGAAATTTCAAATTTTCACCAAATAGATTTTTTTTTAAAAAAACCTAGTAGTTTAGAAACTACATTTGATTTTCTATAGATTCTATTCTTACATATTTTTAAAATAATATAGATAATTTATTCAAATTTCTATGTCAAGTTGCCTAACTTTGATTTTTCTTATTTTTTTGCCACTTAAGGGCCTGCTTTTTCCATGATGATCCTACACATACCCCTCTATTTATTACAATTTACCTAAAAATCACCTTTTTATTCATTATCAATACCTATTTTGAAGTGTTGTAAAGTCTTGTAACAAGATTTCATACTTTTCTAGGCACATCGTCAGTATTTATCCCCTTCTCATGCTTTATTTGATGCCTTTATGCCCTCATATGACTTAATTAAGTGTATTTTTGAATATTATCCTAACAAACAACATTAAATACAACATATTTCTCAACACTTATTTTCAGGTCCTAGGTGGGACCCATTCGCCATGGGTGGCGAATGAGTCCCCCTTGGCTCCAAATTCAAAATTTTAAAAATTTATTTTGAAATTTTTATTCAAAATCGCTTGATGTCGGCCTGTGATGAGGTATGAACGGTTAACTAATGCACAAGTGTGTATAAAATATGTGATTTTCACCTCATTTTACATCTACAATTCTCCAACATTCATACATCATATTCTAGCATTCAAGCATTCTACAACATCAATTCAAGCAATATTCAAGCACTTTGGAGCATCCATTGGCATTACTTCAAACTTGCATTATCAAGGGTTTGGTACATTGATAGCTATTACATGTTATTAGTTTATCATTCTCTTTCCTTTCAATTTTTTATTAAGGGTTTGATTACCAAAAGTGGGGTTTGACCAAGGAAAACTCCTATTTGCTAACCCTCAATCCCTTTTCCCCTATTGCATGTGTGTTTGCAAACCTAGGTATGCAAATTTAACAAGCTTTTTGGTGTTGAAGATTGGTTTACAAGTCAACTAGGTGCTTCAAGTCAACTCAAGTCTATTTCAAGCTTGGAGAAGGTTTTTTGTCCATTTCTAGTGGAATTGACTTTGACAACCTGACATTCAGTGATTTCTAGATCTGGTGTTGTAGAGTTGTCTCCTGATTTTTCATAAATTTGGGAGAGGACTACGTTGGTGAATGAGAGTCTAACATGGGCTCTTCATCTTCTTCGAAGGGAATAATATCATTCTTGTCAATGTTATCCTTGTCTTGCATCATGATATATCCTCCCTAGGAGGAGAATTCTTAGGAGAACTACAAACCACATGTTCTTGACATTCAAGGGTTGGTTCTTGTAAAATGACTTCATCACAAGTAGGGGAATAAGCAATGATGGGATTATCAAGAGTGAGATGGTTAGGAGAAGGTTCTATTTGAGTGTCCATTGTCTTTAAGGTCTAATTCTCTTATGCCATGTTATCTTCCCTAGTAGGAGAGCTTGTAGTATGTTCTTCCATGGTTATATTTTGTAAAGCATCTTCATCACAAGGAAAGGATGCATCAAGAGAAGGACAACTAAGATTCTTTTACTCAAATAGGCCTTTCCAAATATTAGGGACATTATGAAGGAAAGAGATAAGGTTATCACTTTCAATCCACATATGCTCTTGGAAAAGGTGATTGTCATGATCGTTCACAATTGTATCATCTTGTAAATGCTTCTTACAAGTAGGGAGAGTATGGAGAGAGGGACTTGGGATAGGTAAAGTGGTGGCTATGATCTCATTATCTTGTTGTCTAATTTATTCCAAAGGGGAATGAGAAAAGGGATAATCAAGATCCTCAATGCTTGTATCTTCCTTCACCAAGATACCTTCATCACTAATAGGAGAGGTGTCGAGAGAAGAAAAAGTATGATTTAACTATGATTTTCTGCACTACCATTCTCACCAATTGGTGCAATGTAATATTAAGGATTGTGTCAATGGTTTGCTCATAATGATGACTAACAAGTTTCTTAATGACCTCATTGTTGTAATCAAAATTGAATTTATAAGAGGGCATGTTATATTTATGCATTCATTTTTAGCCAAATCAAAGCGACATCATTTGAAAGGAAACATGCTATCATGGAAAAGTGCAATGCAATGAGTTAAAATGAAATGTTTAAATGCAATTTTTAGATGTGAAACAAGGTAATTTTTTTATTACATTATGCAGCAACCTGAAAGATGAAATGTTTGAAATGAAAATTTGAAATTAAACAATGCATGAAATGAGCTAATTTATGCTATATCTAATGAAATGCATGTTACATTTAAACTTAACCAAATAATACAAGTAGGTAATGGCAGTAAACATAAGTTGAAAAATAGGGTTTTAGTGCTATGAAAGGAAATATCAGGGGTGAAAAGGGAATAAGTCACCCAAGGTGGTGAATTAGTCCCAGTAGGGGATTTTTTTAGAATTTTTAGAATTTCTTGACTAATTTTGATGTTTTCTATTTTGTGTGATGTAGATGTAAAGTAAAAATGTAGAATTTTACTATTTTTCAATGAAATGAAGTGCAATAATGCAAGCTATATGAGCTATTCACTAATGCAATTTAACCTAATGCAATGTTGATCCAAGCTATTCCTAGGATGTAAATGCACTTAGAATCAAAAGTAAGATGTTTTAAAGGTGGGTTCACCAAAATGTGGACAAATTTTTTTGGCACCCTAATGCTCTCTAACACTTATTGGGTTTTTCACCTAAAAGGAGAGAGACAAGCCAAAATTTGCGATGTCCCCACTCAAAACTAATGTAAATATGAATGGAATATGGCTGAATGCAATGTCTAATTGCAGAAAATTGGTAAAAGATATTGATTATTAAATGAAAACTAAAGAAATGCACCTTGGTTGAAAACATAGTGATGTATGCAAAAAGACCTAGAAATGTAAACAAACAATAACATAAATGAATGAAACTGAAGAGGTGCACCTAGAAATATGCTACAGAATGGAGTGGAGACTAGAAATGCTACTGATCTTCAAAATTTCACCTACTGGGGTCCACTTACGCCATTTTGGGAAACTTAGTCCTAGATCTAGAAAATTATTTTGGAGCCCGTTTCAGCCAAATAGGTATCCATATCTACAAAAAAATCTAAAAAAAATGTGTAGTGGGACTAAGTTTCCATTGTTGGTGACTTATTCCACTTTGGCCTTTCTGAAAATCCAAAAGTGAAAATGGAAGTCCTCAATCTGGACTTTCTGTTCCTCTAGGTGTTCGGTTTTGAAATTGTCAAATTCGGGCCTATGAGTGACTTTTTGTGGATATCTTGACCTATTCAACAAGGAGATCTTAAAAAAAAAATCCACTTATCCTTCAATGATTTCCAAAACCTTCAAAATTTCTAAATTTGTAAACACACAATGAAACAAAAAGAAATGATGAATGTTAGGGCATCGGGGTTTTCCTTGGTCAAACTCCTTTTTAGGTAATTAAACCAAAATGAAGAAATAATGTAATGAAGCATGAAATAATGGAATTAGACACTTGCCATGATGATAGATCTTGATTTTCTATAGAAATTTAGATGAAGAATCTACCCTTGAATGTCTTCAAAAGCTATCTTGATGACTTAGAATGCTAAAACCCTAGCTTGCTTGACTTGAGATGGAAGATGAATGATGAATGAGTTATAAATTAGGGTTTATAATCTTGTATTTATAGGCAATCCATCTAGTTGTTAATTTGATCCCCAAGGCCAAAAATGAAGGAAAAATAAACTTAGAATCCAAGTTTTCCTGCCCGAACCTCGAAAATAGCCCAAATGGGACTAAGTCGCCAAGTTGGGCTACAAAGTCCCACTTGGATGGGACTAATTCACCCAGATGGGCAACTTGGTCCCACAGGGGCTCTTTTGCCAGCTAGATTGTCAAGGAATGAAGAATTTCAATTTTTTAGATGGTCTTATCAGGTCTTTGATAAAATTAAGCCTTGGAATGCACAATATGGGGCCATAGGGGCCTATTAATGATGGTGTAAAGGGTAATTATGGCTAGGGACACAAAGCTCAATGTGAAAGTGTGGTTAAATACACTTTACATCATTAAAATGAGGTCCACATAGCTTAGAAAGGTGCAACATCCAATGTGAATGTGTAAGACACATTAAAATACTAGATTAGAGTCAAGTTTAGTTTACAAGCCTTGTATATGAATGTGAAGATGCAATTAATTACATTTTATAACATTGAATTAGAGGAAAAAAGGGTCCATTAAGTCTAGAGAAGTGTGAAAGTCTTTTACAACACTTTACAACACCTTTACAAGACATCAATAAATGCTTTTTATATTGTTTGAAAGGGTTCAAGACCTAGTGTGGATGTGTAAAACACCTCACAACACTAAATCAAGGCCTTATTAAGTCCAATTTATCATCAATTAATCCAAAATCAAGTAAGGAAAAAGGTATAATTTTTTGTGTGCACACAAGGTAACTATTTTTCTTGCAATAAATCTAGGCATAAGGTTGTTGATTGTAGAATTAGACAAAGAAGAAATGATAACATGGGAAATAGGTCATTTGTGACAAAGAAACAATACTTTTATTTCATGGATATTGCTATTCTTGCAACAACTATGGTCACAAGGCTGATGAGTGTAGATCTAATGTGAAGAGGAACAAATTTTTTCTAGAACACATGATTGTGCACACTACAAATGCAATTATGTGGGACATAAGGAAAATAATTACAAAATGGTTTTGTGAAGCCTCCTATTTAGAATCTACAAAAGAAGGGAAATGAAAAGATATGGAAGGAAGACCATGAGAACAAGGACAATTCTACACTTGTGCACTCTACACAAGATTCTAAGATGAAATAAGACAAAGCATTTTCTTAGGGGGAGATTTCACTTGAAGAATACTTTTTCCCCCTAAAAAGAAAAGGTGCTAAAGGCTTCAACATGAAAGAAGAAGTGAATCAAATCAGTTGGTGAGTAGATCTACTAGATGCTAAATAATCCATTATTGAAGTTTTTGGTGGAAGTAGAAGGTGTATGGAGGTTGGTACAATTTTCTTGATAGATATCATTCCATTTTTGTGTATTACACATAAAGATAATTTTCTAAAAGGTAAAGAATTTTTCCAATAAATTCATAGTTTGGAATAGTCATGGTTCACATCTCTCCAAATAAAAGGGTTTTTTTCTCATGGACTAAAAGATAATTTGGTCAAGATGTGAAGGTGTTATATCCAAAGTCTCAAGTCTTTACAACTTCTGAAGTAAAATATACAAGTGACAGATTTTTTTCCCATGTTCTGGTAGAGTGAAGTGAAGATGAAGCCTTGTTGGAATGTTTCTTATTCCTCACAAGTACAATTTTAAAATATAGATGGTTCTATATGACTATCTTCTCTACAAAATATATGTTTGGTACTTGTGCTAGTTGGTGTATATACAAATTTAGTTGTATGTGGGCATTCTACATATCTTAGTGTGAAAAGAATATTTAGATATTTGAAAGGAACTCTAGAGAATGGACTATGGTATGAAAGGGATCAAAATTTCTCTTTGAGTTCCTATACTAATGTTGATTGGGCAGGTTGTGTGGATGACTGAATAAGTACAAGTGGAAGTGTATTTTTGTTGGGCTTAGACAAATTGGTTTCATGGTTTAGTAAAAATGAAGACTGAGTGTCTTTGCCCATAATAGGAGTTGAATACATTGCTAGAATATCTTGCTACACTTAGGTACTTTAAAGGAAGTATACTTTAAAGGATGTGAAGGTGGTTTATGATGAACCTATTCCTATATTGTGTAATAATACCAGTACAATCAATATTTCCAAGAATCTAATAATGCATTCAAGGACTAAACACATCTCTATCCACTATCACTTTTTGAGAGAGAAGGTTGTAGAACATGAAGTTGGAATGGAGAATGTACCTACCAAGGACCAAATTGTAAAAAATTTCACTAAGGCACTTTCAAAGGATACTTTTGAGTATCTTTGGAAAAATTTGAGGGTTATTGCCCCTCCTTGTTCTTGTTGGCAAGAGACATTGAAAGTACTTTATGGTGTTGTCATTGATGGAAACCCTATTCATTGATTGGATCTGCACATCATCATTTGCTCCTACCAATAGACAGATTGAGGACAGTCTAGGAAGAACAAAGCATCTGACAGTTCTATGTTCATCAATTCACATAAAAATTTTCTATTGTTATTTTGAGCCATGGATCTTATGGGAGGTTAATCAATGTATGTATTATGTTTTCTGAAAATATCAGTGCCTCATATCAAGTTGAATGAAAGTTTGGAGATCCAGAACTGGATAAATTTCTATTCATCAGTGTTTTGTGGCCAACCCAAATGATATAAAGTGTTGTGGATATTTGAGGAGTGTTTGATCAAATGTTTTTGTGTTTGATCATCTTGATTTGGGTTCGAGCTAAGTTGTGGATGACTCTTGTGGGTGTGCATTGAATATCATTCATGATTTGAGCCAACAGTTGTAAATATTCTTAAGTTTTATTGAAGCCGATAGGTTACGATTAAATTCTTAGTTGCAGATATATATAAATGATCAATTATATCATTTTGTGTGTGAATAAGGTGTGTCAATGTGTGTTATGAATATCAGAAGGGTGATTGAGTGATTATGCATAGTTTCACTTGTGCATTAACAATTTTGTGATGCGAATTAGAGAAGAGTAGAGCAGAAGTGCAGAATCAATCAGAAGGACAGAAGATCGACTACTGAGCCTAGTGGGAACTGTAATCAACTATTTGTAGATGCTATTATTTCATTTCATTCTCTTGGATCTAATCCAAATCCATGTAAGGTAGTGTCCCTTTCTATTTTGAGTAGTGAGCTCTATGTAGTGAACCTGAATGCAAGTGCATTCCCCTATTGTAAACTTCTTTTGGGGTATACTTAGATCACATTGTGGATTGGCCATCCACCATGGTTTTTCGCCTAATAGGGTTTCCATGTAAAAATCCTTGTGTTATGGTGTTGTGGTTGTTTTCTTTCTATTTCTACATATTTCTCTTGGTTGAATGTTTTAAGTGGGTTAAAGACCAGAATAATAAAGTTATTTTTTGTAGAACACTGATTCACCCCCCTCTCAGTGTTGCTCGTTTCCAACAATTGGTATCAAAGCTATTTCCTCAAAAGAATTCTAACAACTTGGGGAGATCTTGGAAAGTGTTTTCAAGGTAGAAACCATCTTCAAGAACAACTTTTGGTGGCCCTAGATGATCTTGACCAATCACAATCTTGAGAATGTAGAGAAATTTATTTAGTCATTGAAAGACAAAATCAATGAATCAAGGGATAAAAGAAAGGAATTGTGTGATCATCTTAAGCAGAAGAATAGAAGCAGGGAAGATGAACAAGTCATTCATGCCTTGAAGGAGAAAACAAAAGAATGTGAAAAGTTTTCCAAAGAAAATGTTGCCCTGAAGTGTGAGATGAAATCTATCATGATAAAAATGACCAAGGAGATTGAAGATAGAAGAAGAATGAAGAAACACTTGCTCAATCCTTGAAAGAAAAATATGAAGAATGCATTTGATCGGACAATGAATTTGAACAATATAAAAGAAATGAGGAAGTTCTTGAAAAACAACTTGATGATCTTAGAAATGAACTTACTGTTGCAAATGAGTATAAGGAGAAATTCAAAGCAAGCTCAACCAAGCTTGATGAATTGATTAAAGGTCAGAGGGTTGATGGTGACAAGTGAGGTCTTGGCTATGAAGAAGGATAAAGTTCTGGATTTGGACAAAGGAATTCTAGACAAGGGAGATTCAGGCAAAGAAATTAGATGAATGGAGCTAGAAGGAATCCGGTAAGAAAACCAAATTCTCAAAGATTCAATAGTTATTGTTTTGCTTGCAATAAATTTTTTCATATGGCTTCTCAGTGTACAAGCAAGATGAATCCAAGAGGACCATCATTCTCAGGTCAGTGCTTTAATTGTAATAAGTCTGGTCATAAGTCAAATGAATGTAGAAATGTGATGAACAATTTTCATAGAGATGTCAAATGCTATGCATGCAATAGACTTGGACATATTTCCAACCAATGCAGATCAAGGAAAACTTAGTGGAACAATAGGTCTAGATAGAGAAATGTTGTGTGTTACAACTATTGGATATTGTGGATATGGTTGCTAATATGTGGTTGTCATTCATGTCAACACTATTAGCATTTGGTGTACTAGAGGTTGTATATGTCGAGGATATTGAGAAAATTGTAAAACGAAGTGTTCTAGGTTCCCAGTGGAACTATGCAGGTCATGAATGTGCTTTGTTCCATATGTTAATGATTAGCTAATGTGGATTAAAGGGTGTATTGCTGAATTTTTCTAGATCATGTACCAAATGTTTCAGAGGTCTGCATGCAGTTTGGAGTGTGTTGTGGTCTTATAGTGTTTTTATGGTCTCTATTAGTGTTCCTAAATGAAGATTTTATGATTCTGGTAATCTCAGTTGTTGTGGATACTTCTTTGTTGTTTCTTGGTGTATTCTAATGTCTCTAGATTATTCTCTATCATTTTGGTACATCCACACTAATCGAAGAGCTCGTGGTTGAAGATATTTTCTTGCACGTGCTCAGTTTTTCATGTTCTTGGTTGACATGTTGGTGGTAATGTGTTGTGGATCTTCGTGGAAAAATTAATTATTATTTTTTTTGTGTTGGTGATATTAGTTTGGGTCTCCACTATGTTGTGGCTGACCTTGGTGGTTTTGCATTGGAAATTTAAATGTAAATTTGGGCCGACATTGAAAATATGTCTTATTTTTTTGGCTGACTAAGATGTGATGAAATCGCATGAAGCAGATATATAAGAGTGATTGGTTGAGTGACGTTAGTGTGTGCATAAGTGTGAATGTATGCCAGAGAAAGTGTAAATGTGCGAATGGTGTTTCTATCATTCGATTGCAGAGCAAAGAGTGAACAAGTTTGAGGAAAGTGTGAAGAAGGTTTTCTGAGCTTAATTGGAACTGTAATCAGGCTTGTGTAGAAGCTATTCTTTTAGTTCATACTCTATGGATCTAATCCATATTTTGGTATTGTTGGACAGTGAGATCTAGGCAGTGTGCTTGAATACATGTGCATTCCCCTTATTATTTCTCTGTGTACTTTTAACACTTTTAACATAGTATAATCTTGTGGACTAACATCCACTGTGGTTTTTCCCCCAACAGGATTTCCACGTAAAAAATCTTGGTGTTACTTGTCTCTCTGATGTGTTAATTGCTTGTGGTTATTTTCTTATTCATCAAATCTAAGATTAAGGTTAAGATAAGTTAGGAAATTTGAAGTTTCCGTCACAACTGGGTATGTGCAGGATCATAGTGGGCCAAAAAGTGGCAATAAGGAAAAAAACACGTCTTTCATCAACCCAAAAATGCGAAAATACTGTGTTGACATTTTTTAGGCTTGGGTGTCAGTACACACCACTAAAGCAAGCACCAATCCTAGTTTTCCATATCAGATATCTGATTCAAATCGGATATCCAATCCAAATCAAATATTCAATTTGTAAAAAGTATATATAAACAAAATTTGTGGCTGTTTTAAAATCATTTAATAGTCAACAACCCACGGGCGCATAATGAGGAGGTTCTTCACATAACAAATATCTGATTTCGCCAATATCCGATTTGAAAAGGTAATATTTTAGATTTTTATTTGCTTTGATTCAATTTTGAACTAGATTTGGATAATTTCAATTAGTTTTTTGTGGATTTTTTTTAAAAATAGGGTTTTTGATTGAATTTTTATGAAAAATTTGAGTTTAGAATGGATTTTGATAAAAAATGAATGTTTTTGTGGATTTTTTCAAAATAAGGTTTTTGATTGAATTTTTATGAAAAATTTGAGTTTAGAATGGATTTTGATAAAACATGAATGTTTTTTGTGGATTTTTTTTCAAAATAGGGTTTTTGATTGAATTTTTATGAAACAATTGAGTTTAGAATGGATTTTGATAAAAAAAATGAATGTTTTTTATGGATTTTGATTTAAAAATAGTGTTGCTTATGTATTTGTATTAAAAATTAGAGAATTTTATAGATTTTTGTTAAAAAGTAGGGTTTTTTTTGGATTTTTTTTAAAAACTAGGGTATTTTTATAATATTTTCTTTTATATTGTCTAATTTTAATTAGATTAATTATTTTTTAACTTTAATCAGGCATTATGGCTGTTGAGAATGAGAATGCACAAATTCCACCAGTTGAGAATGAAAATCCACTAGCTAAGAATCAAAATGAAAAAATGCCAAATGCTCCACCACCTCTGCAGCCATCAATTGAAGACTTAATTTGTGAAAAATTGGAGCAATTGAGGGGTATTTGTGATGTTTTTAAGAAAATAACTCGATTATCCCGTATGTCAACCACATTGACAGGAATAATTATAAATGTAGAAACCCTTTCCACCCAAAATAATTTATTTCATTCATGGTGAGAAACCATGAGGGAATATTATGCATGTGGATTGTCTTATGATGATGTGAAAAATATCCAAATAACAAAAGCCCAAATAGCCTCTTTATTTATTAGCCATAGCATTGGTTCTCCAGTTAATGTTAACAAACCAAAACTTTCTATAAAATGGTGCACGCATAGGGGCATAGTAGGTAACTTTTGGGATCATTGGTGTATGGTTTTTGATAAACCACCCAACAATAATCTTGATGTACATTTTCACTTTATTAAAAAATTATATATTGAGTTTTTGTTAGGGATCATGTCAATTACTTTGACATTAAATGCTTCCAGGGCTTTGGTGGAGGTATGCCCCAAGATAGGCTAGGGGCAGTTAGAGTAGTTAGGCATCAACATGTTCCTCATCCTCCCCTTCCTCTACCACCTCCATTACAACATCTAGATATTATGGAGGATGCAGCCACACAAACTATCCAGGCCATTCACTCTTTGAGTGGTCTTTTGGTTTCCCATGCTTCTTCAGTAGCTCAGCCACATTCTGGTGATGTTGGCGATGGATCCATTGTTGCTGCATCATCCTCCTCAGGTCCACATATTTTTGTGCCACATATTTGCAATACGTGACAGCAGATATGCTTGGGTCCTATTGTACAACCCACTGAGCATCCATTAGAGACTTCTGATTATGACATCCAGGATGTGGAGATTATAGTAGATCACACATAGGGGAGTGGAGCACACCCTATAGAGTCCTCTCCTCCTAGAGAGGTGGACATTGGAATAGTTACACAGGTAACATTTAAGGTGTAAATTCATAACTTGCATTTTTTTAAAAATGAATATTAATAAGAGTTAGTATGAAGTACTAATATTTATTTACATGGTCTGTTTAACAGTTAATGTCTGAGGAGGAGCTCACATGGGTGACTGATAGCACCCTTAGGGCCATTTCATTTGGCCTCGACACGCACACAATATGTATTTTCGCACTCACTCATTTACATTTTTGTACTGTATTCTTGCTTGTCATTTGAATTGTTATTAATGAAATTATATATTAACTTATATGTTTATTTTATTCTCTACTTGTAGGAAACACCTAGTGTGAGCGAGGTGCGATGCTCTCCAGACTATGGAGGCACAATGTTAGATAAGGGAATGGTAATTGAACTCAAATTTGATTGAATTAAGATTTATAAGATCTTTTATTGATTATGCATACATTGACATAGATTCGTAGTTTCATATGTACTTGTCATTTGTATAGGCGGTTGTGATCTATACATCATTTTTGATAAGTTTCAAAACACCTGAAGGAGTAGGTATTCAAACACATGAAGGAGGAGGTGTTGAAACACCTCAAGGAGGAAGTGTTGAAACACCTAAAGGAGATACAGAAAAAGATCAACCTAGAGAGGTATGTGTTTATTTTATTTTGTGCTTGGTAAATATGTTCTTATTACTGATAATTCTATGATAACTTGGATCAATTTTATGTTTTTGTTCACATATATAGATTGATGTTACAAAAGTTGGTTTGGTTAGTTTTTTGAGAGGGGTATATTCTAGGACTCCTGACCCTTCGAAGAGACGTATATTTCAGGTAATCAATATTTCAATTTTAGAGTTCAATTATAATTCAATGTATATTGATTTTTATGTTAATTATTCAATTTTAAATTATATAGTATAACTAATCTCAAATGTGGTTTGAATTTTTCTTGTGTAGCTACCTTTAGAGCCAACGAGTGCTTCAAAGAGGCTCCATTTTGATGATCCACTAGTAGTTTAGGATGAAATAGACATTTTGTCATGTAAATTTTGAATAGATACCAAGATGGCATATGCCACATATTGTAAAACTTTTTTTGAGTTGGCGTTGAGGCCGTTTTTGTATATGGACATACAATTGATTATTGGATAATTTGATATATAGAAGTTGACAATCAAAATTTAATTTCCTCCTCATGTGCATGATTAAACTCTTTGAAAATTTAATCAAGTGAGCAATGGTTAAATATCAATGTACAATAGCATAAAAAGAATGGTTAAATATTATGTAGTTTATATTCATATTGTTGATTACATTGAATTGCACATCTTTCAAACTCAAAGCATTACTTCACATTGCATAAGTAACAACTAAATGCTGATAGATGAAAAAATTTCAATAACAATATAGTTTTTACAAAGTCAACCTAAGTAGTTATGCAATTACTTCACATTACATAACTAATAACTAGGAGCAACTATCAATTGCATTAGCTTGTCATGGAATTTTATGAGACTGCATTTCTTTGAGGAAACTTGGCACAAAACTCACAAAAAATGAAAAGAAAGCACTCAAACAAACTTTAAAGGGGTCTCAGGCCTACTGCCCCCTCATTCCACATGCTATGCAACCATTTACTTGCAATGTAGGGGCCGAACAATGGAGAAAAACATGTAAAAATTATATATATATATATATACATAGCCTAGAAGCATGAATTACAATTAGAATATCACATAACATCATATAAACAAAAAAACCACTATAAACTTGAATGCCATTTAAAACATGCATGATAAATATTCATCGTTGAAACTTGAATTGTGATAGCTTGATATACAGAGTCGATTGATGTCAGGGTTCAATTTGTATGATATTGAAAAAATAAGCCAACTGAGTAGAGTTATCAGCATTCTTCAAAAATCATAAGAATTCTTTTAGTACACTAGCCATTTTGACGTCTTCTTGCAGTATCAAACATTATTTTGTATCATTGTTACATTGGTCTTAAGAGTGATTGCACGTTTGAAGTGTATAAACACATACCTTTTTTTAATATCAAGGATAATTTTTTAATCTTACATGCATTGCTAATCTAAAAGCAAAGGTCTCATGCTTTTGACATTGTCAAAAAGAGAAAAACTTCCCTAATGATGCAAAGGCATGGCCAAGCAATTCTAACTCTCCACATGAGAGAAGAGAGATGCTGGAGAGTACATCAAGTCAGTGAGAACTGAAGTGTAATGTGTTTTAGTTTTTAGTACTCCTCCATTTCTTTGCATGAATTACAATTAGAATATCACATAACATCATATAAACAAAAAAACCACTATAAACATGAATGTCATTTAAAAAATGCATGATAAATATTCATCGTTGAAACTTGAATTGTGGTAGCTTGATATACAGATTTGATTGATGCTAGGGTTCAATTTGTATGATATTGAAAAAATAAGCCAACTGAGTAGAGTTATCAGCATTCTTCAAAAATCATAAGAATTATTTTAGTACACTAGCCATTTTGACGTCTTCTTGCAGTCTCAAATGTTATTTTGTATCATTGTTACATTGGTCTTGAGAGTGATTGCATGTTTGAAGTGTATAAACACATACCTTTTTGTAATATCAAGGATACTTTTTGAATCTTCCATGCATTGCTAATCTAAAAGCAAAGGCCTTTTCCCTAATCTATATGCAGCCATGCTTTTGACATTGTCAAAAAGAGAAAAACTTCCTTAATGATGCCAAGGCATGGCCAAGCAGTTCTAACTCTCCACATGAGAGAAGAGAGATGTTGGAGAGTACATCAAGTCAGTGAGAACCAAAGTGTGATGTGTTTTAGTTTGTAGTACTCCTCTATTTCTTTGCATGAATTATGATTAGAATATCACATAACATCATATAAACAAAAAAACCACTATAAACTTGAATGTCATTTAAAACATGCATGATAAATATTCATTGTTGAAACTTGAATTGTGGTATCTTGATATACAGAGTCGATTGATGCCAAGGTTCAATTTGTATGATATTGAAAAAATAAGCCAACTGAGTAGAGTTATCAGCATTCTTCAAAAATCATAAGAATTCTTCTTGTAGTCTCAAACATTATTTTGTATCATTGTTACATTGGTCTTGAGAGTGATTGCACGTTTGAAGTGTATAAACACATACCTTTTTTTAATATCAAGGATACTTTTTGAATCTTCCATGCATTGCTAATCTAAAAGTAAAGGTCTTTTTCCTAATCTATATGCAGCCATGCTTTTGACATTGTCAAAATGAGAAAAACTTCCCTAATGATGCAAAGGCATGGCCAAGCAGTTCTAACTCTCCACATGAGAGAAGAGAGATGTTGGAGAGTACATCAAGTTAGTGAGAACTAAAGTGTAATGTGTTTTAGTTTGTAGTACTCCTCTGTTTCTCTATAGAAGTGTGATAAATTCTTAGTTCAATGATGTTGAACAATTTTTGAAAAAGAAAGTTGTGTCACAGTCTAAATTCAATCCAACAATAAAAAATGAAAGCTCAGCTTCTTGGAATGAAAATTCTTTTTTGTAAAACAAATGAATAAGAATGAGGTAGTTAAGGTGTTTGAAGTTATTTAGAGGTCACTTTTAGGGTGCAAGGCTTAAAAGTTCATTTTGAATGCACTCAAACAAACTTTAAAGGGATCTCAGGCCTACTTCCCCCTCATTCCACATGCTATGCAGCAATTTACTTGCGGTGTAGGGGCTGAACAATGGAGAAAACATGTAAAAATAATATATATATATATATATATAGAGAGAGAGAGATGTGCAGCCTAGAAGCATGAATTACGATTAGAATATCACATATCATATAAACAAAAAAACCATCATAAACTTGAATGTCATTTAAAACATACATGATAAATATTCATTGTTGAAACTTGAATTGTGGTAGCTTGATATATAGAGTCAATTGATGCCAAGGTTCAATTTGTATGATATTGAAAAAATAAGACAATTGAGTAGAGTTATCAGCATTCTTCAAAAATCATAAGAATTATTTTAGTACACTCAAGAGTTATCAGATGTCTTCTTGTAGTCTCAAAAGTTATTTTGTATCATTGTTACATTGGTCTTGAGAGTGGTAGCTTAATATAGGTCCACAATACAAAACCTGGTTTACCTGTGCAATGTAACGGTGGCATAGGAAGATTTTTCTTTGAAAGAAAAAATGAAAGCTCAACCTCTTGGAATGAAAGTGCTTGTTTTCAAAACAAATGAATAAGAATGAGGTAGTTAAGGTGTTTGAAGTGATTTAGAGGTCGCTTTTAGAGAAGAGAGATGTTGAAGAGTACATCAAGTCAGTGAGAACCGAAGTGTAATATGTTTTATTTTGTAGTGATCCTTTGTTTCTCTGTAGATGTGTGATAAATTCTTAGTTCAATGATTTTGAACAATTTTTGAAAAAAGAAATTTGTGTCACAGTCCGCATTCAATCCAGCAAGCAAAAATGAAAGCTCAACCTCTTGGAATGAAAATGCTTTTTTGCAAAACAAATGAATAAGAATGAGGTAGTTAATATGTTTGAAGTTATTTAGAGGTCACTTTTAGGGTGGAAGGCTTAAAATCCATTTTAAATGCACAAAAAATAATGAAATTACTTCAAACCAAGTTTGTGAAGAAGTTAACTATGTTGCCCACTAGTTTCCCTTAAGAGTCCAAAGTGCTAAAAGGAAGCAATATTTGAAGGGATATTTCTTAGAGACTGTGATGCTAACAGACTCTCCATCCAAGGCTATGGGATCATGTTGGGACCATCTACAAAAACCTCTCTCGGTTTTTGCTATCTCGGAGGCGTTTTCCTGTGGTGATGACTTTTCAGTGGAGGGAAAAGTTGCAAAGTGGTGCAACTTTCATTCCAAAACTCATACAACCAAATGGACTATTCCAACACATCCAAATGGTTATCTCTTATACCCAAATACGCCGAATCACTCTGAGCTACATTGTATCAGTGATTTCCCTTAAGAGTCCAAAGTGCTAAAAGGAAGCAATCTTTGAAGGCATATTTATTAGAGAACATGAAGCTTATAGACTCTTTGTCTAAGGCTATCAGATTGTGTTGGGACCATCTACAAAAACCTCTCTCGATTTTTGCTATATCGGAGGTGTTTTCCTGTGGTGATGACTTTTCAACAAAGCGAAAAGTTGCCAGATGCAAGTAGTGTAAAGTTGCAAAGTGGTGCAACTTTCATTTCACAACTCGTACGACCAAACAGACTATTCCAACACATCCAGATGGGTATTTTTATGCTAAGGATGGTCCTCTCTTGCACCCAAATATGCCGAATCACTCTGAGCTACATTGGACCGACGATTTCCCTTTAGAGTCCAAAGTGCTAAAAGGTAGAAATATTTGAAGGGATATTTCTCAGAGACCGTAATGCTTACAGAATCCCCATCTGAGGCTATCAGATCATGTTGGGACCATCTACAAAAATCTCTCAGTTTTTGCTATCTCGGAGGCATTTTTCTGTGGTGATGACTTTCCAGTGGAGGGAAAAGTTGCCAGATGCAAGCAATGTAAAGTTGCAAAGTGGTGCAACTTTCATTCCACAACTCGTACGACCAAACAGATTGTTCCAACACATCTGGATGGGTACATTTATGCTAGGGATGGCCCTATTTTGCAACCAAATACACCGAATCACTCTGATCTACATTGGACTGAGTGAAATTAGGTGAAAATTTGATGCAAACACAAGGGCACAATCACACTCTTTGCAACGTATCTATTTGAGGCATCTAACAAGATTATTCTGACCTTTTTGGACAGTCCAAAACTCCTTTAAAACTTGACAAGCAACTAAATACACATTTCCCTCTTTAACCCCCTTAAACCCTTACAATAGTGAGAAACTAGTTTTTGTCCAATTACTCCACAATTTTAAAAAACACCAAACCAACACATGACTGATTCAAACACCCATATCCAAGTTACACAACATATATGAGAAACAACATAGACTCCTTTGGACCAACATTGACTTCCTATACATTCACCCTTGAACAGGCTACTCAATTAGCCCAAAAATGCAAAGCAACATACCTTCAAACACCACACATACCCCTAAAACCTTGGGGTAGAAAATAAATTTCCAAGAAAACAAATATTTTTCAATTGGATTCCATTTGTACAAACCTGTAACCATCAAATCAGAAAACCCTTGTTTTTAGTGTAATTCTTGAGGTTTTATTGGATGTAGCACTTCCACAACCTTTTAGACTCTACCACCACCTTAGACACCTTTATTTAGGCCCCAATATTCTTAGAAAACAAATAAACTTCTAGTATCTCAGAGGTTTTTGCAAACCCTAGGGTAAAAACTCTATTTTCAAGTGAAAAAAAACCACCATTTTTAGACCTTTAACTCTTCATTTTATTTCAAAACTCAGCTCTCCATGCTTTCCAATCTTGAAATATCATTTCCTAATCCATTCCAATTCATCCCATTGATTCACATTGGCACATAGTAGGTGGGATGAGATTCAAGCCATTAAAATTGCAAAACTTTTATTCCCTTGTTCAGGAACCTGTCTAAAGAAAGTCAGAGTTTTGAGGCACAAAATGAATAAAGAAACCCTATATTAAGAAGTCAGAATAAATTCAAGACATGTAATAACATTTCTACATAAATTTTTGATACAAAAATGCTTGAATGGCTTGTACACAGGCAGAAAACACATGAAAAACAGTAAAATATGAACTGAGCAATTGAAACTTTATTGATTCAAAGAAAAAAATCCTTCAACCAAACCTATCCCGAGCCCTTGAAGGCCTTAAGTACATTTATATGCCTTGGAATCCAACTCCCAATGCCTTTAACCACCAATATTAACTAACTTTTGAAACCTTAATGACCGTTGAAGGCCAAAATACAAACATTTTTCCAATTAATATGACTCATAATGAAATGTTGCACTTTTCCACTTCTAACTTTACTAAGACCTCACTTAATGTCTTAAAATAGCATCATTACATGTTCAAAACATTGTTCTTGCTTGTCCCTATACAAATTTACTAATTTTTCCTTCAAAGGCTACATAGCAACAACTAGGACAAGTTGGGATCTCCATGATTTTTTGACCCTAAAACCTAAAAAAATCCTCCTAATACATGACCATTAGGACTATTAGATCTCATTAAAGACAAAAACTCAAAATATTAACTCTTTAATGACTGAAATGATCCACATTGATATTATGGTGTAGATGCTCCTGCACCAAAAATGGTGGTTACAACTTGCTAATGTCAATGAAACGTGGGGGTAGCAAGATTTAAAGTTGGCTCAAGCTTGTGCGGGTCCTAATAGACGTGTTTGATGAATTTATAGGGTGTGGCAAGGTTGGAAACATTGATTTCCTTAAAAACCTCAAGAAAGTTGCTAAAAATGAAGTTGCACCCAAGTTGGATTTGAGGAGCAAAAGTTGCAAGCCACTATAATTTATTATATATAAATGGGAGATATTACAAAACCTAGTTCAAATGAGCATACCAACGGGAAAGAACGAGGAAGAAAACCTTCAGTTGTAGCTCGATTAAGTACAAAAATAGACCCCTTTACAAAACCTATGAGTTTCCAAAATACAGACCCCTTTACATTTTAAACATACCCTTTATACAATGCTAGACATTTGACCCATATTTCAAAAAACATCACTGGGTATAGATTATGCCCATACACAATTATGACTATTTTACATTGTTTCCAATTTGAGAATTCAAATTTTACAAAATTTTCCTATTAGAGGCATTCAGGGCACAGCTTCAACAATAGTAGTATGTTCACTGGACTGACAAGCACCTATACAAACCATCAAGGTAGCTTAGAATAACCAATCTATATTATTCTAAATGACACAAAATATGATGAGATGGTAATGCAAACTATAAAAGACGCTTAGAATAATCAATCTATATTGTTGTAATCTATTGCATACCTCTCCAAAAGGATCAAAGTTGGCTATTGTTGTAGCAGTTCCATGATCAATCGTGCCAGGAATATCACAAAAGTGGGAAAATGAGAAATCTATATTGTCACAATAGAAAAGATGCTTAGACTAACAAATCTATATTAATCTAAACAACTTGAATGATGATGAATTGGTGAACTTAATGCAAACTATAAAAGACGCTTAAAATAACCAATCTATATTGTTGTAATCTGTTGCATACCTCTCCGAAAGGATCAAAGTTGGCTATTATTGCAGCAGGTCCATGATCAATTGTGCCAAGAATATCGCAAAAGTGGGAAAATGAGAAATCTATATTGTCACAATAGAAAAAATGCTTAGACTAACATATCTATATTAATCTAAACAACTTGAATAATGATAAGTTGGTGATGCAAACTATAAAAGACGCTTAGAATAACCAATCTATATTGTTCTAATCTGCCGCATACCTCTTCGAAAGGATCAAAGCTAGCTATTGTTGCAGTAGGTCCATGATCAATCTTGCCAAAAATATCGCAAAAGTGCATACAAAATATCACTACTAGAGATACCTACATTGCAATAGTATATAAAAAATTAGTATTAAATAAAGAACACTAATGAACTTAATTATAATGAACATAAGAATTCTACCTTCCATTCTTGAAAATGTTATTCAAGTGTGCCTGAAGGGTCATCTCTTTGCTTAAGAGTATCCAATATTGCTTCATGATCAACATTACTAAGTGTCCATAGTTGTTTTGTCTTTGGTCTAGCATGATGCTTCAACAACTTAACATTTGTTGCTATAACAAGGTGCGAATACATGAGAATGGTTTTGTGTTTCTTGTAGTCTTCAAATGTAGGTATGCCATTCTTTCTAATCATGTATGTTCGCAACCAAGTTCCTGCAACCACAACTGAACCTATAGGATACATGAAAACATCATCATCTTCCATCGGTTGTGTTAGCTTATGCTTTATCCACACACATCGAGCCAACCAATAGTCTGATCTCTCTTCATTCCCCTGCAGTGCAACAACTGCAAAAATATGTTTTAGTTGTAGTAGATCTGAAAGTAGGTCATAATCAACTGAACTTTCCATTGTGTCATTTGTCATGGATATTGTTTGAGATAAAGGAGTTAGATACTATGGTACCCATGTATCCATCCACTCACTTGACTCGCATTGATCCCACTCGCACTGAATACAACTCTGACAAAAACAAGCAAACTCTCGTGTCCAAATGGTCCATGTGCTTGCGTTTGAGCTTTGAAATGAATGAATCTTTGAAGAATCTTTGATTGTATGACAATCCAATCTGCCTCCCACTGTACCCTCTTCAATGAACCAAAATAATCTATCCACTATTGAATCAAGTGTCCCCCCCTGTGACAATGTTGACCTACACCAATCAACTATAGAACGTGCATCGCTGAATTTTTCTCTTGAAATCTTCAATTGCTCCTTAACTAGAGCTCTCTTTATACATGCACCTACTCCATCATGCTCCCCTTTCCCATGTCCAGCTTCAAAAAACCTCCAAATATGAGGTAGACCCCTCTCTACATGCATTATACTCAACCAATAAAACATACGAGCATTCTTGAATTAACCTGTGTAATTATCTGACCAAATTAGATGTTGGCTCAATGCTATATCATGCTCCTACAAGAACTCAAAAAAATTCTCGAAACAATGTTGGACATACTCGAATGAGTGAGATCTATCGTCACTCATATAAAAATGATACTCTCTAATTATCTTTCGATCCTTCTATGTACTATCAGGTGCATGTCTAAATGTTATGTGCACAAAGATAGCAATCTGAATGGAATTGTAATATTGAGTTGTACCTCATTTTGTGGTTGCAATGTGTAGTTTTCTGCAAAATCAACCACTGATATAATAGTGCCAAATAGAAAAGAGTCCTTACACATCCTAAATTGTTGATCCAACCACTGAGACCTATGACTATGCCTTGCATACTTGTAGAAAAGATTGTCCTTAAAATCTGAAATAAAATCAGCAACAATGCATTCTTTTGAAACCAACTCACATCTAGAACCTTCACCTCCACTCTGCAGAGTATATTTGACTATCTCATATCTCTTTTTCTCAACAAGCTTCTTTCCAAATTCATGTTCGGAACTCTCATGAAAACATTGAACAAACTTTGACAAGCCACCACATTGTGGGCACTTTGCATTTAAACAATCATTTCTATAGAAAAAGTAACCATCATCTCTAGAACATAAAAAAAGGATCTAGCAAGTCCCTCGATGATTTTGGAAGATGCATTGCACCACACTCCTGCAACATTTCATTACTATGCAAAGTAGAATAGATATAGCATAATAGTTCATGGTACATTGAAAACTCCACATGGTATTTGCAACAGCAAGTATTACGAATTTTAAGAGGAACACAATAAAATGGATTCAAACCTTCAAAATTCCTTTTCGATATTTCCATATTTGGATGTGTTTCAATAAATATTTTGAACAACATTGTTTGGCTTGATTCCAAGAAATGTTTAGGATGTGGTGTATGGTCTCGATTGCCAATTCTTAACTTTAAAACATCCTTTGCATTGGGTGATACTCTAGAGTTAACATGCCAAAATTGTTGAATTACCTACTTTACATTATTAGTTCACTTCTTATCAACACGTGGAAGCCTCCTGGAAAAAGCCCATGTATCATTTTGAAGATGATCATCTATTCTTTCTCTTCTTGCAAGTTATCTATCCAAAGTTTTACGATTTATGTCAAAATCAATACAAGTTTGTCTCATATAGTGAGCCTTTTTCAATTGATGGCTTACTAGGGCAGTTGTAATGACTCTTCGAGCAGCTCTCTTATCCTTTTCCTTATTATTTTTTTCTAATAGACTTGAGAGGATTAAAAATATTTTTGACAATAATAGAATTTTTTTTAGTCTTCTTGTTCAAACGGATCTTGAATTTGGCTAGCAAAGGTCTCATCTTTTGCATCTTTTTCAATTGTACAAAAAGTTGGCATTGCTCGGTGGTGCAGGAGCACCCATAGGTTGCCATAGTTTGTCTAGAAGGTCATGTTTTGGCAATTTGTTTAGGCCAACTTATCATCTATTCATGTTCATTTATGGTTGTGCCTTAGTGGCATTTTTGATTGGGTGTTGATCATCTGATGAAGGTCATGTTGACCATTGGATAGGCTTAAGGTTTTTGCACAAGTGAGGTTTTGAACTTTTAGACCTTTTTAGGAGTTTCTTTTCAAATTCTTGGAAAAAAGCTCAATGGAGGCTACAAGTGGCCAAGAAGAGCCCAAGGGAGAGGATAATTGAATTGGTGACCTATTTATGGGATGCCTCAGCATTGGAGTGGGGTTGGAATCATTTTGTTATGTTTTGAAGTTTTGTGAATTCAAGAAAAGCAATTGTGTTTAAGAGTGAAATTTCTGATTTTTGCATTGAAGTGAGGTTTTAATGGATTGATCAGGGCACTGTAAATGGTGTAGGAGGTAGAGTAATTGTTCTTCAAGCATTTTGTGGCATTAGATAGCTTCTTCATTCTGTTTCAAGCTTAGTTTGTAAAGAGTTTGGTTTTCATACTGTTGTTGGTCTGAACTAGGTAGTTTTGTTAGAATGGAGTGTTAGTTCACCATCCCACTATATAAATTGTACGACCCTTTGGGAACAGTGACTAGAATCCATGGATGTACATATGGTAGGGTTTAGGGCTTTTGAAAGCATAGTAGCTACTATGGAAGTCTTACCCTAGGCAAGCTAGGAAGTGCCTGGCTAGGAAAGACCTTAGTGCAGAGCACTTAATTTGCACGAGTGTCAATTTCCTAACAAATTACCTTTTGAAGAAGGCAGGTATGAGTCTTTCCAAGACATGGTAAACAGGGAGAAACTCCATCAAATCATCTGGTGAGTGGAGGGCTTGACAGTTTGCAGTAAGCTAGGAAAGGGGTTAAAACCCCTAGAATTGCTCATTTTTCAGGTTAGGGCTTTGTACGGGCAGCTGAGACCCAAGACCCCAAAAATCCTTTAGAGGTGGGGATATGAACTAGGAATCCCAAGAAAATATTGGGTTGTTCTTTGGAAAGACTTGGATAACAAACCTGATTTCTCAAAGAAGGAGGCCTAATTGGGGCTCCTAGGGCTAGTAGTCTTTTAGGCCCAAATGAGGGTTTGGTGGAAGCGACTAGGGAATGGAGTCAAGTGGACCCTCAAGAACCAAAGTAGGATGGATTGAAGTCATTAGAAACAGCTTCACACCTTTGCAAAGCTAAATTCAAGATTTTGGAGGATTGTAGCCTTTAGGGTGGATTAAGGGCTAAGGTTAGAGTTGCAATATTGTACCAAGGTGCACTTGGTAGGAGGAATTATGTTGGTAGTTGGGGTTGGAAAGGGGAGACCATGGGATCCTAATTAAGGAAAGGTCCTATAGGTTGAAGTGGTGGAGTGAGACACCTTAGAGGTCTTCCAAACAAGACCTAGAGCATGAATCAGTGATTGATTCATCCAACCTCCCTATCACTCGGTCAATGTCTTATCACTAAAATATTGGTTGAAAAGTCTTCTAGCCCACAACCAAATAGTTCGTGTTGACCTCTTACCTTCAAAATTGTTTATAATGTTCTCATCAAATTCAAGTAACCATTTAGGGGTTCTTGAAGGTCTTGAATTTGGAATGTCTTTCTTCCACACAAGGTTCTTCATTTCTCATGTAATCTGGTGAAACATAATTTACACTTAGTTCAATATTATGTTCAACATCTTCAATTCCAACATTTTCACCTTCAATTTAAATAATTTCATTCCTAATTTCAGTATCATATTCAACATCTTCAAATCCAACATTTTCACCTTCAACATTTTCATTATCAATTTCAATATTTTCATTCCCAATTTGAATATCATGTTCAACATCTTCAATTCCAACATTTTTAGCTTGAAAATTTTCATTCCCAATTTCAATATCATGTTCAACATTTTTACCTTGTACATATTCAATTTCCTCTTCACTTGAAAGACCATATGACTCAGATTCACCAATAGTTAACATACCTTGTCTTCTCTTCCTATGATCTTCTTTATCTTTTTGTCTATATTATTCAATTCATTCTTTTGTAAGCTTTCTCTTACGTTTATGCTTCCGACGACTACTGCTCCCCATTATACCTCATAAGAGATGCTGAAAAATCATTGTTTATGTCAAATTTGAGTACAAGATGCTCCAAAAAGTTGAACTTTGTCTCTTCTTGTATGAAATTATGTGTTTGTCACCTGCAAAGCCTACAAAAAGAATTTAGGGTCTGTTGGAATGCAAAAAATGGGCCATATGGGGTTTTGGTATGGCCCACAAATCAAATCCGATATCTGATATGAATTTTTTTAAAAATAAAATATTTTTTTAATGCTCTCTAAGGGCAAGATTTTAGTACTATAAATTGGATATCCGATTCAAATTGGATATCTGATTTGTGCATATATAGACCTAACAGTAATTAGGAGGTGGAGGTTGGGAAAGAGAGAGAGAGAGAGAGTGGAGGGTAGAAGGGAAGAAGGGAGAGTGAGGGAGAGAGAATTAGAAGGGGGAAGGAGGGAAGAATGAGAGAGAGAGAGTTCATTAGAATGGGTGAAGAAGTGGAGAGAGGCAGGAGAGAGACAAAGAGAGAGTTCATTAGGAGGAGGAGAAATATGGGAAGAAGTGGGAGAGAGAGAGAGAGAGAGATTTCATTAGGAGGGGGGAGGGAGAGGGAAAGAGGGGAAGAAGGGGAGAGTGAGGAAGAGAGAATTAGGAGGGGGAAGAATGAGGGGAAGAAAGAGAGAGAGAGAGAGTTGAGAGAGAAAGTGTTAGGGAGTGGGAGAGAGATAAAGGAAGGAGGGGTTAAGGGTAGAGGGTAGAGGGTTTAAGGGTTAAGGGTTGAGGGTTTAGGGTTAAGGGGAGATAGATGGAGTGAGTGAGTGAGAGAGAGACATAAGAGAGGGAGAGGGGGTAGGATGAAGAGACTTGAGGGATAGTGATGAGGGCACAACCCGAGACATAAAAAATAACCCACAAATAAGAGAATAATTTTATTATTCAGAAAATGGTGCTTCTTACATGCAGAGGATCTCAATCCCCAAGTTCTACAACACATGCAAGTTACAGAAAGCTACAGAATAACCCTTTCGTAATATGTGAGCTTGTCCCCAAAAAGCTACCCAAAAATTAGAAACCCGCCCATAAATAGAGCTCCTCTTTAGTTTGGAGCCAAAACAACATTCAAATTTGAGTTTAGGCAGTTTGGCACCAAAAATTATAACTTGAAGTTCAAATTTCAAAAGAACATTTGCAATTGTATCTTCTAGAAAGTGCGCCAACTTCCCGGGGCCATAACTTTTGATCCGGGATTCTGATTTGCAAACCATTTGAACCGTTGGAAAAGTCTCAAAGTCAATAATGCGCTTGAAATCTACTATGCCAATTTTGGCAAGTTTCAGGGCTGATCTGGGAAATCTAAGTGCCTCAAATCTAACTCAAAAGATTTTTAGGTGCAAATCTGGGAAACTAAAACTGCAATATCCTTCAACCCATGAATAGAAAATAAAAACTGTAAATTGGGAATTTCATTATGATGAAAAGGGTATCCAAAACTATAAAAACATCTTAAAAACTAAGAAACTTGAAATTTAACTATTTTTGGGTGATGCAAGATTTGCCCTTACACCACTGGATGCTCCTGCATCAGACACCCAGGGTAATTTGAGAAGTGACCCCGTCACGTCTCAGATGGTTGAGGAAAACCCAACCGGTAAACCACTACCTTAGATAGTCAGAATGCATCTTCCATAGGCCTTCCTCTCCATTTCACCAGATATTCTTTATATTGTCTGTTTCTGGTACTCCTTCCCACATGACTATCCAAGATTGCTTCAATCTCCTCCCTTTATGAAGTAGGTGCTGGAATGTCATACTGCCCTATTACTGGTGCTTCCTCTGTTCCACCTTCATGATACTCTGTCAAATCTGAAATGTTGAACATAAGGGAAATGTTGATTCCATCAAGCAACTCTACCTCATATGCATTCCATGAATCATATTTCTTCAAAATCTTACAGGGACCAAATTTCTTCATCTTCAATTTATTATAGGTTCCCACAGGAAACCTTTCTTTCCTCAAGTGGACCATTACTTCATCGCCAATCTAAAACTCCTTATTCCTCCTTTTCTGATCTGCCTTAGCCTTATATTGCATATTCATCTTATTAATGTGTTCGCGTACCTGCTCATGTATATTCTTGATGTGCTCTGCAAAATCTTCAGCTTCAGCACTTATTTTCTTCTTTTGGTCCATCTTCCTCAATTCTGGAGCTATTCTGGGGCTACCTCCATACACAATCTGGAACGGTGATCTACCAGTGCTTCTGTTGACAGAATTGTTGTAAGAAAATTATGCATGGGGTAAGATCAAGTCCCATCCCTTGGGTTTATCTCGTACCAAACATCTCAGTAGGTTACCTAGACTCCTGTTAACAACCTTTGTCTACCCATTTGTTTGTGGATGGTGTGCAGAACTGAACTTCAACTCTGTCTTTAGCTTCTTCCACAAGGTCCTCCAAAAGTACCCCACAAATTTGGTGTCACGATCTGAAACAATACTCTTTGGTAGACCATGTAGCCTCACCACCTCTTTGAAGAACAATTCAGCAATGTGGTCTGCATCATGGGTCTTCTGACATGGAATGAAATGTGCCATCTTGAAAAACTTATCAACCACCACAAAGACTGAATTATTCCCTCATTGTGTCCTTGGCAAACCAAGAACAAAGTCCATACTTATATCCTTCCATGGCCTCTCTGCTACAGGTAAGGGCTGATATAAGCTTGTATTTTGGCTCACTCCTTTCGCCATCTAACATACCCTGCAACTTTGTACAAACTTCTTCACATCCTGTGACAACTGAGGCCAATAATAATGCTCACTGATAATGGCAATGGTCTTATCCTGACCAAAATATCATGCCATTCCTCCACTATGCTTCTCCTTTATTAGGTTCTCCCTCATGGAACTCCTCGGGATACATAATTGGCTTCCCTTAAATAACATGCCATCCTAGATTATGAAATCCAACCACCTTGTCCTGTCCACTGTAATCGGTTCCTTGCAAGCTTTCCAAGCCTCTGCAAAATTAGGATCTTCTGCATACAGTGTCTTGAGTTCATTGAACGCAACCACTTCAATCTACATCTTTGTCATCAATGTATGCCTCCTACTTAAGGCATCTGCAACCCTATTTGACTTCCCACTCCTATGTTTCAAAACAAAAGTATTATAACTCTGCAAAAACTCTACCCATTTCATATGCTCGATTTAATTTTCCTTGACTATTTAGTCTTGCGAGGCACGATGATCATTATATAGAACAAATTCGCTTTGGCAAAAAATAATGTCTCCATTTCTTTAATGCTTGAACTATTGCATAAAATTCTTGATCATATACAAAATACTTTCTCTTGGCATCATTTAACTTTTCACTGAAATAGGCAATGGGCTTACCTTCTTGGCTCAACACTGCTCCAATGGCACAACCACTGGCATCACAATCCACATGAAACACCTTGTTGAAATCTAGGAGGGCTAGAATAGGTTGCTTTGTCACCTTCTGCTTCAACAGTTCAAAATTTTTTGCCACTCTAGTGCTCCACTTGAATTCTTTTCTATACCCTCTCATTGTTTCAGTTGGGGATCCACAAATACTACTGAAGTTTCTAATGAACTTTCTTTAAAAACTAGCCAAACCATGGAAAGATCTCACCTCAGTAGCAATTCTTGGGGTAGGCCATTCTAGAATAGCCTTCACCTTCTCTAGGTTTATCTTGAGACCTTCTGATGAGACAACAAACCCCAAGTACACTAACTCCCTCTTCACAAAACTGCACTTATTAGTTAATCAATAGTTTCTCTTCTCTTAACTTCTCAAAGGCTCTCCAAATATGCATCGGATGCTCATCCAATGTCTTACTAAAAATCAAAATATCATCTAAATACACAATAACAAAACTTCCTAGAAATTCTTTTAGTACCTCATTCATGAGCCGCATGAATGTGCTCAGTGCATTGGTTAGCCCAAAGGCATGACTAACCACTTACATACCGAGGCCTATTTGTTAGTCTTGAAGAAATGGAGTCTTCCAT
>VDFB02270651.1:498501426-498656453 GCA_007258455.2 Sequoia sempervirens
GTTGTATTAGCTGAAGGAAAGGAGATGCCAAATGAAGAAGTTGAAGCTCCTAAAGACAATCAAGAAATAGTTTTTGAAGAACCAAAAGTTGAAGAAGAAGAAAAGGTTTAGGTTAAGGAAATCCTAGTGGAAGCAAGAGACACTGTCGAGGTAGTGAAGAAATCTCTAGTGGAACATTAGGAAGAATTTGATCCTGAATTGGTTGAAGGCTCGATCAATCTATCCACCTTGTCCCCAATTCAGATAATGAAGGTCACATCATTTGCACAAGCTAAGGCTAGTGAGAAGATTCTGAAGTCTCACATTGAGGATAGTGAATTATTAAGTCTTGCATCTAGAGTTCTGGAGAAACTTATGCCAACTTATGTCAAGGACCTGTCTGGTTCCTCTTCTGGCAAACTAAAGAAGCTCATAAATTTTGTAAGTACTCACTTTGAGTCTTTTGAAAAATCAGCCATGGTTAAAGTACAAAAGGAGTTTGATGGAAAAAGATTTAGTTGGTTGAAAGAAGTGATTGCTAAGGATAAAACTTTGTTAGCCACCTATATGAAGAATATTCAAGATTCTATATCTAAAGGTGGAAAGGCCTATAAGTCATGTTTAGTTTTGTCCAAATTCATAAAAGACAATGATAAGAGGGTGAAGGATCTTGAAGAACAATTGGCTACCATTTTTTATGCTTTTAATCTATTAGCTGGTGATGTTGGTAAGCAAGAAGGTCAAGTAATATCTCTACTTGACAAAATAAGGAGCTTGAAGCATGAAAATGATAGGATTGTAGGAAGAGCATGTGAGCTCAGAGGACTAATTGGTCCAAATATTGAAATAAGGGTGAATACTTTAAAGGAAGCCAACGATGTTATGTCAGTTACTGACCCAATGAATCTTGAGACTGCAGAAACTCAATCTTATTTAGTTTGTGGTCACATAAAAATTCTGGAGAGTTTCAAAAGGGTTTGGGACACAAATTTTAGTGCGTTGAGAAATTTTGTAGATATTTTCAAATTTGTGTAAGTAATAAAATCATGCCTGTACAATTTTGAAATTTTGTTTCCCCAATTTTTCCATTGATGTCAAAGGGGGAGAGTCATATAGTGAAAAATGTATATTCGTCTTATGGGGAGTTGCATTTCTAACCTGACATTGAAGATTCTTTTTGAATTTTTGAAGTGGCAGTGTAATTCATGTTGTATCTGATCCAACACTTAGTCATTTTTCACTAAGTGTTGCCATCAATGCAAAAGGGGGAGATTGTTGGCAAGAGACACTGCAAAAAAATTTCGGTGTTGTCATTGATTTGGGTTCAAGCTAAGTTGTGGATGACCATTGTGGGGGCGCACTGAGTATCATTCATGATTTGAGCCGACAATTGTAAATATTTTTAAGTTTTATTGAAGCCGATAGGTCGCGATTAAATTTTTAGTTGCGGATGTCTATAAATAATCAATTATATAATTTTGTGTGTGAATAAGGTGTGTTGATGTGTGTTGTAAATATCAGAAGGGTGATTGAGTGATTATGCATAGTTTCACTTGTGAATTAAAGATTTTGTGATGTAAATTAGAGTAGAGTAGAGCAGAAGTGCAAAATCAGTGAGAAGGACAAAAGATCGACTACTGAACCTAACCAGAACTATAATCAAGCATTTGTAGATGTTATTCTTTTAGTTGATTCTCTTGGATGTAATCCAAATCCTTGTAAGGTAGTGTGCATTTCTATTTTGAGTAGCGAGATTTAGGTATTGAGTCTAAATGCAAGTGCATTCCCATATTGTAAACTTCTTTTTGAGTATACTCAGATCAAATTGTGGATTTTCCATCCACTATGGTTTTTCCCCTAACAGGGTTTCCACATAAAAATCCTTGTGTTATGGTGTTGTGGTTGTTTTCTTTCTATTTCTGCATATTTATCTTGGTTGAATGTTTTAAGTGGGTTAAAGATCAGAATAATAATGTAAATTTTTGTAGAACACTAACTCACCCCCCCTCTTAGTGTTGCTTGTTTCCAATAGTTCTAACTAAATACATAGATGGTGTATCTCTTTAGGGGTAGTTGGTAGTAAGGGGAAGTTTTGATGTAATTGTACAAGCATTGAAAAAGTAATTAAAAGTAATTAAAGATATTTTTCTCTTTGTTCCTAAAGTAAGAAAATATTCTATTTTTTTGTGCAGGAGTATATGGCCATTTTTTCTTGTTAATGTCAAAGGGGATGAGTGAACTATTGTTTTTCCATCAACTCTAAAGGGGGATATTGTTGGAAATTATTGTCATTAATGTCAACACTTATTGTTGGTTGTCATTGATGTGAAAATTTGAGGAGATTAGTGTGAGATTGTAGGTAGTTGGTTGTAATGCTTGGGAGTTTTTTGGAATTAGTTGGTATTGATGTCCTTGCTACAGCTGGCATTGGTTGTCATTGTTGACAACATTCAAAATGGGATAACATTGATGTATAGTGTTGGTTCCCAAATCTACAAATTGCTAACACTAAAAGTATGCCAAGCTTTTTCTTCAATTTTAACAAGGATTTGGCCAGCAAACATAATCAACCAAGATGGTTGGAATTCCCTACTCTCTAGGCTCTGCAATTCCTAGGCAGGTTTACCTTGATCCCCAATTAATATATACTCACCAAGATTAAAATGGTCATAATTAAGCAGATTAAAACCTTTGTGTGATCATTTTTTTTAATTAAATCATCCTCAATTCTTTTGCTTAGATCATCCTCATGTGATCACAACTTCAAAAAAAAAAATCCCAATCTATTTCAATATGGAATGAGGATTTTGAAATAGATGATTTGAATGTAAAACTAACTTCTATTTGTACTCCTACTGCAGAAAATTAAATATATGAATGCGGTTTTGTGAGATATTATTATCAAAAATAGATATGATCAGTTCCTTCTTAGGAAATAGAGTCAAGATGTAAATGATATGTGTACTCCTTCTAGCTAAAATTTGAATTTCTTGGCTCTTGAGATGTTTATAACTTGTATAAATGTGCAAGATTATAGTTACCAAACTCTTCTTATTAATCCCAATGATTCTCCCCAAGTTACTGTGAGTTAAAAGAATTTAATCCTTACTTGAAGGAACCAGTTAAATTTACCACACAAAGACAACAAATGTGTTTTGATAAATCAGATATACCTTTGATATATTGATTTAAATAACAAGGAAAGATCAAACTGGATATAACAAGATAACATTCATCAATTTACTTCAACAAACAACTAAAACTAGAATTTGGCCACTAATTATATCTTATTTTCCATTAATTTGCTTCAAATGATATTACAATATGTATTAGAAGTCTCTCCTATTCAAAATGATATTCTATTACTACCTATCTATATTCAAAATGTAGTCTTGGTTTTTCTTTTATAAGTAAACAAGGGAAGTGAAAAAGCTTCAAACCATTTCATTTCAAAACACATTTTCAATTGTCTTCCTCCTAACATAAACTAATAATATCTTAATTATAGTTGTTTACATATGATTGCATAATTAAGAGAGAAAGAATAAAACTATAGTTCTAAAAATATTGAAGCCCACAACACTTGTAGTATGCCCAAAGTCCATTACTCATCATAAGGTACCCATGATCATTAAATCTAGCAAGGTCTCCTCTCCATGATTGTGCATCCAAGGCATGGTACTTAACAAATGGCATACTCTTCTAGAGGAGCAAGATATGTCTACTCCCATTGGAATACAGTATAATCATTAGGCCACTTATATTCTTGGATTTGTGGCATGTTGGCTAAATGATTCATTTACCTATTATCTAGTAATCCTCTGGCTTTTGTAATGAACTTTGAGTACCCTATGTCTAGTGCAATCATTCCATCTAGAATTAAATTGAAACTATGGAAATTCAACTCCCAATTCTTTTGTAAATGAGCAATACAATCTAAAACTATTTCACTAAATCCATTCTTCCAATTGTTGAAATCCTTCAATTGACCATCATCCTATTGTATTATTTGGATAAACCATTGCTTAAGTGCATGGAATGAATCCATTCTTGTTGTGATCTTTTGGTTCTCCCCAGTTATGTATTGATGCTCATCAATAACCATTTTCACCATCTTCTCTATAGGTTTCAATGCTGCAGGAGCCTCCACAATTCTTTGCAAGACCTTGTATAATATCATTAGTGTGTGGTATATAGGTTGCAATTTCTTGAAAAAGGGGTCCCAAATTGGTACTTGCATCGCCATCTATTTAAGTGCTTGAGATAGGGAAACGTAGCACTCATACACATTTCCTATCTTATCTATAGTTATTTTGATTCTATCCTCCAAAATCTTTTCCAACATATCAAACATTTATTTTGGCACTCCTTGATTTTTTTTTAACTCTTTAGATTTTCAATTTCTTTTTTTAGTGCATATACTTGATTAGTAGAGACTGTGTCTATATCAATCTAAATGGGAGGGGCTTGGTATACTGACAATTTTGTTCTTTGAGAAGGACCTGCTCCCTTCAATTGTTGTTTTAATTTCACATTTTCCATGAATAATATCTACACTTCATCATTCAGATCAATCTATGCTTTCTCATATTCTACTAGCCTAAATTGCATACCTTTAACTGCAACCCTAGTAAACATTTTTGAGTGCATGGTCATATTAGCAACCTCCAATGCTGGTGTATCTTGGTTTGTTTTAACTGTGGTAATTCCTCTCATTTTTTGAACAACATCAAGTAATCTTGGTTTTTCTATTCTTTATTGGTTTGTCCAAAAGGCTAAGGTTTCAATCCTTGGATTTTAATCATCCCACTCATTCATTCATTTGAATTGAATTCAAAGAGTAACATAGGATCCTCTTGGCTTCTTACTTGATCTAGTAAGAATATCCTTGTAAGCTTCATCCCAAGAATGATTAGTATGTTGCTTTTTAATACCAATTATCTAGCCTCTTGTGGACTAATATTGATTTCATTGATTATACACTCCTCAAAGGTACCAACAAAACTATCATCATGTTGTGACTCTTCAATACCCATCTTATTGATCTGGAGTCTCTCTTTGAATTCTTTCATTTTCACCTAAATCCAAAAGTCTTTAAACTTGGCGGTATGGATAAATTCATCATCTTCTATAAACCTAAGGGAAGTATGAATTTCATAGTCATCATGCTCCCTTTAAGTTCAATTTTTGGCTATGTACTGGCCCATGCCTTCAACAATTTCCATCGGCCCCCTTTTTGCTTAAAATCGCGACTCTAGCCATGTGTCTACTCATCACTCTCCAAACGAATTTTCTCCTTGCTCTTCTATCGGCTCCTAAAATGCTCCCATGTGTTGTCACCATGAGCTATTTTGGTTGCTTCCTCATCAGACCCCACAATCAACATCTGCAGTAAACATTTTGCTATGTGTCTTCTCCGTGCAAGCTTTCAACGAAAGAATGAAATATCGATTACGGGCAACAAAATGATGCCACACGTCTCTTTAGCACACACTACTTCAACACATGTGATAAACAGACTATAAGTCATGGGATGCTGCCACATGTTATAAATGCTTGTCCCAAAGGGTGACACTTGTCTACATGAGGCTCTGCTAGACCACTGCCATTATTCGCAGGGGATGCATCTTAATGGAGGATGACCAAATGTTGTGTCTCAAATCTTTTTTGTTACAACGGCCAAGGTTGATCATTGCCTCAACATCATTGATCATATTTGAAATCTTTTTAGTTGCTATTCGCTAAGTAGTGGAAGGTTTCTTATAAATATCACTCTCTGCTTCGGTTTTGGGGTTCCCAATTCAGTGATTTTCAAAGTTCCAGAGGTTCCAATATTTTAGGTTACAAAGTTTGGTATTATATGCTTTTCGCTAGTTTTTAGAATTATAGGATTGTTGGAGAGACTAGGCCTTTGTATTGTTTTAAACTATTGCAAGACTCACAGATTGTTCCATTGTTCGGCCTCTCTGTTTCTTATGATATTGATAAACTTTATGTTGTGCCAAGATTGTTTGAATAGTTTATTTATTGTACTTCTATAATTTGAATGCGAGTTTGCTGGTTTAGATCATGTCTTTTGACTCTTCTTTTTAGTAAATGGGCATGATTATTATTTTATGTCATTTAATGATCCGTTCTTTCTATTATCCTTGATTTCTGTTATTCTAAGAAATAGTAAATTGCTAAGCAGGCCCTTAGATTATATCCAAAAGATAGGTTTATCATGCCTTTTGTCTAAATTCTAGTGTATCACCTTAGTTAGATTCTTTATTCTATATATGCTTATGTTTCCCTTTCCAAAACCCCAATTATAGAAGAAGTCAACTTTTTTTAAAACCTGGAGGTCACTCAGTTTAGTGCAATAAGTCCCCCATAAACCGAGTTTCCCACAAAGGGCTTTTACCTTGCTAATTTTTGGCATCAACAGTTTTTCTTTTTCCTGGAACGCCCGATGGGACTTGAACTTGATAAATAAAATTTTTAGAAGGATGTATGAGCCATCAGCCTGTTACTAAGTCCCAAACAACAAATAATTTTTGTTTATTAGTACCACCATTAGGGACAGTACAACCCGCAACCCAATTAGTAAATGTTCCACTTCCTCCTCCCTTTCCACTAGCCATGTTGCCTGCTACTAACAGAAATTGTGTGGCATGGGATGTTGAAAGCCCTCTTGTTGCACTAGTAGAACCTATCATTTTGGCCGCTATCCTAGTTTCTACCCTAAAAGCTATCCCTAAATTCATCGAAGATGTCTCAAGAACATCGTCCAAATATTTGTAAGATGTTGCAGATGTTTGCATAGTACATGGGGTTACAACCCAAAATTGTGGCGTTAAGGTTGCTTTTCGCCTCTTTTAGAGGAAAGGAACTAGATTGATACCACACATTGTAAGAAAATACTATTAGTACTTGGGATGAGCTCGAGGAGCCTTTCTATCAAAAAATTTTGAATGAAGAAGACCAATCATCACTATATTATCAACTGTTTGTTATAAAGTGGACCCCGTACGAAGCCATGAATGACTTCAATGCTTAGTTCCATACAAGCCGATAGAGGATTCAAGTTGATATCCACCCACCACCCGATCTGGCTTTCATGTTCTATTTCAAGTCTATCAATCCTAAAATTTCAATGATGATCTAGTCTCTCAACGGAACCACCCTACCAAGCACATATAGAATTGTTGTTAAAGTAGAAAATAATTTGATAGATGTCGGGAAGCTGCCACCTGGGCCCATCATTCCTATATTCTTGGAAATATCAGTTCCTATTGAAGAGACACCTTCCACTGACACACCAAATCCTCCTCAATCCATGTACACATACTTGAGCACGCCGCAAAATTTTTCCTCTACATTTGGTTCTTCAAAGGAGGAAATGAGTGAGTTCAAAGAAATGTTGCGAACCATTTTCAATGAAATAACTATCATCCAGTGCAATCAGGCCATACCACTAAAGCCTTCCTACCAAAATTACCAAGGTGGAAGGTCCTATTACCAATAAAACCAGTTCGAAGGAGGTGCTCGCATGAATCCGTAGGTGTAAACAATGAATCAAATGGTACTAGTACCTACTCTGCTACAAGGCGCTAACTTAAGCTCAAGCAGAGAGTTGACCATGGGTCAAAATAATCTAGCAGACAACACCAACCCCTAGTGCTTCCCTTGCGGCAATTCACATATGCCCCAAAATTTCCCACGAGGAAACTTACAACAACAGGTGGTAGAGCAACACAACCAAGCTACAACATCAAACCCCAGATGCTATGTGTATACTTCTTCACAAATGGATAACATAGTGCTCACCACACAAATGCAACGGATGTCACTAGAGAAAAAAGTTGAAATTGCTCTAGACCACACACTATTCTCATGGATGTAAGAAGAAGAAGCAATTTTTTCCAATGATACATCCACATCTAAAACATTGCAAGTACAATCCAACTACAACACTCGCTCAAAGAGGAGGTTCATGGGTGAGCCAGTTGTCCCAAAACTAGTCAACCTGCAACCTAAAAGTGCTTCGTACTAGACACCTAGTAACTCCACAGTGTTGCCTCAATATTAACCATGGAAGGAAATTATTATAACAAGAGCAAAGGAGTAGAAACTTTTGAATCCACCACCTTTCAATGTGATGGAACAATAGAAGAAATCATCTACTAATGTGTCTCTATGAGATATTCTAGCTATCCCAGAGAAAAAGACGCTACTACAAAAGGTCTCCAGGAAGACGTAAGTGTAGTGCTGATGTTGCAATTTCCCAAAGCAAAGATTGTTGATCAACCATCTCCTACCAAAGTTCTTACCAATAGCACAACAAAAGCCCCTGTTGAAGTCAAAGATAAGCCAAAGCCCCAACCCTTCTTAACTCTCATTATAGGGGAGAAATTATTAGACAATGCCATGATTGATTTCAGTGCCAACACCAAAGTTATGCTTAAACAAATAGCTGAAGCTTTAGGACTCAGCTATGAACCCTTAAAAAGAGGAGTGATGCAACTTGATGGAAATAGAGTCAAAATCATAGGCATCATCAAATCACTCCCCTTGACTCTATTTGCTTGCCCTAGTATCATTGTGCCACAAGACACTATAATCATAGATGTTCCCCCATGTTTGGCCTCTTTTTATCCCAAGAATTTACTTCAAAAGTAGGCAGATACTTGTCCCTGGATTGGTTGCATTTGATCTTCATAACTAAACATGGTGTGAAAATGAAGATAGAATCTAAAGCTTTACATTCAGAACATGTAGTTGATGAAGACATGCTCAATGTTGAAACCACACATACCTCTATCACCAATTAAGAAATGTATTGCACTGAGCTACTAGAAGATGAAAAATTGACTAGAGATCAGGATGATCAAGAAGATGCTCTCTTGAGCAAACATATAGACACTGACCCTTTCAACAACTACCATGCTAGTGGGCTGGGCACCTATTTCATCTATGATGAGGGTCAAGTGCTTCCTAAGGTTGTAAAAGAATTTGAAGGTGGTTAAGCCTCTGAGCTATGGATGTTGCACTTCGACAAAGCAAGATGTAATAATGGTGTAGTAGCTGGGATATGTTTAATGTCCCCACAAAATGAAAAGACATTGAGGTCTTTCAGCTTCCAGTTTTCTTGCTCAAATAATGAAATTGAATATTAAGGACTAGTACAAGGTATCAGCCTTGCGAAACAAATGGGAATTAAGCAAGTGATGGTGTTCGAAGATTCTGAACTAGTAGTCAATCAATTCTGAGGAATTTTTGTGGCCAAGAATATCCACATGTGATCTTATAGACACCGAGTTTGGGACCTGATTGAGGGTTTTGAAGCCTTCAATATTCAGATGGTGCCCCAAGAAAAAAATACAAATGTTGATCTCATGGCATCAATCAAATCTCAATTTGATCCTGCCTCCAATCTCATTCACAACAAACATTATATAGGTAATAGTCCGACCGGTGATTCTAGATAATGACCAAAGCTGGCAAGTGTGTGATAGTGATGAACACATTCTCTCGTTCATCCAACAGTCAAGAGAATTTATCGACCAACTTCAACCAAAAATTGCTAAAGCCTATGAAGGGAAAATCATCTAGCTAAAATCCAACAAGCTTCCAAAAGGGTTGGTCATGCTCGAAAGACTTTTCGATTGTGATGATGCAAGAAATGACAAACAAAAGTTTGTAGCAAATAAAAGTGACTATGCAGACCTTCAGATCAAAGATGGAAGAAAGCTCAAGGTCAGGAGGGACGTCCTGAATCATGACAAGGAAAGGCTTATCAACTTCTATGATAAATATGGAGTGGTGACTTGGTCATATGATGACCTCAAGGGATATGATCCTGATATCATTTAACACACAATAGAGTTAGAAGAAGGTGCAAAGCTCGTCCGCCAAAAACAAAGACCAGTCAATCCTAAGATTAAAGTGCTTATGTCACAAGAGTTAATGAAGCTTATCCAGTTGTGGATTGTCTTCTCAATCAAGCATGGAATGTGGGTGTCCAATTTGGTTATTGTCTAAAAGAAAAGTAGGGATATTTTATTATGTGTGGACTTTTGGGACTTAAATAGAGCATCCCTGAAGGATCATTACCCACTACCTTCGATGGAGTCAAACCTACAAATGGTGGCAGGGTCAGAGATGTTCTCTCTATTGGATGATTTCTCTTGTTATAATTAGATTTGGGTCAAAGAGGAGGATCAACATAAGATAACATTCACTACCAAGTGGGGAACGTTCACATACGCCAAAATGTCATTTGGCCTCTCAAATGCAGGGGAAATTTTTCCAGTGGGAAATGGACATCACTTTCAACAAATTAATCAATAAGATTATCCTAATCTATTTGAATGGCCTTATTGTGTTCTCTAAATCCAAGGATGATCATTTTGATCACCTTGAGATGGTGTTGAAGAAATGTCAGGAGTTCAAGATATCCCTGAACTCAAGAAAATGTGTCTTCGGAGTGTCGCAAGGAAAACTACTAGGGCACGTAGTGTCCAAGGAAGGAATTTCAATTGATCCAGAGTAGGTGAAAGCAATCAAAGATCTTCCTCTTCCAATCAATAAGGAGGGCATTCAATCCTTCTTGGGGAAGGTAAATTTTGTTAGCAAATTTATTTCTAATTTTGTAGGAATAATTAGGCCAATCACCCTTATGCTAAAAAACGATCAAATATTCAAATAGACAAAAGAAGCCAGAGAAGCCTTTGAGAAGGTCAAGAAAGCTATCTCTTCCGCTCTGATTCTGGTTAACCTAGACCCATCAAAGGACTTTATAATGTATGTATTCAATAGCAAGTCAAGCATTGATACTGTCTTAACTCAGAAAGATAACAAGGGCAAGGGAGAAAATCCAATAGCATTTCTCCCGAACCCTGAAGGAATATGAAACAAATTACAATTTTGTAGAGAGACAGGCATTTTCCATAGTTAAAGGGCTCAAGAATTTCTGACACCTAATCTCTTGCAATAAGGTGATTGTCTATTTCGTACATTCTAATGTGCACAAGTACATCATGGAGGGAGAAATTACCAAGAAACAAGCCAATTGGATCCCCAAGATCCTCGAATATGATATTGAGGTCAAGCCTACCAAGACTGTTTGGGGAAGGGGACTATGCAAGTATCTTGTGCATGAAGAAGAAGTGGCCCGCAAAGAAGAGCAGCCAAAACTAGTCATAACAAATGGATCAAAATCCAAATTTTATTGGCTGGTAGACAGGGTAAATTTTATGCATACAAGAAAGTACCCATCAAGCCTTCCTTCTTAGAAGAGGAGATTCTATCAGCTACAAAATAGAGGATTCACACTCATTGAAGGAATCCTATTCAAGACAAATTTAAATGGCATCCTATTGCGATGTGTTACCATAGAACAAGCAAAGAGGATATTTGACACTTACCACAGCAGTCCCGCAGGTGTCCAGACATTTCTCCACAAAAACTACCACCATCAAGATCATGTGCATAGGTTACTTTTGGCCAATGCTATTCCATGATTCCTACTCAATGAAAACTTGCAAAGAATGTTAATTTTTTGTTGGAAGAAGAAAGAATTCTACAATTCCCCTCAATCTAATAATAATTAATTATGAATTTTTTATAGTTTTTTTGTAGTTTTTTTCCAAGTAAATAATTAATTATGAATTTTTTATTAAAATTTTTAAAAATATAAAAACTTGTATGTCTAACCACCTTAACTTGGTCAAAACTTCATGAAATTCAATTTTTATTTTTTTAATCCTATAGTATATGAAGCATAGAATGTGACACATGTTTCAAATTCAAAAAATGTGTTACCGTTTGAAAGTTATAGATGTTTTTCAATCAACCTATTGATCAGGACTTTAGTCATAATTTAAATAGAAAAATAATAAAATTTTATTATTTATTAAATTCAAAGTAAAGAATAATTTATACTTGTGGAAAGATGAGAATCTCCTTTAAAAACCCTTTTCATTTCATCAATTTTGGGTACAAAAAAGTCATCAGCCACATACCCTACACATAACCATCATATTGCCACTTTTTGGGCCATCATGATCCTGCACATACCCAATAGTTGATGAGCCATTCACACAATGGGATTTAGAATTCATCAAAATGATTAACCTAGCTTCTAGTGTAGGACATAAATGGATCTTAATGACCACATATTGCTTCACAATATGGACTGAGTTTGTGCCACTCAAGAATGTGACAGAGGCAAAGATTGTGGATTTCCTAGAGGAACTAGTGACAAGATTTGGCTTGCCCAAAATGATCATCTCCAACAAAATTAAACCTTTCCTAGGTTCCAAGGTAAGTCAATTCATGCTTACACATGGAATATTCCTTAAAACATAATCAAATTACTACCTACAGAGGAACGGCCTAGCTGAGTCAACAAACAAGAGTCTAGTTCGACTCCTCAAAAGAATTGGGTCGGAATATCAAAGAGAGTGGCACAAAAATATTTGAACAACACTCTAGGAAGACCACATAACTCCAAAGCAAGTCCTCAAGACTTCACCGTATGAGCTAGTTTATGGAATAGAGGCATTATTTCCTATCTCTATGGAGATTCCAGCACTGCAATTGCTAAAACCCCTCTAAGTAGAACAAAATGGTGCAATGGAGGTATTGTTAGCTGAGTTACTAGAAGTCCAAGAGAAAAGGGAAAATTCCCTAACCACCATGACTAACCACCAACAAGTGGTTAAAATGTGGTTTGACAAGAAAACGTCCGACCAAGGCCTAAAGTGTGGAGACTTGGTGATAAAATACAATGAGAGGGCAGCAAAGTAAGGTCAGGATGGAAAGTATGACAACCTTTGGGAAGCACCATTTAGGATAATTCAATGCAAGGTACACAATGCATACAAGTTAGAGTCTATGGAGGAAGAAGCATTGGGGATTCCGGTCAATGGAGTTCATTTGAAATTATTCAATTAAGCTTGCTTTCCATACCCATGCAAATATGTAGATATGATTTTCCCTTCTTTCCCTTTTGTTTTGGTTGGTCGGTCTCTTTATTTTATCCTGTAGTTCATGGTGAAAAGAAGCAATGACCCATTATTGTAGAGAGTAAGGGAAATAAACTCATAGCTAAACAAAGTAGAAAACTAAAACACCTACATGCAAAAATGAGATTCATACATACATGCTGGAAAAGAAAAATGACCCAGTTGTAGAACTAGGAGAAGACAACAAGGTAATCATAACAACATATTTTCATTATATATACTTTGATAATTACATTTTAAAAAAGGCTCATAAGGCCATGCTCCCAAAATTATATGTATTCTACTTCTGTTATATATTACAAAAAATCCTTTTCCAAGCATATATACAAAAGGAGACTAAATACTATGAGTTTTCTAAAATCAAGAAAAAGAAAAATGCAGGTCTTCAATTCACAACATGAGTAGCAACAACGGATGCATCAATGGTAGCATCCATAGTATCCTCATCCATGGGGGCAACAACATTAGCATAATCCAACGGAGCAAAGGCAGGCAGATGAAACACTAGGTTCCTGAATTCCATGTACCAGTCGATGTTATAGAATGACACTACATTGTAAATATGGAAAAGGAAGTGACAGGCTCGAGTCACCCTCTGGTGGTGCTTGTCTCATGTTTGGAGGTGGAAGCCACTCAAAAATGGCAGCCATGACATGATCGTGTCCTCCTCTATAAACCTCCAGAGGTCACTTGTAGTGGAGATTCCTCCACCATATGTAGCATTTGCAACAACCTCACTGAGGATGTTTAGGTATTTCTTTGGGAAAATTTCCTTCACTAGGCAAAGAATTAATGGCTTGGGAATTCCTATATCTAGCATGGAGGCAATAAAGTTCAAGCATGCATCAATGTTAACTCGATACTTATCCTCGTACTCATGGTAGTCACATCCTAGGACCCACTTTATGGCTATAATGGACAGTGAATGCTTGTTCTTCATCATTATCTTTAACCGCCTGGTGGAAATCTCTCCTAAGAAGGTAGTTTGGGACTTATGTGACACTAGCCTAATTGGGGTATTCATCTTGTCAAACCTTCTGCAAATTCTTTAGAACGATCCCTGCAAAGCACCTAAGGCTAGCCTATAAGAATGCTACACACTGCAAATACTAAATTGCTACACCAATTTCCTAGCACCAATTTTGCTCAAGTCGCTAAGTGTGATTTCACTACTGCAAAGAGGCCCATTTATAGAAAAAGTGAGAAAAGGCATGGTAATATGCTTGCCATAAATGTGATGTTAATCAAGTACCAACTTGAAAGTTGTGCCTAGGTTTGCTCGAATTTCCCACCTAGTTGCATCTACTAAGTATGATTTGGGTATGTGTAGGATCATGATGGGCCAAAAAGTGGCAATATGATGGGTATGTGGTTGACAAATTTTATTTTACCCAAAATTGATGAAATGAAAAGATTTTTTAAAGGAGATTCTCAACATTCCACCAATATAAATTATTCTTTACTTTGAATTTAAAAAGTAATTATTATCCATTTTCTATTCAAATTACGACTAAAGTCTTGATTGATAGACTGATTCAAAAACATCTATAGCTTTCAAATGGTATCAAATTTTTTGAATCCAAAACATGTGTCACATTCTATGCTTCACATACTATAGGATTAGAAAAAGAAAAATTGAATTTCATGAAGTTTTGACCAAGTTAAGGTGGTCGACATGCGAGTTTTTATATTTTTTCAAAGTTGTAATAAAAAATTCATAATTAATTATTTAATTGGAAAAAAATACAAAAAATATTCATCACATTAGGACATGAGTACTCTACTTATATATAAAATATTATAAAACATATTATCATTTTAGTTGGTTAGGGTGGTCGACATACACCTACTTCTTATTTTTTCCTGAAATTTAAGTACTACCATTGAAATTTCAAATTTTCACCAAATAGATTTTTTATTTTTAAATAAACCTAGTAGTTTAGAAACTACATTCAATTTTCTATAGATTCTATTCTTACATATTTTTGAAATAATATAGATAACTTATTCAAATTTTTACGTCAAGTTGCCTAACTCTGATTTTTTTGAATTTTTTGCCACTTAAGGGCCTATTTTTTCCATGATGATCCTGCACATACCCATATGTAAAGAAGTGTTCTAGATAGTATTACAGGATACTATGAATTCCTAATCTATAATTAGCTAAAAAGAGACCAACAAACAATGGTTAATCATGTTAGCAACACAAACAAAGAATTACCTATGAGGTTATTGGTTAAACAAAGATGAAAACATGAAATAAAAGTATGAAATAAAGAAAATGATAGCATGTAATCAACTAAATCAAGAAAACCTCCATCCCATAAGGGGATTGGTGTCACTTTGATGTGGAAAGTAGCCCTTTCTCAATATTTTTGATAAACTTCAATGATGTATATGATTCCAAGTGTGAGATCGATGCTAAGTGATAATGAAAACAAGCTAAAAATGACATGATAAGAGTGAGTGCTATGAATGAAAATTCCTATAATAAGAATGCTTCAAGTTGTGGATCCATTTCAAGTAGAAGAGGCTTCTACTTATAGGAGTGAAGGGTTGAAGAATGTGGGATTAAAATGTGAGCCAATAGGATTGTGACACTTGTCACAAGGGTAGTGGATGAATGCATGGAGCACATTTTGGCCAATGTGTAGAGTTATGAGGATGTAAGAGGATTAAATGAATAAGGTTGAGGATGTAACAAAATGTTGTTGAGAATGTAAGAGAGATAAATACCCTTTTAAGAGACAAGATGACATGTAAGAGGGAATAAACACCTTTGTAAGAGGTATTTATGGATGTGTAAGCCTTTTGGAGGGAAATTGGATGAAGGGTGGATGGGAGGAATATTCCTAGGAATATGCCATTGTGAGGATAAATGAGGTAATTAGATAATTAAAAGAAATAAATTTCATGTGCAACCTGGTTAGTTGACCATGGGTTGATTTAACTTTTGGGGAGTTAAAAGCTAGAGAAATGGATAATGATGATTAGAAAGTGATTTGGAGTTAATTAATTTAGAATTAATCAACTTGAGTAGGTTAGGGGATTTATGACATTTAATTAAATAGTTTGATTTATTTAATCAAATGAGAGGACTTAGGGGGATTTAATTAAATGATTTGATTTAATTAAATAGGATGAACATTAGTTAGAATAAGGTGAATTAATCTAATAAAGTTAATTATTTGATTAATAGTAGAAATTGATGAATTTAACTAAATAATAAAGATTGTTTAATTAATTGGTTAGCGCAGAAATGATTGAAGAAGAAATGGTGTTAGTTAATCAAAATTAGATACATAGTATCAATTAGGAATTTTTAAGTGTCTAAATTTTATCCCTCTTTGAAGAAAGGTGCCTACTATGTTGCTTCAAAGAATAACACTACCGAGATCAAAATTAAAAAAAGTTTAATTTTTTAGTTGCCACACTGTTGCCTTAGCTGAAGGAATTAAGTTGCTACACTCCCCCCTCTAGAGATTGGGCGAAAATTTCAATTTTTGAATCGAGCTCACAATAAAGATTTAGGATCAGTTTAGCTTAGAGAGGACTAGAAAGCTTGAATGTTTGAGGATATATAGACATTCAAAGACCATGGGTAGCCTCATGCATATTTTAATATATCACACATATTTTGGATATAAATGTTAGTGGAAATAGAAGAATAAGAAGAATAAGATGGATAGATGAACCCTTGAGTCCAAGAAGATGCAAAAGTGCAACAAGTATTTGAATGATTGAGAATTTATTAGATATGGTGATGAGTGATGATGATTTTCTTATCCAGGGATTGTGACATGAATGACACAACTTTCCTTATGTTTGATAAAACACATAGATATGATGCATCAAGGTATAGACAACTAGGATAGCATTGTATCTAGTGTGATGGAATTTGAATCAACAAAGAGATAGGAGTATTCTTGTTCACACCTAACATACAGAAACCCCACTAGGATGTACTTCAAAAGTTTCAAAAGTCTCAGACCAAAACACGAAAAGCCATAACCTAATAATGTAAAGGTCAACAAGCTATCCAAAACACCCTCCCTACATACCTAATTGTATATGCGTTAATTTGCACCCATTATGAAAATTCCCCTTTTACACTTCCTCACCTTAGGAAACCAAATTTGAAGGAAAAATTCCACATCAACCTGCTAGCTTCATTCCACTTGGCATCCACTTTTTGCATTAGTAGAAGAATAACTATTGGGGATGCCTATGTGGTGTGTAGAAGTCCATATGACACACTTAAGTCCCTAATGAATTCCTACATTTGAAGTTGGTAGAGGCATTACACTTCCTATTGGGGTTAGTTTGTAACGTCCCTCTTTGACCAACCAACCCCAAAAATGGCAGTTTCTCTCATCCCACCTTCAAAAACACTCTTCCTTCCTTCATTTCATCCTCTACACAATCTCCTTCACAATCCTCTTGCAATATCTAAGCAATTCTTGCATTCTCATCCTTCATTTCACTCTCAAATAGCACTTTGCCACTCCATAGTAGTAGTAACAACGCACCATCAACTCTGTAGAACAATTGTGGAACAAACAATTACAAAAGGGGCTTGAGTCCTCTTTTCTCATCCATTAGCTAGTGAGCTCTTGGTGGAGGTAGTAAGCATTTTCACTCCTCTCCTCTATGGTTTGGTTGAGTAGCACTTTATCATTTCATAGTGTTTATTGTGTTCTCTACTTTATTTTCTCCTTTATCATATTTTTCTCTCTCATTGCTATCTTGGCTATCCGTGGAGGAGGAAACACCAAAACAGTAGTTTGACTGAGGCAGACCCCTATAGAGCCCCCAACAATTTTCCCTCTTTCTTGTGTGTAGGTGGACGTGCATTTGGAGCTAGTTGGTAAAAAAGATCTTTTGTGAGAGAATCTTTGTCACCTTAGCTTTAATATATATACTTTATCACATTCTTTTGTATTTCTCTTACTTCATAGTTTTGTTTTGTCCTCTTTAAAATCACTAGCTAGGTCGTCAGCTCATTTCTGACGGTTCTTACTGTATTTACGGTCCTCTAGTCATATGGATGCCAACACACCAAAGAGATTCCAATGCACCGCACTCTTGTCCTGGTACCACACTTTTATCCTTGGGTAGAGAGCTACCTGAGGTGCAGTGTTGAACCCAAAAACTGGCTCGCCTAGCCCCATTCTAGATTTTGTGTCTATAGACTAATTGAAGGACCTTATAGTCCTTATCATTCTCATCCCTCATTTCAAGAGACCCCTTCAGAGTGAGGTAAGTTAGGGAATCCTTCTGCTCTTGGCTCTTTATGACCTAGGGAATTGAGTGTGGTTGGTTCCCCTCTCTTACCTTTTTGGTGAACCTAAAATGAACCAACGTCTGCTCATTTGTTGGTGTTGAGGCTTGTCCCTTATACCTTTTGATTGTTATTCCCCTTAGTGTTGTGAAGGTTTATGAGCATCACAACCCAGTCCACAACCTTTGGGTATATTGTTAGGAGAAGTGTACAAAACCTTCCGATGGAGAGGACAAAGGTCACTACTGGTTTCTCTACATGCCTCTTTGTTGGATCTGCCATTGGTCTTCCCACACAAGAGAAATTGTCAAGGGGAAATATAGGGTTGTTTGATGAGACAGACCATGCCCCCACTCCTCCTACATCTACCACACCATCATTGGTAGACAATCATGAGGCTATTCACATTCCTTCAGAGTATGTCTCTGTCCTTAGCAAAGGGTTGGGTGACTTGGAAAACCACTTGGAAAGAGACCTAAAGTTGGCTAGGGCCACCTAGGTTATCAACGAACTATAGTATATGGTGGGAAAAGACCAAACTGACATAGAACTCCTAGCTAGTCTCTCTAGTCTAACTGAAGTATGTGCTCCTCCAAAAAATCTTAACATTATACAAGGGGCCACTTTTGAAGATCATGAGAGACAACTAGGAATTTCAATGCCTCCTATGTCTGTATATATGGCCAATGCCATACCCTCCATCAACATTCCCTCTACCTCTAAGAGATATAAAACTATCAAAGTGAACAAGATCCCCTTGGGTTTCAGCTTCACCCCTCCTATTACCCCTAGCAGTGGAGGTTTTGGTGGGATGAGTGGTGAAGGCTTTGGTAGCGGTGGTGGCTTCAGGGGTCGAAGCAGCATTGGCAGAGGTGATTCTAGTGGAGGCCATGGTGGTGGCTTCGAAAGTAGAGGTGGCTTTGACAGAGGCCCTATTGGTGGCAATGGCTCCAGTTGTGGTTATGATGGTGGTCACACTGGTGGATCTTGTGGTGGCTCCGATGCTAGTTCTAGAGGAGGTTTCTCAGGCCATATATCTTCTAATGACCCTATTCTAAACACTCTTCTTCAAAATATGGGTAAGATGCAGAGCCAGTTGGTGAGTCTCTCCCAAGCCTCTACCCAGCCTATCTTCCAACCCTTCTTCTAGCATAGCCTATTGTCGGTCACAATTTTAAACATTCCATTCTCTCAAGGAATGGAGATTCCTAAATTTGAGAAATACAATGGCAAAGGGGACCCACAAACACATGTGTCTACCTTTAACACCCTATGCATAGATTTTTTCCATCACGACGTGTTGATGGAAAAAATATTCCCTCAATCTCTCAAGGATACAACACTCGAATGGTATTGTTCCTTTCCTAATAATTCTATTTTCTCATTTGACCAACTTGTAAACCAATTCCTATGATAATTACAAGCTAACATCAAGTCGAAGATGACCTTTTTAGATCTCGTCCAGTGCAAACAAGGAGATAATGAAAAGATTATTGATTTTATAGTGTGGTATCAAGTGCTCTTCTCATGAATCTCATATCTACTACCTGATTATGACATGCAAAAGGTGTTCATAGGGATATTGCAAAGGCCTTGGAAAGAAAAGTTTTCCCTTATGAAATATCCTTCATTCATGCATTTGTGTGCAACCCTACGAGAGTATAAATAGATGATAGTTCAGTTTGGGGGATCCTTTCGTGCTAACATTCTAAAGAAAAATCCATCATATCAATCTCTAAGAATGGAAAGGTTGTTGTGAATGTACTAGCCACTGTGGATGACAACGGCCTCAAATGCAACCAATAGTTCACAAAGTTAGTAGAATCTTATTCTTTCATCCTACAGAAGTTGTTGAAGGATAAGATCATAACCTTGCAGAACCCTAAACCTCTTGAGGAACCTTACCCTAGTTGGTATGATGTAAATGCCTACTATCAATACCATCAAGTTAACAAACATGATAAAGAACATTGTATGTGTCTACATCATGAGATGCATGATTGCATACGAATAAATCAGTGGTGAAAGAGAATAATGAATTGCAGATATATACAAACCCATTTCCATCACATTTTGCTAACATGATTGTCGATCCTGCCAATTTTATCACTCAACCCAAGGCCTATGTTAACATTGTCATGGTTACTCCTAAGTATCCTGTGCCTAATTCACTGGATGTGACATTCACATCATAGGACTTTCCCTTAAATAACAATCCATTTCCCCTCTACATTTCACTCACCTAAATGGCAACATTGTGACAGGAGTCCTAGTAGACACCACGAGTCGATTGAATGTTATTACAAAAGAGACATTGTGGCTTAAATCACTAAATAGAAAAGAGTATGAAGAAATGAAGTCTACCATCTGTACCTATAGTGGTCTTTGTCTAAAACCCTATGGTTTGATAACTTTTTCCATCCTAGTTGGACATAGGGCTATTGACACTATTTTTGATGTCGTTCCAGAGTCAGATTTGTTCACGATGAAGCTAGGCATACCTTGACTAGCTTCCATGAATGGAATCACCTCCATAATTCATAAATGTTTAAAGTTCTCCCATGAAGGTTTCGTGCATGTAGTGCATGACACTAGATACTAGCCTCTGGAGTCCCATGGGCGATATTCATTAGACCATTTTTGGCCTGCCCCGATTGGTCTGCTTCCTCCAAGAACAAACCTACTTTACCAGAACTAAATGAAGTATAAAACTGGGGACAAGGGATAGACAAAATTGACTCTTCTTGTAGCACAATAGCTAGCTACCTCCTCTTTTTGAAAAGGGAAGGAGAAGCTTTCCTCCTCTTAGCCACTCCCTTTTCTTGGCAAGAGTATTGGATGAGCAAGCTTGGCTTTTACCCGTTAAGTCCGATGGTACGTCCTTGGCGTAGACCCAAGATTTAGGATATCAGATCTCCCTATTGAGCCTCCTGAGCCTTAGTATTATGTGTATGGAAGAAAGAAGTGTTCCTAAAGGGAGTTTTCTCTATGGCATCGTACTGCTCCTGCCCTAAAAGCAATAAACAGGAAGTGGCCCGCTGCTGAGGTGTTAGAGCCAACTCCCCCCATTACTTCTCAACTTGTTCCTCTTGCTCCCATTCAAGAGTTTGTTCCTTTGCTAGAAATAGTTGTAGTGGATACTCCCAGGCTGAGCAGGAGCCTTCTATTCCTTTACAACCTTTGGCTTCCAATTTGAAGAGTAGTAGAAACCACCTTGTGTGCGAGTGCAAGAACTAAGAAAAGGATCTTATGGATGAGAAAGATGCCTTGCAAAGGAAGGAAGAGGAGATGGCCACCCTTGTATCAAGGCCCCCTAATACATCTCCCTCTCTCCTCCCCTCTACTTCCATTCAATCTAGCTCTGAATCTTTTTTGACTTCCACTGTGAGTATGAATGCACTTGACCCTAAAAAATTTTAGGTGTTCATCACTCCTTTGGTTGAGTCACCTTTGTTGATGTCCCTTTCGGATGTCCTTCCTTTCCTGAAACTCATAGATCTGACGAGAACTTTGGTGGTATGTACTAAAATTTTCTCTTCCTCATCTTCCTCCGCACCTCTTGCCTCATCTATGGGGAGTTCATGTCCCCTAATGGAATAGAGGGTGGAGAGTGGTCCTTCCAACAATGAAGGATGTAAGAGGATCCCACCTTCTATGAAAGGTGGTCCTACACTAACTTGTTTTGTCCTAGTGATGGAACTAGTCTTGGCTTCCCTTGAGTTCATCACCACTCCTGAATCATTTAGTGAGCATAGCAATGAATCTTAGGCATAGCCTTCTCCATCTGTTGAGGTAAAACATGGTACTCCTATAAAGAGCATGTTTAACTCTTTGAATGAATATTTTTCCTTCTCAAGGATCTTCGCAAATTAGTTGACCTTAGCTCCATAAGAGCTTGGTGGAGAGGAGCTTGTGGGGCCTACTTCCTTATCCCTTGTTGTGGGAGGGTTGGACACTCATCTTAAAATTCCACCACTATAGGCTCATCCTCCTTCACACTACGATGATCTAGAGTGGGAAGTAGATGACCTATTGGTCGATTAATGTTAGGGGGAGGCCCCTTCTTTATATTTAGATTATATGTGTGCATGTTGTGATGTGTTCCCACATGACCATGCTATGTGTTCCTGGATGACCCTTGTCACCCTCATTGATGCTTGGATACAGGTGTGGTTTTTGTGTCATAAACCTTCTTCTATCTATAACATCATTCTTCCATGTTTAAGATTGATTTTTGGTAAAATTGGGGATGATGCAAAGCATTGGGGGAATTTAGGCTTCCATTCCATGTTGACCCAAGTTTTTTTAAATTTTTTTTTATCTTTTTGTGCATTCTTCACATGGTCTGATATAGTAGGGAATTGATGAAAGTTCATTTTATATACTATTCTTATACTTATATATATTTATGAGTAGTTTTGACCTTGAAATATCAAGCTACCCCTGTGCCCTTTATGTTTTTCTCTTTTTCTCTTTTCTTATCTTTCTCTCTTCTTTGCTTAAATTTTCCCTCTCATGTGTGACAATGTCAGTTCTATGATACTTTGAGTTTTAGAAAATGCATTTGTTGCCAACAAAAATTTTCTCGAGAATCTTCACAAAATTGTTTTTGAAGAATCACATTATCGACTTGAAACCCTAATGGAACATGTTTCCTTCATCATGGATTTGCAAAGAAAGAACTTGAAAACCTTCCCATTGAGGTGGGAACAACTTCGACCTTCCCCTCGTGTGGGAGAATTTTCTTCCTTTCAAATTCCTTGATGAAGTGAACATCTTTCAAAAGGATTCCTTGATGATGAATCGATTTGAGAAAGAAACATGTCTCTCGTACTTTCAAACACCGCGTCCCTTGAGTAAACCCATTCTTTACGCTGGGTTCCTAAGGGACCCCTTTGAAAGTTTTCCAACTAGTTGATGGTCTATGTGACTATCCACTTACTTGCCTGCATGGCCACTTTCTGACATGTTTTATCTATGGGTAGACATGTTGCTTTATAGGCGCACTTGTGAAGCTGCTTTCTGACTCTACGGATTCCCCTTTCTTTGGGTTTCCTTTATGTGAGGGATCTTGAAGGATACCCCTACAGGTCTGTGGGTTTGTAGGGTGCTTCTTCTAAGCTTCCTCCTTGAGAGATATATTTGGGGTGGATCCCTTGTAGGTCTACGACCCTGTAGGATGCTTTTTTGGGTGTGAGAGATCTTGGAGGACACCTTCCTTACAAGTCTGTGGGCCTGTAGGGCACTTTTTTGGGTTTCCTTCATGTGAGATATCTTGGAGGACACCTTCCTTATAGGTTTGTGGGCCTATGAGGCACTTACTTCTTGGGGATTCCTTCATGTGATAGATCTTGGGGGTTTCCTCCTTGTAGGTTTATGGTCCTGTAATATGCTTTCATTCTACAACTTCATAGTTTTGCAGGGCTATGAAGTCCTTTACTTATCATGTGCTCTTGAGTTCGCTATATCGTGGTTCACTTCCTCGACGGTTCAGGTATACATTTCTAACCCTACTTCCTCTTTGATCTACTTAACTGAAGCACTCATCAATATGCATGCTCACTAAAGTGGGGGAAAAATGCATAGGCACGAATTTACATGCATTACACAAATTCTTCTTTTATACTTCCTCACCTTAGGAAACCAAATCTGAAGGAAAAATTCCACATCAGTTCGTTGCCTTCATTCCATTTAGCATCCATTTTTTGCGTCAATAGAAAAATAATTGTCGAGGACACCCACATGGAACATGGATGTCCACATAGTTCACTTACATCCCTAACGGATTCTTGCACCTGAAGTTGGCAGAGGCATTACACTTCCTATTGGGGTTGGTTTGTAACATCCCTCTTTGACCAACTGACCCTAAAAATGGAAGCTTCTCTCATCCCACCTTCAAAAACACTCTTCCTTCATTCATTTCATCTTCTACACAATCTCCTTCACAATCCTCTTGCAATCTCTAAGCACTTCTTGCATTCTCAGCTTTCATTTCACTCTCAAGCAACATTTTGGCACTCCATAGCAGCAGTAACAACATGGCATCAACTTTGTAGAGAAAGTGTGGAACAAACCATTGTAGTAGGGACTTGAGTCCTCTTTTCTCCTCCATTAGCTAGTGAGCTCTTGGTGGAGGTGGTGAGCATTTTCACTCCTCTCCTCTACGATTTGGTTGAGTAGCAATTTATTGTTTCATAGTGTTTATTGTGTTCTCTACTTTCTTTTCTCCTTTGTCATACTTTTCTCTATCGTTTCTATCTCCGTTGTTCTTGGATGTGGAATTACTAAAACGAGGGTTGAACTAAGGTAGATCCCTATACAGCCCCCAACAAATTTTCCTCTTTCTTGTGTGTAGGTGGACACACATTTGGAGCTAGTTGGAAAACAAGCTCTTTTGTGAGATCATCTTTGTCACCTTAGCTTTAATATATCTACGTTATCACATTCATTTTTAGTTCTCTTACTTCATAGTTATATTTTGTCCTCTTAAAAATCACTAGCTAGGCCATCAACTTTTTTTTTATGGTTCCTACTATATTTTTGGTCCTCTTGTCATATGAATGCTAGTGCACCTGAGAGATGTCAGTGCACCGTGTTGTCATCCTGAAACTCCACTTTCATCATTCGGCATAGAGCTACCTGAGGTGCAATGTTGAACCTAAAAACTATCATGCCTAGCCCCATTCTAGATTTTGGGTCTGGAGAGTGATTGAAGGACCTTATAGTCCTCATCATTCTCTTCCCTCATTTTAAGACATCCCTCTAGAGTGAGGTAAGTTATGTCATCCTTCTACTCTTGGCTCTCCATGACCTGGGGCCTTTAACGTGGTTGGTCCCCCTCTCTTACACTAACAAAGCAAGTATTCACAAAGGTTATATTGCAAGAACATCCCACAAGCACAAAAAATGAAAGATAATGATCAATGCTCCATGCGTTTCTATCTAGATAATTGTGATTTGGATGTTTTTGGATTTTTTTGCATGATTATGACAATTTGGATATGGATATGTGTGATGATATTAGTGCTCTATTTTGGGATTTTGTTGAAAACCAAGCGAAGGTTGATGGATCTAATTGATGGATTGATGTTGATAATATTGTTGAGGATACAAAACAATGCAAGGATAGTGTAAAGAAATATGAGGATTGAGAGGGATATCCCGAGATGATGATGGATTGATTGGATTTGGTTGATCAAGATTGTGAAGTTGAGTTTGGAAAAAAAATTATTTGAATGATTTGTTGTGATGTTGAAGTGAAAATTAGATGCAGCTGATATTGATGTTCAATGAAAGATACAACTTGACAAGGAGCATCTTCTTGTCAAAATATGTCATGGATTTGTGATTTATATTTTGGCTCACAAATTATTTGACCAATTTTATTTTACATTTTACAATGTTTGGATCACGATCACATAAGTTGGAAGATATAGATCAAGATTTATTCCTAAAGCAAGATGTAAATATCTTCCCCTAGTGTCTAGAAATGTATGGAATGCCATGGGTGGATTCTTGGATAGATGTATGGATGGATGGATATGGTAAGCACACAAAGGATTCCAAGGATTATCTTGTGATAAGATAAGGTGTTCAAATAGAGGATGCTAATTTGGATAGTGCTACATGGATTAGATAATGTTGGGTAGGATAGGATCAATAAAAATGACTCATGTCAAGAAGTTTACCATAAGCAAGTGTAAAGTGTATGCCAAAAATTTTCAAGATCAATATAGTTTGGAAGATGGATGTAGATGGATGAAAATGGATTGGATAAATGGTTCATAGATGAATGGTTTAATTATGGATAAGATGGATGGAATGCTAGATTTATTATAGATGAGATAAGATGCTTTCACCTGAACTAGCACAAACCAATGCTCGATTCTACACATAATGCCTATTTTATAGGTTTTCACCATGGTACATGTCCAAAGCACCATAATAATGGTTTTCATTAGAGGACAATTTTTTTATCTTTACTATTTTCAATCCTTTTTTCTATTTTTTTTGGTCCTTCTAGCACTAAAATGTGAATTCCTAATCTACAATTAGCTAAAAAGAGACCAAAAAACAATAGTTAATCATGTTAGAAACATAAAAAAAGCATTCCCTATAAGATTAATGGTTAAACAAAGATAAAAACATGAAATAAAAGCATGAAAGAAAACAAATGATAGGATGTAATCAACTAAATCAACCAAACCTCCATCCCATAGGGGGATTGGTGTCACTTTGATGTGGAAAGTGGCCCTTTACCAATCCCTTTGATAAGATCCAATGATGTAGATGATTCCAAGTGTGAGGTTGATGCTAAGTGATGATGAAAACAAGCTAAAAAAAATCTGGGAAGAGTGAATACTATGAATGAAAATGCCTATAATAAGAATGCTTCAAGTTGTGGATCCATTTCAAGTAGAAGAGGTTTCTACTTATAGGAGTGAAAGGTTGAAGAATGTGGGATTAAAATGGGAGCAAATAGGAATGCAACACTTGTCACAAGGCTAATGGATGAAGGTGGAGCACATTTTAGGGAATGTGTAGAGTTATGAGGATGTAAGAGGATTAATTGAATATGGTTGATGATGTAAGGGAATGTTGTTGAGAATGTAAGAGAGATAAATGCCCTTGTAAGAGACAAGATGACATGTAAGAGGGAATAAATTCCTTTGTAAGAGGTATTTATGGATGTGTAAGAGCCTTTTGGAGGGAAATTGAATGAATGGTGGTTGGGAGGAATATTCCTAGGAATATACCATTGGGAGGATAAATAAGGTAATTAGATAATTAAAAGAAATGAATTTCATGTGCAACTTGGTTAGTTGACCATGGGTTGATTTAACTTTAGGGGAGTTCAAAGTTAGAGAAATTGATAATGATGATTATAAAGTGATTTGGAGTTAATTAGCTCAAAATTAATCAATTTGAGTGGGTTAGGGGATTTATGACATTTAATTAAATAGTTTGATTTATTTAATCAAATGAGAAGACTTAGGGGGATTTAATTAAATGATTTTATTTAATTAAATATGATGAAAATTAGTTAGAATAAGGTGAATTAATCTAATAAAGTTAATTATTTGACTAATAGGAGAAATTGATGAATTTAACTAAATAATAAATATTATTTAATTAATTGGTTAGTGCAAAAATGATTGAGGAAGAAATGGTGTTAATCAAAATTAGATGCATAGTATCAATGAAGACCTTTTAAGTGTCTATACATACCATCTAGGTATTTGCATTCAACGTGAAGAGAATGAGGAGTGTAGCAAGTTAGAATAGTGATTGTTCTAAAGGGCATGTGCAGGATCATCATGGAAAAAGTAGGCCCTTAAGTGGCAAAAAATTTAGAAAAATCAGAGTTAGGCAACTTGACGTACAAATTTGAATAAGTTATCTATATTATTTCAAAAATATGCAAGAATAGAATTTGTAGCAAATTGAATGTAGTTTCTAAAATACTAGGTTTATTTTAAAAAAAAAATATTTGGTGAAAATTTGAAATTTCAATGCAATAGTACATAAATTTCAGGAAAAAAATAAGAAGTAGGTGTCTGTCTAACCACCCTAACCACAATAAAATAATAATATTTTTTTATAAGATTTTAGGTATAAGTAGATGACTCATGTCCTGATGTGATGCATATTTTATTGTAATTTTTTCCAAGTAAAAATTTAATTATGAATTTTTATTACAACTTTCAAAATATATAAAAACTTGTATGTTTGACCACCTTAACTTGGTCAAAACTTCATGAAATTCATTTTTTTTAATCCTATAGTATGCAAAGAATAGAATGTGATACCGTTTGAAAGCTATAGATGGTTTTCAATCACCCTATCAATCAAAACTTTAGTCGTAATTCAAATAGAAATTGAATAATAATTATTTATTAAATTCAAAGTAAAGAATAATTTATATTGGTGGAAAGTTGAGAATCTCCTTTAAAATCCCATTTTGTTTCATTAATTTTGGGTAAAAAAAATCGTGAACCACATACCCTACACATACACATCATATTGCCACTTTTTGGTTCATCATGATCTTGCACATACCCTAAATATAGAAGAGAGTATTATGCAAAAGATAAAGAGAGTAAGTGTAGAGAAGTGTGAGAAAAAGCTATGTATTGAATATAACAGTGCATTACTAGGTTTTTTAAAACCATTTTGAATGCATATATGAGTAGTTTATTATCATAGAGACCATAGCCTCATTGTATTGAGTTGTAGCTCAAATTAGGGGATTGTAGTATCCTTGGAGATGTAGCTCCAAAATCAGGGAGTTGTTGCTTCCTTGAAGTTGTACTTTCTAAATTAGAGAATTGTTGCTTCCTTGAGTTGTAGCCCTAAACATATGTAATCAAGGACTTATTTGTGATGCTATATTTGAGCAATAGATTAAAGAAACTATGTCACCATGGTTTTTCCCATCTTGGTTTTCCATGTATATCTGTTGTTGTGGGAATTTTCATGTTGATTGTTTATTTACATGTTTATGTTTGCATCTTTACTTTTCAATCAACACATTAAGAGTTTGAGAAAGAAATCTGCACAAAGTATTTGGAGCTAAGAAAGTAATCTGCATAAAGGTTTTGAGGGAAAAAGTTTTTAAGATCTACTAATCCACCCCCTTCAAAGTAGATTGTGTTCCAACAATTGGTATCAAAGCCCCAGGTTCCCTAGGAGAAGCTTAATCAGCTCAAGTAGATCTTGCTAAAGTGAACACAAAAATGGCTAATAAGAAAGGCTCGTCTGTAGAAGATGTATCTATCTTTAATGGATAAGACTATATTGTTTGGAGCAAAAAAATGGAAGCTTACTTAAAATCATTAGGCTCTAATGTATGGAAGTTAGTAGAGAAGGGTTACATCATCTCTAATTCTTTGAATTCTTCTATTGTGGCTGAAAAGAAAGCATTTGAAGATGATTCTATTTAGCAAGATAATGCAATTATGATCAAATTATCAAATTTAGTAATTGATGAAGTTATGCACTATGCAATTGCACATGAAGTTTGGGACAAGCTAAAAAGGATATATGGAAGTGTTGGCAGAAAGATGAAGAAAAAAAAGTGTACAAGTAAAAGCAAAGTTGGAAGTCTAAAGACAAAAGAGGATGACAAGATTCAAGAAATTTTTTTGAGTGAGGTTGCAGCCAGGAGTATAGAAGAAGAAACATCTACATCTAGATCAAAGATGGTTGATAAAGAGGAAGATGTTTCAATCATAAGATCAAGGAATGGCTCCAATAAACATAGAGGTAATCATGGTCATTTTGTTCCTAAATGTTTCCTTGATAAATAAATGATTCTAATAAGGAAAAGGAGAGTGAAAATAATCTACACACATAAGTAGAAAATAGAATATCAGATATTTTTGGCAGCTCAATGATGAACATGGAAGCTCCTATGAGATTGATGAAAATGGATCCTAGTATAATTCATGACAAAGGAAGTGAAGAATCTGATGATGAAGAAGAAGTTGACATGATAGAAGGTAAGCTTAACAGTGCTATGAATGAGATTAGAAAGTTGAGAAAAGAAAATGAAGAATACAAGAGGAATTCACAAGAGGAAATTGAAAATCTGAATAAGAATCTTCAAGAATCAAATCATAGTGTAATAGGCTTGAAGATACAAGTGGAAGAAGAAAAAAGAGAAGATGTAGTTAAATCAAAACTATTGTCTAAATCAAATGAATACAAGAAGTTGGAATTTGAAATAGTTGCACTAAGAAAGGAGTTAGAAGATGTCAAGAAGTAGATTGATAGAATTCTAAAACTAAAAGGTGATTCCATGGTGATGATTGAGTTGAATAGGTTGCAAAGATTGTCAAGACCAAGGGTAAAGATTGACCTTGGTAGGGAAAAAGGGAAAAGTCACTCTATTGGTGAAATGTTGTTTGACACCTTTAGAACGATAGAGAAAGATTGCACAAGTTTCTCAAAAGAAAGTGCCTCTACAAATGGAAAGCCTATTAAAGGAACTATTGAGAAGAAGAAAATTGAAGATGTAAAGAAACCTGCTACTATTGACAAAAAAATGAAGAAATCAGTTCCAAGTCGCTAAAGCAAAAGACAAAACATTAAGGAAGTTGATGTAGATAAATGCATCGGGATGAGACATGCCAAGCTGACAAATTAAAGAAGATCATCTCACCCTACAAAAGGAATAGATATGACTAGGTATAATTCATTTTTTTATGGCTATTGTTATGCCTGTAATCAATATGGTCATAGAGCTAGAGATTATAGAATTGCACCTAGAAAGAGTACATAATATGTTTAGAAGAATTCATTTGCTCATGTAAGGAATATGTATGTAGTATGTTGCAAGTGTGACAACTTTGGTCACATAGCTAAAGATTGTAGATTAGATCTTCTAAGAGATGTAGTACAGTCCAAGAGGAAGAATACAAGGAAGGATACATCTCCTAAAGTGAAAAATGTTTCACATGCTCTTGAGAAGAAGGCAGGTGTGACAAAAAGGTAGTCAAAGAGGGTGTGTAAAGCAAAAAGGTCAAAAAGGAGATCCAAATGAGGCTACTTCATCCTCACATCAATGACCTATAGCTAGGGAACAATTCCAGGAGGATTTTTCAGTGGCTTTCAATTCATCCCTAGAAGTAGTAGAAGATCAAGTTAGGTAAAAAGGTTTGTTACAAATTTCTAATGACTCGATGGTTGCATGATAATGGTTTTATTCTTTATATTTGTAAAAAGGGGAAAAACATTTGTAGGTGAAGAAGATAATGCTCCTTGTGCATTTTTTAGAAAATGAAATATATAAAGCAAAATGATTGGTATAGAGCATGAAATGATGTGAATTCCAAATGAAGTAGTAGATGATGTGCAAAGATGTTGATCTAAGGAGAAGTTGCAGGCTGGTGTCATAAAATCAATAATTGGTATTAGTAAAGTTGATACAAAGCCTAAATTAGTGCAAATCAAATATACATGTATACAAGCCAAGATAATGTGACATGGATTTAGGGCATGAGAGCTGATATTTGTGTTAGATCAACGTTATTGTTAATATAGCGCAGATTCTAAATATAAATTAGTGCAAAACATAAAGTTATACATGATAATGGAAAGGAGAGTCTGTCACTAGTTAAGACTTATGTGTTGATTATCCTTCAACAATTTATATCTAGTCTTCCATGGTTGGTATCAGATAATTTTCATGGTTGATGACAAGGTATGGTATCAACAATAGGTGATAGGAGTATAAGTCTAACAGGTACAAGAGCACAAATGTAAGTTTTAAAATTTGTATTAGGTCAGATTGGTTTAGTATGTAATATGGAATTTCAACTGGTGATTGGATAGTATGCATTGGTACAGGGTAGTTGAGAATTATGGTTTTTCCACTATAGTCAAGAGTTGAGAATAATTATTGGTATAATGATAATATTTTTTTTTCAATTAGTTTCAAAATTATTTCTTTCTCATCGAACTTTTTTTTTCAAAGGAGGAGAATGATCTAAGGGGGAGCACTATCTCTTTCCCATCTCTAAGGAGGAATGAAGGTTGCAGTAGTATGGTGATTTGAGATAATTGATTCAGAAGTGTGACCCTTTGCCATTGATGTCAAAGCGAGAGAGAGTGTGCAAATGCTCAAAATACAACATGGGAGAAATAGAGAAAATGATCAAATTTGGAGCATTGGAGACAGTGTGCAAATGCTAGATACTTATCTAGAACTTGGTCCAAGTGATACATGGATGAACATTAAGGGTTTTCCATCAATGCCAAATGGGGAGATTATTGGAAGAATGTTGTCATTGAAGTCAAAAGGAGATAAGAGATTGTCTAGACAGAGTTTGTTCAAACCTGATTCTCAAAGGAGATTCTTGGCATATGGTGTCATTGTAGCTAAAAGAAGATCTAAGAGATATCATATAGAAGAAGCAAAAAAGAGTCAAATTTGTGCTAAGTTAGCAGGTTTCAAAGTTTGGGCTTATTGCTTACCACTTGCATTGAAATGCATTTGAAAGTTTGAAGAGTATCAAGCATTGGTTGTCGACATAATCCTCACTTGGTTTTTCTATGGTATCGGGTATTGAGAAACCCTGAACCCTGACCTGTGAAAGGGCTCTACTCTTCACTAAGCTTGGCGTAATGTTTTTTCATGTTGGTATGCAGAATGAGGGATAACCAATCCCCGACTGCTAATAATAGGAAGCTACCCACCATCCTGTTGGTTGTGTGTGTTGACTCCTATTGACCCCATAGGCTAGCAGGTTCTCAACATGTGGTTTGCATTAGGTTGAATGAAGTGTTTCAAAGTGACAATATCTTCACTCCCTTCAATATAGTGATATGATGGGCATATCAATGAGAGACACTCCATTGTCTCCTCAATATGGTGACAAGAGCATCTCCATGGTGACTTGGCATATGACGTAGACACAAGTGGTGCATGGTGATGAGTTTGGATGATGTGGTGAATGGAATGTTTTACATCTGAGGTATAGATGAATGTTGATGACATGCTGGTGTAAAGTCTATATCATACATTTTAGCAAAAGGTTTTCATCTCAGTAGGATACTTCCTATTGTCTCCTTGACAAAGCGATAAGGAGTAAGGAGAGCTTCATTAGTGTGAGTGTATTTATTTAGCATGACCTATTATTTTTTCCCCCTCGACTTAGTGATGTGAAGTTTTTGTTCATGGTGGGACCCAATCATAATGATGTTGCTATAAATGATGATGAAGTAGACATATGGAATGACAAGATTGGGTGAACAATAATCCACATCCTTGTTGTGGATTACAAAGTTGTGATGTGGTGATGATAACCTTCATTAGGTGGACAAAGTGATGTCACCAAGAATATTAAGCTAGTATCTATGATATGGTGATTGGAGAGTGTAATAATGATGGTGGGACCCAGTAAGGTAAGGATGATGTGGTTGTCAAGTGGAAATAGTAGGTCAAAGAGAAATTTGCATTTCAGAAGGATAGTGTTTTCGGTCTCCTCGACATTTCTGAAAGAGGTGAATATAATTGTCAGAGTGTCAACTAGGTTTCAGAGCGAATAGGTTCTTCATCACTTTGAAACACTGATAGGTGCAACCTGACTACAATGTGTAACCTTTTAAAAAATGAGTTGAGACAAAATATGAAGATGTGCATTTGAAGAGTGAATAAGAAAGATGACACGTAGTGATCTTTTATGATGATTTTTCATTATTGTTGCAAATCAAGAATTGGTGGTTAAATCATTTTATAAGTGTTCCAATGGTGAAAGGTTAAGTGGCCATGTTCATCAATATAACTTTGTGGTCTTGAAGTGATCAAGTTTTCTATCTCTTCCACATCCTGACATGGAGTCTAGTGAACAAACAACAATGATCAACAATGTATATTGATAAAGGTTGATCAAACGATGTAGAGGAAAATGTGCTCATTGGTGTGAGATGTGAAGTTTGATGGGAAAACATTACTTGTTCCCTCAACATGGTGGCAAAATGGAAAATAAAGGAACTGGCTTTGAACACGTTAGTAAATCTGATCTGCTCAACAAATGAACAAAAGGATATTTCTACCATGAATAACCAGGTGAATATCCAACAAAGAACTTGTTGTTTACTAGATGAATGTGATAGTACTAAGGCAAAGAAAAACATAGTTATTGTACATGAATCCATGGTACATAAAATTTGGCAAAATGATATTGAATTCCTTAGGTTGATGCTGCTCAAGTAAGAAGACTAAAAAATGATGAAAATAGGAGGAGAATGTATTTAATACATTCCATTTTAGGGTATGGTATGATTGAAAAAGTTGGATGGTGATGTTTGAATCGAACGCATAGGTAGTTTGTTAGCTTGTTGGAGAAGCTATTGAATGCAGGAAGCCCTAATAAAGTAGGTAAGATGATCTGGCCTTGGATGAATCTTGAGGAAGGAAAAAGTGAGATAGTGAAAATAGAAGACAATTTGATATTATTTGTGTGAGGTGACTAGTGGTAGAGTTGTTGCAAATAAAGTGTGCAACATCTACAAGTGAGTGTTGATTCTATGAGAGATTAGAGAGAAAAGCATGTTGTGGCAGAGTGTGCATAACTAAGTATAGTCTTGTTGAGTATGTAGTTGGGACAATGAGAAGAAAAGTGAGAGTAGTGCAGTAGATCACGAATGCATATGTAAAAAAGTGTTCTAGATAGTATTATAGGATACCATCTAGGTATTTGCATTGAAGGTGAAGAGAATGAGTAGCATAACAAGTTAGAACAATGATTGTTCTAAATACATAAGAGAGTGTTGTGCAAAAGAGAGAGAGAGAGAGAGAGAGAGAGTAAGTGTAGAGAAGTGTGAGTAGAAGCTATTATTGAACATAACGGTGCATTACCAGGTTTTGTAGAACCATTATGAATGCATATATGAGTAATTTATTATTACAGAGGTTGTAGCCTCATTGTACTAAGTTGTAGCTCTTAGGGGATTGTAGTCTCCTTAGAGTTGTAGCTCCTAAATCAGGGAATTGTTGCTTTCTTGAAGTTATTGTTTCCTTGGGTTTTATCCATAAACATATGTAATTAAGGACTTATTTGTGATGCTATATTTGAGTAGTAGACTCAAGCAGCTTTGTCACCATGGTTTTTCCCATCTTGGGTTTTCCATGTATATTTGGTGTTGTGGCAAGTTTGTGTTGATTTTTTATTTATATTTTTATGTTTGCATCTTTAGTTTTTAATCTACACATTAAGAGTTTGAGAAAGAAATTTGTACAAAGTATTTGGAGCTAAGCAAGTAATCTGCATAAAGGTTTTGAGGGCTAGATTTTTAGGATTTATTGATTCACCCCCCTCTTAGTAGATTGTTATGTTTCAACATCATACTATTGTATTTTGTATCAAAGGGTGATGCCTCAACTATATGGTGATAGCCAAATTTTGTGCACAAAAGTAGGGTCAAGCCGAGTGGTTCAGGAGATGCTCCTTCAGTCCACCTGGATCAGTCCCAATAGGATGATCATTAGAGCTGAGGATAACTTGCACTTTTGCAGGCAATTTTTAGATGTATGTCCCTAGTTATTACATGTATATACATTCATTATCTAATTTTTAATAGCCTCTTGTATATCTACTTTTGATTGATATTGACACACTGACTTTGAAATTTGTATCATAACATTTAGATTTTGAGACATATATGAGATGACGCGATTGAGTTATGATATGGTATTCTATCATTTTGACATGTTCTCTCCTTTATTTCATGCTTTGTATTTATGTATGGATGCACATGTTATGGTTGGATGCAGATGTTCATGTTATGGATGTGTTTCTTATTTTTTGAATTATGATGTGATGTTTATCTAATAGGCAATGTATGATATATCTTATGGATGAAATGCGATGGATGGTTTATTTTCCTTTTTAGTATTTTTTTATATGACATGCTATGAGATGGATGCATTTCCCTTTTACATGTTTTCCATGAGATGACGTCATGCTTATGATATGTTGATGATCATGATATGATTATGATATGATTATGCAAGATGTATATATGTTGATGGTTTGTGGATGTAGGATGGATGCATTAATATAATTTTTGTTGACTATCATGATACCATGTTAGCATGGAAAGAAGATAGAAGAATGAGAAGAATGGATTAAACATTAACTTTGAGATTGATTCAGAAGTCCAAAAAGTCTACATAGTATTCAAGAATTTATTAGATATGGTGACAAGATTGATGATATGTTGCTTTTAGGGATTGGGATACTTCATCATTCCTTATTTTTGATATAGCACATAGACACAATGCATCAAGGCATCGATAAATAGGATGACATTGTATCTAGTGAGATGGACTTTGACTCTACAAATAGATAGGATGACCCTTGCTCACACCTTGTGTACCATAGAAAAATGGCTCTTGGACATTTTCATGGTTTTTTAGGTCTTTCTCTCATTATGATTGGTTCATTTTTATTTGATTTAATGTTGTAATGTGACTTAAACATTCACATTGTGTCCTTAAAATTAAAATAATGGTGTCTTGTGAAGGTGTTGTGAAGTTTTGTAAAACATTTCAACACTTTTCTAGACTATATTCATTACAATTCACCTAAAGATCACCTTTTCATCACTTATCACTTGAGTCTATTTTGAAGTGTTGTAAAGTCTTGTAACAAGATTTTATGCTTTTCTAGGATTAATTTCACTATTTACACCTTTCTTATGCTTTATTTTACCCCTTTATTCACTCATAAGGCTTAATTAAGTGTGTTTTTGAATGTAAACCCGACAAAAAACATTAAATGCAAGATAATTCCTGACACCTACTTTCAAGTCCAAGGTGGGATCCATTCGCCATGGGTGGTGAATGAGTCCCTCTTGGCTCCAAATTCAAAATATTTCAAATTTTCTTTTGGGTTTTTATTCAAAATTATCTTATGTCGGCCTGTTATGAGGTATCATCCGGTTACTAAGGAACAAGTGTTTATAAATAAGTGTTTTTCTCCTCATTTTACATATCCTAATTCATTCAAGCAATCTCCTCATTCACTAGGCATTCAATTAGCATTTGAGCACTTTGCATCATTTAATCAAGCATTAATCAAGTATCTTGGAGTAGCCATTAACATATCTTCAGATTTATTAACAAGGTTGTGGTGAGTTTAGGAAATTTTCATGTTGTTTATTCATCTTTCCTTGTTTGTTTCATTCCATTTCTTCATTAAGGGTTTGATTACCAAAGTGGGATTTGACCAAGGAAAATCCCTACAACCTAACCCTTAACCATTTTTCCCCTTTTGCATGTGTGTTTGCAAACTTTTATATGTAGATTTGTCAAGCAATTAGGTGTTGAAAAGTGGACAAGAATTCAACAAAGTGTTTCAAGTCAAATAAAACCTATTTCAAACTTGGAAAGAACCTACAGTCTATTTTCTGTAGATTTCACTTCGTCAACCCGACAAGAAGACATACTCAGATTTGGTGCTACAAAATTAGTCCCTAATTTCATAGAATTTTGGGAGAGGATTGATTCACCATTAGTGGTGAATGAGTCCCACCTTAATGGCGGAAAAGTATATTTTTTCAAATTCTAGATCCCCATAGTCAGAAACTAGTTTCTAGAAGTTTTTGTTAGAAGTAGGACTGATTCACCATCAGTGGCGAATAAGTCCCACTAGTGATTTTCACTAATTTTTTTTAGCATTCAGATCACTCAAAATTCAACATTCACTACCTAGGAGCACTCTGATTTAGCCTTCTTCATTTCTATTTTGCATTTGTTCATGTTTTAGTTCATGCTTGCATATCACATTGTGTTTTCAAACATTGCATATATCTTAGGTTTTCCATTCATAATTAGTCAATTGCATTACTTAGTTGCATTTAGATCATACCATTTAGTCTTAATCACATCATACATACATTAGATTGAGTGAACCACATTGATTTTTCGTGAGGTTTATCTCTCTTTTTAGGTGAAACATCACTAAGAGTGCAATAGTAGCCTATAAACATCATTCCCAAAAATCTATGGTTCACCTTGACATACAAAAACCTTGTTGCAATGTAGTTTAGAATTTTAAAATATTTCAGAGAAAAGCATACACAATAGTCAACAATATATCCAAAATGATCTCCTACACACAACTAAGTGAGTATTTGCCAAGATTATTTTACAAGAACATCCCAAAAGCATAGAAAATGAAATATAATGATCGATGCCCCATTCCTTTCTCTCTAAATCATTTTTATAGACATCATCAAGAGGTCCTCGGAATAGGTAAATAAGATAAATCATTAGAAAAGATAAAAAAAAATAGTCAATGTTATCTATATCTCATGCCAAAGTAACATAGCTAAGGGGATTTTTGAAGATGATGTCCATTGTAGGAAGGATGCATCCTAGGACATGTTGATCAAATTTTTTGACTAAGACTATGTGTTTGATAGGCCATTGATACAAAGTAATCCAACTTGTTTAGTCATGATCTAGACTTGAAATTTTCACATTTAGGTTCACACTTTACAAGTTGCCATACTTGTTTCCACATGTTTTACCAAAGGTTGATGACGATTGATTTATTATGAATGGAGGTTTATCTTGGGTGAAAGAAAAATGGGATGGGTGATTTTGAATTTTTTGGAATATTTCAATGGTTTTGATGTTTTCTAAATGTTGTGAGACTATTTAGGATTTTTTAATGTTTTCCAATGCTTTGGGTTTTCAAAATTTTAGATGTTTTGAGTTTTTTTAGTTTTGACCAAGACCTAAGAGGGACAAACCTATGGTATCAGGGGCCTATCAAAGATTAGTCTCAAGTGCCTACATTATACACGTAGATACCACATAGTTTGACTGAATCAAACTTGTAACTGCTTATTGATGAGATATGAACACTTGATGGTTTGTTAGTTTATTATGTTCAGGGCTCCTAAAGGATTTACCTAATGCATCTTGGGGGTGTTGGGAAAATTTTTCTCAACCTTGCAATTCTATAAAGGTTATTGTTGATAGGATGTATATATGAATATATATATATATATATTTCCTAGTTACACTGATAGGTGTAATATACAATGGAATCAAGAGGGGAGAGTGGGATGCGTATAAACATTTTTTTGTTAATTTTTTAGGAAACTACTAAAATGGATGACATACATTAGATAAATGATACATTGTAAATCTAGACTGCTAATTATTAGTTTTTAAATCTAATGGTGGTTATTTTGTTGTCCTCTATTGCCCTAGAATGTAACACTATTTTATGAGGGCATTGTATCATGGATGCGGTGGAGAGATAATGATGTATTCTAAGAGTCTGTTGGTAGTCGTGTTGTCTCTTGATCTTTAGTGGTTATACTCTTATGAGAAGCTTGCTCTGAAAGTATATTGCAATCTATGTGATTTATTGAATAATATATTGGGTGACTTTTAGAGTGTGGGGTTTTCCTCCCGAAAGGGTTTTCCCCATGTAAATCATTGTGTCATGGCATGCATGATATATATGTTTATTTCTATTTAATTTTACATAAATTTTAAAGATCTGTAAAAGTTTTGCGTTATTCACCTCTCAAGATTAGTGTAGGAAGTTTTTCTACTACCTAAGCTTCCTTACAAGTGGTATCAAAGTTTGATCGCCTTTGGTTTCAGTTGTGGTTTGTTGGGATTTTTGAACTAATCCAGATTTGAGTGGGACCTTTTGTAAAAGAAACTTTGTGATATTGTTGCAATAATTTTCATATGAAAATTTTATCAAGGAGAATATAGGTGGATAAAAGTTTCAGAAATAATTTTGAAATGTGGAAGCTAAAGATGGAGGATCTGTTGATAGATCAAGATCTATGGGATACTATTGATGAGAATGTTTCAAGGCTTGTAGATCCTACTGAAGCTACTCAATATGATGTTATGGATCTTAAAGCCAAGGGTCTAATTAAATTGTGTTTAGCATAATCTATTTTAATTAATGTTCATGAGGAGACCTCTACACAAAAACTATGGAAGAAGCTTGGTGAGATGTATCAGGCCAAATATTTATAGAACAATATTTTCTTGAGGAATAACTTGTATTCCTTGAGAATGGAAGATGGTGGACGTTTCATTGACCACCTAGAAGCATTCAATAAGCTACTGACTCAATTGGAATTTTTTGGTGTCAAAATGGATGAGGAGAAAAAATGTCAAATCTTGCTTTGTTCTTTGCTTCATTTTTCAAATTCTCTTGTTATGGCTATTGGGAGTACTGTTATTTTGAATACTAAAGATGTGGTGGGTTATTTTCTTTCTGAAGAGACGAGGAGGAAGGTATCCATCATTTCCATGGAGGCCCTAAATTTTTGGAAGACCTACTTGGAAAAGGGAAAGAAGAATGAGAAGTGTGACAAATCAAAGTCCAAGGGGAGATCTAAATCTCTTAGAAAGTCCAATGGTTTTTGCTAGAACTATGGTAAGCCTAGATATGTTCATAAGGAATGCAAAGAAGAAAAGAAGAAATTTGATTCTAATTTTGAGTCTGAGAAGGAAGATGGCAATACATTCATTACAACTTTGGCAACTTGTGCAGGTAATGATGCATGGTTAATTAACTCAAGTGCATCTTTTCATATGACCTTTAATAGAGATTGGTTTTCTAAATATGAAGAATTTGATGGAGGTAAGGTGTACTTGGGTGATGATTCTCATTTAGACTTTTCTAGCCTTAGTAAAGTTCAAATCAGGTTTCCTGATGGTAGAATAAAAAGGATTAATGGTGTGTTGCATATCCCTGGATTAACATAAAATCTATTATTTGTAAGAAAACTAATAGATGCAGGTGTGCAACTAGTATTTTATGATGCAATATGAAAGATGGTTAGAGGTGTTGTGGTGATTGTTAGAGGTGTTAGATATGGTACATTGTATAAGTTTGATGCATGGACTATTGAGTGCAATAGTACTTCTATCAAAATAAAGTTTGTTGAAGAAATGAGGGTTTCACCTTCAGCAGATGGTCACGGATTTTGGGTACCCAAGGGTGTTGTTTCTTATTTTTGATGTTCCAAGTGGCACAACAATAGTTAAACAAAATATTACTATCCTACTCTCTTGAAAGAGAAAGATGATCACATGGATATCTTAGCTCCCAAGGTCTTTGTAGTTGGTTCTCAACTATGCTGATTTCACTTAGTGATTGATGTGAACTATAATGTTCAAGGGGCCCGTTGGTGTTGAGCTTCTAGATTGTTCTAAGATCAAGCATAAATTTAAACCTATTTTAACTGGGGTTTTAAAGAAACAGAAAAAAGATAGATCAAAGCTTGGAACCGAAAAGAATAATAATTCATCCAACTTAACCAGACTTGTTACCTTTCAAGGAATTGCTAATTGAAACTGGAGAACAAAATCAACTTGTGATTGACACACAACTTCATTCATCCAAAGTGCTAATTTTAACAACAGATTGTAAATCACTATTTAAACAAAACATAAAACAAGACTTCTTTCCTTGAAAGCTTTTCAAATCAAATGATTAACCCAAGATGAATACCATTCCATAACACAATATGAAATAGATTAAATTTGGTTGCTTCCACTGTTAGTGAAATAGATAAGCAACATTTACAAATCTTGCACAATAACCAGTGTACAAAAAACCTATGATTTTAGATTGTTTCCATCTATACTTAGAAAACTGAAAGATACATTATTGGCTTCTACTAAATCTAACTCCTAACTAAGAAGACCAAAGAGGCTCCCATTATAAAGAATCAGGATACAGCTCTACCTCCTCTAACTATTTCTATTCCTTCCAATCTAAAACTTCTACCCTAAAACTTATAACTTTTTACAAAGAGGCAAGCATGCCATATATACAGAGTGTGCCAAAAAGAATGTGCTGGTCCCTATTTTAGGGTTTACAAAATATTTGCTGGTTGTAGGAGAGTTGGCACTCAGATCTTTTGGATAAAGTTAATGCGGCATTCAATGTGAATCCTTTCTTTTTGTGTTGTTGAAAGATTATTCTGGGGATGATCTTAGATCTTGTGCAGCTGCAACATTTACTTCTGGCCTTCGTGTCCACATTTGAACTCCATTGGGGCTACCTTGAATGCTCAAAAAGATGGCCATTAATACCGATCTACCTCCTCGCCAGTAGACCACACAGGTGTCCCTAAGACTCATGGTTCTTTCTTTCTCTCGGCCTTCCTTCATGTTGACCACCTCTAGAAGTAGAAGATTGGGCCTCCCCTTTTAGATTCAAACACCATCGTCCCCGGGCCGATCCATCAGCTCATTCACAGAGTAAGTTCATGTCATTCACATTTTGTTGATTTCCTTCACAGGAGTAGTCAACCGGTCAAACTGTCACTGGTCGGCCCCTTTAGCTTCTTCTGATTGGTGAAACATAGGCCACGTAAGATTCTCGGGGTGGTCAAAGGTGGTTCAAACAAAATCGCATGTTGGTGAGACACTCATCGTGCCTCCCCGATGCGATTATACCTCTCTTAGTAGCCATCAACATGACACATGATGGTTGGAAAGACCTCCCATCGAGCTACGTCAGTCATATCGATACCACAAAACCCATCGGCAAGACCTTTTAGTGAGCCTTTCTTTCTTTGGTGAGCACACCCATGTCGGGGAGACTTTACCCCGAACTCACGCCATGTCACCGAGACATCTCTGGGTCAGTGAGACCTTTCATCAAGTGTATTCCACTACACCGAAGGGGGAAAACATGTTGGTGAGACCCTATCAGGTCGGAAGGACATCATAATGAAGCCAACCTATTTTGGTGATGAATCTAAATCATTCGGCAGGACTCTGCTTGGTCACTGAGACATCACGGCGAACTCAAATCTTTCACCGAGACTTCGTTTCACTGAGACATCTCATAGTCACCTAGACATCACACTGAAGGGAGAACCTTCGATGAGACTTTTCCCATTCGGCCATACTTCACGGCAAATACATCTCCTTTCACCAAAGGCGCAAGCTGTCGGTGAGACCCTTCTTAGTCACCGAGACCTCACAGTGAATGCCAACCACTCTCATCAATGTCGTTCCACTTCGGCAAGACTCTTCCTCTTCGACGGGACCTTTCACCGAAGGCAATACCTCTTGGCGAGATCCTTCTTGTGTCGGCAGGACATCTCACCGAAAGCACAACCCTATACCGAAGGCACCCCTTTCGGCGAGATATCACTTGATCATTGAGACTTCTCAGTGAGCCCAAATCTTTTGCTGATGTTACCCTCTATCGCCAAGACCTCACCTCTTCGGTGAGACCTTTCAAATGAACAGAACCACTGCTAGTTGGCAAGACATCTGGAAGGTCTTGTCGACTCTCTTCATTAAGGAATTTCATGCCAAATGTGATTGAGGTATGCCTTCCGACTGAGGTCCCTGAGAAATATCATTATGCACATGTTTTAATCCTACACTCAACAAAGGAGACCACAGTAAAGATTAGACTAACAAAGGTTAATTAATCAAAATTATCATTAAAATGAATCCTGGATAGGCAAGGTGTCATTAAATCTCCAAATACAAAATGATCATATCAAAATTCAGGTTTCAGGTCCACCCACGAAATCCAAGCCAGGCAGATTCCATTGGAATAAACATGAAAACACCCACTAGAAACTTAATCTAATCGTTATCAATCAAGGAACAACATGTGAGATCTCAAAATAGCATGAATTAATCATAAAATGCATCATCATTTGTTAACCAGTCCTACTACTCCACATTTCTTCACATTCGATTAGATTATGGGAAAATCCGGATGAGAAGAAAAATCCCGAACTCGGGAGAAAACCTGAATCTTGCCCAGAACCTAAGGTTTTCAAAGTGCAACTTGGGGAATCACTTAGGCAAAGCAAGATAAACATTTAGGCTCATGCCAAAGCAAGATCATTCCTCAAAACTGGCCGGGGTGGAACCAAGAATAAATTGGAACCGGGACTAGAGTGGGAATGGGAACAAGTCATAGGAACGACCATCATTTCCTAGTCCAAACCCCATCTTGGCCCACCGTCCACAAAAGAAAAACCAAGAAAATGCAAAGGAAAAACCCGACCAACCGACCAAGTGATCAGAACCTAGGCAAAACAAATGAACTAGGCGAAACCAGGACCAAAGCCAAATCCGACTCTAAAACTTTTTAAAGTTTAAGGTACAGATCCTGTTCTAGTCCTGCCTTCGACATCATCCAAAAAGACGACAAAGACAGACGAAGGAAGAAAAAAGAAAAGGGGGAAAACACCCCATGACAAAACAAAAGGAACAAAAGTGAAAGAACAAAACATGCAGAACCGGGATTGGAACGAAACATGAACTAGAAACTAATTACAGTTTTAGGGTTCAGTTCCAGTTCCAGGTCCGGGTCTACCAAACCAAAACCAAAGGCGCGCAAGGTAGAAAAAAAAAGAGGTGGAACTGGGACAGGAAAGGAAGAGAAAAGAGAACTTGGAAGGAATTCCAAGTTCGGTTTCCATTTTGGTTCTGAGTTCGCCAAAACAAAAAAGGAAAACGCCCAAGGCTGAAAAAGAAAATAGCTAAGGCACAGGACACCAAACCAAAGGGAAAATGACCAACAAAGAAGAGAGAGAAAAGAAAAGTGGAGTCAGAGTTGGGATGGAAAATGAACCAGAAACTAATTAAAGTATTCAACGTTCAGATTCAGATCTGGACCCAATGCCGACAAAACAAAGGGCAGACTTAGGAGGAAAACAAAAGAACTCCTAAGTCCCAACCAAACAACCAAAGGTGAAGAAAATAAAAGAAAATGGGGGGACCCATTTTGTTCTAGAATAAAATGGGGTGGTTATGTAGGGCATAACAAATGGTGACTCAGCTAGATGAATGGTTTAACCATTTTCAAGAAACTGAAGGATTCAGCTACCCAGAACTCCTGGTTTATAAACATCACAACTCCAGTTGGGTCAGTTTTAACAACCAAGGTTGAGCTAAAATCTCAAATGTAAACCAACACTGGCTACCCCTGAATCTGTGTGTGCTTGATGGTGCATCATCCTATCATAAATTTTTCCTCATCTTTTGAACAAAAATGTGAAAGATTTGAGCTACTTGTGTTGATTCCCCTTTAGCTGTTGTACAATGATATACTGGGCATTGCTCTACTGCCAGTCAGGCATCCATAGCCCCAATGGAGATACCTCTAGTTTTCTCACAGCATTGCTCTACAGCCAGTCAGGCGTCCATAGCCCCGGTAGAGATACTGAAATCACCCATTCATATTGAGTCCTCTTTTCTCTTTAGATAATTCTCTCTTTTTTTCTTTTCTTTTGGAGTTTCAGATATTTCATTTAATTTTTTCTCAATATGTCAAATTTTTAACATCTGTTCTGGGTTGAAAACTACCATGGACCTCATAACAGCATCCAGGAATCATATTTTTCACTCAAATCTTACAACACCATAGTCCTAGGACAAATATACCATTACAAAGGGAGATGATCTTAATGATTTGTGACAGATTCAGAGGAGCTAATGAAGGTTATTTACTTTGCACCTTGTTTTCAAGACCTTCCACAACTTTTATTGACAATAGGTATAAAACAACGAATTTAGGACAAGATCACCCAATCAAAAAACCTAAAAATATCTAAACCACTTCTCTCCTAATAACCAAAGTATCCTTTAGATAACAACCCACTATTTCAAAATGGAAAGAACAGAGAAGCCCCCAAAGGAGAAAACAAGACAAAAATCAAAGAGCAAAGGAAATGAAAGAAAAAAAAGAAAGAACAAACAAACAAACAACAAACTTATTTACAAACAAAAAAGAAAATTATTTACAAATAGGAAACAAACAAATTACTTACAAACAAAAAAACCAGAGGACACAAAAAAAAAAGAAAACAAAAGAACAAAAGAAAAATAACTAAACCAAAAACCAACACTAACCAATCCTAATCCTAAGCTAACTCCATAGCTAAGCCTTACAAACACAAAATTGTAAAAATTTGTACATTGACTTGACTGATTTTTCATTATGTGCAACAATCTTAACCTACTAGGCATAGTTCTAAACCTAGCAAATTTATCTTTATACTCAGAAATATGAAGCTTATGTGCAATAAGTTCATTCTGAGGGTATAAAGCTTGAAATATTATTAGTTGTGGGTTCTCATCTTTGTCATGATTTACCCACAAACATGTTTTACTAACCCCAACGCCATAATCAAACTGAAAATCATTGAAAAATATAGGATAATGAAAGGGTACCACTTGATTCAGAAGATTTTCAGTTACTGATGCAAAATTGCATTGTATGAACTCCTTCTCTCGAGGTCTCAGCTCATGGAACACCACCGACGTGAGGTTTGTCTTGCAGAGCTAGGATATTCACTAACCAGCATCTCTGTATTCATCTCAGGTATAGAGTCAAAAACTTTTTGAATTTCTTGAGACGAAGTCTTACTTTCACCATTCTCTTAAACCATGTCACCCCCCAGGGTTTGAGAATCTGCGTCTAGCTTATCACCATTGATTTCAAGGATACTGGCACATGGTGAACAAGGATTTCCTTCCAACTCATTTGAATGCATGGAGTCAAATTCAGGAAAGCACCTTCTTAATTCATATTCCTGCACATCTTCAACAAGAACATGCCATTCAACATCAAATTTATCAGTATTAAGATCAAATTCATTAGTGGACGCTAAGCGAGGACTTTCTTCAACCAACACATTTGAGTAAATAGAATCAAAATCAAGAAAATACTCCCTTGTCTCATTCTCTTCGTCATATTGAAGAGATTCAACTTCTGAGATAACCTCTTGGTCGCTTTCTTGGCATTCCTCTGCTTCATCCAAATGTACCCTGTCATGAATTTCTTCAGGGAGCACTTGCTTGATTTACACATCTACTCGAACTTCTCCCCTTAAAATTTCATTTTGCCATTTAAGTTCCTATCTTTGACCATAAGATTCATTGGCAATCTAATCTTGAAGTGTGTTATCTGTTTCAATCTGTTCACTACTTAAATCAGCAGAGTCATCTTCTTGTGTTAACCCATCAAAGTGTGTTTCTTCCTCATCCACCATCATGAAAAAATATATGAATGTATCAATGAATCCATTCTCCACTTCTATCAAGCCCTCACTAGGTAGAGGAGTTCCATCAGTTGTTGAATCCATCTCAATGCAAGGATCAAGGTCATCAAAAGATAGGGAAGAATTAAACCTCTTCACATAGTTACCCGCATCATTTTGGATGGGATGATTACCATTTTCATGTGTGCTAGTTGTTTCATCCTCCTCAGTGAGGGGATACGTACTCCAAGGATCTTCCATAAGTATTCCTTCACTAGTGATTAGTTGCTTGAAATACAACTCCATCCTTCCTAGGAAGACATGGCAATCCATCTAAGAGTGTTGATTAGTTCGATGTATCCTACATCCACTTGGCCCAACAACTTCTAATAGTTTCAGATCTCCCAGCTCTTCTAATTTCCCCCTTATTCAATTTTGCATATGAGGGATATCAATCCAACATGAACCATGTTCCTTTGTCCATTCCTCATCACCCTGATTCTCATCTTGATCAGAAGAGTTGTTCAAATCGTTGGAAGATATTATTGATTTCTCGTGACAGTAATCTCGTATTAATACCTTATCTCATTCAAAGCCATCGTTAGTACTAACATGTTCAACAAAGCTAGATTCTATTTTGATATTTCCATTATCCTCTAAATTTACATCCATTTCATGCTTTTTACCAAATAAGTCATCAAAATTATATGCTTGCTCATCAAATGTTTCATCTACAACTTCATTGTGATGTAATGGACTATGCTTTGGAAAATGACTAAAAAGAGATGATATGGTCACAACTTCATTGACAAGTGGAGTACTTAACTCTATGATTGGATTTTGCTGAGAGGAGTTCTCCTAGTGGTCTTGTGTGCGATTGACCCGATATGGGGTGTTGGGGAATGTGGTGCTTGGAACCTTAGGAAGGTTGTAGCTGCTGGGTGAGAATGATTGCACCTGGGTAGGGATGGTGGGTGAAGTGTCATAAGGCTGCAGAGGATGGCAATTTGTGAGCACAAGAGGATTATAACCCTGAGTTTGACTATCTAAATTTCTAGTGTCACCTCCAAATTGTGCCAATAAGAGAGCTTTGTTCAATGCATCATGCAAGGATGTAGCCTCACCACAACATCTGAATTTGGTTGTAAATGAGGGGTTTAAACCCCAATAATAATGTTCTATCAGTATATGATCATCAACAACCAAATCTAAAGATTGAACCCTTTGATACATAAACAAAAATCTGTGATTGAATTGATAAATGTTTTCTAATGGTATTGTTTTTGTATTTGCAAATTCATGTAATGGGTGTAGTGCATGTGCATGAGGATCAAAATGTTCTAAAAATAAGATTTTAAATTCTATCCATGAACAAATAGATTCTGCTAGCAGATTATCATACCATTGCCTTGTTGTACCTTGAAGTGTTTTGACAAATAACTGGCAAATAATATCCTGATGCTGAATCTAGAGAAAAATGAATATACACCTGCAAGTTTCAACATGTTCAAAAGCATTTTTCCCACTGTTAGGGAAAAATAAAGGGAGCCTATCATACAGGTGACCAGGGATTTCATGGACAAATTTTGGTATATACAAAGGGCCACCCATTGGAGCTGGGTTTCCCAAGATCTGACCTACTCCAACTTACAACAATCCAAAATTACTCAAGGAGGCCCTCCTTCTAGCGCCAGTTCTCTATTGATGGTCCAAGTGGCACAACAATAGTTAATCAAAATATTACTATCCTACTCTCCTGAAAGAGAAAGATGATCACATGGATATCTTAGCTCCCAAGGTCTTTGTAGTTGGTTCTCAATTGTGCTGATTTCACTTAGTGATTGATGTGAACTATAATGTTCAAGGGGCCTGCTGGTGGTGAGCTTCTAGATTGTTCTAAGATCAAGCATAAATTTAAACCTATTTTAATTAGGGTTTTAAAGAAACAGAAAAAGATAAATCAAATCTTGGAACTGAAAAGAATAATTTAATTCATCCAACTTAACCAGAATTGTTACCTTTCAAGGAATTGCTAATTGAAACTAGAGAACAAAATAAACTTGTGATTGACACACAACTTCATTCATCCAAAGTGCTAATTTTAACAACAGATTGTAAATCACTATTTAGACAAAACATAAAACAAGACTTCTTCCTTGAAAGCTTTTCAAATCAAATGATTAACCCAAGATGAACACCATTCTGGAACACAATATGAAATAGATTAAATTTGGTTGCTTATACTGTTAGTGAAACAGATAAGCAACATTTACAAATCTGGCACAATAACTAGTGTACAAAAAACCTATGATTTTAGATTGTTTCCATCTATACTCAAAAAATTGAAAGATACATTATTGGCTTCTACTAAATCTAACTCCTAACTAAGAAGAACAAAGAGGCTCCCATTACAAAGAATCAGGATGCAACTCTGTCTCCTCTAACTATCTCTATTCCTTCCAATCTAAAAATTCTATCCTAAAACTTCTAACTTTTTACAAAGAGGCAAGCATGCCATATATACAGAGTGTACCAAAAATAATGCACTGGTCCATGTTTTAAGGTTTACAAAATATCTACTGGTTGCAAGAGGGTCAGCACTCAGATCTTTTGGATAAAGTTAATGTGGCATTCAATGTGAATCCTTGCTGTCCATGTTGTTGAAAGATTATTTTGGGGATGATCTTAGATCTTTTGCAGCTACAACATTTACTTTTGGCCTCTGTGTCCACCTTTGAACTCCATCTAGGCCGCCTTGAATGCTCAAAAAGATCGCCATTAATACTGATCTGCCTCCTCACCATTAGACCACACAGGTGTCCCTAAGACTCATGGTTCTTTCTTTCTCTTAGCCTTCCTTCGTGTTGACCACATTTGGAAGAAGAACATCGAGCCTCCCCTTTCAGATTTGAACACCATCATCCTCGGGCTGATCCATCAGCTCATTCATAGAGTAAGTTCAAGTCATTCACATTCTGTTGAATTCATTCACAGGAGCAGTCAACCGGTCAAACTGTCACTAGTTGGCCCCTTTACCTTCTTTTGATTGGTGAAACATAGGCCACACAAGATTCTCGGGTGGTCAAAGGTGGCTCAAACAAAATTGCATATCGGTGAGACACTCATCGTGTCTCCCCGATGTGATTATACCTCTCTTAACAACCATCGGTATGACACATGACAGTCGGCAAGACCTCCCATCGAGCTACGTAAGTCATATCAATACCACAAAACCCATCGGCAAGACCTTTCAACAAGCCTTTCTTTCTTTGGCGAGCACACCCATGTCAGGGAGACTTTACCTCAAACTCACGCCATGTTGCTGAGACATCTATGGGTCGGCGAGACCTTTCATCAAGCGCATTCCACTACAATGAAGGGTGAAAACATGTCGGCGAGACCCTATCGGTTCGGCAGGACATCATAGTGAAGCCACCCTATTTTGGCAATGAACCTAAATCTTTCGGCAGGACTCTGCTTGGTCGCCGAGACATCATGATGAACTCAAATCTTTCGCAGAGCTTCTTTCTTTCACTGAGACATCTCGCAGTCGCCTAGACATCACACCGAAGGGAGAACCTTCGACGAGACTTTTTTGATTCAGCTAGACTTCACGGCGAATACATCTCCTTTCGCCGAAGGCACAACCTGTCAGTGAGACCCTTCTTAGTCGCTGAGACCTCATAGCAAATGCCAACCACTCTCCCTGATGTTGTTCTACTTCGACAAGACTCTTCCTCTTCGGTGGGACCTTTTGCCAAAGGAAATACCTCTCGGCAAGATCCTTCTTATGTCGGCAGGACATCTCGCCAAAAGCAAAACCCTATACTGAAGGCACCCCTTTCGGTGAGATATCACTTAGTCACCGAGACTTCTTAGCGAGGCCAAATCTTTTGCCAATGTTACCCCTCTATCGCCAAGACCTCGCCTCTTCTGCAGGACCTTTCAAATGAACAGAACCATTGCTAGTCGGCAATACATCTGGAAGGTCTTGTCAACTCTCTTCATTGAGGAATTTTGTGCCAAATGTGATTGAGGTATGCCTTCTGATTGAGCTCCCTGAGAAATATCATTGGGCATGTGTTTTAATCCTGCACTCAACAAAGGAGACCACAGTAAAGATTAGATGAACAAAGGTTAATTAATAAAAATCATCATTAAAATGAATCCTAGATAGGCAAGGTGTTATTAAATCTCCAAATACAAAATGATCATATCAGATTTTAGGTTTCAGGTCCACCCATGGAATCCAAGCCAGGGAGGAATTTTGGAGAATTCTGAGCCAAGAAGATTCCAGCAGAATAAACATGAAAACACCCACTAGAAACTTAATCTGATCATTATCAATCAAGGAACATGTGAGATCACAAAATAGCATGAATTAATCATAAAATGCATCATCATTTGTTAACCAGTCCTACTGCTCCACATTTCTTCACATTCAATTAGATTCCGGGAAAATCCGGATGAGAAGAAAAATCCCGAATTGGGGAGAAAACCTGAATCTTGCCCAGAACCTAAGGTTTTCAAAGTGCAACTTGGGGAATCACTTAGGAAAATCAAGATAAACATTTAGGCTCATGCCAAAGCAAGATCATTCCTCAAAACTGGTGGGGGTGGAACCAAGAAGAAATTGGAACTGGGACCGGAGTCAGAATGGGAACAAGTCATAGGAACGACCATCATTTCCCAGTCCAAACCCCATCCTAGCCCTGCGTCCAGAAAAGACAAACCAAGAAAACACAAAGGGAAAACCTGACCAACTGACCAAGTGATAGAAACCAGGGCAAAACAAACGAACCAGGTGGAACTAGGACCAAAGCCAGATCCGACTCTGAAACTTTTTAAAGTTTCAGGTCTGGATCTCATTCCGGTCCTGCCTCCGACAACATCCAAAAAGACAACAAAGACAGATGGAGGAAGAAAAAAGAAAAGGGGGAAAACACCCCATGACAAAATAAAAGGAACAAAAGGGAAAGAAAAAAACATGCGAAACCGGGATTGGAACAGAACACAAACTAGAAACTAATTAAAGTTTCAAGGTTCGGTTCCAGTTCTGGGTCTGGGTCCAGCAAACCAAAACCAAAGGCACGCAAGGCAAAAAACAAAAGAGGCAGAACCGAGATAGGAAAGGAAGAGAAAACAGAACTTGGAAGGAGTTCCAAGTTCAATTTCCGTTCTGGTTTTGAGTCCGCCAAAATAAAAAGGAAAATACCCAAGGCTGAAACAGAAAATAGCTAAGGCACAGGACACCAAACCAAAGGGAAAACAACCAACGAAGAAGAGAGAGAAAAGAAAAGAAAAGTCAGAGTCGCGATGGAAAATGAACCAGAAACTAATTAAAGTATTCAACGTTCAGATTCAGATCCGGACCTAATTCTGACAGAACAAAGGGTAGACTTAGGAGGAAAACAAAAGAACTACTAAGTCCCAACCAAACAACCAAAGGCGAAGAAAACGAAAGAAAATGGGGGGACCCATTTTGTTCCAGAATAAAATGGGTTGGTTATGTAGGGAATAAAACTTCTAAAAAAGAGTTACCTACTAAGAAAACAATTGGAACCAAAGACTTGTCCACATTGGAGAAATATGTCTAAGGACCTTGAAAAGTAAAAAAATTATTGAAGTTTTTTCTGATTGTAATCTTGAATTTGATTTATGTGAGCATTGCATTTATGAAAACAAAACCCTATTTAGTTTTACTCGAGTTCTCATAGATCTTGTGGTGTATTGGATCTTATTCATTCTAATATATATGGTCTTGTAGATGTTCCTTCAATTGGTAAATCCACATATTATGTTTCATTTATTGATGATTATAGTAGAAGGATGTATGGGTATATTTTCTAAAGAGTAAATTTGAAGTTTTTAGTTGTCTTAAAGAATTTAAAGAAATGGTCGAGTTGCAGACTGGAAAGAAAATAATTTTTTTGAGGATTGATAATGGCTATATTTTTTCTCTAATTATTTTGATAGATTCTATAAAGATTGTGGTACTCATAGAAAGAAGACAACTCTGTATTCTCCACAATAGAATGGAGTTGTAGAAAAAATGAACAAGACACTGATGGAGAAGGCTACGAGTATGTTGAGTGGTGCTAGCTTAGAACAAAGGTCTTGGGTTGAAGCCATTGCCATTGCCTATTACTTGATTAACAAGTCTCCTACATCAACTCTTGCTGATAAGACGCCTATAGAGGCATGGTTTGGTTGCAAGCCTTCATTAATAAATCTTAGAGTTTTTTGTTGTGAGGAATATGCACATGTGCCAAAGAAGAAATGAACAAAGTTGAAGAACAAGGCTGTGAAATGTATCTTCATCAGATATAGTTATGGTGTGAAAGGATACAAACTTTGGGAACCTATTGCATAAAAGGTAATATTAGTAGAAGTTCTATTTTTAGAGAAACCAAGCCCTCTTCTGTTACATTTCCGCCAAAAAAAAGTAAATAGGAAGATGTGATTCAATTTCCTTCTACACTTGAGAAAGTTGAATCGAGGCCCAAGGATGGACAAGATGTTTAGGAGATCTCATCTAGCTATGGATCTTTAGAAGAGGAGGAAGAACCTCCAACTCAATATGTTCGTAGGTCTACTAGGCATAGACAACCACTTGAAAGGTATACACCTAATGATTGGAGATGTATTTTTTCTTTGAATACTAACATTGATGGACCCAAATCTATAGAAGAGGCATTAGGTATGAATGATACAGAATCCTGGAAAATTGCTATGGATGAAGAAATTATTTCTTTGAAAAATAATGATACATGGGATCTTGTACCATTGTCTAAGGGATGAAAACTTGTTGGTTGCAAATGGGTGTTCAAGAAAAAGATTGGTCCAGATGGAGTTATTGAGAAGTAAGAAGAAAGGTTACTCTCAAGTTGAGGGTGTTGATTATGGTGAGATATTCTCTCTCAGGTTGCAAAAATGACATCTATTAGATTTTTTCTTGCTATTGTTGTTGCCTATGATTTAGAGGTTGATAAAATGTATGTGAAAACTACTTTCCTTCATGGTGACTTGGAGGAGGATACTTATATGACAGAGCCAGAGAACTACGTGGTGAAAGGTAAAAGTAAGTTTGTTTGCAAATTGAAGAAATCTTTGTATGGATTACAATAAAGTCCTAGGATGTGGTACCAAAAATTTGATACATATGTGTTGATTTTAGGATTTGAGCATGTTCTAAATTAGATCATTGTGTTTATTATAAAAATAATGGTGATCATTTCCTATTTATTTCATTATATATTGATGATATGTTATTTATTGGCAAAGGGAAAGGTATGATTTTGGAACTAAAATCTCAAATTTCTCCTAAATTTGAAATAAGTATGTATGGTTGGCCGAAGTAAGTATGTCAATTCAATTTTACAGAGATTTAACATGCAGGATTGTAGACCATTGTGTGTTCCTATTTTAGTTGGAACAAAGTTATCTATTTTAGATTGTCCAACATATTCACCAAAGATGGAAGAAATGAGTAGAGTGTCTTACCAAAGTGCATTTTGAAATTTGATGTAGGGTAAACCCACAAAAGTGGTTTACAATTTGAGTGAGGAAGGAAAAGTTGCAAAAAATGACCCCATGCAAAAAAATTGGTTTTTGGGTTTGAACAAAGTATTGGTTCGAGTGACCAAAAGAGGGTTCACTAGAACCTTGGTTCGAGCGAACCCATTAAATGTAAGGTCCCACCTTTTCCCACTTTTTCCCCCTCTAACACCAAAAAACTCCAAAATTTTTCCCTTCGAAGCTTGAGTTGAGGATGAAAATGGATGAGACTTCACAGACCCAACTACATGATGGTAGTCCTCAGAATGAGCTATCCAACAAATATAATTTTAATATGTTTTGGATTTATTATGTATTTGTTTTTTTAGTTTTATTAAACATAGGTTTTTTATTGAAAATCAAGCTCTCTATTCTACATGTGGAAAAAATAGCAGATTATCAAAAAATATTTGAAAAATATGAGTGCACTAGATATTGAAGTCCTTGATCCAACAAAAAAATATATTTTGATACATACAAAAAAAGCTACGTTGTATATGGTCTGCCTATGTTTGAATTGTAATTGGTTTGACTTTGAAACTTGATTAAGGAAAAAATATTTGATAAAACACTATGAAACCAATTAGAAGCACTAGATATCATAGTTACAAATCTAAATTCGAAAAAAATAGAATTTTATCCTCCATGGAAAAAAATTATGTTATATACGGTGAGCGCCACTCCTAAAAAATGTTGTTTGTTGCAAAAAAAATAACTTTTTGAAAGGAGATGGAAAAAGAAGTGCAATCTAATTCCAAATAAATTGAAAAAAATATATTTAGAATCTACAAACAAATTGTCACAAATCTCTAGTTTGTATCATCTTCAAATTCCTCACAGTTTAGCTGCTATAGGTGCCCAAAAGTAAAGATTTAGTGAGAAAAAATTATTTCAAAGTCCAGTTTGGCCAAAAATTGTAAACCAGTATTGTGGGATCACCCTATATGGTATGGTTTGTACTAGACTCGACATTTCCAAAATAGTGGGAGTTATTTCTAGATATATATCTAATCTTAGTAGAGTTCATTGGGATGCAATTAAAAGAGTCTTCAAATATTTGTGTTGTACCTCAGATTATTCCTTGTGCTATCATAGTAATGTGACTAAAGATGAGTTTTCCCTTGATATTCATGGTTAAGTGGATTCAGACTAGGCAGGTGATATTAATAGCAAACGATCCACCAATGCTTGTGTGTTTACTTTATTTAGTGTTGCAATCAGTTGGATGAGTAAGCGATAGGTTGTGGTTTCCTTGTCCACTACTAAGGCAAAGTATATGGAAGCTACTCATGCTTGTAAAGAATCCATTTGGCTTGAGAGACTATGTTAAGATATTGGAATAAAACAAAGTGCAGTGACAATTTATTGCAATAGTCAGAGTGTGATATGTCTAGCCAAGAACTTGAAATTTCATGCCAAGACCAATTGCATTGATATATAGTATCATTTCGTTTGAGATATGGTCGAAGATGGTATGGTGAAGCTGGCTAAGGTAGAGACTTTGATGAATGTTCTTGATTCTTTAACTAAGCCTATGAGCACATATAAGTTTAGATGGTGTTCAAAGTTTATGGGCCTTTTTGCCCCTAGCAATTAAGAGACAATGTTTACTCTCTCTCGTTGCTATTGCAAGGTGTTCGAAAAGTGGGAGATTTGCTAGGAAAATGTGTCCCAAGTTTGCAATTATATAAAGGTTATTGTTGATAGGATATATATATATATATATATATATATATGAATATATATATATTTCCTAGTTACACCGATAGTTGTAATATACAATGACATCAAGGGGGAGAGTGGGCATGTAAACAACTTTTTTTTAACTTTTTCAAGAAACAACTAAAATGGCCTACATTAGATAAATGATACAAATGTGCAAATCTAGACCGTTAATTATTAGGTTTTAAATCTAATGGTGGATATTTTGTTGGCCTATCTTTCCCTAGAATTTAACCCTATTTTATGAGGGCATTGTTTATAATTGCATTAGAGAGATGGTGATGTATTTTGAGAGTCTATTGGTAGTCATGTTATCTCTTTATTTATGGCGGTGATACTCCTATGAGAAGCTTTCTCTGCAAGTATATTGTAATCTTTGTGATTTACTAAATAATATATTGGGTGAATTCTGGAGTGTGGGGTTTTTCTCTTGAAACAATTTTCCCCACGTAAATCACTGTGTCGTGGTATGCATGATATTTATGTTTATTTTTGTTTAAGTTTATATAACTATTAAATATTTGTAAAAGTTTTACATAATTATCCTCTCAATATTAGTGTAGGAAATTGTTCTGCTACCTTAGCTTCTTTATAGGGGGCACATCATTGATGGTCTTGCCTACTTTTGAGCTCACATACATGTAGTTCGACATGGTAATTTTTTTGATTTTTTGATATTTTGACCTGTTTAGGGATTTTGATGTGTTTTGGATGTTTTAGATTTTTTACTTTACAACTTTTTGAATGTTTTTGGATATTGGCTATACAATATTTTGATGTTTTTGGATTTTTCAAGAGGTTTTTGGAATAACATTAAGATATACAAGAACCTGATCTAATGTAAGTATAAACAAATTTTCCCCAATGTGATGTGATAGACTACCTCAATATAGGTAGGACAAACTACCCTTAGGAATGTGCCAAATAGTACTAAAGAGGAATATGATACTTATGTAATATTATTAGAGAGATAATATGATAATTAAAGCATCAAGATCCATCATCAATCAAGCCATTTCATGCAAGATCCAATCCTTAGAGAGATGTTTTAGACTTCAGTCCTCTAAGGGTAGCTATTAAAGGGTTTGGTGAGTTTCAACAAGCTGCGTTCATTCATCATTCCTTCTTTTTATCATTATTTTATTTCAAAGTTTAATTACCAAACTAGGGTTTGACCAATGAAAACCCTTAAACATAAAAAACAAACATTTTTCTCCTCTTTTTGTATGTGCAGATTTGCAGGTAAAGAAGGGGGCATATATAGGATCATGATGGGCCAAAAAGTGGCGATATAATGGGTATGTGTAGGGTATGTGGCTGGTGACTATTTTTTTAACCCAAAATTGATGAAATGAAAAGGGTTTTTAAAGGACATTCTCAACTTTCCACCAATATAAATTATGCTTTACTTTGAATTTAATAAATAATTATTATTAATTTTTTATTTGAATTACGACTAAAGTCCTAATTGATAGGATGATTGAAAAACATCTATAGCTTTCAAATAGTATCACATTTTTTGAATCCGAAACATGCATCACATTCTATGCTTCACATATTATAGGATTAAAAAAAGAAAAAATAAATTTAATGAAGTTTTGACCAAGCTAAGGTGGTCAGACATATGAGTTTTTATATTTTTTTAAAGTTGTAATAAAAAAATCATAGTTAATTATTTACTTGGAAAAAAATTACAAAAAAATATGCATCACATCAAGACATGAGTCCTCTAATTATATCTAAAATTTTATAAAAAATATTATTTTATTGTGGTTAGGGTGGTCAGACAGACACCTACTTCTTATTTTTTCCCTAAAATTTAAGTACTATTGCATTGAAATTTCAAATTTTCACCAAATAGATTTTTTTTAAAAAAAAACCTAGTATTTTAGAAACTACATTCAATTTTCTACAGATTCTATTCTAACATATTTTTGAAATAATATAGATAAATTATTCAAATTTTTATGTCAAGTTTCCTAACTCTGATTTTTCTGAATTTTTTGCCACTTAAGGGCCTAATTTTTCCATGATGATCCTGCACATACCCAAGGATTGAAATTGGATCAAAAGTGCAATTTTACATAGTTTTCAAGACACAAAAACTCATCTACAAAATTTATTTTTTACCTTCTGACAGTCATACTTGGAGAAATCAAAGCCTTAGATCTAACATTAGAGGATTACACAATGAATTTTTAGAAAAGGATACAAGGAAATATTTTCCTAAACAAGACACTTTACAACATTTTTTAAGCTTGGTAAAAATTGCCTTAACCTTCTCAGATATTTTGGTTGATTGTTGTTTTTGATGTATGTCTCACACACACACACACACATGGCTACATTATAACACAAAAAAATTCATAATGTGTTAATGAATAATGTTAACATTTAGAATGCTATGACCTGTATGACATATGAGACACTACGCATAGTATCAAAAAAAGATGCATCACATTAACAGGTTCTTTTAGAGGCATCCAATCCATAGACGATAATCCATAGGCACCTGAACCATACACAGAGATGACAATGTAAGGGCCCAACCAGTTAGGACTGAATTTTCCCCTTTTATCAGGTAACTCATTTACATTTCTTTGATTCTCATATAGAACTAGATCACCTACTTTAAAAGTTTGAGGAAGTACACTTTGATTATATTACCTGGATACCGATTGTTGATAATCCTTAAGATGATTGGGGGCCTATAGCCAGTGCTCATCAAACATCTCTAGTTGATGCAAATGATAGCTCAATAAGTTTTGTAATTAATTAGCCCTTTAAGGGAAACCCACAAATACACAATTTCCAAATATAAAGGCATGATAACTTCGACACCATACATGATTTTGTAGGGTGTTGTTCCCTTCACCCTATGAACACTCCTACGATAGGCCCATAAAGCATATGTTAATTGAACATGCCAATCCTTACCATATTTATTTACCGTTTTGCGAAGAATGAGCTCAAGAGTCTTATTATATGCTTTCACTTCGCCATTAGATTGAGGATAATACAGTGTAGAAAACCAATGTTGAATGTGAAACTTCTCCAGGAACTACTTTACATACTCTTGAACATTGTACCATTATCAAAAACAAGTGTAGAAGGAAACCCAAAATGAGAAATGACATTCTTCAGAAGAAAACTACAAATAGCTTTAGCATTCATAGATCGAAGTAGGATGGATTCAACCCACTTCGTGAAGTAATATGTAGCAATGATGATAAAGGTTTGTCCTTTATAAGAAGGAGACCTGTGATATTTTTCTGATAATATCAAACCCCCATTTTGCAAGCACCCAAGGAGATGTTTGGTTTTGTAACTCTTGTGTAGGAGCATGAATAAGATGACTATGTTGTTAACATTGTCGGTACATTTTAACATAATCGAAGGAATCTTGCTCTGGACATTATTTTCTAAAAGTACCCCATGTGTATCAATTTCCTCACTTGGGATTTATCGCCAAAGTGTTTGTCCCTAGAACCTGAATGGGCTTCCTTAAGGGAAAGGGGTATTTATGCATTAGTGAGGCATTGAGGAAGCAAGCCATTGAAGAACTTTCGGTAAAGAACATTCGATAAGACAATGTAATGGAATAAAAGCTTTCGTATACGAGTGTAATCATTCTTAATCAAACTATCAAGAAGTTTTCCATTCTTCAGGTAGTTTTAAATGTTAGAAATTTTTTCTCCTGAGTCTACATGAGAACACACAAAAGAATTAGATGCAGGTTGATTGGAAATAGTAGGAGATCAAAGGACCTAAACCACAAAGTGTTCTTCTTTTTTATTCTCATTCGAAGGTACCAGGGAGGTAGTACTTGCCATGGCATCTACATGTCAATTCTCCCTCCAAGGGATATTGTCTATTATGAAATAGGAGAACTGATTAAGCAAGGAAAAAGAAAGGTCTTAGTACCGAGACAACTTACTTTGCTTAGATTGATAAGTTCCCATGATCTAATTCACAATAAGCTCAGAGTCACCAAGTATACAGAGATTTTTTATTTTTAACACAATCATGGCACACAATCCAACAATGAGGGCTTCATACTCAGTGATATTATTGGTACAAGGAAAGTCCAATCGAAAGGAGAGAGGGGCCAACTTACCTTTAGGTGATATTAGAACCACGCCCACTCCAAAGCCAATATGACATCTCAACCCATCGAAGTACATTTTTCATTCTAGGTTATGACTAATTATGAAAATGTTCCCATCTAGAAATAAGTCCAAGCCTAGGAAGGAGCATGATGAGGCAGTGTCTGCCAGTTAATTGGAAACCACTTGACCCTTTATCGACTTCTAAGTAATAAACTTTATGTCAAACTTAGAAAGCAACATCATCCATTTTGCTAACCTCCTAGCAAGGTTGACACTAGAGAACAAATGTTTCAAAAAGATCACTTTTTATAATAACATGTGTCTATGCATGGAGAAGGTAGTGTCTTAGATTCTACGTTGCAAAGACAAGAGCAAGGCACTGCTTCTCAATGGATGAATAAAAATTTTCATAATCAACTAGGACATGACTAATGTAGTAGACTGCTCTCTCTTTCCTGGCATCATCATACTAAGTGAGAAAAGTTGTCAAAGCATACAATGATGCAGCAAGGTAGAGCATAAAGGGTCTATCCTACATAGTCAACATTAATATGGGAGGATTGGCCAAATAGGTTTTGATTGACTCAAAAGCCTTCTAGCACTCTTCATCCCATACGAAGTGAACATCTTCTTTAATAAGTGAGTGAAAGGAAGGGTACAATCAACCAATTGAGATATGAATATGTGAATTTCCTGAATCTTCCCTTGTAAACTTTGCAACTTAGTTATATTTCTGAGTGGAGGAATGTTAACAATTGCATCAATCTTATTTGTGTTGACCTCGATTCCACAATGAGAGATTATAAATCCCAAAATTTTTTGTGTCTATTCCAAAGACACACTTAAGAGGATTAGGCCTCATCTTATAGAGTCAAAGCATTTTAAAAATAAGATGAAGGTTTTCTACATGTGATACTAGCAAGTTATAGATTTTTCCAAGATGTCATCAACATAGTCTTCTAGAATTTTATCAATGAATCAATGAAATATTAGGGTCATTGCCTGCTAGTGAGTTGCTCCTACATTATTTAACCAAAACAACATGACCATATAACAAAAGGTACCCCAAGGGGTAGTGAAGGTTGTCTTATAGTGATCTTCTAGGTTAATATGAATCTAATTGTAACCCGAGAAACCATCCATGAAAGATAACAAGGAATGGCCTATAGTTAAGTCCACAATCATATCTATATTAGGTAATGGAAAATCATCCTTAAGAGAAGCCTTATTAAGATCAAGAAAGTCAATGCATATACAAATATGGCCATTAGTTTTACTAATGACAAAAATATTCAAGATTGAAGGGGAATAGTCAATTAGATAGATAAAGCCTACTTTCAACAACATCTCTATCTCAGTCTTAACCAACAACATGACTTTGGGATTAATCTTTCATATTTTCTACTTAACTAGCTTGGAATCGGGGCATAAGACAATATTATGAACCACTATAGACTCATCAATACTGAGAATGTCCTCATACATCCAAGCAAAGATATCAGGGTGAGAATGTAGAAGATCGGAATGTTCCTTAGCTTCTTCGGTAGAAAGGAACCTCCCAATCTTAATCACCTTTCCAAAGGATTAGGATCCATAAAGACTTCAGTAGTATCTCCTTTAAGGAGAGAACTATGATCTCTAGGATGCGATCTATTGGAACACCATTATCAACATTAGCCATAGGGTCCTCCTCATCAATACTCAAGACAAATTCTCCAAAATATGTCTATTTATTCAAGTGATACAGGAATCATATCTTATGATGAAAAGGAGGAAAAGAGGAGTAGGCACCTAAGAATTCCTTGAGTGCTTCATCCGAAGAGAAAAAATCTAAAGGGATATTTTCAGCTTGCACCCCCTCCTCTATTAGTTCAAGATCGACCAAACTAATTGGTTCAACCGAAATAATATTAACACTCCACCAAGGTTTCAGTTTAGATTGTTCCATAGAGCATCCCAAACCCATATAGAGCTTACAAGGTTTAAAATAGATAGGGACTTGAATTCCTTGTTCAATACATCCAAGGCCTTTTCACCCATAGTCATACTGAGAAGCGAGTCTATATCCAAAACCATAATGAGTTTTCAAAACCTTAGAAGGTAGTGGTTCCACGTAAAGAGATTCATTCCACCAGTGAACATCCAATGCATCTACGAGAGACCAACCATCTCCTTTGCTTGATTCCACAATGATTTATTGAATAATATATTGGGTTGCTTCTAGACTGTGGGGTTTTTCTCCTAAAAGGGTTTTCCCCATGTAATCACCGTGTCATGGTATGCATGATATTTATGTTTATTTATGTTTAAGTTTATGTAACTCTTAAAGATTTATAAATTTTTTGCATTATTCTCCTCTCAAGATTAGTGTAGGAAATTGTTCTGCTATCTAAGCTTGCTTACAAGAGGTATCAGAGGTTGATCACCTTTGGTTTCAATTGTGGTTTGTTGGGTTTTTTTTAACTAATCTAGATTTGAGTGGGACCTTGTGCAAAGGATACTTTGTGATCTTGTTGCAGGAATTTTCATATGGTGAGTTCATCAGAGAGAATAGAGGTTGATAAAATTTTTGGAAATAATTTTGAAATGTGGAAGATGAAGATGGAGGATACGTTGATAGATCGCTCGATCCATGGGATGTTGTTGATGAGAATGTTTCAAGGACTATAGATCCTACTCAAGCTGTTGAATATGTTATGGACTATAAATCCAAGGGTCTAATAATATTGTGTTTGGTAGAATATTTTTTAATTAATATCCATAAGGAGACCTCTACACAAAAACTATGGAAGAAGCTTGGTGAGATTTATCAGGCCAAATATTTAGTGAACAATATTTTCTTGAGGAAGAAGTTATATTCCCTGAGAATGGAAGAGGGTGGACGAATCACATACCACCTAGAAGCATTCAATATGCTAGTGGCTCAATTAGTATTCATTGGTGTCAAAATAGATGAGGAAAAATGTCAGATCTTGCTTTTTTCTTTGCCTAATTCATGTGATTTTTTTGTTATGCCTATTTTGAAGTTTGACGTATGGTATGGTTTGTACTAGATCAAAAATTTTGAAAGCAGTGGGAGTTCTTTCTAGATATATGTCTAATCTTGGTAGTCTTCAAATATTTGCATTGTACCTCTGATTATTCATTGTGCTATCATAGTAATGTAATTAAATATGATATTTCCCTTGATATTCATGGTTATGTGGATTCAGATTGGGAAGGTGATATTAATAGTAGATGATCCACCAATGCTTATGGGTGCTGCCATAATAGTGGTTTACACTTTCTGGGAGATCCTAATTTTTGCTGAAATCACATTTTTTTAGAAAATATAATGATTTAAGCCTTGAAAATTTCCATTTAAAGGATTCCAATTGAATAGGCTTTGATCAAACCACCTTAGACCAAGCCCCCTTGGATAGAACCCACTAGTTGTAAACCATACCTATAACGGAGTCTCCTTTACACCTATCAAAATGCTGATAAAAAACCACTTTTAATTTACCTTTTGGGGATCAATTGAATTCATTTATTTATTTATTTTTGTAAGTATGTAGTCCTTATTATAAGCTTCCAAAAAAGTATAATTTTAATTAAATTTAATTTGATTATTATATTTATTTTTTATTTCTTGTGAATGTAGGTTTTTCACTGAAAATCAAGCTCTCTATTCTACACATGTGGAAAAATAGAATATTATCAAATTTTTTTTTGAAAAATATGAGTGCACTAGATATTGGAGTCCTTGATCAACAAAAAAAATAAATTTAATTTCGATACATACAAAAAAGGTTACGCGTTATATGGTCACGCTATGTCTAAATTATAATTGGTTTGACTTCAAAACTTGATTAAAGAAAAAATATTCAATAAAAAACTATCTAACCAAGTGGAAGCACTAGATATCAGAGTTAAAAATCTAAATTCTAAAGAATCATAATTTTATCCTTCATGGAAAAAAAATTGTGTGTTATATGGTGACTATCACTTTTTAAAAATGATGTTTTCTAAAAAAAAACTAGTTTTTGAGGGAGATGGAAAAAGAAGTGCAATTTGATTCAAAAAATTTTGAAAAAAATATATTTATTATCTATAATCAAAATTTCATGAAACTCTAGTTTGCATCATCTTCAGATTCCTCATGGTTTAGCCGCTATAGGTGCCCGAAAGTGAAGATTTAGTTTAAAAAAATTATTTCAGTGTCTAGTTTGGCCAAAAATTGTAAACCACTATTGTGGGATCACCCGTATGTGTTTATTTGGTGGTGTAATCAATTGGATGAGTAAGAGATAGCATGTGGTTGATTTTTCCACTACTAAAGTAGAGTATATGGTAGCTACTCATACTTGTAAAGAAGCCATTTGGATTAAGAGATTATGTTTAGATATTGGAATAAAACAAAGTGCAGTGACAATTTGTTGCAACAGTTAGAGTGTGATATGTCTAGCCAAGAACCCGAAATTTCATGCTAGGACCAATCACATTGATGTATAGTATCATTTTTTTGGATTTATGTTCAAAGATGGTAGGTGAAGCTAGTTAAGGTAGAGAATTTAATGAATTTTGTTGATTCTTTAACTAATCCAGTGAGCGCAAAGAAGTTCAGATGGTGTTCAAATATTATGGGCTTTTCAACCCCTAGCAATTAAGAGACAATGTTTACTCCCTCTCATTGTTATTGCAAGGTGTTAGATGAGTGGGAGATTTGTTGGGGAAATGTGTCTCAACCTTGCAATTATATAAAGTTTATTATATATATATATATATATATATATCTATATATATATATATATATATTTCCTAGTTACACCAATAGGTGTAATATATAATGGCATCAAGGGGGAGAGTGGGATGCGTGTAAAAAAAAATTTCTTAGATTTTTGAGGAAAGTAATAAATTTTTTGTCATACATTAGATAAATGATACATGTAAATGTAGATCGTTAATTATTAGGTTTTAAATCTAATGGTGGATATTTTGTTGGCCTATCTTTCCCTAGAATGTAACCCTATTTTATGAGGGCATTGTATTATTACTATGGTAGAGAGATGGTGATGTATTATGAGAGCCTATTGGTAGTCATGGTGTCTCTTGATCTCTGGTGGTGATACTCCTGTGAGAAGCTTACTCTGCAAGTATATTGTAATCTTTGTGATTTACCAAAAAATATATTGGGTTGGTTCTAGAGTGTGGGATTTTTCTCCCAAAATGGTTTTCCCCACATAAATCACTGTGTCCTAGTATGCACGATATTTATGTTTATTTATGTTTAAGTTTATGTAATTGTTAAAGATTTGTAATTTTTTTGTATTATTCTATTGGAAAAAAAAGGATAGACAACTAAGAGGAGGGGTGAATCAGTTGTCATGCAGAATATTAAACTTTTCAGACTTTACTTAACTTAATCTCAAATATGATGAATGATCAATAAACCATCAACAATCAACACATCAGAAACACAAAGAACACCAAGATTTTTTTTTACATGGAAACCCTATTAGGGGAAAAACCACAGTGGATGTTAGTCCACAATATTATACCCTATTAAAAGTATCATGAAAAATAATGGGAATGCACATGCATTCAAGCACACTTCCTAGAGCTCATAGCTCAAATTCAAGAGGGATCACTACCCAAAAATACATAACAATTTGGATTAGATCCACAGGCTATGAATTGAGAAAATAGCTTCTACACAAACCTGATTATAGTTCTAGTTGAGCACAAAAAACCTTCTTCACACTTCGCTCAAACTTCTTCTCACTGTACTCTACAATTGAATGATTAGAACACTATTCAAACATCTACACTTTCTCTGGCATACATTCGCTCTTATGCACACACTAACTTCTCTCAAACAATCAATCTTATATATCCATAACATGAAATTACATCAACAACCTTGTCGGCCAAAAATATAAAACATATTAACAATGTCGGCCCAAATTTATTAAAAAAACATTTCAATGTGGATCAAACATCGTTGGCTAATATTATGATGAGACCCAAAATAATGTCTTCAAGCATTCCAAACATTCAAATTTTAAATCTTCAAGGATCTGCAACACGTTACAACCATTGGTTTCACCCATAAAAGGATATGATAATCATAGTAAAACCTTTCCTGGGAATTGGACATTCCAACAGGTGACTAATATCTCTCTATGGATGTTCATTTACTTGTCAAACCAGGGGACGTATACTTTAAATGGCGCGGCAAAATATATGCACTAAGAACTAGTTTCAGTCAAAACTTAGCAGAAATAAATACTTAGAAGGGAATTCTATCCACGCTACAGGAAAGGTAATGCAAATTTCTTTTAACTCAACTATGATTTGATTAAAATAGAAACCATAACAGCTACGACTGAAACACAAACTAAGAACTGGCCTTATGCTGCAGGAACAGGCATAGGGATGGATTTCCTATGCTGTAGGATCAATACAAGATTGAGTTTGTATGAAAACTTTAAAGATGAAAGCTAACTGAAGATCAACGGAAAAGAACAGCTAACTAACTAGCTACAGATACTTACTAAGTGGGCCCCCTTAGCAAGCAGCTACTGACTACATAGGTGCTGAACTCATAACTTCATCAAACTTTATTCATGAAAACAGAATGGTATACATTGCTTTGTTGATATAGAAACTAACAACAAATTATGTCTCTTGTCAAACAAGTTATGCTTTTCATTATCATACTGACTCTTACATGATATCTGCTATCACTATGCTTCTATCTTACTCTAACTATCATCTCTCTTCTCAATCGCACAGGAGGAGAAATTTATTTAAAATCAGGAGAGCAACTAACTAACTAACCCTATCAAAGAAAGATGTGGAAGTAAAGTGTATCCCAGAATCAAGGAACAAACTTCATAAATGAATTTATGCGTTCAACCCGATTCAGAGAGAATCTAGCGCTCCACTCTTTCCAGATTGACTGTCATTAAAAATCTTTCCCAACGGTTTTAGTCAAAGAGTCTTCATCGGAGCTTCCTTCAAGTTGTGCAGGAAATGGACTTTACTGCAAGGCCGAGATCAGCTGTGCTTGACTCGATCATTCTTCAACAACCTGCGATACAAAAGGTAACAGATGCGAAAGAAAAGGAATATACATAATATCCATTCATTAATCACACATTTAAATATATTTCATCATTCAAAAACTGTATGCGATATACCAGTCATTTAGGGAGTCAACAGGGTAATAAATGTAGTCAAATCAACACAATAAGCTGCAAAAACATGAAAGTGTTTTGCTACAGGATATCCCCATAAAAGGTTTCAAAAAAGTTTTAAACAACCATGAATAATAAAAGTAAAGGCATTAAAAGTTCATCATAATATCCAAACTATGAGCACATTTTGGGCTCACCACTGCCCCCTACTTAGCCTAATGTTGGTCCTCCAGCATTAACTTTTCTAGCAATTTCTCTGAAATCAGTGGTTGCTGCATGACTCTGAAATGGATTTCCAAACCTGTAATAAAATCCTTTGAAATCCCGACACCTTTCATACCTACGGTCCTCTAAATCATCATTAAGATTTGTAGCCTGGTGAGGATAAAGGGGCCACATTAGCCTAGGAGGTCTGAATGTCAATGGCAACCATAGTTCAAATCTCTTTTGAAGTCCCAACTGTATATATCTACTTGATCGTTTAAGAGCTACTGTGAAATTTAGGGGACTATGAGGTTCGGATCTTCTTAGTCCAACGGTTAATCTTTCCCACCTTTTCTCACTTCTGGTGTATGCCAGTCTCCAAAATGAATATGACTATTCCTGAAATTTATCATATACCTGTTTCCTGATATCAAATATCTTCTCTCTGGCTGGAATATTATTAATGCCATATGTTAGAGCAAACCAGTCTTTCAACATTGCATGGGGGTTTGAACTTTGAGAGCATAATGGAACAGGCTCATTTCTCTCATTGCATATGCTAGGTTAATGGAACAGGCTCATTTCTCTCATTGCATATGGAACAGGCTCATTTGAACTTTGAGAGCGTAATGGAACAGGTTAATCTTTCCCACCTTTTCTCACTTCTGGTGTATGCCAGTCTCCAAAATGAATATGACTATTCCTGAAATTCATCATATACCTATTTCCTGATATCAAATATCTTATCTCTGGCTGGAATATTATTAATGCCATATGTCAGAGCAAACTAGTCTTTCAACATTGCATGGGGGTTTGAACTTTGAGAGCGTAATGGAACAGGCTCATTTCTCTCAGCTTCCTCATATATTTCCTATTGTCTGCCATAATTCACTTCATTTGCTGCCCATGACATAAATGATTTCAAACGGATATCACCAATATACAGAAGAGGGTTCCATTCTATTTCTGATGGAATTAAGAAGCCATGTAAATAAAATTCACATAGAGAATTTCTTAACCAATTAGGGGCTGCCTGATATGCCTCGTAAAATTCTTTAGCAGTGTGAAGTATAGGATCTTGATTTCTGGAAATTCTCATTAGTTGGAACCATAAAAACTGTTCCTTAAGGCACAAAGCATAAATTTTGGGTGGTGGTCTACATTCCATAATCTGACCAGTTACTTTTAACATTTCATCCATTTTTGTTTTCAACTCAACAATTTCCTGCTTCTGATTTTCAATTTCTTTTTTCAGTTTCTTCCTTTCTACCTCCCATAGACTTTGTTGCATGTTAGTTTGGGCTATGTGCCAGAAAGTCAGGGTTTACAATGTAACTGTTTCCCAGTTAGCTTTGACATATTCTAGAAACTCAATCAAAAACATCTTCTTATAAACAACAATGGCTTTACAAGTTGCAGGGTGAAATGTAGCTTCACTAGGCACATTCAATTATTCAGTCATTTCCTGCTCTTGCTGCAAGATGAATTCTTGTTGCTGCACTGGAGAAGACTGTGCTTCCTTCGAAAACTGCATAGCAACAGTAGCCAAGTCATCAAGATTTGGTAACCCTTTCTCATTATGCCCTATTTCTTTTGTCTCAACTTGTTCCTCTTCAGGAACGAATGAACTTTGTACAGCATTTTCAGACACATTCTGAGAAACATCAAATTCAGACTCTACAGACCCTTCTGAGATTACAATAACCTCTGGTTGAGGTGAAGTAGGGGAGGTTTTACATTATTTCCTTGTGGAAACTCTTCTTGGCACTGGTGCAGCTGCAGGAGATGTTCTGATAGCCTACCTTTTTTTGGTCTGCTTAGAGGGCTCTGCCCTACCAAAGGATGATGGTGAATTGGTGTTAGCAATAGGTGTTGATGTAGGAGAGATGATTGTAGGGGAAGGTGCTGCAAGAGAAGAGCATTGCCTTTTTTGAGAATGAGGGTCAGACTCTGGGGTTTGTTCTACCCCAAATGACTCACCTACCTTTGTTTTTCCCTTCTCTCTCCTAGTGGCAGACCTAGTTTGTACCCGAGCAGAAGATTCCGGTGGGGGAGCTGCAGGACCAAGTGCTACAGGAGTAGATGACCCTTGCCCTATTCTACTAGTAGACGCAATTTCTTTCTTCTTTTTCTGAGGCCATGGGGTAAGTACCCTAGGGGGTTGTAGAATTTGCAAGCTCTTTTGGGCAACGAATTGTTTCCAGGAAAGAGGTGAGACATCTCTCAAAAGAGCATTCAATCAGTAATTTGATAAGGCCATGGTGAGCAACATAATTATCTTTCCCTTGTTGGGTTCCATGGGCACTTTGTTCTAGAAATTTGAACAAGAAATTCGAAACATTTACAACTAACCCATGTCTCATATGACTTAATAATTTGAAATGATAAGAATGTAGGTAGGAGAAATGGCCTTCACAGGTTAAATAACTGATTATGTAAGTGGCGTATTCTGAATAAGGAGGAGGCAACGTTACCCGCTTACATCCCTACTTGGAGACTTCCAAAGGTCCATCAGTGGGCATTGAAATCTTAGCCCTTGCAATAGCAGCATCTGAAGAAAAAATTTCTCCAACGGCTGGAAGCCCAGTTACTTTTGCAATTCTGTCTTCAGTTGCAACAACCGTTAAACCCCATACAGTGGCTTCCCCTTCAGAAAGGGTTCTCAAAAATTCTTCAGTAGCCTCCTCATCAAAATCATTTAAGCTCAAGAAATAGTTTAACCATCCACAGATTCTGAATGTGTGGACTGTTTGAGGATTTTGCAATAATAATTCATGAGCTATAGGCTCATGTCGCACCAGCTGACCACCCATGTTCATAGTTTTCCCTTAGCTGAACTCAATTCCTTGCTGAAAATTCAAATTCTCTATTTCCCTTTCTACTCTAGTTTTTCTTCTGTCGTGCCGTCACATTTCTTTCTTTTCCAAAAATGAACTTTTAAAACAAGCAGTCTTAATCGTAATTTACAAGAAAAATATGCAATAAAGAAGGACATGCGATCATATTTGGAAAGTACTAGAAGAATAATAAAGAAAGGTTATTTGCGCAGTTATGGCAGTGGCGAAAAGATAGGTTTTAAAAGGTGGATTACCCCGCCCCCTACTCAGAGTATGAAATGTGTCCTCACATGTACAAAAGAATAGGTGGAGAGCAGGTTATAATTACTAGTACTGTCATAGCAGTAAATGAATAGAATAAAATAAATCAAATATGCGATAACAAAAGATATGGCGTATGTACCTTTGATATTTGCATGTACGTGTGAAGAAAGATGACGATGTCAGTATGAGTTGACAGTTGGGAATGATATCTTAATTAAGGGTGATGCGGGTAGATGAAGTGGATGGGTGACGTGGGCGGACGAGATGAATGGATGTAATGAATGGATGAGATGGATGGATGGAAGATAAAGAAGTGAGGTGGGGGCGATAAATGAGAATGGAGAAAAAGGGGTTTCCTTTTAAAAAGAAAACCTTTATTATGAGCATGCTTTTTCAAAATTACGGTGAATTTGTAGGAGAAAGGCTAAAGCCTTCGGCTACAGGAAGAGTAGTGGGAGGAATATGAACGAACTGTTGCATGAATTCTTCTTTTGAAATTGGTTTATGGTACAACTGGAGTCAATGGCCATTAACTAGCATTTTGAAATGGACTGGATCAATTGTCGTCAGTTGTACAACTCTGTTGTCAAACACATTCTCAACTTCATAGGGGCCAAGCTAGTGTGTTGCGAGCTTACCTTGGTTCTCTTGATATCTGGAATCATATAACAAAGCTCAATCACTAGCAGAAAATTTCTTGGTTTTGATGTGTTGATCATGCCATTTCTTCCTTTGCTGTTGGATTGCTTTTGTGTGCTGCAGAGCTTCTTTTCTCATTTCGTCCAAGGCATTTAGTTGTAGTAGACGGTCCTTCTATGCTTTAGATATTTCCATATTGAGTTCAAGCGCTGTCCTCAAAGTTTTGTGCTCAAATTCAATGGGCAATATTGTTGTTTTCCCATAAAGCAGCTCAAAAGGTGTAAACCTAGTTGTTGTCTTCCATGTAGTTCTATAGGCCCAAACTACTTCAGGAAGTCGATTGCTCCAATCTTTTCTATGGAGCTGCACAGTCTTTGTTAGGATCGCCTCAATTTCCCTATTTGTTACTTCCACCTGACCATTGGCTTGAGGGTGATAGGGGTTGGACTTCCTATGTTTGATCTTATAGTCATTCATTAGTGCAGTGATCAGATTCAATGTGAATTGAGCTCCTTGATCAGTTACAAGCTCTCTGGGAACTCCAAATTTAGTGAAAATTTGTTCATACAGAAATTCAGCAACCTTGTTATCTCGAGCATGAGTCATAGCTTTTACCTCAACCTATTTTGTTACATAGTCCATGCAAACTAGAATGTATGACTTTCCATTTGATGGTGGATCAATTGGTCCCACAAAATCCATTCCCCACTTATCAAAAGGGGTGACTATTACCTTTGGATATAGTGGGATTTCATCTGACTTGGTTGGTCTTCCCATATGTTGGCATCTGTCACATTTCCTTGTATAGGCCACAACATCTTTGTGTAATGTTGGCCAGTAGTACCCTGTTGTAAGAATCTTCATTGATGTTCTTTTTGCTGCAAAATTTCCCCCACATGGTTCATCATGGAAAGCATGCAAGATATCATAAGTCTCATCTTCTCTTACACATCTTCGCATCACTTGATTAGGTCCAGTATAAAACAGACAATTTGCAATCCATAAAAAGTTGAAACTTTTCTCTATTAACAATTTCTTTTCTTTTGGAGAAAAATGAGCTAGTATTTTGTTTGCTGCTAGATAATTGGCAATATTTGCATACCATGGTGTATGTGCAGTAATGAAAAACAAGTGTTCATCTGGGAACCTATCATCAATGACCTCGTGTTCATCAGGTGTAGCTGATTGAAGTTTTGATAAAAAGCCAGCTACAACATTAGCTCTTCCTGGTTTGTCAATTATTGTAATGTCAAATTCTTGTAACAACAGGAGCCATCTTGCCAATCTACCAGAAATGGTAGGTTTGTTCATCAGATACTTGATTGCTGCATGGTCAGTATGGACTAATATCTGATAACCTGTGACATAATGCCTAAATTATTTCAAAGCATACACTACTGCAAGCAATTCCTTTTCTGTAACAGTATGGTTGAGCTCAGGACCTTGAAGGTTCTTGCTGATAAAGTAGATGGCATGCTCAACTGAATTTTCTTTTTGACTTAAAACTGCTCCTATACCAAAATCAAAGGCATTAACATGTATGTGAAAAGGAAAATTCTATTTTGGACCTTGAAGAACAGGGGCTTGAGTAAGCAAGTCCTTTAGTTGCAGGAAGGATTTTTCACAGGCCTCTGTCCACTCAAATTAAGAATCCTTAGTTAATAAGGCATAAAGTGGACTGACAATTTTACTTAAATCTTTTATAAACCTTCTATAATACCCTGCATGGCCAAGGAAACTTCTGAGATCTTTTTGTTTTGTAGGAGTTTGTAAATGCAGAATAACTTCAATTTTAGCAGGGTCGACCTGAATTCCATTCTTTGAAATATGATGACCTAGAACAATACCTTCTTCCATCATTAGAAAACACTTCTCACTGTTTAGAGACAAATTTTTCTCTTTGCACCTTTTCAATACCTTTTCTAAATTCACAAGTGCTTCTTCAAATGTGATTCCATAGGTGGTAAAATCATCCATATAAATCTCCATACAGTCATGAGATATATCAGCAAAGATACTAATTACTGCTCTCTGAAATGTTGATGGTGCATTGCATAGACCAAAAGGCAAAATCGAATAAGAAAATTTTCCCCATGGACAGATAAAAGTGGTCTTATCTTGATCCTCGGGGGCAATTTTTATCTGATTGTACCCACTGTAACCATCCAAAAAGGAAAAATATCTTTTGCCAGACAATGAGTCTAGTACTTGGTCTACAAAAGGTAGTGGAAAGTGATCTTTTTTAGTGGCATTGTTCAACTCTCTATAATCTACACACACTCTCCATTTTCCACCTTTCTTGGGAACAATAACTAATGGAGAAACCCATTGACTGTCAGAGATTGGATAAATAAAACCAACATCAAGCAATTTTTGAAGCTCACTTTTAACTATTTCTCTAAGTGTTGGATTTACTCTCCTTTGAGGTTGTCTAACTGGTAAACAATCTTCTTTAATATATATTCTGTGAGTACAAACTCGAGGGTCTATTCCTTGCATGTCTCCATATTTCCATGTAAAATATTTATGCTGATCTTGTAGCATCTTTAATAAGATAGCCTATTGAGATTGTGACAACTTGCTATTGATATTCAAACAGTGACCTAGAGACAATTCTATCTGCTTAGTAAGATTACTCATAGAATCTACAGGTGATGTTTGTACTTCTTATGGAAGCAAGTGATAAAAAATTGTTGGAAGTTTAGGCAGTGAACTCTTAGAATTTGGTTGTTGCAAGAAACATTATAGATGGCTGCCACTTGGATTAGATGAACTACCCATATCAGAGTTGTACTGTAGAATTTGAAAAAGCAAAGCATCCTCACTCTGAAGTTGTGAGAATGGATCATTTTGAAGCATCATTAATTGAGTCAAAGAATTGGCTTCTTCAATTTCTTCCCCTTCATCTGGCCAAACAGGTTGGGACAAATCTGGTTGAGGTCTAGTAGGTGGATACAGAGCCAATTTTTTTGTGGACTGTCTATCATAAATGGTCATATCTCCAGAGCAGCATCTTATAAAAGCATCAACAATTGCTAACCATGGTCTACCAAAGATAACTGGATACCCTCCTAAAGTTGCCTTAACTGATAATATTGTGAAATTAGCTAGATACTCCCAAGATTCAAGAGTGACAATTACATCTTCCACCATCCCATCGGGTTTAACTGTGGAACTATCTGTAAGCTGCAGAACTGTGGGTGTAGACCTAATGTTTGAAATGTTCAAGGATTCTATAGTATGCTTTGTCATGACATTAATGGCAGCACCTGAGTCAATCAAAACATTTTTTACAATTTGGCCATTTATATGTATTTGCACTATAGGAATTCCAGGGTCAATATACTTTGGGATAACTACATTTCCCAACATTATATCAGCCAATTTCCCTAAGACATGAATTATTTGGGGATCCTCTTTCTTTCATCCAGGCTTCTTCAAATAGGCATCTTTAATAGCTTTTTTAAAAATGGGTACATCTTTAATAGCCTGAAATAAGGGGATTTGAATTTGTACATTTTTGAGCTAATCCAGAATGTCAAAAGTGGGTTCTTCCATAGATTTAAATGCAGTACTTTGCAACCTCTAAGGAAAAGTTGGTTTGTCTTGACTTTGCAAAATAGGCTCCTTAGAAATCGTATCAGGTATAGGCATATGCTCAGGAGGATCAACAGGTGCAATAGATTCTTCAAGGGAAGAATCTGGTATTTCAGTAATTAGAGGTGGTTTTGGAGCAGGTAAATTGGTTCCAGACCTCAAATGGATGCCACTAACATCTAAGGCATAAGCTTGATATTGGTTGGCTTCGGCAAGATACGTAGGCTACTGTGGCTACTGCTATTGCCTATTATTGGGATTTGGCAATGGCTGGGCAGACATAGGTATTTGTTTTGGAGGTCCAATATTTGTGGTAGTTGCTGCAGGAGGTGGCATAAGGGCCTGTGGTTGCGTCTGTGGAAGCTGCAGGAATCTAGAGGATTGGTTTTGCCATTGCTGAGGACCTCTCCATTGAGGATTTTGCTGCTAATTACCTGAAGGTGGGGTCCATTATCCTTGTGGCTGCTGACAACCTCCTTGAGGAGATTTCCATTGTGGGGTCTGATAATTAGGCCAACTTGGTTGAGATGGATTCCAGGGTGGTGGTGGTCCATATGCATGTTGCCATTGGTTATTATAGACAGAATAAGGATTACCAAAAGTTAAAGGATCTTGAGGCATACCTTGTCTTTGGGCCCATGGTCTCCTTGTGCAACAAAGAACACTTGATCATCATCACCTTCTACTGGCTTGAAGTCAGTAGGTAGTTGCCTAGCTTCCAAATTAGCCACCATCTGGCATCTACAATCATGCTTCTTCTGTCTGCAATATGGACAAAACTCAGCCAAAACTGCCTTAGTTTCATCATGTTTCTTCCGAGCTTGCATAGTGTCTATTTGTGTAGCCATATTATTAATGATGTCCTGCTTGAAGTCAAACAACAAGTTTGTTATCTCCATCCGAGAAACTCCACCAGAAGAAGACTTCCCCACTGTAGCATAATGACCTCGACCTTTCTTAACTATTGCTCGAGAGTAGTTAAGACATATTTTCTTTATATCATCCCAAGACAGTTGGGCTATATCACCTCCTCCCATCAGGTCCAAGGTGTCTATACAGGCATAACTGATTCCCCTTAGAAAGAGTAATTTCTGAGAGTCCTTATTGAGAGTATGGTTTGAGTTCCTCTTTAGTGAAACCAAGAATCTTGAAATATAATCTTCTAGACTTTCATCCTCCTTCTGTTGAATTCAGAATATCTCATCTCCTTTATTGGCACTCTTACAATATTTCTTATACTTCTCAAGAAATTTCGTCTGCATGGCTTCCCAACTATGAACAACACCTCTTCCCAGACTGATGAACCATCTGAGACCTCCCTCCTTCAAGGTGGAAGGAAATAACTTCAGCTTATGGGCATCTATATTGTAGTCATAACTGTGACAGAGGACATCAAACTCAAACAGAAAAGTTTCAGGGTCCTCTGTGACTAGGCCATAGAATTTTGGTAGTAAAGAAGGTATATTCTTAAGATTGTCAGTATCTCGTTGGGGAACAATGGGAAACTCAAAAGAAAGAGGTGGATTATTAGGTGGATTATTTGCCATGTTTGCTTGCTAGAATAATAGAGCAAATGGATTTTCCTTAGGTTCGTTGTCAGCTAGGTCAAATGGTAGTTCAACAAATAAGTTTTTAGGGAGGAACCTTCCTAGTGCGTCTCTTCTTCTTCTATGCATGCAATACGATGAATGGTCATTTGAAAGATTTGAAATTTTTTGACTAACAAACTAAACTAATACTAAAAATGACTTCTGACAAATCCTTAGCTTAATGCCATCCCCAGCAACGGCGCCAAAAATGGTCACGCCCATAAAAGGATATGATAATCACAGTAAAACCTTTCCTGGGAATTGGACATTCCAATAGGTGACTAATATCTCTCTATGGACGTTCATTTACTTGTCAAACCAGGGGACGTATACTTTAAATGGTACGGAAAAATATATGCACTAAGAACTAGTTTCAGTCAAAACTTAGCAGCAATAAATACTTAGAAGGGAATTCTATCCACGCTACAAGAAAGGTAATGCGAAGTTATTTTAACTCAACTATGATTTGATTAAAACAGAAACCATAACAGCTACGACTGAAACACAAACTAAGAACTAGCCTTATGCTGCAGGAACAGGCACATGGATGGATTCCCTATGCTGCAGGAGCAATACAAGACTGAGTTTGTATGAAAACTTCAAAGATGAAAGCTAACTGAAGATCAATGGAAAAGAACAACTAACTAACTAGCTACAGATACTTACTAAGTGGGCCCCCTTAGCAAGCATCTACTGACTACACAGGTGCTGAACTCAGAACTTCATCAAACTTTATTCATGAAAACATAATGGTATACATTGCTTTGTTGATATAGAAACTAACAACAAATTTTGTCTCTTGTCAAACATATTCTGCTTTTCATTATCATACTGACTCTTACATGATATCTACTATCACTATGCTTCTATCTTACTCTAACTATCATCTCTCTTCTCACTTGCGCAGGAGGAGAACTTTATTTAAAATCAGGAGAGCAACTAACTAACTAACCCTATCAAAGAAAGACGTGGAAGTAAAGTGTATCCTAGAATCAAGGAACAAACTTCATAAATGAATTTATGCATTCAACCTAATCCAGAGAGAATCTAGCACTCCACTCTTTCTAGACTGACTATCATTAAAAATCTTTCCCAACGGTTTCGGTCAAAGAGTCTTCGCCGGAGCTTCCTTGAAGTTATGCAGGAAATGGACTTTATTGCAAGGCCAAGATTGGTTGCACTTGACTTGATCATTCTTCAACAACCTGCGATACAAAAGGTAACAGATGCGAAAGAAAAGGCATTTCCAAAATATTCATTCATTAATCACACATTTAAATCTATTTCATCATTCAAAAACTGTATGTGATATACCAGTCATTTAGGGAGTCAATAGGGTAATAAATGCAGTCAAGTCAACACAATAAGCTGCAAGAACATGAAAGTGTTTTGCTACAGGATATCCCCATAAAAGGTTTCAAAAGAGTTTTAAACAACCACGAATAATAAAAGTAAATCATAATATCCAAACTATGAGCACATTTTGGGCTCATCAACCATCATGTTGGCCAAGAACATGAAAACCCAAACATACCAAGAAAAATCTTCGACCACGAGCACATAGATCAATACAAACATACAACAAGGATAAAGAATTATCTAGAAACATCTACAAACAACAATAACTAATAGAGAATCATCCATAGCAACAAAAATTACCAGAATCACATAAAATTTAATCAAGAACACTAACAAAACTCATAGAAATACTATCAGAACACAACTGTTAATAGCACAATTAAATCTTCACATGGACCTTTGAAACTTCTGGTAGATGATATAGATACTCTCAACAATAAACCTTTTTTTCCTCAACTTATCTTCAACGTACAGAACAAAACACCTTCATGACCTTCACTACTCCACTAACAACCTACAACTCTTTAACAATTTTTTGAATATCCTTGGCATATACAACCTTCAATATAATAATGATAATAGTGTTGACATCAATGACAACCACATATTAGTAACACAACCAAAGCATCCAACAATCTCCCCCTTTGGCATTGATGGCAACACATGATGTGAAAAATACCATCAACACGGCTGCACTTACTCTCCGTTTGGCTCTGACTCTTCTCCTCAATTGCTATTCTCTCCCTAAAGGATTTTTCACATTGATCTTCTCCCCCTTTGACATCAATGGAAAAGATAATCATTACTTTCCCACATATAAGCTCTGAACCACATATCTACACATTTGACTAATCCCCCTGAGTAGCATCCACAGAAACATCAATCCGGATAAGGAAATATCTATGAAGCACACATATTGATGCAAGAAAATGCATATTTAGTTAATATCAGGAGGGGTAATCACCCCTAGCATCCCTATGAGATACTCAAAAGTATCCTTCGGCAATGGCTTGGTGAAAGTGTCTACAATCTATTCTTTGGTAGGCACATACTCTAGTCTGACTTCTTCTCATTCACTTTTTCCCTCAAGAAGTGAAACTTTATTGATATGTGTTTGGTCTTAGATTGTAGCACTGGATTATTTGATGTTAATTGCACTTGAGTTGTCACAATATATGGCAATAGGTTCATCATATACTACTATGATATCTTTCAGCATCTATTTCATCCACATCACTTGGGTATAGTTATTTGCAATAACAATATACTCTATCTCAACAGTAGATAGAGAAATAGAATTCTACCTTTTGCTCAACCAAGACACCAGCTTCTTCCCTAGGAAGAAGGAACCACCACTAGTAGTCTTCCTATCATCTACATCTCCTACCCAATCCACATCATTATATGCACTCAAAGTAAGATAATCATCTTTAGGATACCAAATCCTAAAGTCAACTATTCCTTTTAGATACTTGAAGATTCTCTTTACAATAGTCACATGTGACTCTATTGGATTAACCTGAAATCTAGCAACCATACATACAACATTCATAATGTCTAGTCTGGTCTGAGTTAAGTAGAGTAATCCACCAATCATTCACCTGTATCTTGTTTGATTTTCCTTAGGAGAATCATCATTCTGTGTTAACTTGCATCTAGTTACCATGGAAGTACCAACAGGTTTAGAGTCGTCCATGCCAAACTTCTTCAACAGCTCTTTCACATATTTGGACTGAGATATGAAGATCCCCTTATCTAATTGAGTAACTTGCAATCCTAGAAAGAACTTCATCTCTCCAATCATACTCATCTCAAATTCATTCTTCATTTTATCAACAAACTTCATACATAGATTATCATCTCAAAAAATAATGTCATCAACAAAGACCTCAATAATTAACTCTTTTTCATGATCCAATTTGAAATGCAAGTTGTTGTCAATAATACCTTTATTGAGTCCAAGCTTTAGTAAGTATTTGTCCAGTCTAGCGTACTATGCTCTAGGGGCTTGTTTGAGTCCATATAGAGCTTTCTTCAATTGGATTTAGCCATGTTTTCCTTATCAATCAATTGAAATCCATCCAACTGTTCAATATATACTTCTTCTAGCTCACCATTTGAAAAAGTTGACTTCACATCCATTTGATAGACTTTATAGTTCTTATATATAACATAAGAAAGAAATAACCTTACAACTTCAATTCTGGAAACAAGGGCAAAGGTTTCTTCAAAATCAATACCTTCCATTTGTGAATACCCTTTACATACCAATCTTGATTTATTCCATACCACTTCACCTTGTTCATTCAACTTATTTTGAAAGACCCATTTAGTACCAATCACATTTTTATCTTTAGGTCTGCGAATAAGTATCCATGTATCATTCTTTTCAATTTGCATTAGTTCTTCCTTCATAGCTTCCATCTAGTGTTCATCATTGCAAGCTTCATTGACATCTTTAGGCTCAATCTTGGAAATCTGACAATACTCTTCTGCAATCTTTCTTCTAGTTTGAACACCTTTATTCTTTTCTCCTATAATTTTATTTTTAGAATGATTTAGCTTTACATACCTCAAATTTTTAGGATTCTCTCAAACTTCTAGTTCTTTTGTTCCTTCTTCTACACTTGCACTTGTCTCTGCTTCTTGACTACCTTGATTTACTGGAACAAATTGAAGTTGTTTTACTAGAAAATATGGCATAATTTGAAGTTTATTATGTGTTTGATTATTCTTCCCTTTGTTTGTGCTATCTTCCTAGTCATCTAAATCATATCCACAGTATCTGGATGAATTAGCAAAGTCCTCATATCAACTCTGACATGTGCACTCTCAACCATTTTTCTCAATCTTTTGTTATAGAATTGGTAGACCTTGCTTTTAGTAGAGTAACATAGAAATATTCCTTCATCATTTCTTGCATCAAACTTTCCTATATCCTCATCTCTCTTGATATAACACTTGCTTCCAAAGATATTGAAATATTTAATAGTAGGCTTATAACCAAGCCATAGTTCAAAAGGAGTCTTACTAGAATTACCATTAACATTTACTGGGTTCAAAGTGTACACAACAGTGCTTACAACTTCACTCCAATAGATGTGAGGCACATTTCCTTCAATCATCATTGTTCTAGCAACATCCAAAATTGTTTTTTTCTTCCTCTCTACAACTTCATTGTGTTGAGGGGTTTGGGGAGCAGATAACTATCTTCTAATTCCATGCTCTTCATAGAAATAATTAAATTCCCCGGAGGTGAACTTACCACCTCTGTCTGACATTAAGCATTTGATTTTCAAACTTTTCTCATTCTCTGCCATAGCTTTGAAACTTTTGAACTTTTCTAATGCTTCACATTTTTCTCTTAAGAACAACCCATATCATTCTAGATTAATCATCAATAAGCAACATAAAGTACCTTTATCCATGAAGATTTATGACTCTACAGGGACCACATAGATCACTATGTACCAGCTCTAGTAATCCACTTGAATGATGCTATTTGCTTTGAAAACAAACTCTTCAATATTTTACCATCTGCCATTCCTTGCAAATTGTGTTAGCAGACTTCACTAGCTTAGGTAGATCTCTTACTACTTGAGTGGAGCTTACTTTGACAATGTTATCAAAATTCACATGACACAACCTTCTATGCCATAACCATCTTTCATCTACTTGAGCAATTAAACAACTTTCACTAGCAGCATTCAAGTGAAAAATATTACCTTATGTCTTTTTACCTGAAGCAATTAATTTTCCACATCTTCCAAGTATCTTGCATATTCCATCTTTGAACTGGAGATGATAACCCTTGTCCACCATCTTTCCAACACTCAGCAAGTTGTGCTTCAAGCCTTCAACATAAAGAACATCGTCAGTGTTATTTTTACCAACAAGACAAATAGATCCTCTGACATGAATCACACCAGCATTGTTATCTCCAAATATTACAACACCACCATCATGCTTTTCAAGACTTACAAATTTTCTTTTGTCACCAGTCATATGATGTGACAATCCACTATCAATAACCCACTCATCCTTTTCTTCAATTTGGGTTGCAAGAGCTTTCTCAACTTTAGCAGATTTAGTAGCCATCAAGACATTTTCCTTGATAGCAAGGAACACCCATTCATCTTCATTTCCATTATCTTTATTAGACTCATCATCAGTCACTCCTTCAACATAGTACCATTTCTTTAGGAATCTAGATTTGTAAGGCTTAGATCTAGGAACTCTTTCAGGACACCTTGATGCAAAATGACCTATTTTACTGTAAGAAAAACATTTAATAGGCAACTTTCCTTTATACTTACCTTGTCCTCTACCATCTTTCTTCACAATCAGTGCTTCCAATTCTTCTACTTCTCTTTCTTCATCTTCAAGCTATTTCATTTCTTCCTCATACTTGAATGACTTTCTGGAGTACTCTCCTGGATCATATCTTTACTTGTTTCTTCTGGGTACAATAGCCTTGAATGAAGATTCAGTCTTGAGAAAAAATTCACCAAATTCACTCAACTCAAAGGTAGCAAGTTTACCAATTAGTGTATCTCTTGTCATATTCATAAATGATCTGATTTCATCAATAGCATGCACCTTTGCTTTGTAAGAGGGAGGCAATGATCTGAGCACTTTAGCTATAATTTATTCCTCATCCAGGGTACCACCGGTACATCTAATACCCATCACTAGTTCATTCACTCTCTGCATAAAAGAAGAAATATTTTCATCTTCACCCATCTTCAAATTTTCATACTTGTCTTTCAAACTCTGTAGCTTAGCCATCTTCACATGTACATCTCCTTCATACAAAGTTTCCATCTTCATCCACATCTCATGAGCTATCTTCAGACCTATCACATTTGTCATTTATGAATCTGTGAAATCACTTAGAAAAGCTTCCATAGCCTTGACATTATTCTCAGCCTCTTTAATCTCATCAGTAGTGGAAGGACCATTCTAAGGAATAACATATGGATTCTTTGTAATCTTCTAGAATGGTTCACCAATACACCTCAAATGACATTCCATCCTAACTTTCCACAATTAGTAGTTTGTTCCATTGAATCTAGGACTATCCTTCTTCTATGATGCCATCTCATATCACCTCAAGCTTTTAAACTTATTCAGAGGAACCTGCTCTAATACCAATTGTTGGAAAAACAAGGAAAAACAACTAAGAAGGGGGGGGTGAATTAGTTGTCAAAGAATATTAAACTTTTTATACTTAACTTAATCTTAGATCTGATAAATGAACAATAAATCATAAAGAATCAACACATTGGAAACAAAGAGAACACTAAGATTTTTTTTTACATGGAAACCCTATTATGGGAAAAACCACAGTGGATGTTAGTCCAGAGTATTATACCCTATTAAAAGTATAATGAAAAATAATGAGAATGCACATGCATTCAAGCACACTGCCTAGAGCTCACAGCTGAAATACAAGAGGGCTCATTGCCCAACAATACACAACAATTTGGATTAGATCCATATTATATGAACTAAGAAAATAGATTCTACACAAGCCTGATTACAGTTCCAGTTAAGTACATAAAACCTTCTTCACACTTTTCTCAAACTTCTTCTCACTCTACTCTACAATCGAATGATTAGAACACTATTCACACATCTACACTTTCTCTAGCATACATTTTCTCTTATGCACACACTAACTTTTCTCAATCGCTCTTATATATCTATAACATGAAATTACATCAATAGCCTTGTCAGCCAAAAATATAAAACATATTAACAATGTCGGCCCAAATGTACAAATAATTTTTCAATGTGGATCAAACACCATCGGTTAATATTATGATGAGACCTAAAATAATGTCTTTGAGCATGCCAAACATTCAAATTTTAAATCTTCAAGGATCCACAATATGTTACAACTATCATGTCGGCCAAGAACATGAAATCCTAAATTTACCAAGAAAAATCTTCAACCACGAGCACATCGATCAATGTAGACATACAATAAGGATATAGAATGATCTAGAAGCATCCATAAACAATAGGAACTAACAAAGAATCATCCACATCCATAGAAATTACCAGAATCACATAAACTTAAATCAGGAACACTAACACAACCCACATAAATACTGTCATAACACAACTACTCATAGCATGATCAAATCTTCATACAGACCTCTGAAACTTTTGGTAGATGATCTAGATACTCTCAACAATAAATTTTTTTTTCCACAACAACTGATTTTCAACGTACAGAACAAAACACCTTCATGACCTTCATTGTTCCACTGGCAACTTGCAACTCTTCCTTTAATAATTTTCTTAATATCCTTGACATATATAGCATTCAATACAATAATGCTAATAGTGTTGACATCAATGAAAACCACATATTAGAAACACAACCACAACATCCAACATATTCTCCTCTCAAGATTAGTGTAGGAAGTTGTTCCTCCACCTTAGCTTCCTTACAAGGGGAACATAAGTGGTAGTCTTGCCTACTTTCGAGCTCAAATAATCATAGTTCGACATGGTAAATTTTTTTATTTTTTGATGTTTTAACCTGTTTAGAGATATTGATGTGTTTTGGATGTTTTAGGTTTTTTACTTTACAACTTTTTGAATGTTTTTGGATTTTCACTATACAATATTTTGATGTTTTTGGATTTTTTGAGAGATTTTTGGAATAACCTTAAGATATATAAGAACCCGATCTGATGCAAGTATACACAAATTTCACCTAGTGTGATGTGATAGAATACCTCAATATAGGTAGGAAAAACTACCCTTAGGAATGTGTCAGGTAGTACTAAAGGGGAATATGATACTTATGTAATATCCTTGGAGACATACTATGATAATTCAAGCATCAAGATCCATCATCAATCAAGCCATTTCATGCAAGATCCAATCCTTAGAGAGATGTGTTAGACTTCAATCCTCTAAGGGTATCCATTAATGGTTTGGTGAGTTTCAATAAGCTTGTGTCCATTAACCATTCCTTCTTTTTATCATTATTTCATTTCAAATTTTAATTTCCAAACAAGGGTTTGACCAAGGAAAACCATTATACATAAAAAAATAGACATTTTTCTCCTCTTTGTGTATGTGTAGATTTGCAGGTAAAGAAGGATTGAAATTAGATCAAAAGTGCAATTTTACAAAGTTGTCAAAAGTTGTTATCAAAGTTGTCAAGACATAGAATCTTATCTACATAATTTATTTTTAGCCTTTTGATACTCATAATTGGAGAAATCAGAGCCGTAGATCCAACATTAGAGGACTACACAGAATTTTTAGAAAAGGATGCAAGGATATATTCACTTGAACAAGACGCTTTATGATATTTTTGAAGCTAGGTACAAACTGTCTTAACCTTCTCAGATCTTCTGGTTGATTGTTTTTTCTAATAGTATTATCACAGTACTAAACATTTCAAGTGATAGATCTTAGATATTAGATCGTTATGCACTTTTATTCTTCTCCCAAAACTTCTTTTTAGTCATATTTTATAGTTTTCTATCATAAGGAAGAAGAGACAACATAGTGTCCCAAAACTTGGAGTTGATTAACCTTAAGGGTTGTAGGTCAATTCTAATTTCTTGTGGCACTAAAATTCTTCCTAATGAAATTAGAAAAGGTGTATTTGTGATTAGGTACACATCCTCTTTTGTGATTTTTGGCATAGGTCCCTCATTTCTCTTATCTTCCCATCCCCTATCCTATTTCCCCCCTTTTTCCTTCATTTCACCAAGAATTATAGTTTTATAATTATTTAAAACTCCTTTCAATTTCCTAATTCAAATATGTCAAAACAATATGAAATGTTGAAATAAATATAAATTCATAAGAAACTATTGAATTAAATACATTAACAATATTTTTTGTTAGAAAATTAAATTACAATTAAAAATTTGACTTTTAAATTTTCTATAAAAAATGATTTATTTATCTTAAAATTATAAAAAAAATCTTAATATAATTTAATTTATGAGCAAATTCCTTACCCTACACTAGAGGATTTCCCAATTTAGTTGAAGTTTTCTCTCTAGTACATTATAAAGATGAGATGCATCATTAAACAAGGTCCATATGTCAAATGTGGCACATTTTCCTTAGTAGGAAAATGTCTAAGGAGTATTTATAAGCACTAATGTTGATCTTACCATGTGCTTCCCTCACTTTATTGTTTAGTTATATACTTATAAGGTACAATGATAATTATTGGGGGGTATGTGCAAGATCATGATGGGCCAAAAAGTGGTGATATGATAGGTATGTGTAGGGTATGTGGCTGACGACTTTTTTTTTACCCAAAATTGGTGAAACGAAAAGGGTTTTTAAAGGAGATTCTTAGTTTTCCACCAATATAAATTATGTTTTACTTTGAATTTAATAAATAATTATTATTCATTTTCTATTTGAATTATGACTAAAGTCCTGATTGATAGGCTGATTGAAAAACATCTATAGATTTCAAATAGTATCACATATTTTGAATCCAAAACATGTATCACATTCTATGCTTCGCATACTATAAGATTTAAAAAACAAAAATTGAATTTCATGAAGTTTTGACCAAGTTAAGGTGGTCAAACATACAATTTTTTAAATTTTTTAAATGTTGTAATAAAAAAATCATAATTAATTATTTACTAGAAAAAAATTACAAAAAAATATGTATCACATCGGGACATGAGTCCTCTACTTATATCTAAAATCGTATAAAATAAAATTACCATTTTATTGTGATTAGGGTGGTTAGACAGACACCTACTTATTTTTTCCCTGAAATTTAAATACTACTGCATTGAAATTTCAAATTTTCACCAAATAGATTTTTTTTCTTTTAAATAAACCTAGTAGTTTAGAAACTACATTCAATTTTCTACAAATTCTATTCTTACATATTTTTGAAATAATATAGATAACTTTTCAAAATTTTACATCAAGTTGCCTAACTCTATTTTTTCTAATTCTTTTGCCACTTAAGGGCCTATTTTTTCCATGATGATCCTACACATACCTTGGGATAAACTTCTTCCCATAGGGATGGCAAGTTTTTTAAGCCATGTGGCCATGAAGAGATTTTAAACTACTATGAAGCTAAGTAAATTCATGAAATCCTCATTTTATTAATAAGTTGTATATTCAATAAAAGAAATTGTAATACATTGTTCAAGTTGGAAATTAAGAGAATGTTGAAATATTGAAAGCTTTTATGTTGTATAGTTGGTACCAAGGTCAAATCAACACAAGCACTTTACTACAAATTTGCAAGGTGCTCTCCACTCCAGCATACTACATTACTAACATTGATGGGTCAGATGTTGTGTATTGGGAAGAAGCCTCGAGAGTCAAGATATAACTATTACTTGACTTCATGGAGTTATTTCATATCCCCGAAGCAAAGTCCTCGTTAAGTATGCTAGAACCCATTCGCCCTATGCAAAATGGTTCCTCCTCAACTTAGGACACCCCTTTTTGAACATAGTGTTGGCAGGATTTTTGTGATTTCAATTGGTAGATCTAATGCCAGCCTATGTTATTTGAATTTCAAGATTTAATCTTAAGTATAAATATAAGGTTATTTTACATGGTTTCAACTAGAGAAGAGCTAAGCAATCAAAAATTATTCTAGAGAATTTTTATGAGATCAAGCACTCATATTCAATAAGCAAGCAAAAGTGAAGTCTTGGAGTAGCATTAAAGGTCTTCAACCTTGTTTTGTGTCAAAGATCAAACATTGTTGAAGGATTAATGATAGATGCCTATGGAGAATCATGATGGATTCTAGGTTTTGGAGAGATTCATAAGACATTCAATCAATCTGAATGACTTATTTCCTAAGTGATTCCATCTTCTATGATCATTCTATTTGCAGCCTAAAGAGAGGTTTATTCAGATTTGTGACTTATTGAAGAGATTTGGGATTCTCTAAAGTAGGTCACTTGCATTGTTCATGTTTCATTTTAGGTTCCTATTCTAAGACAATTGGATAGGATTGCTTTGCATCATTAAAGATCTTAATCTTAGACACACTTAAGGTTAGGATTGCACACACATTTCATGTTTCAAATTTTTATGTCATCAAGGTTTAATTACCAAACTGGGGGTTTGATTGAGGCAAACCCCTATCCACCAACAAGCTTCAAAATTTATTTTGCAGATTATTAGCAGATCTGGATCCGAAAGTGGGAGTTTCAAGTTACAGAAAAAAGTGCAGATCTAGAACTTCAAGATCAGGTCAAAGCTTTTTGGAAGAGCCTACCATGACCCATTCACCACTTGGTGAATGAGTCCTTGTTAGGGTTTTAGGGACAATAGATTTTCACTATGAAGAAGCTTTATTTCTAGATTCAAAGTTCTCTGGATAGGTACATCAAGACCCATTTGCCACCTGGTGAGTGAGTCCCTAATAAAGTGATAGAAACATCAGATTTTGATCAGGTGCACATCATTCACTATTCTTAGTTTTTTCCAAAAAGCATACTATTTCTCCCTATCTGATGATAGGTTTGTTCATTATATTTGATAGACCTCAAATTAGGGTTGTTCACTAGTCCAAATTCTTCTCCCCAAAGTGTGTTTTAGCTCACTACCTCATCCTTCCATAAAGAGAAAAATGCAAGATCCCCAAATCTTGACTTGGCTTACCTTTTAGGTTGGTAGTCACTTCAAGGTTTTGGATCTCATTTCTTAAATGGAAATAATAGAAAAGCGGGTTTTATATCATAGCCCCCTTTTTTATATGTTTCAACAAAATAATATGAAATGCTGAAATAGGCATAAATTAAATTACACTTTTAATTCTTTTATAATAATTTATTTATTTCTCTTAAAATTATAAAACAAACCTTAATATAATTTAATTTATGAGCAAATGTCTTACCCTACACTAGAGGATTTGCCATTGTAGTTGAAGTTTGTTCTCTAATATTATAAAGATGAGATGCATCATTAAACAAGGTCCATATGTCAATTTGATTTTCCTAATTTTCTTTAGTAGGAAAATGTGCGAGTATATATCAGTACTAATATTGATCTTACCATGTGTTTCCCTCACTTTATTGTTTAGTTATATACTTTTGTAAGATACAATGATGATTATTGGGAAAATCTTCTTCCTATAAAGATGGCAAATTTTGTTAGCCATATCATTATGAAGAGATTTTAAACTACTATGAAGCTAAGTAAATTCATGAACTCATTTTATTGTAATAGGTTGTATTCAATAAAAGAAATACTAATGCATTTTTGAAGTTTAAAATGAAGAGAATGTTGATATATTGAAAGCTTTTATGCTGTATAGTTGATACTAAGGTCAAATTAACGCAAGCACTTTATTACAAAGCTACAACGTGCTCTCCATTCCAGCATACTGCATTAATGACGCCGACGGCTCATGATGCTGTGCGTTGGGAAGAAGCCTCAAGAGTCAAGATACAGCTGTTCCTTGACTTCATGGATTTCTGTTGCCTTTCATATTTCAAATCCTTGTGGGAAGCTCGATTTGGATCCCATCTACAATAAATTCTGTACGATAAGGGATGGACTATTTCATCGTCAAAACAAAAAACTTGGAATGGCCCGCCTCTATAAACAACACCGAATGTTTTGTTTCCTTGCAAGTAATTAGCCGACTCAGGCAACGCGTAGGGCAGATAACAATCACTATCTCAAAAATATCTGTTGCGCTCCACTCTTACTCTTACTCTGTATTCATGGTGACTTCCGTTTTTGCCACCAAGCTGATATATTTGGGATTTCCTGGACTTCTTTATATCTCCTCCCCACAAAATATGCGTTCATCTTCATCTCATACATCAAAGTCCATAGTCTATAGTGAATAGAACAGATAAATGTGGCTAGATTTCCAATTCTTTTAATTGCTCCAGACTGTAGGTACTAAATTAGTTCAGAACCGTAGTTGTGGTTTTAAGTACATTAAATTGTTTTAAATAAAATTTAAATAAGGGATACACTTTATCTAATTATAGCAAGAGCCGTTAGGTTTTAGGTCTTTTGGTTTGGCTTGATGTGCATGTTGTTATTTAATTGCTCTTGCCATCTTTGTGTCATATTGATTTTTAGCAGGTAATCTTCACATTTATTTTAAGTTTCTTTAGTTTCCTCATCATTGGGTGATATTTTTCTTGTTTATCTTCAACTAGTCTAAATGGCCCCATAGTTGATGTCGGGGTTTCAAGTTTCAATGCACAGGAAAGTAGCTCCAAAAAAGCCACAGAATTTCATTTTGAATCTAGTATATGAGGTAATGCTATTGGTCCTAATGTTGCTTTGTCGATTCATGATTATGAAAATGTGTGTATCTAGCCTGAAAAATATTTTCATGAGTTGTATCCCATTTGAAATTAGGCTACATATCTAGGTCAATTCTACTTAGGTCCGCTATGGTGTCAATGTGGAGGCTATCATTATCCTTATCAAGGGTTTCTTCCTTTTCTATGTTGTTGAGGTTAAGTTTGTCAATGTTATTTTCAAGCATGGTCTTTGGTATATTTTGTCATGTTTGCTCATCTTCTCTTCTTAAACATGAGAATTTATAGTGTTTTAAGAAAAATCTTTTTATTTCCTTTTTTGGGTTGAATTATGTGGTTTTCTCTTGCCTCTATCTCCTTGTGTTGACCACATTGTTTTGTTTAAAGAGAAAATGGTTTATATTGTGCGAGAGAAGCTTTTTTCTACCAATTTCTCTACGGATTCTAAAGATTACATATACATGTAAGTTAGTATCAAAAAACCTCAACCAAAGAGCCATGTACCTTAACCTACCAAACACTTATTACATAATTTATTCCTCAAACTATAAAATTTATTATCTTTTAGTTGTATAGTGATATGGTTCTCCTCCTAAGTAGACCTCAATAGATCCTCCACCTCAAAATATGGGTATGGATGGATCCATGTGGGAAATCATGAGAATATTCACACTTTTGGTTCAAAAGGTGCTAGTTCATAGCCTCTGGTTGTTGTGCTACAAATAAATCAAAAGCTTCTAAGGTGCACAAGGATAGAAATTCATGCTCAAAAGGGGTATCATCTTAAGTAGTTTCCAAGACAAAATGCAATCAAACCCTAGTGCTGGTCAATGTTCTTTATTGTAAATTGGAGACTCAAACTACATCTCCTTTAGAGATTCTATGTTAGAAAATAACTAGATTTACTCATTTTTTCTAGCTAGTTCTCCAAATTTTTTGCCACTCATACAAGAGAATTTCCTACACAATCATTATCGATCTCTTCATGATGTCATAAACAATTACATGACTCTTGATTCAAAATTTCAATGAATTTGATTTCATGGAATGTTAGGGGTCTACTAGTTCTTAGAGAGGGAATACATCCTATGGGGTGTTCATCATGCCTCAATATTTTATGTTAATAGGACTTAAAATTGTCAGTTTAATTTTTTACATAGTTTATTTTATCATTTTACAAAAAAATTACTTTTTCTGGATTGACCATGGCATGAGACATGGGAGGACTTGTCACTTTAATTTCACTTAAGTTGTAGCAATAAATGGTGGCCCATAAATATGACCCCATTAGTAGTGCATTATGGGTTTTTTTTTATGTTAATATCTACTCTCTTGAAATTAATAACATTTATGCCTCTATTGATGTTACTAAAAGATATATTTTATGTTGATGAAATGGAGAGTCATTTCCCATCACCTCTTGGATCATTCATGATAAATTTAATAGGGTTCAACTAGCTTCTAATCAATGTAACCATATTCCTATATGCTAGAGAGTTGGTGATAATTAGGCTTAGTTCTTGACAATAAATACATAATAAACTATCTTTTTCATCTAAATAGTGGCTACCATTTCCTTTGTTTTCCATGGTTTACATGGGACAATTGTAACCCAATAGTGAAGGAATTTTTGAACACTTTAGTGATAAAATGATGTCTAGACAACCTATAATTTCCTTCACATATTATTATCATTTATTAGTTGAGGCTCTAACAAATGTTGTTCTTTATGACCGCTTCTTTTTAATCTAGTTCTCCATTTAATGAAAAATTGTAGGACTTAAGGCTCCCAGGATACAATTATTTTTTAACATGTCCTTGCTAATTCATTTATCCATAGTGGCTCATGTGTTATATATTTGGAATCTTTAACATCAATCCTACTCATATGATTAGTTATGTTTAATGGTAGAATTATGTAATTAAGCATACAACTTTATTATTTTTAGATCTATCAATGTTAGTTGAAAATTTCTTAATATATCACCAATAATATAAGACCACCACTGTGGCAATCCACCAAATAACTACTAAGCTACAACCAATACTATTTTACCCATAATTCTAGCTACAAGTAGTGAGGATGGAAAAGAGGGTCTAGGATCTATATCACACTTCTTCCAATATCACAAGGGAAAGGACTAAAATTGATCTCAAACACTAACTTAGCTACTAACCTCAATGAAAGAGCCAGAATGGTGGATGAAGGTTTGAGTCGTTTGATGCCTGTTTGCTGATAAGGATTAATTGATTATTGATTGATTTAATTTGATAATGCAAAGCTATACTTAGGTTAATAATAAAAATACAACAAATTGAGATGACTTCTAGAAAATATAGAACTAAAAATTAGAAAGAGTTCAAAAGAGTAGAGTGCAGACACATAGGAACCTAGCATATAAATTTGAGCTTGAGATTAATAGATAGTGGTGTTGGGCACCTCAGACCTAAAGTGTACATACTTAGAAACATAATCAAATCTTAGTTTGTCTCTATCTATATAGGTTCTTTTCCTTTGGACACAGTGTCAAAACTTTGTGTATCGTTGATAAAATCCACTTTCCCTAATTTGTTGACTTGTAGGGTTTGAATTCTTGAATAAAAAATTAGGTCTTAAATCAACTCCAAATTCACTTTAGATTTTCAACTTACACAAAAGAAAGAGGGGAAAGGGTTGTTTCATATAGGGGCTTGCCTAATTCAAACCCCATTTTTTATTTCTATCTACACAAAAAATGTGATGACATAATAGAGAGCTTACCTTTAGTTGGGAAGAAGAAAATTGATAAACAAGTGATAAATTGACAAATGATGAAACTTTCCACTTGGATCTGCATTCCTTGATGGACTAAAGTTATTGTAATCATCACCTTCAAGGAGAATTTGGATGCTTGATTTTATGTCATGCGAGTGTTAGTACTTATAAAAAAAATAGACATGAAGCATAATTAAAATCACATGAAAACATGATGCATTTCTAACATAATGCTTGACTAAAATAATGATGCTATATTTTTGCTAATTTTACTCTTGATTGCAATTTCTCAATTCCAAATGCTAAGATTGCTTCCTAAAGTTGCTAGGCTTTTAAATGATGAAAAATACATGTATTTATATGTAATTTTTAAATTTCCCACAAATTCATTATTGATAGCCAACAAATGACTTTGGATTTTCAAATGTTAAAATTTTGACATCAAGATATTTTTATTGGGGCCAAAATAGACTAGACAGGGGCATTGAACACCCTACTCTAGACCTCTTTTGAGGCCTTAAGCATCGATAACTAAAAATCAATTCCTTAATCCCAATTCAACCTATTATTTTCTAAAGATTATTATGAAATGGGAAAAAACCACAATTCGGTCAAAGCACATGAGGGGGAGCTAAGCCAAGAGTAAATTTGTCAAGGGTGGCAATTTATGATGCTACATTTAGTCCCCACTTTATTGAGATTATGAACTTACATTCAGACTCACACTAAAGAAATGATAAGCCAGGAAGGGTTTGATTATCAAAATATTGAAGAGATAAAACAACATCTAAATCTATGGGATGTGCTAGTCCCCAAGCTAAAGATCCTATGGAAAAAAAATACATAAGGACAAGGGAACACATATATGAGGTGCAATACAACATGACAAACAGGAAGCATAAATTATGAAAACACAAGACTAAAATGATGTAAAAATTACAATTCAAAACACATAAAAAATGATGTGAATACAATGCAAACATGATGCAAACATATAAAAGGAGTATGCCAATCATGGACTAGCAAGCTCCAAAAAATATAGCTAGGTGTTGGTTAACATATTTGTCTCCTTAGATGCTTGATTATTATGACTCTATTCTAGCCAAAATTGAAGACAAATAAATAACAAAATATTGGGTAAGTTTTTGATAAAAGGGGGATAAACAAGTTTTACAGGGACCCGAAACCGCAAAGTAACATTACAAGAAAAGACCAAAATAGAGGTCTGAAAAACAAAAAGGCAGCTAGAAAGATAAAAACCAGTTTAAGCAGATAGCCACAAAAAGCCGCAAAAAAACCATAAAATGGCCAGCAAACAGACAAAGCTGGGCCCAGCCACGCCTAATTCATAGAATTCAGAAGCTCGTCCACAACCTCTTCTAGGTCCACCATATCCTGAACCCCCTCCATAAAGATCTGAGTCATATTTGGGGTGGTCAGAGCTTTTCTTTTCGTGCTTGATTTGGTTCGTTTAGAGATCCCTGCTTCCTCATCCTGGTCATTCTCCTGATCAAGGTCGACAATCAGAGCTCTCTTCTGGGTTTTCTCTAGTCTTTCAGACATGGCTTTGATGATGATAGAGTTATGTCTGGCAATTCTACAGTTTTGATCAGTGATTTTTTTCATGGTTCCTTTAATTTTTTCAATATCATTTTCAACTGTGCTATCCTTTTGTGTGTTATCCTTCACATTGGTATTCTTCTCTGCTTCGAGCTGAATTAGCCTTGCAACTTTGGCTTCAATTTCCCCCAGCTTACTATGAAGAGACAGATTTTTAGTTTTCAGCTCACTTATTTCATGAAATAACCAATTGGCAGAATTCAATTGGTCCATAGAAAAATTCTTGGCATTTCCAATGAAGTCAAAAGGGTGGTCACTTTCAGAATTGACCCCAAAAATCACCGACTCCACACCTCTCGGAGGGCTATAACTCTCCTGTTGAATATTCTGAGGGACATGGGGGTTCTCAAGGCTAACCCCGGCCGCTTTAGCAGAAGCAATAGGGGAGTCATCAGGGTAGGAGACAAGCTTATTAATCGGAGAGCTAGAGCTTGCCCCTTTGGCATTAGGGTTAGTGCGGCCAGAGGCAGGAATAGAGCAAGTACATGAAGGCTGGGGGGAACGGCCAGAGGCAGAAGGGGGGAAGATGAGGCGAAGAGCTCTTGACATGGCCGGGGGAAACTTTAGTATCAGAAATGCTAGGCTTAGTATCATCTTCATCAAGCTCTAAAGGGGCTATAGGGTTTGGAAGGGTAGGCATTATCTGAAAGTGCTCATAAATGAGCCTTAAAAGACCCGTGTGAAGAATCAGGTATCTTTTAGGGCTTCTACTGTGATCAAAAAATCTATTTCTCAGGGAGTAGAGCAAGAAGAAGGGGATAGAGACACACACCTTATGCTGGAAGTGATTGAGCAGCATGAAGTGGTATCCATAAACCCTAGTGAAGCGGCCATCGAGAGTGATGTACTCCATGATAACCCTTAGCACTTTTCTCCATAAAGCTTTTATAGTGTCCACTTCATAGTAACTATTCGTCGTCTTGACAAGTTTTTGCTTCTTCATCTCAGATTTAGGGAACCTCACCACAGCTTCGTTAGAGGATTTCTTGTCTCTAAAAAATTTACGCTCTTCCATCGAAATGCTAGTCACCTCCGCAATCAAGGCTTCATTAATATGAACTTTCCTCCCAAAGAAGAGAACCTCCCCATTATTCCAATTTTTCTCAAAGAAATCTGTAATCTCCTCCTTAGGGCCATGGAGTTTCTCAATGAATGGAAGTAAGCCACCCCTTCTTATTTTACTCCACGCTTTGGTGTTCTTGGTGTGTGACTCGAAGCTGGTAAGTTCAACCCTCTTTTGTTCCCCGCCCATATTTGAGATTTTAGTTCGAATACTGTTGTGGACAAAAAACCTGTTCCAAAGAGTTCCTTTGCTTCGCAGGACCCACAAAGTGTGCCAAAGTAAATAATTTATCTGTCGGATCCTCTCGGCCCCATTATATCTTCTAATTTTGTTATTCATGATTCATACCTTCCTCATTATTACAAGACGCCGCCTCTTTTCCATTCACCACGTCGAGCTCCAATAAAGCTTGAACATCGAAGTGGAGGTCAGTATTTTTGTGCCACATGAGGATTTAGTCACTCTTAACTCCCTCATTGGCATAAAAATCCGCAACCGCATTCACCTCACAGTAAGCATGAGTTATTTTTTATGCTATCGAATTTACTAAGTAAAACCTTAGCATCTTCTATCCAATTTTTAATCGACCATGTGGCTGGGACCTACCACAAAGGCTATTAATTATATTTTTTGAGTCACCTTCAAGCCATAGATTTTTGCATTTAATTCCCATAGCCAGGTTGATTATGTAATAAGCCCCCGCCGCTTCTGCCACATGATTGGTTTGGACCCCCAGAGGAGTGGCAATAGCTCCCATAAAGTTACCTGCCGAATCCCCTAGGACCCCACCACACCCAGCCTTCCTCGGGTTTCCTTTGGCTGCACCATCAAAGTTGGTTTTGGCCCAGCCTTCCATAGGAAAAATATTGGGTAAGTTATTGATTAACTTCCCTCAGAATTTTGATTAAAGTACAACTCCTTTTTATGATAAATTTTTTAGTTTTAAAAATTTAAGAGTGGGAATACTCTTAACTAGAAAGTAGTAAAGACAAACTGACATTTTTCCATAGCCATGATACAAATACAATTAAAACTAAGAGGATGAGTTTTTAAAATATCAACTTGAACACATAAGTAATAAGATTAAAGACACTTGAAAGACAAATATCTCTAGCACTTCAACACAAAGATTAAAAATACCAATAATGGATAGATAATTATTTAGATTTTAAATTCTATTTATCCAAAAAGGAAATGAATGCTAGACAATTGAATATCACATTTAGAAAGGAAATAAATATTTGAGTATCTACCCAAGCTCACAGATTTATAAATAAACACTAAGTATCACTTTCAATTTCAAATGTTCATAGACAAAATAATTCCTTATGGAATAGGAAAAATCTTTATTGATCCTTTTTTAATCGAGTCTCACTCTTACACTACAATGTAATGGGGATCAAAATTTTGGACCCTTGAAATGTCTTTTAATCACATATATAAAGACTTTCAAATGTAACCATCGAAGAGTCTTGAAAAATTGATTCTTTAAATGAACCATAAATTAAAGTTTAATACATTAAAACTATAAATTTAAATATCCAAATAAATTGCGACTATTGTTGAGGTGGTTGATTAGGCAGGCTTGCATGTGCTTCCTCCATTTTTGTGTCTAGTTGACTAAATGCCACACATGCTTTGTAGTTTTAAGCACTTGAGTGATTGTTGGAATCTTGGTGTGTTGACGAATCATAAAATTTTTGGTTTAGAGCTTCTAGAGTGTTTTAATGTTGTGAATGGTGTGAATTTGGGAGGTGAGGTTAGCCAAAAAAAATTCATACCAAGATAATATAGAGTTAATCCTAGCCAATTTCTTTAGTTTTTTATTCAAACTCATTGACCTACACTTCACAAGTAGTGGTTCTTACAAATCCATATTGCATGACTATGAATGATCTACCTAGCACTCATTACATCTAGGTAACACTCACAAGGGAAAAGTTACATTGAACGTTTTAAAAATTGCGTAGCAAACTAAGTGAGCTTGATTTTGTAGGAAACTCCATGATCAATCATGCTTGAATCAAAGTAGTATTGGAATGGGTGACTCCATGAAAATACTGATAGTATCACCTAGATACAGTGAATGGTATATGAACCATTCATACTTATGAGAGATAAAGCAATGGAATGGATCGTAAATAGTGATTTTTTTAGTGGTTAATATTCATCAATTAGCTAAAAGTTGAAATTTGGGAATCCAAAAGTGACTAATAGTTTGAGCTATAACGTGACTTCAATCGTCAATTTTTTATTAAATTTTATTATTATCTAATTTAAATCGCCAAAGAATTTATTTTATTAAAAAATTTAACTCAAAAATTCACCACAATATTTGATATATAATTAGATCAAATTAGCCTAAATTTTATAAATTATAGTATAAATCTATATTAATTCATCAATAGTATATCATAATTATTAGTTGCTTTAGGACCATATTTCTAATCTTTAGTTTTAACCATTGATTTATAATATAATCTAATGGTCTTTGTTGTATTCCATGAGGTAACATGTACCCACAATCTATAATGCTCATGTGGCCCACAATTTTGGGTCTCATGAGCATTATAGATTGTGGGTACATTTTACCTCATAAAATACAACAAGGATCATTAGATCAATAATCTAAAAGCAATTTTAAGCCCCATGAGAATTACAAAATCATGGGTACATTTTACCTTGTAGAATACAATGAGGGTCATTATATTATATTTTAAAACATTGGTGGCAAGTGAATATTATAGTCTACCCCCTAAACCTATTGATAATTTGCACCCTTGGGCCCCTACTTTTCCATGATAATTATTTTTAGATTGGATAGAATCACCATAATTAATGCATTTTCTATTATTTTTCAAGATTCTACAAAATTTTCTACAAAATTTTAGTGATATAAAAAAACACTAATAAAATTAATATTTTTTCAAAAAAAAAGAAAGATTCGCCAATAGAAATTAATTATTTTTTCATAAAAAATGAAAGATTCTTAAGATTTTACATCTTTTATAAGGGAGTTTCTTAAAGTTATCACTTATGGTAAATAATGAGATGGATACATGTGAACAACTACTCATGAAACATGAGTCAATAAGTTTGACTTAAAATTATACAATTAAATCTCTAAAAGACCATAACTACAAATAATTTCAAACAAAATAAATTCTAAAATATAAATTTATAATTAATAGTTTCTAATTAAAAAATATAGAAACAAAAACTTAAATTCAGAGCACGCGAAACCAAATTAACAATACTCTTAGAATAGGTCAATGATTTGGATATCTGAGTAAATTTTGAATTACCTCACATTCATTCAGGATGTTTCTTGATTCGGTGTTTTAGAAATTCAATTGAGATTCCAGTTTTTCATACCCTTACACAATTTCGTGCAGAAATTGTTCCAACTTTAGACAGACGACGCGCGATTTCAGATTACCCAATGTCTCGATTTTCAGACTGGCTCGAAATAACTACTGCATTATTTTAACTGATGTGTATAAATTTTTAACAGGATTTGACTTTTACATTATTTGGCAATAGCTTTTATATCATTTCCATCCGTTCGTTCAATATCTAAAGAATTTGCAGTGGTATCAACAAACGGTAGATTAAAACACTGCCTTTGAAACTACAGAAAATCTGAAGGAATGCAAAAATTAGAGAGAATTGAATATTATAGAATAGTAAGAATTTCCTAGTTTCGATTTGTCGATTGTCAAGTGGAGGGGGAGTCTGGGGCACATTCAGCGGGAAGGCCTTGCGGAAACCTGTTAGTGTCAGAACAGTAATCATAAATCATGTAATTCGTGCGCACCCCTTGAAGCTTCTGCTGTTCGCTCGAATCCAGTCCTTGGTCATTATACCACGAATTTACAGAGCAATCAGAGGAAGCACTGCACGCCTGCGCACTAAAATTCTGGAATGATGCAACGAAGGGGGCTTTGCTCCAGTCGATCTTCACTGCACCGCCTCTAGTTGCCCAGTCATCAGCCTCCCACAGGCTTGAATATATCATCATAGACTGATTCTTCGGATATGATACGCCCAAATTCTCCTTGTTCTTGAACACTCTCACCGGAGTTCCATCCACAGAAAATCTGCATAATAACAGATTCAACGTACATATTGTAAGAAGGGGCGCCGAGATAATATTGCAGGGCCATAGCCAAGATGGAAATTAAGCGAACGATAATATTACTTACAGAATCTGTTGGGGATTCCAGAGCACGGAGTAAGTGTGGAAATCTGCAGTGGGGTCAAACCAGAGGTAGAATTGTTGCTCCCGATTGCCTTTGCCTTGAGAGAACACATTAGTATGCATAATATAGGGATCTCCAGAGAGGTTCCCCAAGAATTCAAAGTCTATTTCATCGTGCGTATCCCCTTGAGACGACAGCTGAATAAAATCAATCCCCAAAACATTTTTTAGAAAAGTAACTCATCGCCGCTATAATATTATTCCAACATCTAATTTGACGACATGAATACACGAAGAGAGAGACTTACATAGTAAGCAGTTACAGTTCCTGCAGAGTCGCCGGGCACCAATTTGATTTGCATGTCAATTTTGGCAAACATGTATTCATTCTTGGATTTGAACCCTGAACCTGTTTTAATGCACACAGGAAAGGGCCACAAAAGTAAGGTTAGCCATACCGGTTGAATGGAATAGAAAAAGCGATGGACTAGATATATGAAATGAGTAATACGCATATTTACCTGAGGATTGATCTAGAGTAAGCTGCAATTGTTCACCATTGCCAAGTATTTTAGCGTGGTCGTTCCCCCAGCTGATGTCAAAGTCGCTGTAAAAATTTGCAGAGGCATGCTGGAAAACTGCTAAATGGGTAAACACTAAACAGAATAAGAGAAGCGCCATGGACAATATAAATGACTATTGAATCTGTCAAACTGGAAATCGTATACGATAAAAATCGAGAAGAAAGCAAAGGGCAATGATGAATACGAGGGAGATGGAAGATATTTATAAGAATTTGTGAAGGAACGAAGCAAAATCCAGAAACTTTCAAGAAGTCGCCCGGCTTACGCGGAATACAGCTGTTAATCAATATTCTTGTGGACAAAAGAGACGGCAAATAAGTTTACGCGTGACAGAGGTGACACAGCTGACGATACGATCAAGCTCTGCTATTAGGTACCACAAATTTCCACCTGCCACCCTGTTCTCAAATTGACCATTTTAAAATTATTTTGAATAGGTTTTTTTCTTTTTGTCTTAATGGTCGTTAAAAAATGCTCACGATAAGTAGGCCTTCCAATGTGAAAAGCAATAAGGAAATAGATAGGGCAACGACTATTCTCCATAGATATGTGGATTCAGTCAACTTTATTAATGTATGGTTAATTAATTATGTTGAATGAGTTATGTTTCTAAGTGTAATGATTTATATTTATTTCAAAGTAAATGATATTTTAATTACTTTAGATCAAACACATACGAAATAGGTTTTTTAATATTAATCCACTAACTAATTATGTTGTGTGGAAGTTTTTTATATTTTTTCTTTTATTGGTTCTTATATATATAGGTGGTTTTGAATACTAACATTTTCATAAATCTTTTGGTGTAAATCGAATGTCACAATTGCCTCTAGATGGGTCAACAAATAAATTTTGATATAAAAAACCTTATATTTTGTTTGTATGATTTTTTTTGTATTTTTAAGGGTATTTAAACTGTGGAAATACATACGATCATATATACTCCATATAATTGTACCATCCACATAACATTTTGCAATTTGAATAAAAACCTTGTTTCTCTATTATACAAGTGTTTAAAATAATTAATTAAAGAAAAAACTAAAAATTGATGAAAAATCATGAACCTCTTTGAAATCTTCCTACAAAATTTTGCCATAATTAGCATTAAGATTTGCACCAAGCTAACATTTAAAATTTGCACCTAATTAGTATTTGAAACTTGTTCCTTTTAGTCTTTAGAAATTCACACTAGTTTCGTGCTTACTATTTGCACTATTTGGTCTTTATTACTTTGTTAGGATTTGAAAATTTGCATCTATTTAGCCTTTAAAATTTGTGCCTTGTTAGTGAATTTTTTCTAGAAATGCATTTTTTTTAAAAACACTAGAACTTTTGCATATTTTATTAGACTTTTCACTTCTTGTCGGTGTTGAAAAACTAGTTTCAAATTCGATAGTGCATCAAGCCATATTTCTAGATGAACAATAGATTTTTGGGACTAGGAATGCTAGGTCTCTTTCGGTTAATTAGGGTCTTTCACCTAATGAAAAGAGATAGATCCCACACCCAAATTTAGTCGGTTCACTCAATCTAAGATATGTATGATGAAATTATGTCTAAATTCAATGTTCTAGATGTAGCTAATTGATAAGATTGATTGATTAAGTATGCATAACCTAAGAAATGTAACTTTTTTGAAAATACATTGTGTATTGCATAAACACCTAAAAATGAATGTAAACTGTAACAAAACTTGACAAAACTAAAAGTATTCACTTGGAATGTGGATGAAGATTGGAAATGACATTTGAAATGTTGTTGATGGTGATTTTCAGGCCTGGTGGGACTCGTTCACCATTCTAAGCAAATCAATCCCAGTTCTACAAAATTGAGCCAGAACTTGTTTCTAACAAAAGGGTATCTAAAAGTACATAAAACTCAAAATTGACTTGGAAGTGGGACTCATTCGCCACCCATAGTGAATGAATCCACTTTTGAATTTCTGATTATTCAAAGGTGGAATCCAAAGTTCTCGGTCTGCACTTTGATTCTCTACAAGTGTCTGCTTCCAAAACTCTGATTTCTGAACCTGAAAATGATTTTTTGTTGATATTTTGACTTGTTGAAAGAAGAGAAGACTTGACCAACCTTGTAACTTGATTCTTAATAATTTACAAGCTTCCAAGAGACCTAAATCTGCAAACAAAGAAGATAAGAGAGAGAAATGTTGAATGTTAGGGCATGGCGGTTTGTCTTGGTCAAACCCCTTTTAGGTAATTAAATTAAAATGATGAAAGAATGTAATGAAACATGCAATAATGGAGTTGATTACGTTCCCATGATGTTTGATCTTGAAATTCTGCAACAAAACATGAAGGATATGCCCTTGAATGTCTGAAAATTGATCTTGAATGATTTCTAATGTTTAAAACCCTAGCTTGCTTGAGAAGATAAATGAGGAATGAGTTATAAAATGAGTTGAGAGATGTCAATTAGGGATTATAAAGTTATATTTATAGGAAATTCACCAATTTTACCCGTTAATACCTCATCATAGGCTGACATGAAATAAAATTAAACTTAAATTTCACTTTTTTCCCACGCAAAGGTCAAAAATGGGCCAAATGGGACTCATTCATGACCCATGGTGAATGGGTCCTAGCTAGATGGGACTAATTCACCGTGGATAGAAAATGGGTACAACAGGGGCCATTTTGATAGCTAAGATGCTACGAGATAAGGAAATAAGGTTTAAATTATAACTTTGTCAGGTATTTTATTAATTTAAGCCTTGGGATGCATAATGTGGGTTAATAGTGGCCTATTAGTGATTATGTGAATGTAAAATAGAGCTTGAGACACATAATTCAATGTGAAAGTATGATTAAATACACTTTACAGCACTAAAATAGAGGTCCACATAGCCTAGGAAGCTATAAGAACTAATGTGAATGTGTGGAACACATTACAACACTATTTTAAGATTGAGTTTAAGTTACAAGCCTTCTAGATTGATGTGATAATGTTATTAAACATATTTCATAATGTTGCATTATGGAGAAATGAGTTTATTAAGTCTAGAAAAGCATGAAATTCCTTTAAAACACTTTACAACACCACATCAATAAAATCATGTTATTCAATTTGCAAGGGTCCAAGACCTAGTGTGGATGCATAAAATGCCTCACAACACTTGAATCAAGGTCTCATTAAGTCAATTTATCATTAATTATTCCCATGTCAAGCAAAGCGTGCCTTTTTCTACGATGCATTTAGCCCCCACTTTAGTGAGAGGATGAACTTGCTTCAAACTCACACTAAAGTAAACATTCAAGAGAGATCCGAGTGTATAGATGTAGATGAAAAAGAATGACAAAGATCAAGAAGGAATTCAAGCCCCTAGGATCCAAGATCCTAAGTCAAACCAACAAGATACAAAATCATGCAATGGTAAGAACGAGAAAGATGAAAATGAAAAGGGGGGACCAAGCTTCGATTATTTGTCTGGCTAGTTCTGGATTAAATCTAGGCTTGTTTTTTTAAAAAGGAAAATGCATACTCACTTTGGGGAGACAAAACTCTTGGTTGTCTGTTGGGTGAGAAATTCACAACAAACTCACTCTGGGGCCACAAAAATTCTAATTGTCTTGTGGGATGAGAAATTCCAAAGGTGAGAAGCATACGCTAGTTGGTATGCACTCAAACACATAGGTGGCTATGGGGAAAGTCATGCCTCAAAATGGGCTTCCCGCCCCACCATATTAAAGTTATACCTCTTGATAACTTTAATAAGGCACCACAAAGGAAAATGATTTTTGAGCTCTATGGTGTAAGCACAACTTTGTATGCTTGAAACTCATAGACATTGTTAATGTAGAATAGTGTAAGGCTTGTTCAAAGGGATTTTTGTAAGGAAACTATGCAGCCATAGAATGACAATTTCCACATAACCCAAATCTGAAAACATGCAAGTAAAATACTCAACATCAACATGCAAGAGAATAGACAACATACCCATCAAAGATTGCACAAGATATACCCTAGGAAAACCCTCAAGAGGGAAAAACCCAGCCTCCAAAAGCATCCACACTCCATGTATTATTCAGCAATGAAAACCCATTACAATACATCTGCAGAGACTCCATGAACACTTTTGAAGCACAAGCTATCCATGCATTCCATGTGACCAAGCATGAATCCACACATCCCATGCCATGCTTCAAACCCTCACACATGCACAAGCTCAACCTGCTAACCTGCAGCAAACTGTCCAACCTTGACCAACTTTTGATCCAACCTTTTATCCAACCCTAAACAACTACCCTTGTGGTTGCTTTTATAGAAACAAGCTCCCACAAAACCACCAAGTGGTATTACATAAACCATGTGTCCAAAACCATACAACATTTGACCCCACATTTAATATTGGGTACTTTATTATTTTATTATTATTCCCCAATATTAAATAATTACATTTGACAATTACATGTCCCAATGTTACATACAACAAAGTGGCCCCAACATTATAACTCCTTGTGATGCACATTCACCTAGAAACCCCTAGGTGCACCACACACATAATAAATAAATAAAACATTACAAACATTATGCAAGGTGTACAACACCTAATTCTAACAATCTCCCACTTGTTGTATACATTGCATAAGGGGTAACAAAAACTCCATAGGCAACATGTACCATCCAGGAATCCAAGTGCTCCATGTGCTCCATCAAGATACCTGTAACAAGAACCAAGGTGACCACCATCTCATCCATGAATGCTCCCATCCTCCACCATGCCAACTGCACTAAGATATGAACACATCCAAAGAGATGTCACACTAAATGTCACAAAGAAGCATAAACCTGCCTCAACCTGATATCTCAAAACACAAACACTAAATCCAATATGCACCAGTAGCTGTCAAGAATAAATCACCATAGCTAAAATGACACTCATAGCAAGTGCCAACACATCCAACTATCCATACCTCCAAGGTATACATATCATAGTAAACTCATGCCAACAACATATCCACCCATAAACCACAATAAAAACTCCATGTGCAAACCTGTCAAAGCATTACATACACATCCAGGAGCTCCCACTGCATGGGCAATGTCAAGATGAATGCAAACCTGGAATGAGCGCATTCAACGCGTCGCTTCGTTAACATCCCAAAAAGAGGCACCATCACAAAGGCATACCAAGTCTACTACCAGCATCTCATAGAAGTAAACATGTAGTACCAAGGAACATCCACATTGATAAACAAAACCTGCAAACCAAACCCTGTAGCATGTCCTCCTACACACACCTCTAAATGCCAACTGTGTCAAGTATGATCTCCTCCATAATACCCCATAACAAAATCCATAACCACATCCATCCATCCAATCACCAAGATCAAAGATAACATATGTAACTAACATGAATGTAAGCATCTCAAAACAAGAAGATCAAACTCAAAGTAATCATTCCTAAACCAAGGAAATCAGCCCAATAAACCATCTCCTAAACTCAACATGTACAAGGAGATAAACATGCCAACACCCCTCAAATGAACCCTCCAGAAACCAAATATCCATGGCTCAAGATCCATATCCATGAGAAGACAAAGCATAAACATAATGCACCTGAAAGAATAATGGGAAATACCTCTCAAGTGAACTGGCGAGTAGACCAAGAGTGGGGAATGAGAATGCTCCTCCAAGATATCCAAGTCATCATGACTCAACCAAGAACACTCTCCTCATCGGTCCATGTTGAACTCACGTCCAACCAAGGTGTAGGCTCCCTCGGACTTCCTGCTAAAATCTGATCAAGAGTAACCATATCAACAACATGTCTCTAACCACAAGAGAACGCCAAGCCTCACCTAAGTCTCCAAGTATCCATGAGCACCTGTACCCGATCAATCCATGCTAAACACCAAGCAAATGATCAATGTACTCAATACAAAGAGAACCAACCAAGATCAAAATCATAGCTCCTACTGCAGAATCAGGAACATAAACATGACACCATGATCTCACATCCTCTCAAAAGAAGATCACATGAATAAATCATCATAACATGTACCATGCCACTACTCTAAACTAGTAATCAAGAGTATACCATGACATAATAACAAAACCATCCTACAACCAAGGATCACCTGTCAAAACCAACAAGTCATAAACAATACCTCAACATCTCCAACACCTAATGTCAAAGAACTCTCACTGTAACACACAGAATCCAAGAGCTCCTCCATGACACCAAAGATCACCTGCTGAAGACAACCATCCATAATAACCAATGGATCTACATCATTGCCAAATGCTCCCACTGAACCGTGATACTGAGCAATCCCATGGCACCATGATGCACACAATCAATACCATATCACTGTCATAAGCTCACACAAAACCTGTGAATCCAAGCTCTCAATGACAACATGATAACCATCCTCTAAAGCAAGAAGATACACCACCAAACCATCATATCCATCACCGCCAAACCATCACTGTCACAAGCTCCCACTGAACCGTGTAACCAAGCTATCCATGACATCGTGATACCAATCTCCTAAACCAAAAAGATACACCGCCACAACCATAATCAGGAACCAATCCAATACCACCAACCATGCACCTGCATAAAACCATCATAACATTCCAAAGTCTCTAATGCACAAGAAACATCCATGACATCATGATCACCACCAAATATACCAACAAATCAACCCAACCGTGTCCACATATCTGCATAATCATAGTCAACTACATAGATCTCATATCATGACTGTACCTGGTAATACCATCTCACCTCCTCAACATGACAACCAAATCAGCAAACCAAGTGACTAAACCAAGCCACCAAAACTGATCACGCATCAACACTGAAATATCAATGGGCAAAGACAACCCATATCCAAGTCATAGGTGCAACAAGTAAGTATAGACCGCCTACAACATTGCACAACTTGTAGATACAACAATGCAACATACATGCTGATAACCATGTCAAAAATAGAATAAACTGAGATGTACAACTGAGCATATAATGAATCCATCATCAAATATCCCAAATCCAACAATCCATAAGCTCATAATATCACCATAGTCAAAGAGACCCATAAACAACTCAGATAAAGAAAACAGCAAATAAACCATGCCAAAATAACTCCAAACCTGATCTACTGCGTAGTGATCTGAACAAGCTTTCCGTTGACTACTCAAAGTCCAAAAACTGACTCCGTATGCACCTGATATGCCCTCTCAAAGCTCAAGATAAATATTTGACTTCAACCAAGCAAAACACTGTCAAAACTGCAAAATCATGGAACAAAACCTGTACCACTGCGTAGTGCTTGGAACTAGTTTTCCAACGACTGTAAGAAGTTGAAAATCCGATAACCTGGGTGAAAGTTATGCCTGTTTGAAAAAAACTGTTGTATTTTGTCCTCTAGGTGGCTCTCCGCTGGTGCATCGGTGGTGGGTGGGCGGCGGATTCCAAATCATATTTAAATCCGGTTTAATTTATCAATTTTAAAAATTTCCCCACGTATGGACCCGACGCAAATATGAAATCTGGTTAAATTAATTTTGAAATCCGTGGGAAATTGATTTCATATGGCGGAATTTAAAAAGATTTAAATTTTATTAAATTTTTAAGCCCGTTTGGGCTGTGGCGGTACGCCGCCGGCCGACCGCCGGCAGGGTCGGTACCCTGCCGGACAGGGTACCCGCAGGCAGTTTATCCGCCGGCCGGCAGTACCCTGCCGACACTGCCAACACTATACGGGTCACCGAGTGGGGTCTCGCAACCAAAACTTTTCAAATTTTTTGTTTTTTTTCAATTTTTCCAATTTTTTTTAATGTTTTTTTGTTTTTCGATTTTTGCAGGTACGAAAGATATTTCGACGGGAATTTTTTTTTTTTCGAATTTTTTTAATATTTTTCTGACGACGACTGTACCGTCGACCCGTACGGCCGAATAGGGGAAGTATTTTTTTTTCTATAATTAAAATAGGGCATGTTATATGTCAATTTTTCTCTCTCGGCCAACTTGAATCCAACCATGAGGTCCTTTTTGTCCTAGGAGGTCATTTGTGAAAGCTTACCCCCAAAACCCTCATATAAATGCATGACCAAGAAACCCTAATTTTGCCAAAATTTTCTCACCCCAAATCTGCAAACAACCCATCATAACAGCAAACCCAAAACCCTCAGATCTGCAATAAAACACCTGCAAAACCCTATATCTTGCCATTGTCTTTCATTCTCTCATGCAACCTAGGGTTATCCAATCCAATAACCAAAGCTCTGATAGCACTTGTAAGGAAACTATGCAGCCATAGAATGACAATTTCCACATAACCCAAATCTGAAAACATGCAAGTAAAATACTCAACATCAACATGCAAGAGAATAGACAACATACCCATCAAAGATGACACAAGATATACCCTAGGAAAGCCCTCAAGAGGGAAAAACCTAGCCTCCAAAAGCATCCACACTCCATGTATTATTCAGCAATGAAAACCCATTACAATACATCTGCAGAGACTCCATGAACACTTTTGAAGCACAAGCTATCCATGCATTCCATGTGACCAAGCATGAATCCACACATCCCATGCCATGCTTCAAACCCTCACACATGCACAAGCTCAACCTTGCAGCAAACAACCTTTTGATCCAACCTTTTATCCAACCCTAAACAACTACCCTTGTGGTTGCTTTTATAGAAACAAGCTCCCACAAAACCACCAAGTGGTATTACATAAACCATGTGCCCAAAACCATACAACATGTGACCCCACATTTAATATTGGGTACTTTATTATTTTATTATTATTCCCCAATATTAAATAATTACATTTGACAATTACATGTCCCAATGTTACATACAACAAAGTGGCCCCAACATTATAACTCCTTGTGATGCACATTCACCTAGAAACCCCTAGGTGCACCACACACATAATAAATAAATAAAACATTACAAACATTATGCAAGGTGTACAACACCTAATTCTAACAATTTTTATTTTTTCATGCAATGTATCATCTTAGGGAATAGCATGCTTAATGTATCTAAGAGAAGATAAGTGCATAATGGTTTCATCTTGTTTCTAATAGAGGACAAGTGCAAGGTCTCATCCTGAATAACATTGTACCTAATTTTTCCAAGAGAGGGAATCGCAAGAAAAAGAAAATTGCACAATGAAATGTGAGTGGTGATGTATGCCCCAACTTTAAAGTGGCTACGAACACCAATACTATCAGTAATTGCTTTAAAGTAGAAGAATAGGACATGAGGGATTAATGGGAAATCCCTATACCAAGTCACATGTTTTCGATAAGCTACATCATGAAGAAAGGTAGTATGTCACATGTGAGTCTTGATCTTAAGACATGTCATCCACATCCCAAGCTTGCTCTTATACGTTCATGAAAGGTTAATGACTAGTGAAAAGAGACAGTGACAAGTGACATACAAGGACAAGGCTATCAAACCCCTTGTCCCCACTGAGTGCAAGACAAAGGCGAGTCGAAATGATTGATGAATTGTAGGAGAGAGTGAAAATCGATATCAATTAGAGGATTTAGGTGCCCTTACATAGGGAAGCATACCAAACTCCTAAAAATGTTGGATTTTACAACTGAAAGCTTTAAATTCATTGGTGGAGTGACCATGAACTCTATGATAGGTGCAGAGTGAAGTCTTGGTAGAGCATTTCTTTCGAGCTTTGGGAGGGAGGGTGATCAAGTGATCCTGGAGGAGTCTCGACAAGATACCATCTTTATCAATGGTACAAGGTAGTCTTGTAGTTGGTGTGAAAGATACATCTTCCTTAGTAGTAGATGTCATACTTACACAAGTTTCTCTAGAGTGCAAGATTTTCATCTCACTCTTATAGGAGAAGGAAAATCCTATCGAATCATTAGTGTCTTGTGAGATGAAATTACCATTAAGTGAAGGTGTAGTTGTTTGTTTTATGTTTGGTAAAGGATGATGTTTAATACCACTAGTGTTAAGGAGTTTAGGATGGACGACTGTTAAGGATGATTTAGGAGTGTGTTGTGTGGGGTGGTTGATGTTGAGTGAGGGTTCGACAATCTTTATCACACGATAATAGCCAAGACCATGAGTTATGTGTTGTGTGATAGGATCAATAGGGTTGTAGATACCTTATTCTCGAGCACCACATCCTTTTCCACTATACCCAAGTTGTTTCATGAGGTCATAACCTTTTCCATAAAGCGTCTTCATTGCTTTTAGATCAGGTGATGGTTCATTATTGGGTATGTACAAGATCATGATGGGCCAAAAAGTGGCAATATGCTGGGTATGTGTAGGTTATGTGGCTGGCGAATTTTTTTTTTACCCAAAACTGATGAAACGAAAAGGGTTTTTAAAGGAGATTCTCATCTTTCCACCAATCTAAATTATGCTTTACTTTGAATTTAATAAATAATTATTATTCATTTTCTCTTTGAATTATGAGTAAAGTCCTAATTGATAGGCTAATTGAAAAACATCTATAGCCTTCAAATGGTATCACATTTTTGAATTTGAAACATGTGTCACATTCTATGCTTTGCATACTATAGGATTAAAAAAAAATGAATTTTATGAAGTTTTGACCAAGTTAAGGTGGTTACATGAGTTTTTATATTTTTAAAAATTTGTAATAAAAAATCATAATTAATTATTTACTTGGAAAAAATTACAAAAAATATGCATCACATCTAGACATGAGTCCTTTACTTATATCTAAAATCTTATAAAAAAATATTATCATTTTATTTTGGTTAGGTGGTCAAACAAACACCTACTTCTTTTTTTTTCCCTGAAATTTAAGTACTCCTACATTGAAATTTCAAATTTTCACCAAATAGATTTAAAAAAAAAAAACCTAGTAGTTTAAAAAAAAAATTCAATTTGCTATAGATTCTATTCTTATATATTTTTGAAATAATATAGATAACTCATTCAAATTTTTACATCAAGTTGCCTAACTTTGATTTTTTTGAATTTTTTTGCCACTTAAGGACTTGTTTTTTCCATGATGATCCTACACATACCCTATTGTGTTCATCAAAGGTTGTTGTGTATGTTGTATTTTCTTTCGTAGATGGTTGGGAATATTGTGTGGAATTTTGAGTTGTCATGATGGTTGGTTGTTCGTGTTTCTCATCTTTATTTTGTGTGATTATGTATTCACCTATAAATGAAGGTGTGAATTCTAAGGATCCCCAATTGTCACCAAATAATTTAGACTCCAATTCCTCATTCTTTTGTTCAATTTCAAGAGGGTTTATATTGGATGTTGGAATCAATTTTTTCAGAGGACTTGTAGCTCCTTTTTCAAGGTGCAAGCAACTTTCAGGCTCGGAGTCTATTTCAACTTGATGAATGCTATTGTTATAGACATATTTCATTATATGATGAAGGGTTGAAGGCACTACATTCATCTCATGAATCCATGGACTGCCTAAAAGGAGATTATATGAAAAATCATAAGGCATGACATGAATAGGAATTTGCAATGTAGCCACCCCAACTGTAATAGGAAACGTGATTACACCGAGTGGTTGCTTTGTTGTGTTATCAAATCCTCGAACAAATATGAAATCAAGTTTTATTTATGACTTGTAACCACACAATCTATCAAGGATATTCACACTACACACATTAATGGCAGAACCATTATCAATAATGGTTCACTTTATCCCTATTTGATTGTATTAGGCAATGATCATGAAAGCTTCATTTTGTTTTCCCAACTCTAAAGGAGGGAGCTCATGTTGATGGAAAGTAATGTCAAGATGTTTGTTATGGATTAAAGCTGCCACATCATTTAGAATTGTACTAGGAGGAACTGCAATTTGTTGTAAGGCTGTTTGAAGAATAGTGTGGTAATTTGGTGAATTCTAAAGTAAATCCTAGAGGGAAATCTTTGTAGGAGTATTTTTTAATTGTTCAACAAGATCATACTCCTTTATGTATGGGAGGTAACAAGGATCAATAGGTGGATTGGGTAAAGGTAAGGAGGGTGGGGTTGGTTTCGGTGGTTGTGGATTATTTCGAGTGTTATATGTATGAACAATGTTATTATAACTTAGTTGTTACAATACATTATTTTGAGTTGGGTAGAGGATGAATTCAGGTATGGGTTGTGGTGGAGGTTTATGTGAAGGGGGATAAAGGATGAGTTGAGTATGAATAATGTTAACATCTCGTAACAAGTCAAAGTCTTCATTATCTTTAAGGGCATAATATCAGTAGTGCCAATGTTATCTTTGTGTTGGGTCATAATATCCTCCCTAGAAGGAAAGTTCTAAGGAGAACATCAAACCACATGTTCGTAACAATTAATGTTTGGTTCGTCCAAAATAACTTCATTGCAACTAAGGGAGTTATTGATGGTTGAATGTGTTTTATAATTGATAGTGGGGAGATTAGGGGAAGATTCTATTTGATTGTTGGTTTTTTCTAAGGTCTCATTCTCTTGTTCCATATTATCTACCCTACTAGGAGAGCTTGTAATATGTTCATCTAAGGTTGAAATTTGAAAAGTAGCTTCATCACAAGTGGGAGAGGCATCAAAAGAAGGACCATTATAATTTCCAAATAGATCTTCCCATAGAATAGGGAAATTATTGAAGGTAGGGGAAATGTTCTCATGATCTTGAATAGGTATATCTTCTAACACCAACTAGGTATCCTCTTTGCATCGAGGAGGGATATTAGGAGAAAAAAAAGTTTGATTATCATGGTTATGGAGACTAGGTAATGTAATGTCTATAAATGTGTCTATGATCTCATCTTCGTGTTGTGTTGTGTGATCATCTTGATTACTTAGTGTGATATCCTCTTCTTCAGTAATGTTATGTCTAATAGGAGAGGGAAGAGGAGAGAAATAACTCAGATTGTCAAAACTCTCAGCAATTGGTTCTTCTAGGACTAAAATATCTACTTCACAAGTGTGAGAGATAATAGGAAAAGAACAAATGCAAGTGTTATGATTATCCAAGGTTTATTTCACTAAACTAACCTCATCCACAAAAGGGGAAGTAGGAGAGGGATCTATGATGAACTGTTAGAATTAGCTATGGTTGCCAAGATCTATGGACCAAATGGAAAGAACAAAAAGAGAGAGAGAGAGAGAATAGAATATGACAAGAATAAACTGTATTCAATGTCAATTATATGAGATGATTGTTTACAATGAGAGAGACCCCTTGGTTATATAGCCAAGATGAGAACATAGAAGGGCATAAGATTATGACAAGTGTCGTAATCTTATAACATGAGACAACTATGAAAATCTATCACTCCATGTAAGGTGGAAAAGTGATAATGTGATAATCACCACAAATGGTGGATCACCCACAAAAGGTGGAGAGGTAATCACATGATGTGTCCAAAAAAGGTGGAAGTGATAAATTAATGACATGTCAAGTCCACCAAAAGTGGAAATTCTCCAACTACCTCCTATGTGGTCCCTAAGTAAACTTAACTAAGGTGTAATTATGACATAGGACAAGTTACACCACTTTTAATTACACCAACACCCACCCTTAAGTGCAACTTAGGGAGTGGAAAATTATTATGAAAATGACACAAAGATGCAAAGATGGGTCTCGGCTACTAGGCCATGTTAGGTACCCATGTACATGCAATGAAATCAATGCAATATCTCACAAGCAGAGAAAAGGAGAAAACCTAGTGGGACAAAAATCCTCCCCAAAAGAGAGATGAAATAAAAAAAGAAATGCTCTCAAAGAAGAATGAGAAGGTAAAAACCCCATGTGAGGAAAAATACCCCCCCATAAGAGAGAAGTAGAAGAGAGACAAGGTATCCCCCCCTTAATGTTGAGTCTCCTACAATGATGGTAGAAGCTCAACATTGAATGCTGAAGATGATCCAATCTCGCTGAACAATGTTCCTCCCCTTAGGAAGAAACAAAACCATGGATGCATGCAGGATTTCAGGAATATGGATGATGTATGATGTCCCTAAAGCATGCTCAAGTGTCTCCATGTCAATGCCAAAGGCTGACACACTCCAAACAAGCGTTCTAGGCCACACTGCTGAAGAGGACAATCCAACATCTAGTAGAGATGAATGTAGAGCACAATCCAAAGACAAGGATATCCCCTCTAAAGACAAATAATCCTCCTCCAAATTTTGTCCAAAGGTATCCACACTCACGCCAATATGTGAAGAATGATTATGTAGAGAATGAACAAGAGGGTCAAGGTGTTCCCTTACAACAACTGAAGAAGGAGCATCTTCATCAAAGAGAAGATAAATGTTATCGATGATGTCTCCCAAATCTACAAGATGAGACTCCACAAACAAGTCTGAAATACCTATCAAGAAGTCATCCAAACTAGCCATATCTGGAAGACTGTATATTTTGTTGCACTGAATCACTAGGATCCAAAACTGTAGCAACACAAGCATCATCAAGTACAACAATAGATGGAGGAGATGAAATGCATGGCTCAAGGAATGGATCTGATGTGAGAATTCCCAAGTTCAAGAAGCCAAATGTCTCCTCTAAATCATGGTTCATGTGATCAACTATCGAAGGAACAATATCATCATCAGAAGCAAACTATGCAAAGGTATACAACCGAGATGAATGATCAACCACCCCAGTAGCAATGATCTCTCGATTCTCCAAGTCTAGAATGATAACCAAATCAGGAGTGACCTCCATAGTTCTCCCATCTCCACCATGTGTAATCTGATAAATGGAAAGAAGATTGTTCGTCAAATGAGGAACACAAAAGACATCCTGAAAAGTGTTCTCCCCAATGCCAATAGATCCCTTCCCTGTTACACTCATGTATGTATTGTTTCCCATCAAGATAGGAGACATAGAACAAGGCTGAAATGAAGAGAATATAGTCTGTGAAGATGCCATATGATGAGATGCTCCTGAATCTAGAAGCCATCTCCCTGATCTTGGACCTAAAAGAGCACAAAGAGCTTGACCTTTATATCTTGATGTAGATGCTTGACCTTTGTCCTTTTTAGATAGTTTTGAAGTAGAAGGAGAAGAAGATGATTCAAACATTCTAGAAGGAAAATCAATGTGATTTCTTTTGAGAAGATGTTTCAACTCATCAATATCCTTCTTATAACAATAGTGTTCTTCATGTCCATAATTCTTGCAATATGCACAAAAAATCCTCTCCTTCTTTGATGTTTCTCCTTTTGAAGATGAGGATTCTGATTCTTTATGGGGCTTGTTCTTTTTCTTCTTATCAAGATTCCCTGATTATTTTTGTATCTTAGACTCATTAGCCACCAATGCTTGTGGCTTGGAAGAATTGATTAGACCCATGTTCATTAACTTAGCTTCCTCTTGAATTAGGAGATTTACAAAGTCATCAAACTTAGGATCAACATATGATGCTCCCAAAGAAATTCGATGGGTATGAAAGCCAGAAACAAATACTAAATACATAGGACCAAGCTTGGATAACACATTCAAAATCAATTGTAAATCCTCTTTTTTAATACTGCATTCTTTCAATTGTGTTCTTAGTTTCTTGATTTTGGAGATGTAGTCTTAGATGTGGTCAAAACATTTAGGATCAAGATTCATCAAATCATTATCAATCTGATAACCTCTAATCTTATTTGTTTTACCATACAATTTTTCAAAAGTCTCCCATGCTTCTTTAGGTGTATTACATGATTCAATATGAAATTGCAAATCAAATGAGACTAATGAACATATGCATCCAATTTTTTTCTCACGATCAATCTCCCACCTTGCCAATTCTTTAGCATCAGTAGGTTTTTGAATTGTGTTCTTTAGATGACCTATTAGACCTTTCATCATGAGATAGTTCCATACTGATTTTCTCCATGTAGCATAATTATGTGGATTTAGGGGTTCAATTTGAGATTTCCCCATAGCAAGAACACAAACCAAGCAGAAGAATGCAAGAAATCACTGCAATATTACCCCCCCCAAATCACTCAATCAAGAAACCCCTCGAAGAAATATTTGATTTGGCACTTTATATATAGTGCATTTACAGTTGCCACTTGCCAAAAATAGCGAAGTGGTCTTTGATCTTGGTACATGCAAATGCCAAATTTGGCCACATAATCAAGTACAATTTTTGGTACAAAATGAGATCAATCTAATCATACCATTGAGAAGTACATACAAAATCATGCACTTACAAAAAAAATTGTAAAAAAAATGTTACCGTAGGAGAAAAATATGAGCTCCTGAAGTTCCCAAAATGAGGATGAAGCAGCAACACCTGTGAAAATCTACAATTTATGGTAAATCTAGACACCAAAACCAAATTACAATTGCACCATTGTGTAGAGCATGAAAAATTGTCCCAAATCAAAAACAATTGCTCGAAGAAAGGAGCCAAAATGACAGAGTTATGGAGCTTCAAAGTTCACCTATCAAAACGAAAAACTTCAATGCAGAGGGGTAGAAAATTTTCAAAGTAGTACTGATGTAATGTTGATGCCAGCAACTCATGAAGTTAAATTTGACGGCTTATAGCCCATCAACGATGTCATCGCCACTGTGTTGGAATATTCTTTGCATCCGACGAAATATTCACCAACTAGGAACTTAAAATTGGCATCTGAATGAACATCACTAGATGCTGTCGGGTCTACCCAGAATGTGAAGGAATATTCCCGATTGCTGCTGAGAATCTTCTATGCTGTTGGGTGAAGGATTTTGAACTGCCTCTGGTAGGAATGTGGTCGCCGGTATTTCTTTAGACTGACTATCGGTTTCTTAAGAGGTAGGAGCCCATGATAACCACAGCTGATAGGCCACATGGCTATCCACAGAGCACTTGTAGGGACATAGTATGACCAGTACTTGTGTACTGGTCTGCAGACTAATAAAATAATTTTTGAAAAAAAATCATACCAAGTGTATTTATGATGATTTGGGGTCGTACGGCTCTATGGGAAATTTTTTTTTGCCTCACCAGATGACTTGCTAAAAAAATGGACGAATTGACAGTCAATCTTAGGGTTTTTGGCCCTTCTGGACACAATGGTAGGGTCGGATTTGACCCAAAATGCTCCAAAAATGCAGCTACCTTCTGGATCTAGCAACCACTCTTCAGCTTCAAACCCTCATAGATTTGGTCTCGTATATCCGATTTGGACCAAAAAAAGGAAAAATCGACTTTCTCAAACCTTCTGGACGCAATGGTGAGCTTATATTTGCACCAATAAGCTCTGATATGAACTTGCAACAAAGAGCCAAAAATGGAACTCCCCCAAATCTAAGATCTCTCTTCAGGAAAAGACTCTCCAAGGGCACCCAACTTGCTCTGATACCATGTTAGAATTGGCTATGGCTGCTAAGATCTATGGACCAAATGGAAAGCACAAAAAGAGAGAAAGAATAGAATATGACAAGAATAAACTGTATTCAATGTCAATGATATGAGATGATTTTTTACAATGAGAGAGACCCCTTGGTTATATAGCCAAGGCGAGAACATAGAAGGGCATAAGATTATGAAAAGTGTCATAATCTTATGAAATGAGAAAACTATGAAAAGATATCGCTCCACCTAAGGTGGAAAAGTGATAATGTGATAATCACCACAAATGGTGGATCACCCACAAAAGGTGGAGAGGTAATCACATGATGTGTTCACAAAAGGTGGAAGTGATAAAGTAATGACATTTCAAGTCCACCAAAAGTGGAAATTATCCAACTACCTCCTATGTGGTCCCTAAGTAAAGTTATCTAAGGTGTAAATATGACCTAGGACAAGGTACACCACTTTTTAATTACACCAAGATGAACAAAAAGAGAGGGGAAATGACCTCATATTCATATTTTTTTAACAAAATTCTCTTACAACATGCAATAAGATCTAAAAAAAGAACATGCAAAATGAGAACTATAGAAAATTGTAATGAAAACATGATGGAATGATTATCGCACAAACTTGAAATGTAATAATGCTAAAGCAAAGACGCAAAAGAGGAATGTATTTTTTTAGATTTTAAAGATGACAATTGACTATGATATGTAACGTGATGTAAATGAAAACTTGCAATTGAAACCATGCATGAAATGAGCTAATTTAGGCTAGATTTAATGAAATGTATGTTATAGAAATGCAAATAACTAATATAAGTAGGTTAAGGCACCAAATAGAAGCTTAAAAATAGTGTTTTCAGCTCTGTAAAAGGCAACTTCAGGGGTCAAAAGGGACTAATTCGCCCAAGGTGGTGAATGAGTCCCAGTATGGAATTTTTTTAGAATTTTCACAAATTTGCGAGGGATTGTGATGTTTTTTGAGTACTATGATACAGACTGAAGTTAGAAATGCAAAATTTTAGAAAATTTAAATGAATTTTGATACCAAAAATGCAACCTAAATGCAGTTGTCTATGAATGTAGAATTTAAAACCTATCATGCAAATGAATTCATGCAAGTCCTAATGCAAGATCAATGCAAGCTAGATGTATGATGAAGGACTCCAAATCAAACAAGAAAGTATTCTAAAAAGCAGGTTCACCAAAATGAACCATGGATTTTTGGGACTAGGGGTGCTAGGTCTCTTTTGGTCAATTAGGGCCTTTCACCTAATGAAAAGAGATAGATCCCACACCCAAAATCTAGGTGGTTGAATCAATATAAGATATGTATGATGAAATTATGTCTAAATACAATGTTCTAGATGCTACTAACTGATAAGATTGATTGATTAGGTATGCAAAATCCAAGAAATGTAACTTGTTTGAAAACACATTATGTATTGCATAAACACCTAAAAATGAATGTAAACTATAACAAAACTTGAAAAAACTGAAAGTATGCACCTGGAATGTGGATGAAGACTGGAAATGACATTTGAAATGATGTTGATGTTGATTTCCAAACCTGGTGGGACTTACTTGCCATTCTGGGGGAATCAATCCTAGTTCTGCAAAACTGAGTTGGAACCTATTTCTGACAAAAGGGTGTATAAAAATGTAGAAAAATCAAAATTGACCTATAAGTGGGACTCATTCACCACTCATGGTGAATGGGTCCACTTTTGAATTTCTGATTATTCAAAGGTGGAATCTGGAGTTCTCAGTCTGCACTTTGATTCTCTATAGGTGTCTGCTTCCAAAACTCTAATTTTTGAACCTGAAAATGAGTTTTTTTCAATATTTTGACTTGTTGAATGAAGAGAAGACTTGAGTAACCTTGAAACTTGATTCCTAATGATTTACAAGCTTCCAAGAGACCTAAATATGCAAACATACAAGACAAGAGAGAGAAATGTTGAATATTAGGGCATGGCCCAGTTTGCCTTGGTCAAACCCCTTTTAGGTAATTAAACCAAAATGATGAAAGAATGGAATGAAACATGCAATAATGGAGTTTATTACCTTTCCATGATGTTTTATCTTGACAGTTAGTAGCAAAACATGAAGGATTTTCCCTTGAATGTCTAAAAATTGATCTTGAATGACTTGTAATTTTTAAAAACTTAGCTTGCTTGAGAAGATAAATGATGATTGCATTGTAAAATGAGTTGAGAGATGTAAATTAGGGCTTATAATGTTATATTTATAGGAAATTCACCTATTTTACCCACTAATACCTCATCACAGGCCGACATGAAATAAAATTAAACTTAAATTTCAGGTTTTTCCCACTCAAAGGTAAAAAAGGGGCCAAATGGGACTCATTTTCCACCCATGGTGAATGGGTCCCACCTGGACTAGACTAATTCATGATGGATGGTGAATGGGTCCCACAGGGACCATTTTGACAGCTAAGATGCTAGGAGATAAGAAAATAAGGTTTAAATTGCAACTTTGTCGAGTAATTTATCAATTTAAGCCTTGGGATGCACAATATGGGTTAATAGGGGCCTATTAGTGATGATGTGAATGTAAAATAGGGCTTGGTACATAGAATTCAATGTGAAAGTGTGATTAAATACACTTTACAACACTAAAATGAGGTCCACATAGCCTAGGAAGGCACAAGAACCAATGTGAATGTGTGGGATACATTACAACACTAATTTAACATTAACTTTATATTACAAGCCTTCTAAATTGATGTGTTAATGTTATTAAACACATTTTATAATGTTGAATTAGGTTTAAATGAGTTTATTAAGTATAGAAAAGCGTGAAATTCCTTTACAACACTTTACAACACCTTTACAAGACATCAATAAAAGCATGTTATTCAATTTGCAAGGGTCCAAGACCTAGTGTGGATGCATAAAATGCCTCAAAAAACTTGAATCAAAGCCTCATTAAGTCAATTTATCATGAATTATTCCCATGTCAAGCAAAGGGTATTTTTTTCTACGGTGCACTAGATTATGCATCTAAATTTCTACAAAAAGTTTAATATACATTTTTTTAAAAATATTCAAATGAGAAATGCCTTTTGCATATGCAATCAAAATTTGATCTCTTTTCCAATTTATTAAAAAGTCCCGAATAATATAGCAGCAAAGTCTATTTTTAATGAATAAGTGTTTATATTATCATTTTAAGAGTAGTGTTACATATATTCACAAAAAATTTTGATAGGAAATTTCACACCCCTAAAAGTCCAAATGGGGCAACGACCCAAATCATAAAGACACAGAAAAATCCATTAGGTGAGTAAGAGTAGTAGCAGTAAGGGGGGAGGAGGATCCCAATCATAAAATTTAACCCATACATTACTGTGGCCTATAGGGTCCACAAGAGGGTCCACCTATCATTATCCTTTTGTTTATCTTCTTCTTTAGTAGCATGGGAAAAAAAAGTGGAAAGACCAAACCAAGGGAATTTTTTGGAATCAAACAAACTAGAAGCATCTTAGATAGGCCACCCAAAATTTTCTCACATAAGTGACAGAGAGGCAACACACTAAATAATAGGCCACAACCAACTCCATTGATTATATCCTTTCTCATAGTCGAGAGAGAATCCAAAAAGTGATTCTCCAAGTTACCTCAAGTGGATATGTTATGTCGATGATTGTGCCCATGATAAGGTGACTAGCCCCTGGAGGAAGAGGGAGAAGGGGTCAAAGGAACTCTAGAAACCACACAAGAGCCATTCACCAAATGGTCAAGAAGGACATGTGTAAATGGGCCACCTCAAGTGTAACTTTATTAAATTTCACTTATACCTCACATTAGAACATTGTATTTAACATTAGAACAAATTCCTATTCTAGTATAAAGTAAGACATGATGATATACCAAAAAATTGGTAAAAATAGCCAATTTTGTATATTTCCATATGTTTTATAGAATAACCAACCTAAAATTATACTAAATTTGGCTGAATTTTTGAGGGATTAAAGGTCAATCCCCTAAAATAACCATATTACATAAGCAACATTTTGGTCTAAAAGGCTTGAAAAAATCTTGAATATGGGTCCAAACATTTTGAGCTATGGGGAAAAGCTAGAAAATATGTTTGAGATAATTTTATTACTCATAAAAGGGAAAAAAAGGGTGAAGGACTCCCAAATAGGATAAACTAGAGCCAATCAAAAGGTGTTGAAAAATAATACACCATGTAAAGTTATCCAATTTTGGTTTAAGAATCGCCAACCATATGGTGTAAAATTTGTGTTTCCAAATAAAAGCTAGTGGCTATAAATTTTATTATTTATTCAAGTTGAGAACCATGAGAAAATGAAAAGAGAGCCAATGATATCCTTACTATGGTTAGTAATACCAAGAAATGATGTCTAGACACCACTTCCAATCTTCCCACCATGGTGTATAGGAATTGATACTAATTTTATGAATCATATCAACCAAAATGGCCCATATAACTAAGAGAAAAGTTTCATGTTCTTGATTGGAAAGGTGAAACTTGGCCTTCACTTCATTCTAGTAAACAAGACTCATAAAATTCCTAAAAAAAGGGTTATGAGTAAATATTTTTAATTCATTTTCTTAGAAAACCTCATGGTAAAAAAAAGGCATCCTTGTCAAAGGGTAGTCACTTTTATATATAGGGAACCATCATATTCTCTACAAATTAATGGGAAGGATAATACAAAAACTAGAACCTTTTTAAAGGAGTCAGGGTTTCATGGCTTCCCAACCTTTCTAGATTATTTTGATCACACTCATCAAATTTGCATATAATTTTTTCATTATGATCTAAATGTATTAAGCCCAATCCCCTTCTAAGTGGGCCAACTAGTGGTATGACCAAAAGAGATATAATTTCTCAGTAGGATTTTCTATGATTTGTTTCCTTAAAGGAAATATAATATCCACTTAGTACAAAGACTAAATGGAGATGGTGGGTGCATAATAACTCCAATCCTCCAGACTCCCAAACCACATGATGAAATCTCCCATAGCTTTCTAAAGATTTCTAAAGAAAACCATAAAGAGTATTTTCTAGTTTCACATAGGAATACTTAGAAGGAACCCAACAAAAACAATACTAATCATTAGTGGCCACAATAATATCAGAACAAACATAGAATTTTCCTACTTAAGAGAGGTTTTGTGACTTAATAATCTATTTTTTTTTCAATTTTAGCAATAAAAACCTACAATAAATATTCCTAGTATGTGTGAAGGGAAAAAGGAATACCAATAAACCTTGTAAGAGTTGGTATAGAATACTCTACACCATGCAAGATTTGGTTAAATATTACAACTAGATCTAAGATCTAGGAACTTCATAAAAGCATACGCAACTATGAGAGAATAATGTTATTCTATCAAATGATGCAAATGATAGATCATGATGATGTGATTGTTGATTTATATATGATACCACTTGGTTATATAGAAAAGGTTGGACATAGGATTATACAACATGATGATAAGTGTCTTAATCATATGCCATGAGAACTAATATTAAATGACTTAGAAAAAAAGTATTAATGTCAAAAGAGAAGATTAGATCTAATGAAAAATAACACCTTCTATAAAAATTTATCTACTAATATATAAGGAAACTTGACATGTGAACCATCAATTTTGTGGTTCTATAGACTTCTCTTGCACTCTTAGGATCTTCCACCTAAAAGGAGAGAGATAGAACCCTAAAATTGAGGTGGTTCACTCAAATAAAGGAATGTAAGATGGAATTATGACTAAATAGAATGATCTAAATGCAACTAAGCTATGAAATTGATTTATTATGAATGCAAAACTAATGAAATATGCAATGCTTGAAAACACAGTGAGGTATGCAAAAATGCACTAAGAACACAAACTAATGCAAACAGAATTGAATGAAGTTTAACAGAGTGCACTTGAAAGTTGAATACTGATCTTGGAAGGTTCTAGAAATTGGTAGAGATCACTATAAATCACTAGTGGGACTCATTCACCACTGATGGTGAATCAATCCTCCTACTAGTAAAAACAACTGAAACTACTTTCCAACTGTCAGGAACTGGATTCTAAAAAAATAAAAAAATTCAACCCTTAGGTGGGACTCATTCACCACTGATGGTGAATCAATCCTCCTCCAAAAATTTGCAAATCCAAAGGTCAATCATGTAGGTCCAGATCTGCACTTATCTTCTTGTCAAGTTGATGGAGTCAAATCTACAATAAACAGGTTGTAGGTTGTCTCCAAGCTTGAATTGGGGTATAGCTGACTTGAAACACTTCAAATGTTGGATTTTGACCACCTTTCAACACCTATTTTCTTGATAAATATGCATACAAAAGTCTGCAAACACACATGCAAAAGGGGGGAAATGGTTAAGGGTTAGAGTATAGGGATTTGCCTTGGCCAAATCCCACTTTGGTAATCAAACCCTTAATGAAGAAATGAAATGAAATGATCAAGGAATGATGAATAAACAACATGAAAATTCCCTAAACTCACCAAATCCTTGTTCTATGAGTTTGAAGATATGTCATTGGTTGCTCCAAGATACTTGATAATTGCTTGATTGAATTATACTTTAATGAATTGAATGCAAGAATGCTAATTGATGTTGAATGAGTGAATAAAAATGAATTAGTTAATGAATTAGGTGTAAAATGGATGGAAAAAAACTTATTAATACACACTTATGACCTAATAACTCAATAATACCTCATCACAGACTAACATAAGGTCTTTTTGAATAAAAACCCAAAAGAAAATTTGAATTATTTTGAATTTAGAGCCAAGAGGGACTCATTCGCCACCCATGGCAAATGGGTTCCACTTTAGGCTTGTAAGTGGGTGTCGGGAATTAAGTTGCATTTAATGTGGTTTGTTGGGTTTACATTCAAAAATACACTTAAATAAGTCTTATGAGTGCATAGAGGGGTCAAATAAAGCATAAGAAAGGTGTAAATAGTGATAACAAGCCTAGAAAAGCATGAAATCTTGTTACAATACTTTACAAAACTTTAGAATAGGACTTGAAAATGGATAAAAAAGGTGACTTCTAGATGAATTATAATGAGAAGAGTCTAGAAAAGTGTAGAAATGTGTTACAACGCTTCACAACACCTTCACAAGATGTCATAATTTGAATATTTAGGACCTAATGTGAATGCATAAGTTACATTAAAACATTAAATCAAAGAAAAATATATCAAGCATCACAAGAGAAAGACCTAAAAGACCATGAAATTGTCAATGATCTATTTTTCTATGGTACAACATGTAAAAATGATGAACTAATAAGTTAGGTAGGTGAAACACCTATTTACACCAACATCGGCTATTAATTTCAACTTAAGGAGAAGTAGAATATTATGCAAATGATGCAAGAATGGGTCTCGGCTACAAGGCCATGCTAGGTACCCATTTACAAAGGTAATCTCTCATAAATGGAGACAAGGAGAAAAACCAATGGGATAAAAATACTCCCCAAAAGAGAGATGAAAACAAAATGATCTCAATGAAGAATGAGGAGGTAAAAACCTCACATGAGGAAAATGACCCAATTTAAAAGAGAGAAGAAGAGAGACTATGAAACCCATTCCCCTCAATGTAGTGTCTCCTATAATGATGGTAGATGCCAAAAAATAAATGTTGAATATAATCCAATACCATCAAACAATATTCCTCCCCTTAGGAAGAAGTAAAACCAATATGGTATGCAAGATTTCCTCTCATCCTTGAATGAAATATGAGGGAGTATACATGATCTAATATTTCTTAGAAGAATTGTCATGTCTCCATGTTGATGCTAAAATTTGTCACACTCCAAATAGGCATTCAAGACCACACTACCTAAGATGACAATCTAAAGCACAATACAAAGAAAAAGACATATCCTTTAAAGATAAATAAGCCTTCTCTAACTTTTTTTGAAAAGAACCCACACTCATGTCAAATTATGAAGGATGATCATGTAGAGAATGAATAAGAGGGTCAAAGTGTTTTGCTCAAAACAATTGAAGTAGGATCATCTACATAAAAGAAAAGATATTTTCAATCAATGATATCTCCCAAATCTAAAATTTAGGACCTAGGTATGTGTAGGATCATGATGGACCAAAAAATGGCAATATGATGGGTATATGGCTGACAACTTTTTTTTACCCAAACTTGATGAAACGAAAAGGATTTTTAAAGGAGATTCTCATCTTTCCACCAATATAAATTATTCTTTAATTTGAATTTAATAATTAATTATTATTCATTTTCTATTCAAATTATGACTAAAGTGTTGACTAATAGGCTGATTGAAAAATATCTATAGCTTTCAAATGGTATCACATTTTTTTAATCCAAAACATGTGTCAAATTCTATGCTTCATATACTATAGGATTAAAAAAAGAAAAAAATAATTTCATGATTTTTTTAACCAAGTTAAGGTGGTCAAACATACAAGTTTTAATATTTTTTACAAGTTGTAATAAAAATTCATAATTAATTATTTACTTAGAAAAAAAATTACAAAAAAATATGCATCACATTGGGACATGAGTCCTCTACTTATATCTAAAATATTATAAAACATATTATCATTTTATTGTGGTTAGGGTGGTCAGATAGACACCTACTTATTTTTCCTTGAAATTTAAGTACTACTGCATTGAAATTTCAAATTTCACCAAATAGACTTTTTTTTTTTTAAACAAACCTAGTAGTTTAGAAACTACATTCAATTTTCTATAGATTCTATTTTTACATATTGTTGAAATAATATAGATAACTTATTCATATTTTTACGTCAAGTTGCCTAACTTTGATTTTTCTAATTTTTTTGCCACTTAAGGGCCTGGTTTTCCATGATGATCCTACACATACCCACCCAAAAAAACAAATTGATAATGTTTTTCAAGTACTCCTCTCATGTAGCCATCTATGGAAGACAATTTATTTCATACTATATTGAATCACAAAATATAATAGTAGATGAAGGAGATGGAAGATCAAAACATGTCACTAGATACTCAATGGGTAAAAGCATACCAAAATTCAAATTACCATACTAAATCTCCTTAAAAGTGTCCACACTAGATTCTCAAATGTGATCATCTACCCAAGGAATAATAGGATCAACATGTGAAAAGTTGTAGAATTGAGATTAGTGATCAAATTCCCTAATTGAAACTATATATTTACTATATAAATCCCATATTATGACAAGATTTGTTGTGAGATCAACACTCTTTCCTATCACACCATGTGTGATCTAATAGATAGAGAGAATATTGTTTGATAATTCAAGCACATAAATAACATCATTGAATGATCCATCATCCATGTCAATGGATCCCTTCCCACAAACATGTATATATGTTTTATTATCTATCAGGATTTGTGGTTATAAATAAGACTCAAATAAAGAGAACATACCCTCAGGTGAATCCATATGATATGAGGCTCCTAAATCAAGTATCTACATTTCTCACATAGAATATTCAAATGCAACAAGATCTTTCCCCTTATGTCTATCAAAATTTTATAAATAAGAAGAAGATGAACCCTTTGACACTAAAGGAAAATATATTTGATCCTTCTTAAAAAGATGCTTCAAATCATCAAATTATTTTGAATAAAATTGGTATTCATCATGTCATGTTTTCCTACAATATTAACATGTAGGATTATCCTTCTTCGATGATTACCCTTTAGAGGGAAATGATTTAGATTCTTTATGAAAAATTTTTTATCCTTCTTTTTCTTCTTAAAAGGACCCCTTGTTTCTTTCTGTACCTTAGACTCACTAGCCAACAATGCTTATGACTTAGAAGACTTGATTAGAACCATCTGAATTGGTGTTGCTTCCTCCTAGATTAGGATATTTCTAAATTCATCAAACTTACAATCAACATATGATGCTCCCATAAAAATGTTGATGGGTATGAAAGCCAAAAACAAAAATTGAATACTCAAGAGAAAATTTGATAACACATTTAGAATAAATTGTAAATCCTCTTTATCATTATTGCAATTTTTTAGTTGTGTGAACATAGTTGTTTAATATTGGAGATGTACTTTGGATGCATTGAAAAAATTTAGGATCAAGATTCATCAAATCATTATCAATATAATATCCCCTAATCTTATCGGTCTTACCATACAAATTCTTAAAAGTATCCCAAGATTTTCTAGGTATTTAGCATTATTCAATATGAAATTATAAATTAAATGAGAATAATGAACATGTGCATCCAAGTGTTTTCTCATAATGAAGCTCCCATTTATCCAATTCCTTAGCATTAATTGTTGAGGAATGGTTTCCTTTAGATAGCCTAGACAACCCTTCCCCATGACATAATTTCATACTGTTTTTCTCCATGAAGAATAATTATATGGAGTTAGGAGTTCATTTTGAGATTTCTTCATCAGGTATGTGCAAGATCATGATGGGCCAAAAAGTGGCAATATGATGGGCATGGCTGACAACTTTATTTTTACCCAAAATTGATGAAACGAAAAGGGTTTTTAAAGGAGATTTTCAGATTTCCACCAATATAAATTATTCTTTACTTTGAATTTAATAAGTAATTATTATTCATTTTCTATTCAAATTATGATTAAAGTCCTGATTGATAGGCTGATTGAAAAACATCTACAACTTTCAAATGGTATCACAGTTTTTGAATCCAAAACATGTGTCACATTCTATGCTTCACATACTATAGGATTAAAAAAGAAAAATTAAATTTCATGAAGTTTTGACCAAGTTAAGGTGGTCGAGACATATGATTTTTATATTTTTAAAATTTGTAATAAAAAAATCATAATTAATTATTTACTTGGAAAAATATTACAAAAAAAATATGCATCACATCGAGACATGAGTCCTCTACTTATATCTAAAATATTATAAAAAATTATTATCATTTTATTGTAGTTAGGGTGGTTAGACAGACACCTACTTATTTTTTCCCTGAAATTTAAGTACTACTGCATTGAAATTTCAAATTTTTACCAAATAGATTTCTTTTTTTTAAAACAAACCTAGTAGTTTAGAAACTATATTCAATTTTCTAAAAAAATTATTCTTACATATTTTGGAAATAATATAGATAAATTATTCAAATTTTTATGTCAAGTTGTCAAACTCTGATTTTTCTGATTTTTTTGCCACTTAAGGGCCTATTTTTTCCATGATGATCCTGCACATACCCAACATATGTTAGATAGGGTGATGACAATTATCTTAATCCTATTTCATTAGACAAATAATATTAAATTACATAGGAAAATTTTCTTAATCATATCATTAGACAACTAATAGTTAATCTTTGGTCTTGGTTGCATTGTTAGGAAGAGGAGCTTGTGAAACAACTAGGGGACTTCAGTGAGTATTCCATAAGGTATACATGTTGTGGATTTTGGATTAATAGGGTTTTCATAAGAGAAGTGGGTTATTTTTGAGGTTATATGATTATCATATAGAGTTGTTATATCACAAAATTTCTAGGAAGAGGGTTTTGATCTAAGAGATACTATATAGGATCACATCTCCCTTGAGACTTTGCTCTATTCCTCAGTTTTTCAACCCTTCTCTAGGAGTTCTAAGACCTTCCTCTCAATAATGTGGTAATTAATGCATTTTTCTCATTTAAACGAACATATCTACTTTGTGAATTATAAGAACTATCCTCACTATGCAATATATAACTAGTGTTTTTTAATCAAAAGTAAGATCTGACTTAATTGCATCTTTGTTTATACATGACTTTTTCTTCAAAAATTCTCCCTCAAGTCTCCTTGTAGTGTCAACTTTGTAGAGAGATCTTCTATTGTGCCTGATGATGATAACCTTATGATATTTTCCTCTTCTCAACTAGTCTTTTTGATGTATGCCAGAGTATTAGAATTGCCAAAAAAATTTATGGGGATAATTTTCTTATTTCAAGTATTATGAAAAAAATTTAAACTTGAAAAATTACTTAGGACTTCCTTTGATAGATAACTTTGAATAGAAATTTTGACTTAATCCTCTTAGACATAGACATGCTAGATACAAATTATTTTCAATCCCTAGTAGAGTCACCTATATTTTGGTCTTTCCAACTAATTGTCTAGGTTTTCCTAAAGATTAATTAGCTAATTCTTATACTTAAAAAACCCTAGGTTACTACTCAATGAATAAGAGATAGATTGTATAGTTTTCTCCATTGCATTTTAGGCTCTTCAAGACCAATTTGGGTTCCCTTATAACATCATTCAACAATATAGTAGTTCCTTGCAATGATGTCTTTGTTAACAAATGTTTCCAACTAGATTTATAAGAGGTATGCATGATGGGATAAATCATCTTCAAAAAAATCTATAATTTTGGTATTAATTTAAGTATAAAACAATAAAAATACAATAAAAATAAAATTTTATTTTGATTTTATATTTGATTTCATCTCATCCTTAAACTATATGAATTCATTTGACAAGTTCCTTATCCACAACAGAGTCTAGAAATGCGGTAAGCTCCTCCCACATACTAAATTCTATGTTTTTATTGTTGGCATATGGATTCTAGTGTTGTCATTGATGGCAACTAAAGTCATTGATCTGGTCTGCACTGCAGTATTTGACTATACCAGAAGATAGAGTGAAGTACAGGGTATCTGGCTAAAGTTGAATCTGTCAAGTGGTTTTATTTATCAATTTAATAGTTTTGGTTGTGGATCTCAGGGAAGGTTTTTGGATATATGAAATGTGTTATTATTTAGTTTTGTGCTATCACATCAAGTGGTGTATGAGTTAGGAGATCCAGTCAATTGATTTTTTGTTCATCAATATGTGAAGGCTGACTAAGTGAATGTTGGGTGTTGCGGATGTATAAACTGAAACTGTTTGAATTATTTTTGTGTTGGATATTTTATTTTGGGTCCTAACTATGCTATGGTAAACTTTGGTGGATGTGCATTAAATATTTTTTATTATTTGAGTTGACAGTTAGAAGATATTTTCTATTCTATTAAAGTTGACATATAGCGACTGAATTCTTAGTAGAAGATATATATATGAGATAAGTTAATTTATTTTGGTGTGTGTGTGAGAGAGTATTTTATATGTGTGTATGTGTGTGTGAATATCAGAAGAGCAGTTGAGTGATTTTCATTTATGCAGAAGAGGATTTTGTGAAATGAATTAAGGTAGAGCAAAGCGAAGTGCAGAATCAGATAGAAGGTCCAAAATATGATCTATGAGCCTAACCAAAACTCTAATCAAGCATTTGTAGATGTTGTTTTATCAATTCAACCTTTTTTTGTAATCCAAATCTTTTGTAAGGTAGTGATCCTTCCTAATTTTGAGAAATGATCTCTAGGAAGTGTGCCTGAATGCAAGTGCATTCCCATTTTGTAAAACACTTATATTTTGAGTACTCAAATTATGGATTGACCTCCACCGTGGTTTTTCCCTTAACTCGGTTTCTGCGTACAAAAATCCTTGTGTTATATTGTTGTGGATTATTGTTCTATGTTCATGCATCTTTCTTTTGATTGAATGTTATATACACTTGAGAGATTAGTTTAATAAAGTTAAATTTTTCACAACACTGATTCACCCCCCCCTCTCAGTGTTGCTTAATTCCAACATTTATAAACTCATTTCCTTACAATGAGAAACCAACAAAAGAAAAATGCTATCACACTACTAAAACCTCCATATTGCAACCACAAAATCCTTGATGAATAAACTAAAAGAAAAATTATTCTATTCCTTGAATAGAAGTTAATAGTTCAAGCATCCATAATGCAAGACATGATATGACAACAAGAGATTGTCCACGATTATATTGATTCAAAAGAGAATGTGTATAATACTAGAGATTATGATCTAGATTGATACTTAATTTTAAGATAATAGAATGAGTATTCAATTCATTTGTTGTTATTATATAGAAAAAATATAATATTCTTTCTTTGAGTTTTAGAGGAATTACCTATACAACCTAAATTCTATATAGAGATTTACAAATACTAAGAATTATAACCCATAGCATGAAGCTCAGAATTCTATTTTATAGATACAAGGGAAGCAACAAGAAAAAAAACTCATTCAACTACCTAGCCACAAAAAGAAAAAAATATATGTGGTGGTAATATTTACATAGGACAAAAATTTATTTTAAAATCCTAATAGCCACCCAAAGTTGGTTGGAGATATTTGCAACACTGAATTCAACATATGGGAGGTGATCTCAAAATTACTTCTTGTGAGTTATAGGACATATCTAACATTCTCTATCTAACGAATCCCATGCAACAATTATATACCTAGTTACTAAAGACTGATTGAAATGCAACTCAAGTTACAACACTTTATTCCTCCATGTATTTAGTCTATCCTATTGATGTGTCGATCCATGGTGGAAAGAATTGGATGACTCTCCCAAAATGAGACTTGTAGTCATCTTAGATAATTAAAATATGCATCAAGTCTAGGAAACCTAATAAACTATATACTAGTTTTCTAAGTGCATCAATACATAGTTTGAGTTGAGCAACATCAACCTCTCCTTCTTTACATTAATTTTATTATACATGGGAGTAAGAAGATTTACAAAATTCAACTTCCACTCCACATAATAAATTACCTCACCCTCTTCATTTGAAATTGAGGGTATACAAAATTCCTCAAAACCTTCAAAGGTATTTAGTTCCTTTTTTTTTAAGTCCATGTACCTACTACATATGGTGACCTAAAATGTTATCCAAAAACCTGATTTCACCAAAATGTCAAAAATAAAGCTACTATAAACATTTTGATTGTTGACAACAAGCTTCAAAAATTCAACCTCATCCATGATTTATTATGGCTAGAAAATGCATCCCTTAAGATGATATAGTTGTCCCATACCTTGTTCAACTGAGAAATAATATTTAACCATCTATACACCAAAATTTTGTCAATTAGGTTATAAACCTTCTTCATAGCCCTTTGCTTTGCTACTTTGGCTTCTATTTTTCTTTTCTTTAATTCCTCCCTTAGTTCCTTGATCTCATAAGCTAATTTATTGTTTTCTTGTGATGCCTAAACCTCACTTATTTGTTGAGGATGGGTAATATCACAAAAACTATATTTAGTTGTTGCAACCTTTGGTTTAAGACATTTTCTTTTTCTAGATCTCCTTGCAACTTTTTGATAGTAGCCCCAATGAAGAGGTATGCATTAATTGTCAAAGAAGTTACCTATGTAACACTCATGTCCCCCACTTTTATTAGAATGAGACTAATGTGAGTTCATTGGCATTACTTATTACCCAAGTGGATTATTGGTATCTAGAAAAATTGACCAAATTGCAAGGGTGTCATTCCCTAGGTGGAATCTTGAGCCAAAGTATAATTCCTCTGGGTGCTCTTTTGAATTCAAAAATGGATTTCACCCTCATATTTTTTGATTGTGTCAAATGCAATAGCAAAAGATATATCCCAGCCTGGTAGTAGCAAGCACCTTGCATTCTTTACAAACTCTTTGCCTCTCTGAGCAGTCATGGCATCCTTATTAGCCTTGAGATTCCTTCAGAATTTCTCAATAATCTCTTTCTTTTCATTCTCAAAGGGACTCTTGTTTGAGATTGTTTGTTGCAATTCTTTCCCTTGTATTTAAGGAAAAATTCCTTAAACTCTTTCATGATTATGAAATGGCCATCTTGTAGAAACTCCTTGCAAGCCTATTCTCTCATGTCATCCACAACCTACCCACCAATTTCAAAATTGATGACCAACCTGTCCTTTGTGAGCCTTTCTGTGCTATAGAAAAATGGCCCCTTGCCATTTTCATGGTCTTTTAGGCCTTTCTTCATGATGCTTGGTCTATTTTACTTTGATTTAATGTTACAATGTGGCTTGACACATTCACATTAGGTCCTTAAAATTCAAAATATGGCATCTTGTGAAGGTGTTGTGAAGTGTTGTAAAATATTTCTACACTTATCATATTGTGTTTTCCAACATTGTATAATTCTTATGTTTTGCACTCATAATCTCTCAATTTCATAGTTTAGTTGCACTTAGATCATTCCATTTAGTCTAAATAACATCATGCATTGCATAATTTGAGTGAACCTAGCATAGATATCTTGAGTAGGGTTTATCTCTCTCCTTTTAGGTGAAACATACTAAGAGTGCAAGAGTAGCCTATAAGCCCTACCTAAAAATATATGGTTCATTTTGGTGAACCTGTATATTGAGCACTTTACATTTATGATTTCCATTGCATTTTTCATCCTAGACTTCATTTGCATCAACATTCAATTAAGGTATTATCTTGTTCTTGCATCTTAGGGTTTCTCAAATTTCATTAGTGAAAGACTCATTTAGATTTCATTTTTGCATTACATATCATTGAAAAAATTAAAAATTTGCATCTGCGTCCTTAATTCGCATCTGAAAAGCATTAGAATCGCTTTAAATTTTTTGAAAAAACATAAAAAAATCTCATAGTTGGACTCATTTTCCACCCTAGGCGAATCAGTGCACTTGCACATTTCATATTGCATTTTCAGGCATTTTTCAGGCATTTTACTGCATTTTTGTTCTCTACTGTTAGTTCTCTATTTTAGTTTGCATAATTTCTATTAATTGCATCTTGCACTCCTAGATTACCTTGCATTTACATTCACTCGATCTTTTCTAGTACTAGTATGAGTGTTTGGTGCTCCATTGATAATACTTTAGTGATACAAATTTCTAGACTCATGGCTCCCCAAGATAGCACTTTCGTTGTGGACCTTGGGATCTCAAGAGCTCCTACTCCTAGTATGGACAATGGTGCATTAGGAATGGACAATACCACTTATATGCCCTCACCTTTCCATCCAATGAATGTTGACACATAAAATAATTTCATCCCACAAGAAAAATTCATTAGTATTAAGGAGGATTTTGCACACTTACAAAAATACTTGTCCCTTGAAAACATTTCCACCACTGCCATACCAGCCATAAAAATCCTTGATTGATTGATTGAGAGTGATGATGGCCTACAAGTTATGAAAAGAATTTTTGAGATTTACAATAAACATGCTTCTTCTAATTCTCAATCAACAAACATACTTGCAAGCCAAGGATGACCTCACATTCTTCCCCCTTCAACCATAGCATCCATACCAACTTATACCACTCCTTAGGTTAGAACAACTATGCAATAGGTTAGTCATGTGGCTCCTTCTTTCACAATTCCAACTAGCATTCCTAGTTATATTGTGGCATCACAATTCCCCTCTACCACCTTCACCCCTCTTAGTGTTCCTTTCACTTCCCCTTCTTTTACATACAATCCATCACCATTTTCCCTTCCACCTCATACCACTTACATTGATCCCATCATTACACAACTCTTTAACACTGTTTCATCCATCCAACAAAAAATTTCCACCATTAGCCAAAGAAAAAATGCTCCACCCACATATCATCTTCATAGTAGCCCCTTATCATTATAAATCATAAGAACCCTGATGCAATAAGGGATTGAAATGCCTAGGTTTGAGAAATATGGAGGTAAAGGAGACCCTACTATTCATGTCAATGCTTATACACCCTTGTGTAGTGACTTTGTCCTTGATGATAAGTTATTAGCCAAACCTTTTCCTTGGACCTTGAAAGACATTGCATTAGAGTGGTTTTCAAACCTATCCAATCATTCCATCTGATCGTTCAATGAACTTGTGGATGCCTGCATGAGTCATTTTCAAGTTCATATGACTCCTAAAAAGACAATTGCTGATTTAATATGTTGTAGACAAAATTTTGATGAAAAAGTAACTAACTTTATTTCACGTTATTAGTCGTTGTATGCTCAAGTTGATGTCAAAATTCTTAATTCACATCTGCAAAAGATGTTTATCAAAAAATTGCACACCCATCTTAAAGATAAGTTAACTATGATAAAATTTCCTTCATTTATGCATTTATGCACAACCCTTTTTCAATATCATATCTCGGTTTCATTTCATGATTCTTAGTCCACTTCTAACTGAGCTGAGAAATCTGAACAAAACAATCAAAAAAACACACAAAACTTTAGAAAACCAAATAGAGGCTTTTTACAGTTCCATCTTCCTCCTCAATCGAAAACCCAACCTATTCAAAGTCAAGTAGCAGTTGTTAAAGTAGCGGTTCCTTATACCTATGGGGACTCGAAGAGACAATTTACTCCCTTACCCGATACCCTCCATAATAAAATGAACCAATTAATCCAACCATAAATGATCACTTTTCCTACTATTAAACCACTTGATACCACCAAACCTTTACCACCCACCTTTAAACCTAATTCTTATTGTCATTTTCATCGCCAAATGGACATGACACCGAACACTGTAAGCGTCTCAAACACTTAGTTCAAGACCTCATTGATTCTAGTCATTTGTCCATTGCAAGTGTTAATGATCAAGGCAATAAGTCCATTACACACCCTAAATAGAATTTATAAATTTTTACCAACCCCATGCCTAAACACAATGTTTCATTTGTCAAGGCTAGTGAACCTTCAACCACTAATGTAATGAATGTTGATACAAATAATGAACAACATGATATAACTTCAAATGTTACCCAAGTTACTCCTATGGATGAACTTGTGGGTGCAATAGATGTTATCCCTTGTAAGAGCCCAACCAAAAAAAATATTGATATCACTTTTTCTTCCAAATATTTGCTTCAAAAACTTCTTGATGGTCCTCTTTACATAGCCAATCGAATCTATGATAATCCCACCAATGGAATATCAATAGATCTGACCTATGGCGAGAATGTGATCATAGAAGAGTTTTTAGTATTACATGAGTTGTATCAAGATGATTATAACAAACCAACTACATGGATTGAGACACATATTGGTTTTGTGTGCCCTACGATTGGATCGATCGTACTCCCATTAAAAATAGTACCTAAAAATTTGGATGTAACATTTTCTATTATTCAGTAATCGGATCAATTTCTTCTATGGCTGGGTCATCCTTGGCTCCACTCGATGAAAGAGGTCCCCTTAGTTGTTCACAAATGTTTGAAGTTTCCACATGGCAATGAAATAGTTATCATAGACCATAGTGGCTTTAATCTGTTATCCTCCAAAGGTAATTTTTCCTTAGAAGCCTTATGTCCTAAACCTATGGAACCCATCACCCCTTGAAAGGACTTTTTTTTCATTACCTATCAGAAGTTCAAAGCCAAATGAATAGCTGAATTGTCTCTTTGTAACATGTCCCCATCCACTTCTACTCCTCCTATTCTGGATGAGACCATGATTTAGCCTGAGTCTGACATTGAACAAACAATACAGCCTCATGAACAACTTACCATAGACACTTCCCCCCCATCGTTTAAATGAAAAAAAGAAAATGTAACCAACCCTATCGTGCCTCCCTGCATTAAACAAGTGTATAAAGCTAAAGAGAAATTGATTGACCCATCTTCTTCAGTTTCTTCTATTCTTCCCCCTTCAGAAGAAAAGGAGCCTATGATGGATCAACTAGTTCTTACACCTCAACAAATTCAAAATAAAATAAAATGAAACCATCATGTTAGGGAGCATAGGCATCGTCATCATTTCCTTACTCGTTAGTCTCAAATGGAAGAAAACAAAGAAAATCAACCTATGCCTTTGACAAAAGAAATAAATGACCACCCTCTTTCCCCTGACCCACCACAACAAAATGAACAAATACAATAGCCACAAATTTTGATGCACTCCTCATTGGAGATTACCCTTCCCCCTCCCATCGTAATTAACAAGTGTCCCACAATAGTGGTTTACAATTTTTGGCCAAACTGGACATTGAAATTTTTATTTTTAACTAAATCTTCACATTCGGGCAACTATAGCAGCTAAAATGTGAGGAATTTGAAGATGGTGCAAACTAGAGTCTCATTAAATTTTGTCAGTAGATTCTAAAAATATTTTTTTCAATTTTTTTTGAATCAGATTGCACTTCTTTTTCCATCTCCCACAATTTTTTTCTTTCAGAAAACAACATTTTTAAAAAGTGATGTACATCGTATAATGTATAACTTTTTTTTCTATGAAGGATAAAATTATAATTCTTTAAAATTTAGATTTTCACCTCTGATATCTAGTGATTCCACTTGGTTAGATAGTTTTTTATTGAATATTGTTTCTTTAATCAAGTTTCGAAGTCAAACCAATGACAATTCAGACATAGCGCGACCATATAATGCGTAATTTTATTTTTTTTGTTGGATCAAGGACTTCAATATCTGGTGCACTCATATTTTTCAATTTTTTTTTTTGATAATCTACTATTTTTCCACATGTGCAGAAGAAAGACCTTCATTTTCGATGAAAAACCTATGTTTAATAAAACTAAAAAAACAAAAACATAATAAAACCAAAACATATTAAAAATATATTTTTTGGATAGCTCGTTGTGAGGACTACCTGATTCTAATTGGGTTTGTGAAGATTCCCTCATTTTCATCCTCAACCTGAGCTTCAAAGCATAAAAAATTAGGTTTTTTATGTGAACAAATTAAAAAATCAGGGAAAAGGGGGGTTCGCTAGAACCAGGGGGGTTCTAGCGAACCCCTAGGGGTTCTAGCAAACCAGGGTTCATTCGAACCCCCTTCAATATGCATTTTTCCTTTTTTATTTTGGGCTGGAAATGTGGGCCCCATAATTAATGGGTTTGCTCGAACCCTAGTTCGATCGAATCCCTTTATGGTTCGGTCGAACTTGTAGGTTCATTCGAACCCCTAAAACCAATTTTTTCGCCATGGGGTCATTTTTTCTCAGTTTTCCTTCCTCCATCAAATTGTAAACCACTATTGTGGCTTCACCCTAACCTTGATGATGATTATGATGAGGAGATCACAAAAATAGATGAAGAAGTGCATAACGATCTAAATTCTTTATTTTCATCTATTATGAGTTTAAATGATAAACCTTCTCGACTAGGTGAAGAACTTGGTACGTCTCCTAGTTCGGAACTTGTAATTATTCCTTTGGACAGTCAACCACCCTCACAATGGATTGAACATCATTGGGAGGTGGATGACTTGTTATATGGTTGACTTGCATTCACCTACTATCCTTTTATATTTGTTTTCCTTTTTATTTTCATTTTTCTTTTATATGTGTATCGTGTTCCCTCATATCGTGTGTTTGATGTTCTCTCTCTTTGTACACTTCTTCTATTCGTACCTCTATTCTTCTATCTGTCATACATTTTCCATTTTCTTTTTGAATGTTTTTTGTGTTCTCCTTTTGGGGATGATGCAAAGTGTAGAGACACCCTATGTCTCTCCCATGTTGACCCAAAAGGTCCTTTCTTTTTCTTTTTTCTTTTTTCTTTTCCTTTTGGGGATCACACAAAGTGTAGAGAAACCCTATGTCTCTTCCATGTTGACCGAAAAGGTCCTTTTTCCTTTTTTTTTTTTTTGTGTTTTCCTTTTGGGGATGACGCAAGGCATCGAGACCGAAATGTCTCCTTCATGTTGACCCAAAATATTTTTCTTTTCTTTCGCCTTTTCATTTTCTTTTCACTTGTGTTTTCCTTTTGGGGACGATGCAAAGCATTGAGACTACAATGTCTCTTTCATGTTGACCCAAAACGAACTTTTTTTTCCTTTTTATTTCAATCTCTTTGTTTCATTCTTCTAGTTCTATGTGCTTTGGGGAATGATGAAAGTTTTGAGCTCTTTCATATAAACATTGCAGCAAGGAACATACTGGCCCCAAATCCATAGATCCCTTATGTCTTTGGTGTGTTCTTTTTTAGGGAGAAACTCCCTTTTCTTTTGTTTACTCTTTTGTTTAAATGGTGTAGCCTTCCTTAGAAACATATGACTTGGAATAGGGGCTTTCCAAGGTGGCTCTCATGTCTTGTTTTATTTTTGCATTTTTCCTTTGCTACTTTAAAGTAATTTCTCATAGAACGGTGTGTAGCAATTCCTTTAAAGTGTGGTTCATACATTACCATAATTCATTTTCATTTTTGGTTCTTAATGTAGCCTTGTCATTTCATATGATGTGTTTCTCACTTTTTGGATTACATTGGGTATGATGTCCTTCATAAGTGTGATCTATCTTAGCATATTGCATTCCTCTTAGTGGCTCGATGCGACACACTGCATCCCCTAGGTTGTGAATATTTTATTCTTTGATTGTTCCTCTCTTGGAGACATTATACATAATGTTCCCTAAGTGACAGACCTTGCATGAACTTAACAAGACTCCTTTGAACATCTTTCGCATTTTTACACTTTACATTGTTACATTGTTACATTTTTTCATTTTACATCTTTGCCACCTTGCATAACACAACTTGCATGCTTGTGGTACCTCAATCTTTGTTAATGGGTTCTAAGCATACAAAGCTTTGCTTGTCTCATGAAGTAAGAACTGGAATTTTCTCTTGTGGTGCCTTATTAAAGTTATTAGGAGGTATAACTTTAATATGGTTGAGTAGGAAGCCCATTCAATGGCATGACTTTCCCCATTGCCACCTTTGTGAACTTGTGAGTGCATACCAACTACAGTATGTTTCTCACCTTTTTGGGTTCTCTCACCTGACAGACTGCCATGATTTTTGTCACCCCAAAGTGAGTATGCATTCTTTTTTTGTCACAAACATCCTAGATCTAATCAAAAAATAGTTGGACAGATGATCAAAGCTTAATTCAATTCCCCCTTTTCTTCTTTCATTCCAACACATGTGTTCCTTTGTTCTTATGTTTAGTTTTCCATGGGATCTTCACCTTGGGAGATTGATCATCCCTCTTGATTATTTTCATTCCATCTTACTAATATAAGTGCATTTGAATCCCCCTCTCAATATGCATGGCTACTTTAGTGTGAGTTTGAAGCAAACTTTCATCCTCTCACTAAAGTGGGGGATAAATGTGCCATAGAAAAATGGTCCCTTGTCATTTTCATGGTCTTTTAGGCCTTTATTCATGATGCTTGGCCTATTTTTCTTTGATTTAATGTTTCAATGTGGCTTGAACATTCACATTAGGTCCCTAAAATTCAAAATATGTCATCTTGTGAAGGTTTTGTGAAGTGTTGTAAAATAGTTCTACACTTTTCTAGACTCTATTTATTGCAATTCACCTAAAAATCACCTTTTCATCACTTATCAAGTCCTATTTTTAAGTTTTGTAAAGTCTTGTAACAAGATTTCACACTTTTCTAGGCATAATTTCACTATTTACACCTTTCTTATGCTTTATTTGATTCCTTTATGCCCTTATACAGTTTAATTAAATGAGTTTTTGAATGTAAACCTAACAAACAACATTCAATGCAAGATAATTCCCAACACCCACATTCAAGTCCAAGGTGGAACCCATTCACCATGGGTGGCGAATGAGTCCCTCTTGGCTCAAAATTCAAAATATTTTAAATTTTCTTCCGAGTTTTTATTTAAAATCACTGTATGTTGGTCTGTGATGAGGTATCATCGGGTTACGAAGGCACAAGTGTGTATAAATAAGTGTGTTTCATCTCATTTTAACCCCCGTTCATTCAAGCATTCATTAAGTTCACTTATTCACTCATTCATTCAAGTATTCAAGCATTTTTCATCATTCAATCAAGCATTGATCAAGTGCTTAGAGCAGCCATTGATATAACTTCATATTTTCTTCAACAAGGGTTTGGTAAGTTGATAGCATTTGCATGTTATTTGTTTATCATTCTTTTGCATTTCAATATTTCATTAAGGATTTGATTACCAAAGTGGGGTTTGACCAAGGAAAACCCCTATTCTCTAACTCTCAACCATATTTCCCCTCTTGCATGTGTATTTGCAAACTTGTGTATACATATTTGACAAGCAATTAGGTGTTGAAAGGTGGTCAACAAGTCACCAAAGTGCTTAAATTCAACAACAGCCTCATTTCAAGCTTGGATCTAAGACATTTTGTCTGTTTTCTGCATAATTAACTTTGTCAACCCAACAAGCAGTCAACCTCAGATCCAGTGTTACAAGATTGGTCCTTGATTTCTCATAATTTTGGGAGTGGAGTGATTCACCATTAGTGGCAAATGAGTCCCACCTTAAGACTGGAAATCTAAATTTTGTTAGATTTTGGATCCCAACACTCAGAAACTGGTTTCTAATAGTTTTCACCAGAAGCAAGACTGATTCGCCATCAGTGGTGAATGAGTCCCATTAGTGATTTTCAGTGATCTCAGTCAACATTCATAATATTCCATATTCTCCATTCTCTGCCAAGGTGCACTCTGAATCAACCTTCTTTTTTGTTTTGCATTTGTTCATATTTAGTTCATGTTTTCATATCATATTTTGTTTTCCAACATTGCATAATTCTTAGGTTTTGCACTCATAATCTCTTAATTTCATAGTTTAGTTGCACTTATATCATTCCATTTAGTCTAAATAACAACATACATTGCATAATTTGATTGAACCTAGCGTAGATCTCTTGAGTAGGGTTTATCTCTCTCCTTTTAGGTGAAACATCCTAAGAGTGCAAGAGTAGTCTACAATCCCTATCCAAAAATCTATGGTTCACTTTCAATCAACATCCTTGGAGGGGGTAATATTTCCTACACCATAAGGACATCTCCATCAAGCTTATCAGGACTAGTTGGATAGTCCACCAATGGTCTTGACATTGGATTTATCTATTGCAGTGGTGTGACTAGTTGAGGACTTGTTGGTACATCTTCTTTGGAGGAAGAAGCACTTGATGTTCTTGGAGTAGTTGAAGGAACATTTTCCAATAATTGATTGGAATTATCAAGCATAGTCATCATCTTGACTATGGGATCTTTGATATTAAAAAATGAACCTTGGAAAGAAGGGTCAACCTTCTTTCTTTTGTTCTCTACAATTTGAATCTTCATCAGCAAGGCCCTTCATTGTGTAGCTTGGTTCTCGAACAATTTATAATTAGATCCTCCATCTTATTAAATTCATGGTGGTAGGGGGAGAGCTTGTAATTAGCCCTTTGGCCATGGATTAAATTCTTAGGATTACAATCCTTGACCCTGTCCACCTTCATCCTGTATGGAAGAAATTTTGAACCTATCAATTCTATACCTTCCCTCAATGTAACCATGCCACTTGTAGGAGGTCATGCTTCTTATTATTTTTGAAATGAATCTTATCCATCTCATTCAACTTCCACATTATTTCCAAAAAAGTAATTTTGTTAGGTACATCCTTTGGTAGCACATGAGGTGCTACAAGGGATCCATATATTTTGATTATGGTGGTATCAGTGTAGAAAACTAGTCACCCCAATTATGATCAATCCCCTTCCCAGGAGTGAGGTCCATTGGCATAAAAATTTTCCTTATTTCCTCTTGTAGTCCTCAATCTGTGGGGAGACCAATACCTTGCAACAAGGGTTTCACAAAGAACCCCTCAAAAACTAAATATTTGGACTAATCATAATCCTTATCAAATATGTAGGTCCATTCCTAGACTGGTAGTATTCTGCTCTCTCCATTAGTTGGTTTGAATTGAAGCTATGGAGGCCATACCTATACCCCACTATATAAGATAATGTGAAATATAAGTGAAAAATACTTAAAATGCACAATGTTGGAATCCTTCTTGAACAAGCACAAGGATTTATGTAGTTGATCTACAATGTATTGAACATAATCATAAGGTTTGTTAACCTCTTTGCTCTAGATGTCAATTGCAAGAACCATTAGGGTGATATGCATTTGGATTTTTTTGTCCAACCCTAAGAGAAATTGGTCTTCATGAAGTATTTGTCAAATATATCATAAGAAAAGGGTTCAAGGTCACCCCTAGAAATCCTTTGCAATTCCCTTGGATTGATCCTCTAGGTCTAAAACAAGGCAACCAATTTACTTTATAACTATCTCGATTTATTTCAAATTCACTATTTAGGGCACCTAAGTCAATTAGAAGTTGAGAATTACAGTTCTAATAACAAACCCTAAAAATATGGTCTTTGTAAAAAGACAAGAGACTTCTTCCATCCACTATATACAATGATCTCATTTTTTTGTTGTAAGCAATAGCAATTGTCTTGATTAATTCCATATTAATGAATATGTTGGGCACCATCTTATCCAACCCTAGGTTCCATATGTTAATACGATGACTATCCTAGTATGCATGATTAAACAATGTATACCCTTGATTTGGAATGATAGGGTCTGACAAATCTCATTCCTATCAATAATCTTATCTATAGTAATTACAAACCTCTGGGTCTCCCTTGGTATTTTTCATTGATCTGGGAAGTTGTACAATAATTTCTTCATCCAAACCCCTCTTATGGCTCCTTGAAGTTTCAACCATATCTAAATATAGGGTTTCTTAAATAAGAAACTAGGGTTTTGCAGAATTGAAATTAAGGTTCACAAAATTTTCCCCTTAAATGGTCCAAGATTTTTTGAAAATTTTGGTAGCATACACCCTCTATAACCCTAAATTTCCCTCTCACCTAACTAAATTGTGATGACCTATTCTTAATTTCCTTCAAAGTTATAAAAATGTAGTCTAGAGTACTTGGTAGCATTGTGTAGGATTCCCTAAACCTACCGATAAAACTCTTGTTCACTCTAGAAAATTGTAGTAATTCACTCTAACACTTAGCAATTATGATATGAATGAATTTGAACAAAGTATTTTACACCAAACCATCATGAATTTAGTAGATAGAAATCCCATCCACCATTAATTTTCATATTCTTGAATGCACAACCAATTATAGATATTTTACAAGTTTGAATGTGGGTCGTTGATCTCAAGATCAATGGTGATGACAAAGATTTAAATTTTACTTTACAAAGTCATAACCTCCTATTTTCATCACATGGATAGGTGTCACCATTTCGAGGACTTACAAAGTTCTAATAAAAAAAAAAAAGAGTGTCCTGATAGTGAAATTCTATGTTTAGTATCTTGGTGATGACACTTGTCACCATTTCATGATTTTGCAGGAATAAAAAATCATGCCCACCATGGCTTTGCAATTGAACATGTGTCATTGTTTTATTGATTCATGAGGGTCAATGTGTTAAAATGATGGGACTATATGAAGAAAAGATATTTTGTGCAATATTGCACATGCATTAATAACAACTTAAAGAAATTAGGGAATGAGGGGGACTAACCACAAATGGTGCAATAAGGCTTGATGAAATAAGCTAACATTAACAAATAATCATTAGCCTATGATATATTTGAGAGATCTAGACATGCATCACCTTTTTGGGGATTCATAAGACTAGAAACTGATAAAACAAAAGCCTATGCATACTGAAGGAATAATGTGATATGCTAACATGTGTCTAATGATGCCTTGGGGAACTTGATACTTTAGGAAAACATGCTAAAATTATTTAATAAAAATTGAAGTCTAACTTCCTAACACATGAGGGGATGATGAACACATGACAAAGGTACCCTTAAGTCATAACTTAAGTAGTCGAGTAAAAATCTCGCCATGTGAAAGAAAATTCTAGAACATGAGATTAGGAAGATAGAATGTACATAGTTAGGGATGTTATCTAAGGGCCATGTCCCCAATTCTAGATATTAGTAGATTAGAAATATCTACTCACCAAAAGCGTAGAATGAATCAGGATAGAATAAGGAAGAATATAGAGTATTTATTATAATGGAGAGGAGTGTAATGAATGATTATTGATATAATGTATACAAAGAACTCTAAATTTTTATTTATCTTATGTGTTTGTGAACCATAGATTTTTGGCACCAATGTAGTTCTCTAGCTCTTCTAGGGTTTTTCACCTAAAATGAGAGAGGTAGGGCCAAAAATGCTAAGGGGTTCATTCAAATTATGTTATGTGGGATGTTATTGAAACCAATGAAATGATCTAGGTGCAACTAATTGATAAGATTAATTGATTAAATATGCAAAAACTAAGAAATAAGTGGTGTTTGAAAACACATTGTGTAATGCAACAATGAACTAGAAATGAATGCAAAGCTAAACATAAATGAATGAAACTTGAAGTTTGCACTTGAAAGCTTGAGGGAGATTGGAAATTGCTTCTGAAATATTATTGATGCTAATTTTTAGGCCTAGAGGGATCATCCACCATTTTGGGAAAATCAGTCTCAATTCTGCCAAACTATACTAAAGCCCATTTCTAACAAAAGGGTATCTAAAAATGTAAAAAATCCAAAAACCAACCTTGGGGTGGGACTCATTCACCAACCATGGTGAATGAGTCCACTTTTTAATTTTTGTATTTTCAAAGGTGGATTTTGAAGCTTCTAATTTGTGCTTTGATGCCCTATAGTTGTCTACTTCTAAAACTCTAATTTATGAGTCTGAAAATGAGATTTTGTTGATATTTTGACTTTCCGAATGAGAAGAAGACTTGAACAACTTTGAAACTTGATCTTCAATTATTTCCAAGCTTCCAATAGACCTAAATTTACAAACACACAAGAAAAGAAGAAGAAATGGTAAATATTAGGGCATGGGGGTTTGCCTTGGTCAAACCCCGTTTAGGTAATTAAACCAAAATGATGAAAGAAAGCAATCAGACATGCAACAATGGAATTGATTAACTTTCCATGATTGTTGATATTGAAAATTTGTAGAAATGGATGAAGATTTAGCCCTTGAATGTCTTAGGAATCTTTCTTGATGTCTTGCAATGATAAAAACCTAAGGGGTATGTGCAGGATCATGATGGGCCAAAAAGTGGTGATATGATGGATGGGTATGTATAGGATCATGTTGGAAAAAATGAGCCCTTAAGTGGCAAAAAATTTAGAAAAATCAGAGTTAGGCAACTTGACATAAAATTTTGAATAAGTTATCTATATTATTTTAAAAAATATGTAAGAATAGAATATCTAAAAAATTGAATGTAGTTTCTAAATAGCTAGGTTTATTTAAAAAAAAAATCTATTTAGTGAAAATTTGAAATTTTAATGCAGTACTACTTAAATTTTAGGGAAAAAATAAGAAGTAGGTCTCTGTCTGACCACCCTAACCATAATAAAATGGTAATTTTTTTTATAAAATTTTATATAAGTAAGAGGACTCATATCTAATGTGATGCATATATTTTTTGTAATTTTTATTTACGTGTAAAATAATCAATTATGAATTTTTATTACAATTTTTAAAAATATAAAAAATCATATAATGCGATACAACTTGGTCAAAACTTCTTGAAATTCATTATTATTTTTTTAATCCTATAGTATGTGAAGCATAGAATGTGACACATGTTTTGGATTCAAAAAATGTAATACCATTTGAAAGCTATAGATGTTTTCAACCAACCTATCAATCAGGACTTTAGTTGTAATTCAAATAGAAAATGAATAATAATTATTTATTAAATTCAAAGTAAAGCATAATTTATATTGGCAGAAATTTGACAATTGCCTTTAAAAACCCTTTTCATTTCATCAATTTTGGGTAAAAAAAAAAGTCAGCCACATACCCTACAAATAACCATCATATTGCCACTTTTGGCCCATCATGATCTGCACATACCGAATAGTGTGTATGGTGTGGTTGACAAATTTTTAACCCAAATTGATGAAATGAAAAAGGTTTTTTATAAATTCTCAACTTTCCACCAATATAAGAGTCCATATCTTATAAACCTGAATTTAATAAATGGTATTATTTATTTTCTATTTGGTCCCAACTTGATCTTTGATTGATAGGTTTAATGAAAAAACATCTATAGTCAAAAATTATCACATTTTTGAATCCATGTGTCACGATGTATGCTTTATACTATATGTTTTCGACTTCTTATTTTTCCTAAAATTTAAGTACTCTTGCATTGAAATTTCAAATTTTCACCCAAATAGATTTAAAAACAAATAAATAAACCTAATGGTTTAGAAACTACATTCAATTTTCTCACAGTTCTGTTACAGATTTTTTTGAAATATATAGATAGCTTATTCAATTTTTTATGTCAAGTTCCCTAGCACAACTATGGTTTTCTAATTTTTGCCATAAGGGCTTTTTTTTCCATGATGATCCTACACATACCCTAAGTTGCTTGACTTGATATGAAATATTGATGGATGAATATGTGGATTAAGTTAGTGGATGTGATAGAGATATGAAATGAGTTTAGAGAGGTTCTTTTATAGGAAATTCACCTATTTTACCCATTAATACCTCAACACAGGCTGACATGAAGCAAAATTAAACTTAAATTTCACTTTTTTCCCCACTGAAATGTAAAAAATGAGCCAAATAAGAATCATTCACCACACATGGAAAATGGGTCTCACCTAGATGGGACTAATTCTCCATCATGCATGGCGAATGGGTCCCATAGGGGTTATTTTGATAGCTTGGATACCAAGAGATAAGGAAATAAGGCCTAAAATGGAACCTTGTTGGGTATTTAATCAATTTAGGCCTCATGATGCACAATATGGGTTAAAATGGGACTATTAGTGATGATGTAAATGTAAAATAGGGCTTGGGACACAAAAATCAATTTGAAAGTGTGATTAAATACACTTTTACAACATTAAAATGAGGTCCGCATAGCCTAGAAAAGCACAAGAACTAATGTGAATATCCTTGAGACACATTACAACACTGGTTTATCATTAAGTTTAATTCAAAAAAATTCTATATTGATGTGATAATGTAATTAAATATTTTTTATATTGTTTAATTATGGAGAACTAGGTTAATTAAGTCTAGAAAAGAGTGAAAGTCCTTTACAAGACTTTATAACACCTTTACAAGACATTGTTGAAAACATGTTATTCAATTTCCAAGGGTCCAAGACCTAGTGTGGATGCATAAAACACCTCACAACACTAGATTAAGACCTCATTAAGCCCATTTTATGATGAATTAATTCATGTCAAGCAAAGGGTCCTTTTTTCTATGGCACATTTAGCCCCCACTTTAGTGAGAGGATGAACTTGCTTCAAACTCACACTAAAGTAGACATTCAAGAGAGATCCAAGTGTATAGATGTAGATGAAAAAGAATGAAAAATATAAAGAAGGTATTCAAGCCTCCAGGATCTAAGATCCTAAGTCAAACTATCAAGATACAAAATCATGCAATGGAAAAAATGAGAAAGATGAAAATAAAAAAGGTGGGTCAAGCTTTAATAGTTTGTCCAGCTAGTTGTGGATCAGATCTAGGCTTGTTTGCTTAAAAGGAAATGTGTACTAACTCTGGGCCAATGAAACTTCTTGGTTTTTCGCTGGGTGAGAAGGAAAAAGGTATACTCACTCTGGGGCCATAGAACTTTTGGTTTTTCATAGGGTGAGAAATCTCGAAAGGTGAAATACATATGCTAGTTGGTATGCAATCACAAATACAAAGGTGGCAATGGGGAAAAGTCATGCCGCAAGATGGGCTTCCCACTCAACCATACCAAAGTTATAACTCCTGATAACTTTAATAAGGCACAACAAAGAAGATTAAGTTGTTTTGAGCTCTATGAAGTAAGCAAAACTTCGCATGCTTGACACTCATAGACATTGTTAATACAAAATAGTGTAAGGAATGTTCAAAGGGATTTTGCTTAGTTCATGCAAGGTCTCATCTTAGGGGACATTGTGCCTAATATATCTAAGAGAGGATGTATCAAATAAGTATCATTCTCTTGGAGGGAATCAGGCCTAATTACACCACAAAGAAGATGACACATCACAAGAAGAAAGAAATTGTGCAATGAAATGTGAGTAGTGATGTATGCCCCCACTTTAAAGTAGTTGTGAGCACCCGTACTATGAGAAATTTCTTGAAAGTAGAAGAAGAGGATATGAGAGCTTACATGAAAATCCCTATTACAAGTCATATGTTTCCAATAAGCTATGTCATAAAAAGGGGAGTATGTCACATGCAAGTCAATCTTAAGACATGTCGTCCACATCCCAAGCTTGCTCTTATATGTTCATGAAAGGTTGACGAATAGTCAAAAGAGATAGCAACAAGTGACAAACGAGGACAAGGATATTGAACCCCTTTCCCCCACTTAGTGTAGGGAAAAGGTGAGCCTAGAATGGATGAAAGGGAGTATCAAGGGAAGGAATTAGGTGCTCCCACATAAGGAAGATCACCACACTCCTTGAGAGGTTGAATGTTAAATTGTTGTGCAAAGTCTTGGATAAGAGTGGAGATAAGTATGATATGTTGATTTTGTTCATGTGGTCATTGCATCCATGTGTAGGACAAAGATTATAATAATATTACAAGTGATATGAAGGGGGTTTGTTTTTGTGAGAAGGATTGGTTGTTGTATAAGAACACAAATCCTTGTTAATGTTATGTGTTGTTTCTTCATGAGGGATGGGAGTTAGATTTCCCCCATCACCACCATGGGGTGATTTGGTAGAAATAATTTGAGTGAATGGAACACAAGGTTGTTTGGGTGGATATTGGGATATTGCACACTCTCCCATAAAGGTAGGTGTGAAAGTCCAATCACTACTAGAGCTTGTGTCTAAAAAATAATCATTTGTATGTGACTCTTTGGACCATGAGTGAGATTTTGGAAATTTTATGGAAAGGAGGTGTAGAATCTAATGACCCCCAAGTATCACAAAATATTTTTGTTGTAGGTGAAGAGTTAGGAACAACTTGTATAGGTTCAAGTTTTGATTGAGGAATGAAAGGATTAGGGGAGTTGGAAGTTTTGTGATTAGTTGATGTATAGCTTTTCTTATTGGCATAAATCATGTATATCTTGTTGTTGTATTCAAACTTCATCACACGGTGAAGGGTAGATGGGACTCCTTTTCTAGCATGAATCCATGGTCTCCCTAGGATAAGATTGTATAGAAGGGGTTCTTGCATGATATGAATAGAGGTAGGCAACACTCGAGGTCTGACCTCAATAGGTAATGTGATAATCCAAGTGGTTTCCTATGAGCATTGTCAAATCCATGAATGTGAAAATCAAAAGTTAAATGAGCTTTTTGTCCATGCCAAGTTTGTGTAGGATGTCCATGCTACAAACATTAATTTCTAATCCATTGTCGATGAGAGTGTGCCTAACTAGAGTTTCATTAATGATCACCTTTATCATGAAGGTATCATTCTTGTTTTGAATCTCAAGTGGGGGTAATTCATGTTTAGGGAATGTGATTTCTGAGTGGGTGGCATGCATGGGGCAAGAGGAGGATGTTACATAATTCAGTTTTATGTAAGATTGGATCTCTTCCTTCTGTATTTCCAATATTTCATGGAAGAGAAGTTTGACTGTTGATGAGAGTTGAATGAGTTCCCATATAGATATATTAGTAGGAATATTTTTAAGATCTTCAACACTAGACACTTTGTTAGGGAAAGGTAATGGTTTAGGAGTGTTGTGTGGTCCCCTAGATGTTTGAGCTACTAAGTTACAACTTAGCGGCTGCAAAACATTGTTATGAGTAGATTGCATCATGGATTTCAAGACATCTATGATTTTTTTGTGTTTTTCACTAAATGAAGGTGACATAGGAATCTCACTAATTAAAGGAGATCCCACTTGTGTTGTCATAACCTCAAAAAAAATTTCTTGATTGACATGATATGTTGGTGAAGAGGATTCTAATGCCACTTGAGTATCCTCATCTAGGGAAAGTTTAGTGGTTGAAGGATATGCGTCAATGTTCATATGTTTGTACACCATGAGATTCTCCCTAGGGGGAGAGTTTTTAGGAGAAAAACAAGCCAAATGTTTGTGACATTTATAGGTTGGTTCTTCTAAAATGACTTCATCATAAGTATGGGAATGATAAATGGTTGAAGATTGTTTATCAAGAGGGGTTTCCCTAGGTGAAGGGGGACAACTAATATATATTCGTTACCCTCATCAATTGTGTTGTCTAACATCAAAGTATCTACTTCACAACTAGGAGAGATACTAGAAAAAGAACAAATGTTATTGTCATGATTACCTATTGTTGTGTTATGTTGGTTGTGAATGTGTTGTCCACTAAGAGAGGTAAAAGGAGAGAAAAAAGTAGGATTCTCAAAACTCATTAATTGATTCTTCTACCAAAATATCTTCATCACCAAGAGGAGAGATATTATGAGAAGAACAAGTATGATCGTTAGGAATGTCCAAAGTTGTAGTCTCTTTCAAAAAAACACTCTCATAGGGAGGGGATAGGAAATTTTTCTTAACATGTCTAACTATGTAAGGTACTAGCATTGTTTGAATAAGAATGAAAAGAACATGTAACAATTTTATGCAATGTTTCAACAATATGAACAATGTATATGCAAAGATACAAAACATTCTTATCCAATATATGCAAGATTGGGAAAATGCAAACAATGTACATGCAAAAATGAAAAGCACTTTTAACAAACTTATCAAAAGTTTTAGGAATAGAAACATTGTATATGCAAAATTGAAAAGTACTTTTATCAATGTTATGCAAAATTGCATAAATGAAAGCATTTTCAGATGTAAGGATGTGTGCAAACGAAGTGATTTGAAGAATTAGTAATCTAAAATGATGCTTTTGAGCTATATGCATGAAAAAAATGTTCCAGAAACTTTCCAAACTTATACTATATGATACTAGGAGGCTTAGGAAACACAAAAATGAGGTTTTTGATGCAAGAACAAACTGTCAAAAATATGGACATGGATCGATTCGCCCAGCATGGCGAATGAGTCCCAGTACTTTTTTTTTGCAAATTTTTTAGAGATTTTGAAGTGTGTTTGATATGTTTGAGGTTGTAAGATGTAGACCTAAGATGGAGATGTATAATTTTAGATGTTTTTAAGGAAATTGTATGTAAAAATGCAAACTAAATGCACTTTTTCATAATACAAAAAATTGAAACCCTAGATCCAAATTAACCAATGCAACTCTAATGCAACTTCAATGCAAGCTAGGATTAGGATGAAAATGGACTCCAAATCAGAAAATAAGATGTTCAAAAACTGGGTTCACCAAAATGAACTATAGATTTTTGGTTCCTATGTACTTCTCTTGCTCTTCTAGGGTTTTTCACCTAAAAGGAGAGAGAGATAGGGCAAAAATTGCAATGGGTTCATTCAAATAATGTTAAATGTGTGATGTTATTTAAACTAAATGAAATGATATAAGTGCAACTAATTTATACTATTAATTGATTAAATATGCAAAACCTAAGAAAGAAGTGGTGTTTGAAAACACATTGTGTAATGCAACAATGAACTAGAAACGAATGCAAAGCTAAACAAAAATGAATGAAACTTGAAGTGTGCACCTGAAAGCTTGAGGGAGACAAGAAATTGCTTCTGAAACAATGTTGATCCTGATTTTTAGGCCTAGAGGAACTCATTCACCATTTTGGGCAAATCAATCCCAATTCTGCTAAACTATACCAAAGCCCATTTCTGACAAAAGGGTATCAAAAAAAGTAAAAATCCAAAAAATGACCTTGGGGTAGGACTCATTTGCCACCCATGGTGAATGATTCCACTTTTGAATTTTTATATTTACAAAGGTGGATTTCGAAGCTTCTGATCTGCACTTTGATGCCCTACAACACCTGTCTGCTTTTGAAACTCTGATTTATGGGTCTAAAAATGAGATTTTATTGATATTTTGACTTGTTGAATAAGAAGAAGACTTGAAAAACTTGTCAACTTGATATTTAATGATTTCCAAGCTTCTAATAGACCTAGATCTACAAACACACAAGAAAAGAAGAAGAAATGGTGAATGTTAGGGCATGGGGGTTTGCCTTGGTCAAACCCTATTTAGGTAATTAAACCAAAATGATGAAAGAAAGAAATGAGACATGCAACAATATAATTGATTAACTTTCCATGATGATTGATCTTCAAAATCTATAGCAATGGAGGAAGATTTAGCCCTTGAATGTCTTAGGAATCTTTCTTGATGTCTTCCAATGATAAAACCCTAAGTTGCTTGACTTGAGATGAAAGATTGATGGATTAATATGTGGATTAAGTTAGTGGATGTGAGAGATATGTGAAAATAAGCTAAGAGAAGTTCTTTTATAGGAAATTCACTTATTTTACCCGTTAATACCTCATCACAGGCCGACATGAAGCAAAATTAAACTTAAATTTCACTTTTTTTCCCACTCAAAGGTCAAAATTGAGCCAAATGGGACTCATTCAGCACACTTGGTGAATGGGTCCCACCTAGATGGGACTAATTCACCATGCATGGAGAATGGGTCCCACAGGGGCTATTTTGATAGCTCAGATGCCAAGAGATAAGGAAACAAGGTATAAAATGAAACCTTATCAAGTATTTGATCAATTTAGGCCTCAGGATACATAATACGGTTAATATGGAAATATTAATGATGATGTAAATGTAAAATAGGGATTGGGACACAAAAATAAATGTGAAAGTGTGATTAAATACACATTTACAACATTAAAATGAGGTCCACATAGCCTAGGAAGGCACAAGAACCAATGTGAATGTGCAAGACACATTACAACACTAGTTTATCATTATGTTTAATTCAAAACATTCTAGATTGATGTGATATTGTAATTAAATATTTTTTATAATGTTTGATTAGGGATAAATAGGTTAATTAAGTCTAGAAAAGCGTGAAAGTCCTTTACAAGATGTCGTTGAAAGCATGTTATTCAATTTTCAAGGGTCCAAGACCTAGTGTAGATGCATAAAACACCTCACAACACTAGATTAAGACCTCATTAAGTTCATTTTATCATGAATTAATTCATGTCAAGCAAAGGGTTCTTTTTTTTATGTTACAGTATGTTATTTTTTTTATTTACAACTAATGTTAGATCTATAATACTTTCTTTTGTTACCTTAATAGGACCATCTCTAGGGTTAAAGGATACAACTAGCAAAGATCCTTTGGGTATAAAACTCTAATATGTATCCCTCATATTTCTTTCTAACACTCCTCCTTAGGACTCAACATCGAAACTTTATTTGTCACTAATAAAATCTAATTTCCTTAATTTGTTTACTTGTATTAGTTGAATGATTCAATGGATAATTAGATCCAAGCCTCTCCAAATATTCTTTATATCTATAACCTACACAAAAGAAAGAGGGGAAAGGGTTTTTTCATATAGAGGCTTTCCTAAGTCAAACCCTATTTTGTTATTTTTACCTCCAAAATGGCTAAGATGATGTAAAAGAGAGCTTACCCTTGGCTATGCAGAGGCTTAATGACAAACAAGTGACAAATTGATAATTTTTGCAACTTACCACTTAGATCTACATTCCTTGATGGACTCATTATTGTACTGATCACCTTCAAGGAGAATTATAATCTTTATTTGAATTTCTACAAGTGATAGTACTCACAAAAAATAGACATGAAACATAAACTAACATCAAAAATATGATGCATTCTTAACATGATGCTTGACAAAAATAATATTGCTATAATTTCATAAATAGTTCTCTTGACTTCTCAATTTATTGATTGAA
>VDFB02270651.1:498656553-498826920 GCA_007258455.2 Sequoia sempervirens
GGACTGATCAAAGATTAGTCTTGCCTACGTTATACACGTAGAGACCACGTAGTTTGACTGACACAGACTCCACTTTCCGACTGATGTAGACTCTATTTTTGTGTTTTTGATTTTATGAATGTTTTTGCATGGATTTTCTGATGTTTTTGGATTTTGATGGATTTTCTGATGTTTTTGGATTTTGATTGATTTTATGATGTTTTTGGATTTTGATGGATTTTCTGATGTTTTTGGATTTTGATGGATTTTATGATGTTTTTGGATTTTGATGGATTTTCTGATGTTTTTGAATTTTGATGGATTTTCTGATGTTTTTGGATTTTGATGGATTTTCTGATGTTTTTGTATTACTTTTCAAGTATCCCCACCTGGTGTTGTCATGTTTGATTGCCTTTCCATTTAAGCTGAAAGTCCATTGTACCAAATAACACTAGGATGTTGCCCCCAAGCTAGGGTAAAACATGATATCTTTGCTATGATATGGATAATGATAATGATTATCCCAAATGATAAACGGAAATGATAGAAAGGTAACAATTGTGACAAGACTGTATCTAAATAGATAGAAGAGCTGGTGAAAATCACAAGTAGTGCCTATTTGCCAGGTTTTCATCACTTGTTTTTATTGTGTCCTCTTTCTTTTTCTTTTATATTTTTTTCTTTTTATTTTATCCTTTTTTTCTTTTTTTGTCATCATGACGCCTTCTTTTTTTAGGTTTTCATCAAGACAACCCTACTGACCATGCACTAGGTATCCTCAAGTGTAGAATCGCCTGAGAGATGATTGTCGGTTCCCGTCTCCTTTGGTGTAGACGCCGGTATGTTCTCGATCCATAGATCAGATAATGATTATACGTCCCCATCCAGTTAGGGTTCAAACTTTCCCTTCTCTCAGTTCGCTTATTTCTAGGGTTTTCAGGAATCAAAGTTCCCGATCTAGAAGACTCTAGCTTCTGGAACTCCATGATTATATTTCCTAGACATTCTTTATGGTTGATAGGTTGTCAAATGATTGACAGCTTGTTGTCAACGTTCATCAAGTAGCTCTAATTCTTGAAGTCTAGAGATCCTATAATCTTCATCTAAAATGAGTCCCTTTAGTGAAACTCGAAGGGATGGAATTTCTACCTCGATAGGTAATATTGCTTCTGATCCATAGACAAGAGCATATGGTGTAGCTCCTGTTGGTGTTCTGATGCTAGTCCTGTAAGCCCAAAGAGCATGGTTAAGTTGAATGTGCCAATCACACCCTACCTCATTTACAGTCTTCTTGAGAATCTTAAGGATTGTTTTGTTTGAAGCTTCTGCCTGTCCGTTACCTTGAGGGTAATATGGGGTTGAAAAGCGATGTTGGATGTGGAATCTTTCACACAGCTCTTGGACGTCTTGGTTCTTGAAAGGCCTGCCATTATCTGTGATGATTGACTGGTGTATCCCATATCTACAAATGAGATAATTAAGTATGAAATATGATATTTGCTTCCCAGTGATTGTGGTTAAGGGAACTTCCTCCACCCATTTTGTAAAATATTATGTTTCGGTGATAATGAACTTATGTCCATTAGACGAAGATGGGTTAATTTTCCCTACCAAGTCCAATCCCCACTGACAGAAAGGCCATGTAGTTGTGAATGGATGGAGCTCCTGTGCTGGTGCATGTATAAGATTGCCATGAATCTGACATTTTTGACATCTCTTAACAAACTTATAAGATTCTTGCTCCATGTGTGGCCAGTAATACCTCAAATGAAGGAGTTTCTTGGCTAAAGATAATCCACTTGAATGTGTACCACAAATTCCTTCATGGACCTCATGTAAAGTGGAAGAAGATTTGTTATGTTCTAAACAACGCAAAAGAGTACCATCTAGGCCTCGACAGTAAAGGGTGTCAGCAATAATGGTATGTTTGGCGGATTGGCGTATGAAGTTGCACTTTTGGTTGCGAGAAAGATTTGCTGGTAAGATATTATCTTCTAGATAAGTATAAATGTCCCCATAAATGGAAGATTGGGCACTATCCAACATGCTTATGGTTTGGGATTTGGGTTTTGCGTATGCATAATTTGACACTTGTTCCACAATAAATCGATAACAATCTTGTGTTTCAGGAATTTGTAGAAGAGATGCTATTATGGCCATGGCATCTACTGCTTTATTCTTTGATCTTGGTATCTGCTCAAATTTGATATCTATGAAGTATTTCTTTAGATCATCTACTAGTCTCTTGTATAAAATCAGTGTGTCATCCTTGGTTTGGTAATCATTGTTGACTTGATAGATGATTAACTGAGAGTCTCCATACACCTGTAGTTCTGTGATTTTCTAGTCAATAGCCACTTTAATTCCAAGGATCAAAGCTTCATATTTTGCAACATTGTTAGTGCAACGGAAGGTAAGCCTGTAAGATCATGGAATTGTGTGCCCAAGAGGTGTGACAAATAAAATTCCTGCCCCTGATCCATGTTGTGTGTAGGATCCATCGAAGTAGAGTTGCCATGGTTGTGTTGTAATGTTGAGGATATCCGCATCAGGAAATTCCATGGTCATAGGATGACAGTCTGACAATGGAGCTTCTGCTAATTGGTCGGTGATGACTTGTCCTTTGATAGCTCACCTTTCAACATACTGAATGTCAAACTCACTAAGGAGCATGACCCACTTTGCCAACCTTCCTATTAAAGCTGCTTTGCTTAGTAAATACTTGAGGGGATCAATTTTTGCAACGAGCTTGACAGTGTGAGTGAGCATATAGTGTCACAATTTTTGTGTTGCAAATACTACTGCTAAGCATGATTTTTCAATGAAGGTATAGTTTACTTCATGTCCATTGAGTGTCCTACTAATATAGTATATTGCCTGTTCCTTTCCTTCCCTATCCTCTTGTGCTAGCAAGGCTCCTAAAGAAATATCTATCATTGCGATATATAGCAACAATGGGTTGTCTTCACTGGGTGGCACCAAGATTGGTGGTGTCATCAAATAATGCTTGATTTGATTGAAAGTATTCTCACACTGTTCATCCCATTTAAAAGACACATTTTATGCAAAAGATGGTTGAATGGATTATTAATCATCTCATGGGTTGAGGGATGACCTCTCATTGGACCTGTAGTCGGCCTTGGTGTAGAGACATCTTAATGTACCCATATCTTTAGGAGGTGGCATTTCCATAATGGCTTTAACTTTGCTAGATTCACTTCCAATTCCCTTTTTGTAGAAACTATGTATCTAAGGAGTTTTGCTGATGTTACTACAAAGGCACATTTCTTGGGATTTAATCTGACTTTAAATTTCTCCAACCTGTCAAATATTTTGCCCAGTATCTCAAGATGTCCTTCTCTGGTGTAAGATTTGGCTAAGATGTCGTCCACATAGTCCTCCATGAAGGTGTGCATCATATCATGGAAGATTGTTGTCATAGCTCGCTGGTATGTAGCTCCTGCATTCTTTAACCCAAAAGGCATGACGTTCCAGCAAAAGGTGTCCCATGGACATGTAAATGTTGTCTTCTCTTGGTCTTTAGGAGCTATCTTGATTTGATTGTATCCTGAAAATCCATCCATGAGTGATAGCATTTGATGGGCCAGTCATAAACGCATAATCATGTCTATGTTTGGCAAAGGAAAATCATCCTTGGACATGCTTTATTTAAATCAAAAAATTAGTACATATTCATGGTGATCTGGTTTTGAAACAAGTACAATGTTGGATATCCATTCAACATAATCAATAGCTCTGATAAATCTAGCATCTAGTAGTTTCTTCAAATCATTTTTTACCAATAATGCAACATGTGGATGCATTTTTCTCAGTTTCTGTTTTACTGGTTTAGTGCCAGCTGGAAAGGATAAGTGATGCATAATGAGATCTGTGTCTAAGCCTAGCATGTCAAAGTATGACCAAGCAAAATTGATGCATTGTTCTTCAAAGAATTTGATAAAATCTAGCTTTTCAGACCGCCATGGATGTCACGTGTAGTATCCCATCAATATCAATAGACTGTGTGGGTTCTATCAACACTGATGATCTTTCATGGTAATGTTATGGGAGGATGTCAAACCTTCCATCCTTTGGTGCCTCAATGAGGTTTTCACCATTGGATGCGTTCTTTGTTTTTACTATTTTAGGATCAAATACTGCCATAGAATGGTTTTCACCATTAGATCCATTTTTTATTTCCATATTTTTGCAACTGGAAGGCTTGGCATCCTCCTACCTAAAAGCATCATTAAAAGAAGCATTGGTAGAACAAGTATCAAATTCCTTACAGCAAAGGTAGTTAATAATAGCGGAATCATTGTCAAAAATGGGGAGATTGATGGGGTGTTGGGGTTCCCACTCGATAAGCTCGGGATGTAGTAAAGGCAATGAATCATTAGATGGGCTGAGGTCAGCGATTGTGAAAGCTCAGACGGAAATGTCATCTAGGTTGTTAGTGGTTATGTCGAGGCCTACGAAGGTGTTTTCTTCCACATCATTTATTTCAATCGATGTACGTTCATCTTCACTTGAGTCATCGAAATTTTGTGTTTCAAAGACAATAGGATTAAAACTCGAGCTTTGACCCTCCTCACATTTGGGGGTATACTTTTTGATAATGTTGATCTGAATATCTTCATAGGAAACATCTGATAAGTTGTCCCACTCATATTCATTTGAATCTATTTCAGAATTATCTCTCATTTGAAGAATACGCTCCATAGTTTTATTGGTGATTTCTGCTCTTGCTTCTTCTGTGTATCCTAGTCCAGTTCTGCCATTTTGCTGTATTGTGAGGACTTGGATTGGTTCTGTTATACTTTGTTTCCCTTGGTCAAGAGATCCTTGTTCTGCTACATATCCTAGTCCAGTTTTATCCTTATGTTGGAGTGTGAGTGGTTGGATTGGTTCTGTTATGCCTTGTTTCCTTAACCGAAGAGGTCCCTGTCCTGAATATCCCATCTTCTCCAGAATAGTTTTTCCCTTTCCATATTGATTTGTCTCTATGATATTACTTGTGGAAGTGGAAACTTACTCATCCCTATAAAGCCAATTTAGAATAGCCTTATCTTCTGATTCTTCATCTAAATTTCCTGCTCTTACAAATCTACCATCTAATCCCGTTGTAGGTTGTGCTGAATTTTGGGTGATTGTAGATGGCTATCCATACGTTTGTAAGGAGGGTAACATATGTGATAGATGGAAAGAGTGTCCAACACCATATTCACTTATTCCTTTGTCACTTATCTGTACTTCCTTGGTGAATTGATGTGAGAGTGGAGCCAATTGTGCTTCAACATTTGAAGGGTTAGATTGTGCCATCCTGATCTCTTGTGATTTTTTTTGTTTTGGAAGCCACTTTGATATGAAGTTCTGCTGTTGCTCACCATCTGATGTGCTAACTTCTCTATTGTGAGGTATGAATGTATCCTGAGATGTTTTCAATGTATGACAAGCTTATGTGTCATTATAGTCTGTTGTGATTGTTGCCTCCTGTCCATTGATGGGAAATTTTAGGCATTGATGATAGGTGGAAGGTACTGCTTGCATATCATGGATCCAAGGGTGTCCCAACAGTATGTTGTATGTCAGTTCCCTATCTAAGACTTGGCAAACCACTTTTTGGACAATAGGTCCCACTTGAATGGGTAATATTATCAACCCTTTAGAGGACCTTTCTTCTTCATCATATGCTTTGATTGTGATTTTTCTTCTTGTATCAATGGCTTCATCTGAGTATCCTAGTGCATGAAGTAGCTTTAAGGTACAAATATTTAAAGCAGCCCCTCCATCTATTAGGACACACTTTACACGTTGTTTATGGATGAGGACTTCAATGTGAAGGGCAGAATTATGTGGATGGGTGAGTGATACATCATCATGTTCAGAAAATGAAAGGCAATGAGGTGCAGATAGATGTCCCACCATAGCTTGGAACTGACACACATCCAAATTTGTTAGGTACCATGGTTGACACAAGAGCTTGTTCAAGAACCTCTTTGTGTGATGGGGAAATCTTTAAAAGTTCCAAGATGGATATTTGTGCCAGTATTTTCTGCAATTGATCGATGAGATTATATTGATTAGAGGGAGGATCCACAGATGGGGATGATATTGATGCTCCTTTCAATATAACTTTGGATTGTGCCCTTGTCGTGGCATTAACCGGTTGGTACTCTTGTTTCCCTTTGAGTGTGATTACGTTAATTTGGTTTTCAGATTTGTCCATATGTTGTACCAAATTTGTAGATGTAATGTCATTGTTCTGATTGATTTGGTTGCATAACTCTTCATCCTCCTTGGTAGTAGAAAAACAAAGGATCATTGTGTCATAAACATAACCGATGTTCTTACCTTTGGTGCTTGCGGAAGAGGATTCTCCCTTCTGATAATAGGGTAGAGGATTTTTGAACGTTGTATGATCTTTGTTTCTTTGGTGTCCCTCTACAAATACTTTCTTTTGATCTATGAGGTCTTGTACCACATGTTTTAACTGCCAACAATTTTCAATCATGTGGCCTTTATTTTGATGGTAGTGACAGTAATGTAAGTCATTCCACCATGATGGTTTGACTTGAGGGTCCCAATTTCTAGCCTCTTGTACTTGAATGAGTTTTTCATCTAAAAGTTCTTTGAGGATTGATTCCAATAATTGTCCTAATGGCGTGAATTTTCATTTATTGGATGGTCGTTGGAATGATTGGGTTTTTGTTTCTCCACTATTTTGATTATTTCCTTGATCACTACTTTGTTTGACATTAAGACCATTGTTTTGTTTGTTTGTAGTGGTTGGCGTCAAGGTGAATACTGGTTTAGATGTGTGTGTATCGATCATGGTATCAGTATTCTTGTTCTTTTGCCAAAATCTTGGCTTTTCGTTGTTGTTGTTAGAGGAATTGTTATTGTTTGAACCTTCAATGAAGTGTTTGATCGTTCCTCTTTTGATTAGAGCCTCTTCGATTTTGAGCCCTTTTTCAATAACTTGTTCAAATGTAGATGGACATTGTAAGTCCAATATGTAATTCATGTCATCTACTAAGTTATTAATGAACATCTCTATCTTCTCCTCTTCAAGAATAGATCTAGGGTATTTAGCAAATAGCCTTCTCCATCGTTGGAGAAAGGAAAGAAACTTTTCACCCTTTGCTTGTTTGGTGTTGTAGAGTTATTTTAAGGTCACCCCATGTTGGATGTTCAATGAGAAGTGTGTTATGAACCTATTGATCAGTTCTTCAAAAGATTGGATCCCGGGTTCCAATTTAGAAAACCACTCCATGCAAGTGTTTGCTAAGCTTCTTGGAAATAATCGTAGTAAGTAAGAGTCCTCGTGTGTGAACTCTATGCTCATGGCCCGAAATTCCCGTACGTGATCAAATGGATCGGTTCTTCCATTGTATTTGTTGTACGTTAGGTATTCACAATACCATGGAAATGGTATCATGTTAATGCTTGGATCGAATGGATAAGGGCAAATGTCTTGTAAGGAATATCTTTTTGTTGGCCCTTGTTGGATTTGTTTTGTCAAAGCATCTATTTGATTTGGGTTTTCCACATTAGTTGTCTTAGGTGTGGTTGTTTCATTGAGTTGATTGACATCAAAGTCTTTAGGAAGCTTAGCACCTTTGTCAACTAATAATAGAAGATACTTTTCCATATCTTGCTCTAGCATCTTTTCCATAAATTTATGGAAATGAGGGTCTTGTTGAACTTTCTCGATTTATTCTGCAGTTATTTCTTTCTCATGTGAATTAGTGAGAGGATCAGTGTTACTATATCATCCCCAAGGGTTTTCTTCAGCCATGGCTTCTATTCTTTCATTTTCTTCTTGTTGTTGTCTTTGATATGCTGATCGTGTGAAAATAGGCATACAAATGTTAAAGTTTTACTCTAGACTTTGATCTTGGATTTTTGATTGGATAAGTGTCAAGGTTTTTGATTTAAAATCTGATTTAGTCGTGTCTAGTTTCATGATGGAAGGATGATAAAATCCTTGATAGGGAAACTTTGACACAAAATCTCAGATTTGGTGATAAGGACACTTTGCAAGATGTTTCAAGATCTAGGCGTAATAGTAAAGTTTTTTTTTTGTATGATTCAAGTGTTTTGGACTATGGAAAAAAAAAAAAATTTGGACTGATGAAAACCTTGTTTTTGATATGGGCAAACTGGCAAATTTCCTTACTAACTCTCTATTTTTCTGACTTTCTGGAGTGCTAAAACAGAGATATAAGCACTAAAACAGAGCTGGGATGCACTAGAACAAACCAATGATGTGCTAGAACAGAGACCCTATGCACTAGAACAGACTAGTAACGCTCTAAAACAGACCAATGGCGCGCTAGAACAGATAAGTGATGCACTAGAATAGAGACCTGACGCGCTAGAATAGACTATTGATGCACTAAAATAGACCAGTGGCGCTCTAGAACAGACCAGTGACATGCTAAAACAAACTAGTGGCGCGCTAGACTAGACCAGTGACGCGCTAAAATAGACCAGTGGCGCGCTAGAACAGACCCGTGATGTGCTAAAACAGACCAGTGACACGCTATAATAGAACCATGAGGTGTTAAGACATAAAACTATCTTATTCTATGAAACTCACTTGGTTTGGTATCGTATTGTATGGCTGGTTGTGGGATGTATTTTGGACGAATCCTTTGACTATGATTGTGGTGTTGCCTAAGAGCCCTTCTTTGATAAAATGCTTGTGAATCTAAGCGAGCTACAACATAGTCGTCCGTATAACCTCTAGAGAAATCGTGATACCTATGAATAAAAGTCCTATGTTGAAGTAGAACTTTCCTGCTTTGATATAAAAATCGGTGCTTTCTTAGAAGTTGTTTGTATGTAAGTGTTTTATTTGGTTTTTTGATTCGTTTGACAAGAGATTTCTTGACAAATTTGGTGGATACCCAATCTCGAATCATGAGAATTTCACAAGTGTTTTTATTTTGAAAATTTTTGTGATGATCTTATCTGAATTTAATGAGAGAAAACACAACAAGCAAGAATAGAATGGTTGACTTAAAAATCCTAGAATCTAAATAGATAGTGTATGTTCTTAAGAATCAAGCATGATTCTTCTTGATTTTCATTGGTTTATAACAGATAAGACACTTCAGATAGACTCACTCCTAGAGACAAAAGGTCATCGTTATATACTCGAACGGCCCACAGCTTGGAATTGCGTCGACTCACACAGCCATGTCACCCCCTAGAGGGCGCCTGTGTTTTTGTCTTTTCCAGGTGCATACTCAGAGTGACGGAAGTGGATACCGGATCCCCTGAGCAAACAGTCCTTGGCAATTATATGGTGAGTGCTTGAGGGTAGATTCTTCCTCGCCCATGCACTGCCGAGTATTACAATGTTTAGAAACTGACAAGCATGCTTCTATTTCTAGGTTCTTAGATAGGGTTTCCGTTCAGAGTGGCAAATGGATAAACTCCCTTGAGAGACCTCCCAATCTTTAAAACAAAGATTTTGGGGATGGTTATCTTGCACACTTCTATTGAAAGAGGGTTTCCCCAAATTCACATAAATTTTTAAGTGGGTTGGAATACCATGGCTTTTAGCTGTCCCCACTCAGGTCATTCCCATAGGGTGAGTACTTTTTTCCACTACGGCAAGCCTGTCTAAAGGTTTTAAAAAAGCTTTAAAAAAAATGCATAAAGAAAAGTGAGTCTGGTATTCTGATGCACCCAGTAAAGGGAAGAGCATAAACCTATCACCCAATCACAGCAAAGAAGTTGTTCTTTTTAAAACCCAAAAGACAAATTAGTTAATCTACATGGAGATATTGCTCCATAAAAGCATATGTTCAATTTTAATCCCACAAGAAATTGTGAAGTTTCTATCCTAGGATTGATCAATTTTTATCCATTTCTATCCTAGGATTGATAAATTTTATCCATTTGCTATCCTAGGATTGGTAAAATTTTAATCAAAAATTAGACAAAAAACAAAACCTGGCCGCAGACGCATCAGATCTAGATAAAAAATTATTTTAAGGACAGTGATGCGGCGCGCTGAAACAGTAACACGGCGCGCTGAAACAGTGACGCAGCGCGCTGAAATAGTGACGCGACGCGCTACAACAGAAACTCGACATGTTGAAACAGACCACCGGTGTGCTATAAAATCCAACTGGCGCGCTGCAAAAAGTCACGGTTCCACAAAAACTATCATGTCGATACCTGTAAGACACTTTTCTCAAAAATTAAGCAAAATATGGGGTTATGCCCCACGGTGGGGGTCAATTTGTAAGTGGTAGAATGGGGAAAACAAACTAAACATGCTTCTACACTTCTAAATAGAACATTGCATCTATGATTCAAGGAATTTAAACTAATTTAAACTAAAAATCTTCAGAAATCTATCCTATTGTTCTCTAACTCTAAAGATCTCTCTAATCTACTTTGCTCTCAGATTTAGAAGCTAATTAAACTATTGAAATGACACTTAGAGAATGAGAAATGAACTATTCTATTTCCTATATGATTAAATAATTAAAACTACTGTGATTGCAGCCATGACTGCAAATGCTGGATGCTGGATGAATGCTGGATGGAGGTTGGATGGATGCTGGATGCTTGAATGCTAGATGAATGCTGGATGCTTTGGAAAACCTGCAGAGTAAGATTGCATAAGTTGGGATCTTTTTCCTGTAGCCAAAGAGCTGTATTTATAGCTTTCACGGTAGCACATTTGCACAAGGATACGGGATAAGAGGCTGGGATTCAATCTGGAGAATTGAATGGCATGGGATGAGAAGATGGAGCTGATCATGGAGGATTGTTTCTCCCCATGAAAACACCAGGCAAGATGAGAGGGAAGGTGGTTGAGAGGACTTCCTGCCGGTTTGTCCCCGAAGCTCTTCCCGTGAATGACAGTAGAATTAATTAAATTTTGAAAATTTAATTTTATTGGTGAGTGAATAGTGGTAAAAGATTTATGCATAAATTTAAATATTGTTGATTTATTTAAATTTAGCAAAAAGAGGATTGAATAATTTAATAAATCAAACTATAGGGTTTGTTTATTAAATTAAAACAAAAGGAAAATGATAATTAAATAAAATATTTTAGATATTTTTATTTAATTAAGAAGAAATGTGATGAGGTATTTAAATAACACAAATTATTTAAGTTTGTGTATTTAATTTGTGATAGAAGTATAAAGGAAGTAATAATGATAATAATTAAATAAAACAAAGTTTTTAATTTTGTTTATTTAATTAGGAGAGAAATAGAAGAATTAATAATGAACTTAATATAAATAAATATTTCTATTTATTTACTAAGTAGATGAATTTAAGATAAATTAATCAAATAAGTCGTATTTAATTAATTAGATTCTCCAGACCATTTTTAGGTGTCTACATTATCAATGGTAGGTATGGCAGTTTGGGAAATGTTTTCAAGTGTCAAGTCTTGTAAATGTGCAAATTCTTCATGAAGACTAATGACCTTATCTTGAGGAAGAGAGTTTTTTTTGCTGTCAACATTCATTGGATGGAAAGGTGAAGGCGTTGAAGTGGTATGATCAATTCCTAATGCACCATTGTCCATACTAGGAGTAGGAGGTCCATAACGAAAGTGCTATCGTGGGAAGCCATGAGTCTATAACTTCTTCTCACTAAAGTATTATCAACGAGGCACCAAACACTCATGCAAGTACCACAAAGGAGGGGTGAATGAATATGCAAACTAATATAGGATGCAAATAACAAAATGTTGCTAATTATAGTAATTGAGATCTAACTACAAAAGCCATAAATGTAGACAAATGCCAAAAAAATGCTAAAAATGTTTTTTAACAAATGTATTGGGACTGATTCACCCTGGGTGGTGAATGAGTCCCAGTATGATGTTTTTGTGTATTTTTCAGATTTTTTAATGTGATTTTGATGTTCTATAGAATGCAAATAAGGATGCAAAATGCAGATTTTAAATTTTTTTCAATGAGATGCAATGCAAGAATGATGTCTAAATGCAACTTTTACTAATGCAACATAAAATGTCCTAAAATGCAAAAACAAAACAATGTACTAATTGAATGTTAATGGAAATGCAAACTAGGATGCAATATGTAACTGAAATTAGAAATGAAAAGTCTTCAAAAGTCAGGTTCACCAAAATGAACCATTGATTTTTTGGCTCCTATGGACAACTCTTGCACTTCTAGGGTTTTTCACCTAAAAGGAGAGAGATAGAAGCAAAAATGTTAATGGTTCATTCATTTAATGTTATGTGTAATGTTGTCGAACCTAAATGAAGTTAACTAAATGAAATTGACTGATCTAAATAAATGAAAAAAAATGCAAAAGTGCAATTTAAAGCTACATTTGAAAACACATTGTGTTATGCAATAAAGAACTAAATGAAGAAAATATGCAGAACATAAATGAAAGGGTTGAATCTAAGTGCACTTGGAGACTTGATGAAGAATGTGGAATGTTGTGGATGCTATTTGAGATTACTGATTTTTCACAGTGGAACTCATTCACCCAGGGTGGCGAATTAGTCCTCCTTTTGGTGAAAAACTGTCGGAAGCAAGTTTCTATCTGTTGGGATCCAGAATCTGACAAAATTCAGATTTTCAGTCCTAAGGTGGGACCCATTCACCATAGGTGGTGAATCAGTCCTCTCCCAAATTTTTGAAAAATCAGGAGACAACTTTGCAACACCATATCTAGAAATCACTGCTTGTTGGGTTATCGAAGTCAATTTTGCGAGAAATAGACAAAAAACCTTCTCCAAGCTTGAAATAGAGTTAAGTTGACTTGAAGCACCTAGTTGACTTGTAAACCAATCTTCAACAACAAAAAGCTTGTCAAATATGCATACCTAGGTCTGAAAACACACATGCAAGAGAGGAAAAATGCTTGAGGGTTAGCAAATAGGGGTTTCCCTTGGTCAAACCCCTCTTTGCTAATCAAACCCTTAATAAAATAACAAAATAAAAGAGAATAAAAAACAAATAACATACAAGTGCTATCAACTTACCAAACCCTTGATAATGGAAATCTGAAGTAATGTCAATGTCTTCTTCAAAGTTCTTAAAAAGTGCTTGAAAGATGTAAAAATGCTTGAATGCTTGAGTGAATAGGTGAATAAAATGAACTTGATGAATGTGTGTTGAAATGAGGTGAAAATCACTTATTTATACACACGTGTGCCTTAGTAACCCATTCATACCTCATCACAGGCCGACATCAAGTGATTTTTAATAAAATCCTGAAAGAAAATTTAAAATATTTTGAATTTTGGGCCAAGGGGGACTCATTCGCCACCCATGGCAAATGGGTCCCACCTAGGACTTGAAAATGTGTGTCAGGAAATAAGTTGTATTTAATATTGTTTGTCACAATAATATTCAAAAATACACTTAATAAATGCATATGAGGGCATAAAGGGATCAAATAAGTCATAGGAAATGTATAAGTGGTGAAGTGGTGCCTAGAAAAGCATGAAATATTGTTACAAGACTTTACAAAACTTCGAAATAGGACTTGTTGATGTGTAAAAAGGTGTTTTTTAGGTGAATTGTAATTAATAGAGTCTAGAAGAATGTAGAAATGTCTTACACGACTTCACAACACCTTCAGAAGACGTCATTCTTTGAATTTTAGTACCTAAATATGCATGTTCAAGCCAAGTTGCAACATAAAATCAAAGAAAAACATATCAAATACCATGAAACAAGACGTTTAAAAGGCCATGAAAATGACAAGGGGCCATTTTTCTACAACACACTAATGACCCCCAATTATCATGAAAGAATTTTGTTGTAGGTGAAGAGTTAGGACCAACTTGTATAGGCTAAAGTTTATATCTAGGAATGAAAAGATTATGGGAGTTGGAAGGGTTGTGATTAGTTGATGGATAGCTTCGCTCATCTACATCAATCATGTATATCTTGTTGTTGTATTCAAATTTCATTACATGGTGAAGGGTAGATGGGATTCCTTTCATAGCATGAATCCATGGTCTCCCTAGGAGAAGATTGTATGGAAGAGGTCCTTGTATGATATGGATAGAGGTAGGCAACACTGCAAGTCTGACCTTAATAGTTAGTTAATGTGATCATCCCAAGTGGTTGCCTATTAACATTTTCAAAGCCACGAATTTGAACATCATTAAGTTGAATGATATTTTTTTCCATGCCAAGCTTGTGTAGGAGGTTCATTCCACAAAAATTAATTTCAACTCCATTGTCGATGAGAGTGTGCTTGACTAAAGTTTCATTAATGATCACCTTTATCATCAAGGGATCATTTTTGTTTTGAATCTCAAGTGAGGGTAATTTATTTTTAGGGAATGTGATTTCTGACTAGGTGGCTTGCATGGGACAAGAGGAGGATGTTACATGATTTGATTTTATGTAAGATTGGATCTCCTCCTTATGTATTTGTAACATTTCATGAAAAATAAATCTGACTATCAGTGAGAGTTGAATGAGTTCCCATATAGATATATTAGTAGGATCCTTTTTAAGGTCTTCAACACTAGGAACTTTTTGAGGAAAATGTAATTGTGTAGGAGTGTTGTGTGGTCCCCTAGATGTTTGAGTCACTAAGTTACAACTTAGTGGCTGCAAAACATTATTATGATTAGATTGCATCATGGATTTCAAGACATCTCTGAATTTTTTATGTGATTCACTAATGGAAGGTGACTTAGGCAGCTCACAAATTAAATGAGATCCCACTTGCGTCATCATAACCTCAATATATTTTCCTTTATTGGCATGATGTTATGGTGAAGGGGACTCGAATGTAACTTTATGATTGTCTTGCATTATGATAGTTTTCCTAGGAGGAGAGTTTTTAGGAGAACAACAAGCCAATTTTTTTTTTACATTCATAGGTTGGTTCTTCTAAAAGGACTTCATCGAAAGTAGGGGAATGATCAATGGTTGAATATTATTCTACAAGAGTGGGTTCGGTAGGTGAAGGGGGACAACTAAGATATTCGTGAGCTTCATTGATTGTGTTTTCTAACATGAAAGTATCTACTTCACAACTAGGAGAGATACTAGGAGAAGGACAAATGTTATTGTGATGATTATCTATGGTTGTATTGTCTTGTTTATCAATGTATTGTCCACTAAGAGAGGTAAGAGGAGAGAAACAACTAGGATTCTCAAAACTTTCATGAATTGGTTCTTCTACCAAAATATCTTTGTCACCAATAGGAGATATATTAGGAGAGGAACAAATATGATCATTAGGAATGTCCAAGGTTGTAGTCTCTTTCACAAGAACACTCTCATATGGAGGGGATAGGAAATGTTTCTTAGCATGTCTAAATATGTAAGGTACTAACATTGTTTGAATAAAAATGAAAATCACATGTAACCATTTCATGCAATGTTTCAACAATATGAACAATGTATATGCAAAGATACAAACCACTCTTATCCAATGTATGCAATACCTTAAGAATGTAAACAATGTACATGCAAGAATGAAAAGCACTTTTATCAAACTTATGCAAAGTTTTATGAGTAGAAATGTTGTATATACAAAAGTGAAAAGAACTTTTATCAATGTTGTGAAAAATTGTAGAAATGGAAGCATTTTCAGATGTAACATTGTATTTTTGCAATTGAAGTGATTTGAAGAATGAGTAATCGAAAAATGATGTTTTTGAGCTAGATGCATAAAAAAATGTTCCAAAAACTTTATAGACTTATACTATATGATACTAGGAGGATTAGGAAGCACATAAATGAGGTTTTTGATGCTGTAATAGTTAGTAAAAAATATGGATAGGGACTGATTCACCCAACATGGCAAATAAGTCCCAGTAAGGGTGTTTTGCAAAATATTTAGAAATGTTGAATTGTTTTTGATGTGTTTGATGTTGTAAGATGCAGACCTAAGATGGAGATGCAAAATTTTAGAAAATTTTAAGGAAATTATATGCAAAAATGCAAGCTAAATGACCCTTTTATTAATGCAAGTTTTTGAACCCCTAGAATGCAAAACAATGGAAAATCTAATGCATGCAAGCTATACCTAGGATGATGATGGACTCCAAATAAAAAAAGAAAGTGTTCTAAAAGTAGGTTCACTAAAATGAACCAAATATTTTAAGCTTAGATGTAACATAGGATTTTGGGATCCAAATTCTTTCTAGCGCTTCTAGGGTTTTTCACCTAAAGGGAGAAAGAAGGGCCAAAATGCACAATGTTACACTCAAAGTCAATGCAATATGGATGTAGTATACCTGGAATATGGATGGAGACTGGAAAAGGCTTCTGGAATGTTGTTGATGCCGATTTTCAGGCCTCAGAGTGGAAATCATTCTCCACCCATGGCAAATGAGTCCACTTTTGAATTTCTGAATATTGAAAGGTGGAATCCAGAGCTCTCGATTTGCACTTTACACTTCTCTAGGTGTATGTTTCTGAAACTTTGATTTTTGAATCTGAAAGTGAGTTTTTGTTGATATTTTGACTTGATCAATGAAGAGAAGACCTAAACAACTTTGAAATGAAATCTTCAATAATTTCTAAGCCTCCAAGATGCTTAAATTTGGAAACACACAAGACAACAAAGAGAAATGTTGAATGTTAGGGCATGGGGTTTGCCTTGAAGAAAATCCCTTTTAGGTAATTAAACCAAAGTGATGAAAGAATGAAATGAAACATGCAATAATGGAGTTAATTACCTTGCCATGATGATTGATCTTGAATGTCTATAGCAAAACATGAAGAATCTACCCTTGAATGTCTGAAAATTGCTATCTTGGTGACTTGCAATGATGAAACCCTAAGTTGTTTGACTTGAGATGGAAGAATGATGGATGAATAGTGAAGAATGGATTAGTGAATGAATGGGGGCTGAAATGAGAAGAAAAAAATATATTTATACACACTTATGCCCTAATAACCCAATAATACCTCATCATAGGTCGACATAAGGTATTTTTAAATAAAAACCCGAAAGAAAATATGAATTATTTTGATTTTGGAGCCAAGAGGGACTCATTCACCACCCATGGTGAATGGGTCCCACCTTGGACTTGTAAGTGGGTGTTGGGAATTAAGTCACATTTAATGATATTTTTCGGGTTTACATTAAAAAATACACTTAATTAAGTCTTATGAGTGCATAAAGGGGTCAAATAAAGCATAAGAAACATGTAAATAGTGATAACAAGCCTAGAAAAGCATGAAAGCTTGTTACAAGACTTTACAACACTTTAGAATAGAACTTGATAAGTGATAAAAAGGTGGTTTTTAGATGAATTATAATAAAAAGAGTCTATAACAGTGTAGAAATGTGTTACAACACTTCACAACACCTTTGCAAGACATCATTAAATGCATTTGAAAGGGTCCAAGACATAGTGTAGATGTGAAAAACACCTCACAACACCAAATCAAGGCCTCATTAAGTTTAATTTATCATCATCTATTCTCCAATTCAAGCAAGTTGCCTTTTTTCTACAATACACTACTTCATTTTTCTATAAAGAAATTTCTTAATCCTCTTTAAGATATAATAAAATGTTCCATTATGCTCTTCTAGTTTTCATCCTGGCTTGAAATTATTTGTTCAAATTATACACAGATTGTATTTGTGTTATACCTTCGCTCAAGCATGAAATTATGAGCGATGTAAGAAAAAGAACTTTGAGAGATTCAACAAAAGAAATCAGAATATTTATGGCATATTACCTAAATAGGAGAAATAGAGAGGGCAAGAGAAAAAGGGAGGGTTATCACTATAATAATTTATCAAAATTTAGGCTAAAAAGGCTAAAGCTTACATATCATACGTGAGACTAACACAACCTTCTAGTTTAAGATAAATGTCAAGTTGCTTCCTAGGAGCCTTCCCTTCGGTGGACTTACGCGCACTCTCTTCCTATGACCCATGTCGCCTTCCTCTCTTCAAACACACACACACACACAAAGATAGAGATCAGCAATGATCCAAATACAAACCCTTTACAATAGCCAAAAAGCGCCAGAGAAATTAACAATGAGCTCCCATGGGTCATAAAGAGAAGAAGCCCTGAATGTAGAATGAAAAATAACTTCCTTACCAATAGATATTTTAGGAATCAAATGAGGGCGGCGAGTGTAAATGCTCAACTAGATATTTGCATTCCCACCTACTAAACGGAAACATTAATTGGGATGGAAAATTCTTTTTCAACTGAACGGGATTATCTCACCCAAGTGGAGAAGTGAGGTCAATACCAGGGACAAAGAGTTTGGAGGAGCGGAAAGCAACAGTGAAAGCAGCAAAAAGGTGCGTGAAAATGGCCAAAAAAGGATGAATGGCTGACATTTGTTACATCGTATTGCAGTGCCATCTAAAGCGTTCGGCATCAAAAAGGGTTGAAAAACCTCCGTGTGGGGACGCCTTCGGCGTAAAAATAGACATGAAATTTCAGCGTTCTTATTTATATTTTCAAATTTAAAATTATTGTCTGGATATAGTGTGTTTATTGTTTATAACAATTTGTAAAAGAAACGTAAAATTTATATACTAATGATGAAATATAGTTAAAATCCCGAAAAAAGCAAGGGTAAAATGATATCTATAGGAAGATTGAATTGCTTATTTTGTGGAAGACTTTGGACACAACTTCTAGCGAGGCTTGTCTGTTCTGTGGACAGATCATTCATGTTTGAAATCATATGGACGTCTAGTGAGTGCATTCAGCAAGAAGGCCCTGTGGAAACCTTTCTGTCCGAACAGTAATCATAAATCATTTAGTAAAAGCTGATATGTATATGATAATCTTGTGGACTGGAGAGAAACCTGGAGTGTTTTGCGATTGTCGAGTATTTTAGCACGATTATTTCCCCATGTGATGTCAAATTCCTTGTTAAAACTTGAAGAAATGAGGTGTGGGAGAATGAGAATGCAAGGAATGGGAGGAGCACACGTAGAAGGAAGTCTATTATGAAATGAAGTGAAGACACGTTAGTTTCAAAATATTAAAACAGATCAGCAAAGTAGTGCGCCGCACGACCATAGAGAAATCTGTCGCCTATATATTCGGAAATATTTATGCGAGGGAGGAGGAATGAATGGGATTAGGGAATTGAAAAGGAGAGATCAGTCGATATGTTTGTTGTATGGATGAGTTGCACGCGTTTTCTTTTTAGACATATAAGCGTTGAATTCGAAATAAGTAAACGGTAATAAAGGTGATTCTGCTCCCCCGGGTTATAACCGGTCGAGTCATATTTCTGCAGGCTTCGTGCGTCCATTTGAAAAGAGTGGCATTGGGGAGGTTACCTTACCTGTCAGAAGTACAAAATTATTGTATTTGATAGTATTGTTGACTGTTTAAGAGGGACAAAAGAGGCGATCTTCTAACGAGCGTAATTTGATTTGGTTGTATAGTGTGCTCATTCAAAACAAGATTCTGTATGAAGTCTAATGTCTTAAATTATGAGCAATCCCTCACATAGACGCTACATACCGCCGCTGAAAAGCTTCCTTTGTCCACAAAAGAACTTTGAATGAGTTCGGTGCCAGTGCATTTCGTCATTTTCTAGATTTGACTGGTTGTTGATTTTCTTGCTGGAATCCATTGACATTTTTAATTTATTATTACAACGAGTCCTCGGATTTTGAATTGGCACTCACGGTCCCAACAGTCTAATTTAAAGATAAACAAAATTTTCAAAGTTCCAATCCGCTGTAAAGTTGGGGTAATAGAGGGGAATACCAAACTCTCAAGTTCTACTCCATTGTAAACATGGGGTAATAGAGGGGAATACCAGACATTGTTGGACATGAGGAGTATTCATTGCCTCCAAAATTATAATACTAGAAATTGCACTTTGGTGTGTATTGGGTACCTCAAAGAGGTGTGGAAGATCAATGAAGGATAATTGTGGTTTATTAGTTGCATAAAAAAAGTATAAATTTTATAAACATTTTTTAGTATATAATAGAATGTTTTTGTTCTTTTGTAAATGAACCGTCTTGAATGAAGATTGAATACATGAATATGTATTTAAAAGAGAGAATGTTTTGTATAATTGCAAATGATACATTTTGAATGAAGATTGGAAACATGAAATATGTATATCAAAAAAAGAAAGTGTAGTACAAATGTATTATTGAATTGGAAATAACAAAGCGACAATGTCTTTTGTCCCAATTGTGCATAGGTCTAAGTTGCAAAACATACAAATTTGCTTGTTTAATTTGGGAGTAGAACTAGTGAGAAAAGATGAGGAAAGTGAGGAAGTAATTGAGGGTGAAAATATAAAAAAAAATAAAATTAAAAAGACTGTACATAAAATTGAAGAAACAATTTTTTTTAAAAATATATTAAAAACAAAGGGAAAGTATGCATTAAGGATTGTACAAGTTTAAAAAGAAGGACTAAATAAATTATGGAACAAACTTGGAGTTCTTGGAATTTTAGTTCACCATTTCAAGTGATTGCATGTGATAGAGACTTCAATCACTCTTTTTCATTTATATGATGAGAAACATATAGACTTTGTTGCATGTGTGCATATATTTGGAATGTGAATGTGAAGTGTATGTGAAGACCTACAAGTTCACAAACTCTTGAAATAGCATTAAATGTCAACCCTTGATGGTCAATGTTGCTAATGTTGATTGTGGCTCTTTGAAGTGAAAAGGTCTTGTGATTGTTTATTATTAAGGCCAATGCCTTTTTGAGTGGGATTTGGTGTCAGCCACCATGACTCAATGGGGTTATAAAGACATTTTTTGGGTATTTGTGATCCTAGATTGGACCTATTTAATGATTGAATTGAACAACAACAAACAAGGGAAGTTGGGGTGGCTTTTCACTATCCTTGTATACAATTGAATTTACCTGTCCAAGTGCACCATTGAAAAGGCCAATTTCAACCCAAAGATTTGAGCATAACATAACCTCTTGGTCAATACACAAGAGGATATTAGATTGGAATTATTCTTCATCTAGATTTGAGCTTGTTGAACCCCTTAGTTGCTTTGTTGTGGACAAAGCAACAAGATTTGGTAAAGACAACAACATGTGTTTATTATGCAGCAAGACCATTTCATTTGTTGCAAATAGATGTATGGAGGATAAGAAAGAAGATTGTTCCTTAAAAGTGAGAAAGGAGCTCGAACATGACATTATTATTTTCCAGTCTACAATTGTAGGCTCATCCTTTAATAAATTACAAAGAATTTTACAAAAAAATTAAAATTGAGTAGGATCCTCACTACTTTGACAAAATATTTTGTTCAATGTAATAAATGTTATGAAGCTACACCATATTGCTCCCCCATAGGAAGATGAAGCATACATAGGGATGTCTTTGACTGGTGGTAGTTGGTCAAAGTTGCTAAAGATGATGACTGAACATCCTCCAAAATTGATTTGGTTATGTGCGAGGAAAGCTTCACACAACCTCATGTTGATGCATTGTAGCAATTTTGGGTTGATGAAGCTCATTTCATCTATAAGAATGTAGTGAATGTAGACATTCTTTCTTGGATAGTTGCAAGTGTCTATCCTTGTAGGGGGTCATCACCTTGATCAGTATTTGAAGTGTAAAATGTATCAAGTAGAAGATTTTATGTTGAATTCTACAACACCTGTAGGTGTAAGAAGTAGTAATGGTGATTGGCCATTTGGAGCTAAACTCATAAATATAAACTTGAAATTTGTTATTAGGTGTGAATTTTTTATTCTCGTAGTTCCTTGAACAATTATTTTAGTTGTGGCTACAAAGTGTTCAAAGATAGCTGTGACAAAACTAGATCAATTTTTTTTTGTTCAACATAAATGTCATTTTCACTATTTTCACTAGGCACAAGGTGGACTTGAAATGTTTGGTGGTTGGAGTCTATGAAGGTTGTTTCAATCATTTGTTATAGTGGATTAAATTAAGGAGCTCCCCAATCATGGTTTAGATCTAGTTCACATTGACCAATCATGCCAAGTTCATCTAGATGGAAAGGAAGGCTTGGGTGTAGACTTGAAAAGACTTACCATTTTCTTTGGTTGTTCTCTTACTGCTCAACTCCCTTGCTGGAAGTGTGTCAAAATCCATCTTTATTTGGTTTTGTTGGTGTGTGTCACACATGTCATGGATGGTAAATACATGAGAAGCTCTCCTACTATGCTATATTTTGAGCGGTGGATGTGCCAAAATCATTTTGAATTTTACAAAATGATAGGTAGAGTAATAGTTCACTCCAATAAAATTCATGGAAATATTTGTCATCTTTTGCAGGGATGATTGTGAATCATGGGGAGACTCAAACAATGACTAACTTTTAGAGCACTCTTTTTGTTAATTTCACTTTTGATATGATCTAAAGGTCCACTTTTGAGTCACACCAATAGGTTAAATTGTATCTAGATAAATGAGGCATGTCATTTAAGCATCAATGAAGGTCGTGAATGTGGATGTGGATGTGGTGGAGAATAGAACACATTGAATTTTTTTTGGTTTACATTTAAAAGAACAAATGTCTTGCTAGATGGGGAGAGTGGTAGTTTTAATAGAAGGTGACAACTCTTTTGGGCACCAATATCATGGTACATAAGGCTCTCAACAATATTTTTTTGAAAATTTATTCGGGTTGGCTTATCAAGCTCAAATTTGGTTGAAATGTGAGAAAGAATTGTGTGGTATATTTCATATTTTTTTTTAGGCTTGGCAACATTTTTTGCAATATATTTGAGCACTATATCGATTGAGAGAATCAACTAGCAATCTATTTTGGCTCTAAAAAATGAGGACATTTGGTTTGTGAAGATTCAAACAATCATCATTATGAGTAGGGGTATGCTTGTTGGCAACTATCGACATTTGTAAGGTTTGATTTATCTTATATGATCCAAGGAGATTTATAACATTCAAGAGATGTCCATTTGTTCCTTAGACATGTTAGCAAGGTACACTTTGTATAGAATTAAACACAATTGTCCAGTTCATTGTAGTATCCATTAAACAAGGGTTATAAAAAATAGATCAAGAAAAAGTTGGGTTTATCAAAGGAAGGGGTCACAAGTTCTATGTGGAGACATATTTTACAATATAGTCAAGTTACATTTTTGTACTGATTAAAAAATATTCTATTGTAATTAAAAAATTTCAAGTGCTTTCTTGAGCCAAAGGAAACCATGCATTTGGGTAGTGCCTCTATGTTGTCATTTATACTTGGCAATAAAGTTTACAACCAAGTACTAAAAGTAGGAATATAATGTAAAATTATGATATATAAGAAAGGTTATACTTGAACTAGTAGTTAGTTACAAAAATAATTTTTCCAAGACCTCTTCATGAAATACAATAAATCTATGGTGCATGTTAATTGCAATAAGTTGTGGATTTTTAACTATATTTTCCAACCTCCACTTAGAAGAAACATGAGGATCTATGGGTCTATTGGATGAAATGATATTGTACAAGTTTGTCCATTTAGTATTTGCTACACTAAGGGTAAAGAATATTGTGGGAAAACCAATTTGAATGAAAATGTTAGAAATCTCCTCTATACAGTGGTTCCAAAATGGTTCTGTACCATGAATACATGAGCCAAAAAATATTAGTTTGTTGGAAAGATTGCCATTAGGTAGGTTCTTCAATATTTGGTGAAGGTCAAAGATTGTTCTTGGTAAAAAATTATCTAGATATTTATGGAGAAACAAGGATGTTGTTGATTGGCTCTAGCAATGCATAAGTATATTAGGTATGAAGTACCTAAACCATGCGTGTTAGCCAAACCTATTATCATGGTACCTTAGAATATGGAGAGCATATTTATATAGCTTAACCTCTTTCATATGTTGTTTATTGAATGTTTTAATGTCTTTTGGCAACCAAGAGGGGAATGCAATTGCAAATAATCCTTAAGTGGTGTATTTATTTATGAGTGACAAAGAAATGGGCGGCCATTCAATAGTAGGATTTGGTAATCCTTTCCATAGTTGTACAATAAAGAGTATAATTCTTCCACCTTTATATGTGTAGGTGTGAGGTTTTCTAGAAATGATGTTGTGTCTTGCATATTCTCTTAGAATAAGTCATCCTTTGTATCATCTATTTGCTTCAAGCTTACACCTATGGATCAAGATTTCAATTTGTCACATATAGAAGGTTAAAGATGTCAGTGGAGGCATCAATCATGCATGACAATAAAACCTAATTTGATACTACATCATTTTGGTAAGGGGCATTTAAGATCTTATGTTTTAATGCATCAAGAATACACCCTTTACTTACATATAATCTATATTGTTAAGCATTGGTAATTTTTTGTTCATTATTATTATATCTAGTTCATTTATATGTCTTGGTAAGTAAGTTGCAATTAAAAAATTTATTAAGGAAAAAAATAGTGTGGACACTACATTTTAATTTCCCCCACTTTGTGTAGGTAACTTGAAGGATGGGGCTAACCGTCACTATAAGAATCTCCTCAAATTGAGTTTTTGAAAATAAGAAGGTTATGATATTGCTATCAGGATTCAACCGTGTAGTTTCGAGTCAAACTCATTGACCCATGTTTCATGAGTAGTGGTTCAACAAGAACCCATCTCTCATGATATCGAATGGTCCACTTAGCACTCATTGCATCTAGGTGATGCTTACAGAGGTGAAGCTGGTCCATCCCTGAGGTCACCCATCCCAAGATCTTGCTCCAGCTCAGCTTTGGGAGTTTTCTCCAAGGTTAAGCCCGCTTGAGTTGTTACCCCATTTGCAAAACCTTCAGCAAGTGTTGTGCCTTATGAACCATTCATAATAGAGCCCCTTTAGCTCATCAATTGATAAGTAGGAGGTATTTTTCCACAGCGTGTCAAATTATGATATTGCTATCAGGATTCAACCGTGTAGTTTCGAGTCAAACTCATTGACCCATGTTTCATGAGTAGTGGTTCAACAAGAACCCATCTCTCATGATATCGAATGGTCCACTTAGCACTCATTGCATCTAGGTGATGCTTACAGAGGTGAAGCACTGGTCCATCCTGGGAGTTCACCCATCCCAGTACTACTCTAGGTGAAGCACTGGTTGTTTTCCAGGGTCAATGTTGTTCCACTTTGAAAAGTGATGACCATTTTTATTTCAATATACATTTGTAACAATTACATACTCTATGTGATTACCTAGTTTTAATTCCTAGATATCTTGCCATGAATACTAGACATGTTGACATTGTAGTAACGGAAAAAGTATCATTTTTCCTTACTTGATTTGGGAATAATTATCATTGAATTAACTTAATTGTGTCTTGGAATAGTGTTGTAATGTGTTGTACACATTCACATCATTCTAGGGCCCTTATTTGTTTAAAACATACCTTAATTTGTCCTTTAAAAAAGTGTTGTAACACACTTTCACACTTATCTAGGGTCCACTTAATTAATTTTGGTTAATTGGAGTTAATTATCCCCTTTAATTCAAATTTAACCCTTATTTGTGACACCTCCCAAAGATCTATCCTAACACCCATAATTCAAATTACATAACATTTAATTGGGAAAAATCAAGGTCCTAGAAATTTGTGCTAGGACCCATTCACCCTAGGTGGTGAATGGATCCTCCCTCTATATGACCCCCCTTTATCAATAGATTCTAAATGGGTTTTTCATGTTCTTTCATCCCCTGAAGGTGAGGTCCTAGAAAACAGTGTCAGGACCCCTTTGGCCTAGGTGGCGAATGGGTCCTCCCTTAATGAGGAATCCATTTTTGAATTTCATTGTGGTGTGAATTTAATAATGTTTATCTCTATATCTGGTGTTGGCTTGAATTGTTTGAATTTCGGGGTTAATCTCTTGATTTAGTATAAATAAGGGGTTAGTTTACATTGTTTTCTTCTAAGAAGATCTAGCAAGTTTATGACGCATTCTAGAAATTTCAAGATAGAATTATAGAGCATTCAAGATAATTTTCAAAGGCATTTCAAGGTAGATTATCAAGTGTTTATTGCAGAAATTTAAGATCATTCCATCATTTCTAGCATTTAGTGCATTCATGCATGTTGTTGAGCTAAGAAAGTTGATGTAGCATTGAGGATCTATTGGAAGAATTGTTTACATATATTCAAGGATCAAGATCTACATTCTTCATGGCCACTACACGTTAGTTTTCATATTTGCATCACAAGACATCCAAGGTATCAACATTGCATCATTTCATGTTCCATGCTTCAATTTCATTATCTCATCATTTGGTTTAATTACCTACAAGGGGTTTGAATTAGGAAAGCTCCTATTCTCTAACAATCAACAAGTTTTTCTCCCCTTGAGTTTTTTTTTGCAGATTGATAGGTTGAAGATCAAGTAGAGAAGAAGTTTGGAGAAAAATTATCAAAGTTGTCAAGTTGCAAGATTGACCTTCAAAGTGTAAGAACGAAGAATTGAAGCTAAAAAATTAAGTTCAGGTTTTCAAGAGCTAATAACTAGGAATCTAAGAGTGCAAACATCAAGGAAAATAACCCAGATCTTAGTTTTAGAAACCCTAATAGGGACCCATTCGCCACTAAAGGCGAATGAGTCCTTTGTGCCCTAAAATAGGCTTCTTGCAGCAAGGTACACACCTCTTTGAGCTCTAAAAACTCTCCTCATAGTTGCTATAATAGTTAGGATTGGTTTTTTATTATGATTTGCATCATATCTTGCACATAATTGCATGTTTATGGTGGAAATTAATGGTTCATCATTTTGATCAATTCATTTTGATGCAAACCCCCCTTTTCACCTATTAAAGATTTTGGTGAACCCGACGTATTGAACATTGCAATTTTTTGATTTTTGAAGTCTTTGCATCCTAAGTTAGATCTTCCATTCATTTTCATCTCATTTTCATGGAATTAAGATCTCATTGAAAAGAAGAAAAGTGGTGTGGCTTTCTTTTGCTTCTAGGGTTTTGGACCTAAAAGGAGGAAGACCAATTTCCAACCTTTCACTCAAGAACAAACCCTTGATATTTCAATGCAAAGGAGATTGAAATCTTACAAAGGGACTATTATAGGGGTTGACTGATGTATAATGAGGGGTTCACCACCAAGTGTAAACTTGGAAAATACAATATGCTAGAAAACACTGTGTGATATGCAGACTAAATCTAAATGACCTAAAAAGATGAAAAAACTATAATGAAAAGTTATGAAACTGTAAGTGTGCACCTGCAAAACTGAAGAATGTAGAATGGTGGTCTGGATCACTAAAAAAATTTCTATTGAAGTTGACTAAGATTGATACAGTAGGCTGGACGAATCAGTTCAATTTCCAAGAAAATGCACTAGAACAGATTTCAACCAAAATGGTATACAGATCTGCAAAAATCTTGTTTAGGCCTATAGAGTGGGACTCATTTGCCAATAGTGGTGAATCAGTCCACTTCTAATTTTCTAGAAATTCTGTAGTGGATTTTGTGCCTCTTGGTTTGCTCTACTCTTTTTGATTGGTTTCTGGATCTAAAACTACAAAATACCACCTGTAGGTCTCCTCCAAGCTTCTCCAAGGCTTGATGACAACTTTCACAGCTTTTAGAGACTTGAATTTTTTTTTCCACCTTTGCTTCTTGGAAAATATTCAACCTAGCTTTGTAAATCACACATAAGAAGAGGGAAAAATGTTGTGGGGGTTAGTGAATAGGGGTTTGCATTGGTCAAACCCCTTGTTGGTAATTAAACCTTGAAATCGAATGAAATATGGAAAGAGAATGATGAATGAAAAAATAGCAATGTTGCAACTCACCAAACCCTTGCAATTAAGGTGCTACAAATATGTAAGTAATGGATCCAATGGATGTGGTTCTTGACTCTTGCTTGATGTTGATAGTTCTTGAATTCAATGCTTGCTTGAATAAAAAAACCCTACACCACAATTGTGATGAGGGCGCAGCCCGAGACTTAGAAAATAACCCACAAACAAGAGAATAATTTTATTATTTAGAAAATGGAGCTTCTTACATGCAGAGGATCTCAAATCCCCAAGTTCTACAATACATGCAAGTTACAGAAAGCTACAGAATCACCCTTTCACAATATGCGAGCTTGTCCCCAAAAAGTTACCTAAAAATTAGAAACCCGCCCATAAATAGAGCTCCTCTTTAGTTTGGAGCCAAAAGAACATTCAAATTTGAGTTTAGGCAGTTTGGGGCTGAAAAAAATTACAACTTGAAGTTCAAATTTCAAAATAACATTTGCAATTTTATCTTCTAGAAAGTGCGCCAACTTCCCGGGGCCATAACTTTTGATCTGGGACTCCGATTCGCAAACCGTTTGAACCATTGGAAAGGTCTCGAAGTCAATAACGCGCTCAAAATTTGCTATGCCAATTTCAGAAAGTTTTAGGGCTGATCTGGGAAATCTAAGTGCCTCAAATCTAACTCAGAAGATTTTCAGGTGCAAATATGGGAAAGTAAAATTGCAATATCTTTCAACCCAGAAATAGAAAATAAAAACCGTAAATTAGGAATTTCATTATGACGAAAAGGGTATCTAAAAATGTAAAAAAATATAAAAACTAAGAAATTTGAAATTTAACTATTTTTGGGTGATGCAAGATTGCCCTTACACCACTGGATGCTCCAGCATCAGACATCCAGGGTAATTTGAGAAGTGACCTGTCATGTCTTAGATGGTTGAGGAAAACCCAGCTGGTCAACCACTACCTTAGATAGCCAGGATGAATCTTCCATAGGACTTCCTCTCCATTTCACCAGATATTCTTCATACTGCCTATTTCTGGTACTTCTTCCCACACGACTATCCAAGATTGCTTCAATCTCCTCCCTTTCTGAAGTAGGTGCTAGAATGCCATACTACCCTATTGCTGGTACTTCCTCCATTCCACCTTCATGATACTCTGTCAAATCTGAAATGTTGAACAAAGGGGAAATGTTGATTCCATCAAGCAACTCTACCTCATATGCATTCCCTGAATCATGCTTATTCAAAATATTTTAGGGACCAAATTTCTTCATCGTCAATTTTTTATAGGTTCCCATGGAAACCTTTCTTTCCTCAAGTGGACCATTACTTCATCGCCAGTTTAAAACTCCTTATTCCTATGTTTCTGATCTGCCTTAGCCTTATATTGCATATTCATCTTATTAATGTGTTCTCGTACCTTCTCATGTAGATTCCTGATGTGATCTCCAAAATCTTCAGCTTCAGCACTTATTTTCTTCTCTTGGTCCATCTTCCTCAATTCTGAAGCTATTTTGGGGCTACCTCCATACACAATCTGGAATGGTGATCTACCAGTGCTTCTGTTGACAAAATTGTTATAATTTTTTTTACCTAGGGTAAGATCAAGTCCCATCCCTTGGGTTTATCTCCTACCAAACATCTCAGTAGGTTACCCAGACTCCTGTTAACAACCTTTGTCTGCCCATCTGTTTGTGGATGGTCTGCAAAACTAAACTTCAACTCTATCTTCAGCTTCTTCCACAAGGTCCTCCAAAAGTACCCCACAAATTTGGTGTCATGATCTGAAACAATACTCTTTGGTAGACCATGTAGCCTCACCACCTCTTTGAAGAACAAGTCAGCAATGTGGATTTCATCATGGGTCTTCTGACATGGAATGAAATGTTCCATCTTCGAAAACCCATCAACCACCACAAAGATTGAATCATTCCCTCGTTGTGTCCATGGAAAACCAAGAACAAAGTCCATACTTATATCCTCCCATGGCCTCTCTACAGGTAAGGCTGATATAAGCCTGTATTCTAGCTCACTCCTTTAGCCATCTAACATACCCTGCAGCTTTGTACAAACTTCTTCACATCCTATGACAACTAAGGCCAATAATAATGCTCACTTTATAATGGCAATGGTCTTATCCCGACCAAAATGTCCCGCCATTCCTCCACTATGCTTCTCCTTTATCAGGTTCTCCCTCATGGAACTCCTCGGGATACACAATTGACTTCCCTTAAATAACATGCCATCCTGGATTATGAAATCCAACCACCTTGTCCTATCCACTGTATAACAGGTTCCTTGCAAGCTTTCCAAGCCTCTGCAAAATCAGATCTTCTGCATACAGTGTCTTAAGTTCATTGAACCCAACCACTTCAATCTATGCATCTTTGTTCATCAATGTATGCCTCCTACTTAAGGCATCTACAACCCTATTTAACTTCCCACTCCTATGTTTCAAAACAAAGGTATAACTCTGCAAAAACTCTACCCATTTCATATGCCTTGATTTAATTTTCCCTGACTATTTAGGTACTGCAAGGCCTGATGATCAGATATAAAAAAATTCCTTCAGCCAAATAAAGTCTCCATTTCTTTAATGCTTGAACTATTGCATAAAATTTTGATCATATACAGAATACTTTCTCTTGGCATCATTTAACTTTTCACCTAAATAGGCAATGGGCTTACCTTCTAGCTCAACACTGCTCCAATGGCACAACCACCGTATCACAATCCACATAAACACCTTGTTGAAACTGGGAGGGCTAGAATAGGTTGCTCTATTACCTTCGCTTCAACAGCTTCAAAACTCTTTGCCACCAGTGCTCCACTTGAATTCTTTTCTATCCCTCTCATTGTTTCAGTCAGGGGTCCACAAATACTACTGAAGTTTCTAATGAACTTTCTATAAAAATAGCCAAACCATGGAAAGATCTCACCTCGGTAGCAGTTCTTGGGGTAGGCCATTCTAGAATAGCCTTCACCTTCTCTGGGTCCATCTTGAGACCTTCTTTGAGACAACAAACCCCAAGTACACTAACTCCCTCTTCACAAAACTGCACTTCTTAGATTAATCAACAGTTTCTCTTCTCTTAACTTCTCAAAGGCTCCTAATATGCATCAGATATCATCCAACGTCTTACTAAAAATCAAAATATCATCCAAATACATAATAACAAAACTATCTAGAAATTATTTTAGTACCTCATTCATAGCCGCATGAATGTGCTCGGTGCATTGGTTAGCCCAAAAAGGAATGACTAACCACTCTTAGGCCCTCCTTTGGTCTTAAAGGCAGTCTTCCATTCATCTCCCTCTCGAATCCGGATCTGGTGATATCCACTCTTCAAATCAATCTTTGTGAAGTACTGAGCTCCACTCAAATAGTCCATCAGGTCATCCATCCTTGGCAGGGAAAATATGTACTTGATTGTTATCTTGTTTATGGCTCAGGAATCTGTACATATCCTCCACTCCCCCATCCTTCTTTGGTGCTAGTACTGCAGGTACTGCACATGGACTCAAACTCTCCTGTATCAAACCCTGTTTCAACAACTCTTGAACTTGTCTGTTCAACTCCTCATTTTGTACTGGAGTCATTCTATGAGTTGCCTTATTTGGTAAACTGGCTCCAGGAATCAAGTCAATCTAATGACTGATCTTCCTTATTGGTTGTAAACCCTCAGGTATATTGTTAGAAACAATATCCTGCAACTCATCCAACATCCCAAAAACTTCTTATGGAACCTTCTCACTATCCTCCTTACTCACTCTAGGAATCAATGCATAACACACATGCTCATGCTTCATACCTTCAAAAAAATTTCTTCCATCTACATAACAAATTCTGGCACTACTGCATACCTTTTCTTCGGTCTCCTTCAGGGGTTTCAACTTGTGACGAACCCCATCCTTTGTCAAGGAATAAGTGTTTGCATGGCCATCATGTATAGCTCGCCTATCGAACTGCCATGGCCTCCCCAACAACATGTGACCTGCATCCATGGGGATGATATCACAGAGTACCTCATCATGGTAGCTCCTGATCTTGAACTTTACTAGGCACTGCTCATTGACCAAAACTTTGTGGTCTTTCTACAACTAGGAAATCTGATATGGATGCGGGTTCCTTTCCCTCTTCAGCTTCAACTTTGTGACCATCTCTTCTGACACCAGATTATCGATACTCCCACCGTCAATAATGACATGATCACAACATTTTCCTTCACACTTGCACCTTGTGTGAAAAAAATTCTTCTTCTGTTCTGGTTCCTTTTCCTCAATCACTAGGGCTCTCCTAATCACTAGGGCTTCTCCCCTTTTAGCATCATCTAATTGTTCAGATTGGGCCTCCTCATCTACATGCACAACCCTTCCACAACCTTCTGGCCTTTTGTCTTCCCTTCCTTGGTGTTGTGGACATTCATAGACTCGGTGCCCTTCTTCAACACACTGGAAACACGTTCCTTTGAAACCACCTCTTCCAAATCCTTGTCCCTATCTCCCTCATCCTCTACCTCTTTGATCACCACTATTTTGATCATGAGGGCAGTAGAAATTTTTATTCCTTTGGCTTCGGCTAGTACCCACATCTTCACTTTTCTTTTCATCCTCATTTTGGCTTCCTAAAGGTCTTCCACTGCCCCTTCCACTTTGACCTCCTCGTCCTTTTTGCTTGACATCAAATCTTTTGTTCAGCTTCTCTTCCACCTTCAGAGTGAACTGATACACATCCTCAATAGTGGTCATTCTGACTAGGCTTAACTCCTCCTGAATGCTCGGTCGTAACCCATTAAGATATCAGGCTACCTTCTCCTTATTGGCCTTTGTGTGTCCCGTTCTGATGATTATCTTGTGAAAATATTTAGTATATTCTTTCATAGATCTGCTTCCTTGCTTCAACCCTTGCAATTTCTTCAATAGATCTAACTCGTAGTCCACTGGTATGAACTACTTCTTCAATTTCTCTACCATGCGATCACATCTAGTGATATTTCCTTTTCCTTTTCGATTTCTTTCCAACTTGACCTCTTTCCACCAAATACTGGCATGGCCCTTTAGCTTCATTTTGGAAAACTTAACCCTATCTGGGTCTTCTATTTCCTCATACTCAAAATATTCTTCTAGCTCATTGATCCAGTCAATCAACTTTTCCGGGTTCAGACTTCCGGAATAACTGGGGACTTCTGCTCTGGGTCTTTTCTTGATCTTCGAAATGGCCCTTATTAACTGCATTTGGTCTTGATCAATTACTTCTTCTTCCTCTCCTACATTTGAACCTTCTTCCTCTCCTTCATCCTCACTTTCCTCTCTCAGGTTTAACCCTCTTCTCAACTACTCTTGTAATGCATCAATCTATTTTTGGAGGGCTGCCAATGCATCTCTTCCACTAGTATTTCTGCCGCCTCGACCACCTCTAGCACCACCATGCCTACCAGGCATCACTCTTGGAGGCATATTTCTTGACCTCGACCCACAACCATGGTCCTAGTGTGAACTACCTCACGATTGGCGATCTGTCCACACGCTCAAGAAAACCCACTCTAATACCACTTGATGAGGACGCAACCCGAGACTTAGAAAATAACCCACAAACAATAGAATAATATTATTATTTAGAAAATGGAGCTTCTTACATGCAGAGGATCTCAAATCCCCAAGTTCTACAATACATGCAAGTTACAGAAAGCTACAGAATCACCCTTTCGCAATATGCGAGCTTGTCCCCAAAAAGTTACCCAAAAATTAGAAACCCGCCCATAAATAGAGCTCCTCTTTAGTTTGGAGCCAAAACAACATTCAAATTTGAGTTTAGGCAGTTTGGCACCGAAAAAAATTACAACTTGAAGTTCAAATTTCAAAAGAACATTTGCAATTGTATCTTCTAGAAAGTGCACCAACTTCCCGTGGCCATAACTTTTGATTCGCAACTTTGATTCGCGAACCATTTGAACCGTTGGAAAGGTCTCGAAGTCAATAATGTACTCAAAATATGCTACGCCAATTTTGGAAAGTTTTGGGGCCGATCCGGGAACTCTAAGTGCCTCAAATCTAACTCAAAAGATTTTCAGGTGCAAATCTAGGAAACTAAAACTACAATATCTTTCAACCCAAGAATAGAAAATAAAAACCATAAATTGGGAATTTCATTATGACGAAAAGGGTATTCAAAAATGTAAAAACATCTAAAAAATGAGAAACTTGAAATTTAACTATTTTTGGGTGATGCAAGATTGCCCTTACACAACTGGATGCTCCTGCATCAAATTGTTAGCTCTAAAACAACATGATGCAAAAAATTGTTGACATGATGATTGATGCTTGAAGATGATCTTGAATGCTTGATAATCTACCTTGAAATTCCTTGAATTATCTTGTGAGTGCTCAAATGCTCTTGTGAACTCACTTGAATACTAGGTGTGAATACTTGAATTCTTGGGATAAAAATGAGTGAAAGAACCTTGTATTTATAAGTTTGACTGTGCAATAATTCTCAAAATTAGGACACTACAAGCCAACATACAATCTAGGAGAATAAAATCCTATCAGAAATTTGATTTAAATTTGAATTTTGGTCACATGGGACTCATTCACCAAAGGTGGTGAATGAGTCCCATTACACATAATGTATGAGACCAAAAATCAAAAGTGTCTAGAAATGTGTGAAACTTGTATCGGGGCCAAAAATACCTAGGTGGGATTTATTCGACCAAGGTGGAAAATGCGTCTCATATACTAAATCTAGGCCACACAAGCTAGGAACACCTAAATTATGATTCGTTATTGATTGGTGTCAGGATTATCCGTGAAAAGATGTAATAAATGAGGCTTATGGATGCAAAATAGGGCCAATTAAAGCATAAGAAAGATCAATTATTAATGAGAAGCATAGATGATTGTGAAAGTGTATTACAAAACTTTACCATAGTCCAAATAAGGAAAGATTAAGATTAATTATGATTAAAATTGTAGTGTTAAAAAAAAGTTTCCTTTGACATTTTTCGCACTCGTTTGGGTCCTCCTTATGGATTTTGGTTTAATTTTGCCTTGATTTAGTGTGGATAACACATTCACATTAGGTCTTGGGCCCTTGTGAACTAATGGAATTTAATGGTGCCTTGCAAAATTGTTGTGAAGTGTTGTAACACACTTTCACACTTTTCTAGGGTTTTATCAATTCAAACATAATTTTAATCATGATTGATCTTAATATTTTCCTTATTTGGAGTGTTGTAAATTGTTGTAACACACTTTCACATTCCTCTAGGCTTCTCATTGTGAATTTGGTTTTCTTATGTTTTAATTGGCCCCATTTTGCATCCACAAGCCTCATTTATTACATATTTTTGAGGATAATCCTGACACCAATCAGTAACCAATAAAAATTCAAGTGTTCCTAGCTTGTGTGGCCCAAATTTAGTGTCTAGGACTCATTCACCACCTTGGGCGAATGAGTCCCACCTAGGTCTTTTTTTCCCCGATGTCGATTTCACACATTTCTAGACACTTATTTTTGGTCCCATACATTATGTGTGATGGGACTCATTTGCCACCTTGGGAAAATGAGTCCCATGTGACAAAAATTAAAATTTAATTCAAACTTCCACTGGGATTTAATTTTCCTAGACCTGATGTCAGCTTGTAGTGTTGTAATTACGACAATTCTTGCATAACTAAGTATAAATACTGTGTCGTAGAAAAAAGGACCCTTTACATGACATGGGATTAATTCATGATAAATTGGACTTGATGAGGCCTTGATTTAGGTGTTGTGAGGCATTTTATGCATCCACACTAGGTCTTGGACCCTTAAAAAATCAAATAACATGCTTTTAATGATGTCTTGTAAAGGTGTTGTAAAGTCTTGTAATGGACTTTCATGCTTTTCTAGACTTAATTAACCCATTTCTCCCCAATTCAACATTATAATTTTTTGTTAATAACATTATCACATTAATTTAGAAGGTTCTTAAGTTAAACTAGTGTTGTAGTGTAATTTACACATTCACATTGGTTTTTGTGCCTTCCTAGGCTATGTGGACCTCGTTTTAGTGTTGTAAAGTGTATTTAATCACATTTTCAAATTGATTTTTTGTGTCTCAAGCCTTATTTGATATTTTACATCATCACTAATAGTCCCATATTAACCCATATTGTGCATCTTGAGGCTTAAATTGATCAAATACCTAACAAGGTTGCATTTTAGACCTTATTTCCTTATCCTTTGGCATTTGAGCTATGAAAATAGCCCTTGTGGGACCCATTCACCATGCATGGAAAATTAGTCCCATCCAGGTGGGATTCATTCGCCATGTGTGGTGAATTAATCCCATTTGGCCCAATTTTGACCTTTGAGCAGGAAAAAAATGAAATTTGAGTTTAATTTTGCTTCATGTTGGCCTATGATGAGGTATGAACGGATAACTAAGGAAAAAGTACGTATAAATAAGTGTTTTTCTCCTCATTTCAGATCTTCCATCTCCTAATATATCATTTGATCTCTTAATTTCATTCACATCATCAAGTCAAGCAAGTTAGGGCTTTCACATTACAATTAATTAATCTATCTTCCTAAGACATCCAAGGGTAGATTCTACATGTTATGCCACAGAATTTCAAGATAAATCATCATGGAAAGGTAATATATTCCATTATTGAATGCTTCATTACATAATTTCATCATTTTGGTTTAATTCTTGAATGGGGTTTGACCAAGGAAAACCCCCATGCCCTAAAATTCACCATTTTTTCTTTTCTTCTTGTGTGTTTGCAGATTTAGGTCCTTTGGAAGTTTGGAAATCATTGTAGATCAAGTTGAAAAGATTTTAAAGTCCTCTCTTCATTCAACAAGTCAAAGAATCAACAAAATCTTATTTTCAAACCTGTGAATTAGAGTTTCGGAAGTAGACACCTATAGAACATCAAAATGCAAATTCGAAGCTCCAGAATCCACTCTTAAACATTCATAAATTAAAAAGTGGACTAATTCGTCATGGGTGGTGAATGACCCCATTTCCTGGTCAGTTTCATGTCTTTTGTATTTTCTGACACCCTTTTGATAGAAACAGATTCTAACTCAATTTACCAAAACTAGGTCTGATTCACCCAAAATGGCGAATGAGTACCTCTAGGCTTGAAAAACATCATCAAAAAAATTTCAAAAGCAAATTTTAGTCCTCATCAAAGTTCCAGGTGCACACTTTCAGTTGTATTAATTTCTGTTGCATTTTTCCATTCATTTGTAGGTGATTTTGCAATACACAATGTGTTTTCGAACAAGTCATATTTCTTAGGTTTTTCATAGTTAATCAATTAATTTCTTCATTTAGCTGCACTTATATCATTCCATTTATCCTAAATAACAACATACAATGCATAATTTGAATGAACATAAGCATTTTTGAACTATATTCCTTCCCTTTTAAGTGAAAGATCCTAGAAGGGTAAGTGTCCAATAGGGTCCCAAAAATCTATGTTTCAAATACAAGGTTCTTTCACTCATTTTCATCCCGAAGAATTGAAGTATTCATTCAAGAATCCACAAGAGAATTTGAGAATTCATAAGAGCATTCAAGGCATTTCAAAATTAGATTCTCAAGCATTCTAGAGCATTCTTCAAGTGTTTATCATCATGTCAAAGATTGTTTGCATCATGTTGTTTAAGAGATAACAATTGTGGTGTAGGATTATGTGATTTAAGCAATCATTGCATTCAAGATCTATCACTATCAAGCAAGAGTCCAAGTCTACATCCATTGGAGCCATCATTTACATGTTTAGAACACTTAATTGGAAGAGTTTGGTGAGTTGCAATATCATTATTTGTTCATTCATCATTCTCTACTCTATTTCATTCTATTTCAAGGGTTTAATTACCAATAAGGGGTTTGACCAAGGAAAACCCCTATTCACTAACCCTGCAACATTTTTCCCTGTCCTTGCATGTGATTTGCAGGTCTAGGTTACAGATTTATCAAGGAGCAAGATTGGGAAAGTTATGAAAGCAATTCAAAGTTTTCAAAGTTGTAAACAAGCCTTGGAGAAGCTTATATAAGGTCTACAGGCTAAATTCTGTAGTTTTGGACCTGGATCTAAATTAGGAACAAAAAAGCAGACTAAGAGCTACAAAATCCAGTTTTTAATTTCCAGGAATCCAAAAGTGAATTGATTCACCACTATTGGTGAATGAGTCCCACTATACCTATCTATTAAGGATTTTTGCAGATTTGAGTACCCATTTGTTTGAAACTTGTTCCTACACAATTTACCTGAAACTAGACTGATTCACCCAAATTGGCATATGAGTCCTAGAAAAGATAAATAGTAGATTTTTCAGGATTCTAGACCTCCACTCTACCTTCTTCAATTTTCTAAGTGCACATTTCCAGTTTCATAGTTTTTTCTTATAGTTTACTTGCATTTCTAGATCTTTTCGTATTTATTTGCATATAACACTATGTTTTCAAACATTTTCTTTTCCAAGTTTGTACTTGGTGGTGAACCCCTCATTATACATTATTCAATCCCTAAAACATTCCCTTTGACAAATTTTAATCTCCTTTGCATTGAAATTTCAAGGGTTTGTTCTTGAGTGAAGTGTTAAAAATTGGTTTTTGGTCTTTCTCCTTTTAGGTCCAAAACCCTAGAAGTGAAACAAAGCACCATTACCAATTTTTCATTATTTCATTTTGGTGAACCTGCATATAGAGCATCATATTTCTAATTTGGAGTGCATTTACATCCTATATTTAGCTTGCGTTAACATTGCATTAGGTTTTGCATTGTTCAATTTGCATTCTAGGGTTTCAAAATTTGCATTAGTGAAAAGCTCATCTAGCTTGCATTTTTACACTTAATTTCATTAAAAAATAATAAAATTCTACATTTACATCACAAACTTGCATCAGAAAGCATAAAAAAGCATAAAAACCAATTCTAAAATTCTAAAAAATTTCAAAAAAAATAGTATCTGGACTCATTCGCCACCTTGGGTGAATCAGTCCCATTGCATATTTTTCATTGCATTTTCAGACATTTGTAGTTCAGTTTCTGAGTTTTTGTGTGTTGTTTTTGCATTTTAGTTTTACTTTCCAGAATTTTAGTTATAAGCATTTCATTCTTATTAGTTTACATTGCATTTTTATTCACCCCACATTTAGTAGCCTTTACATGAGTGTTTGGTGTCTTATTGCTAATACCTTAGTGAGAAGAAGTTCAAAACTCATGTCATCCCACGATAGCACAATTGTTGTGGATCTTGGGTTATCTAGAGCTTCTACTCCTAGTATTGACACTAGTACACTAGGCATGGATAACACCCTTAGCAACTCTATGCCTTCAAGTAGCATGTAAGTTGAATCAAGGAATGATGATATCCCGCAAGAGAAAATAATTCAAATTCATGAGGACTTAGTAAACTTGCAACATCAAATAAGCCTTGAAATCATTTCAACTACTACAATTCCTACCATAGAAAACATTCACCACATGTTTGAAAGTGAAGATGGCCTTGACCTTGTGAAAAACATAGTTAAGATCTTTGGAAACCATCTTCCTTCAACCCTTGATGTTCCTATGCCAACAAACAATGTCACAAGCCTAGGAGGAACTCAAATTTCTCCTCCCACAACCATATCCTCAATCCCTACCTATACAACTCCACAAGTCACAACAACAATGCAACAAGTTAGTAATTTGATTCCTTCCCTAGGTATTCTTGCTAGCATCCCTAGTTCCTATGTGGCATCACAAGTTATATCTCCTACTTTACCATCTATAAGAATTCCATTCACTTGTCCTACAAAAAAATACACTCCATCACCACTTTCACTTCCATCCAATAGCACAAGCAATGACCCTTTTATAACACAACTTTTTCAAACTATTTCATCCCTTTAAAAGAAATTTTCCACCATCAACCAAAACCAAAACCAAAATGGCTCACCTACATATTATGTCAAAAGCAGTCCATTGTCCTTGGAGATATTGCAAACCCCGATGCCACAAGGTATAGAGGTTCCTATATTTGAGAAGTATGGAGGGAAGGGAGATCCTTCTAACCATGTTAATGCTTACACTACCTTGTGTAGTGACTTTTTCCTTGACAATAAAATTTTGGCAAAACTTTTTCCTAGGTCATTGAAGGATACTGCCTTGGAATGGTTTTCTTCTTTACCGAACAATTCAATATGTTCATTCAATGAACTTGTTGGTGCATTTTTAAACCATTTCCAAGTGCATATGAATCCCATGATGACCTTGGCTGATTTGATGAGATGTAAACAAAGAGAGGATGAAAAAATAACTAATTTTATCTCACACTATCAATCACTTTATTCCCAAATCGATGTCAAGGTTCCCGATCCACACCTTCAAAAGATGTTCATAGAAAACTTGCAAAGTAAGATTCAAGAAAATTGGACCATGATGAAATTACCATCCTTCATGCACCTATGCACTACCCTCTGTGATTATCAAAATTCAGTTAGTAGTTGAGATACAAGGTCTACTTCTAGACAAATTGAGAGATCTGAGCTTGCAAACCAAAACAATTCCCAACCTTTTAGAAAACCAAATAAAGGGTTCCTTCAATTCAACCCCTCTCAACAACCAACTCAAAATGTCGACCAAGTAGATGTTGTCAAAACCATAGTACCCTTTAGTTATGGCAATCTAAAATGAAAATTCACTCACTTACCCAAAACCCTTCATAATACATTGTCCCAATTGCTAGAACTACAAATGATTACCTTGCCATCCGTAAAAACTCTTGAACCTAATAAACCTTTACCTCTAAGCTTTAAATCTAATGCTTATTGCCACTATCATCAACAAAATGGACATGCCACAAAATATTGCAAGTGTCTTAAACACAAGACCTCATTAATTCTGGATGTCTATCCATTATAGGTGTTAGCAATCAAGGAAATAAGTTTGTTGCCCCTTCGAACCATAATTTGCAAATTTTTACTGGTCAACCCAATGCTCAAACAAAAAATTTCATTTTTCAAAGCCAACGAAACTAGAAAGAATGATGTGATGAATGTTGATACAAATAATGAAAACAATGCTTCTGTCAATATCAATCTTATGGAAATGAAATGATAGGGGCAATAGATGTCATCCCTCGTAAGGGCCAACCTAAGAATTCTCTTGACATTTCTTTCTCTTCCAAGGATATACTTAAAAAATTTCTCGATGGTCCTCTCTACATAGTTGATCGTATCTATGACAAGCCCATAATGGGATACTAATAGATCGTACCTATGGAGAGAATGTGATCACCAAGGAATTTCTACTTTTGCATGAACTCTATCAAGACCAATATGATAGACCAAAAGCATGGATCAAGACACACAATGGCTTTGTGTGCCCTACGATAGGATCGATCACCCTACCATGGAAAATAGGACCAAAAATATTAGATGTCGCATTCTCCATCATCCCACAATCGAACCAATTTCATGTCAACCTAGGCCACCCATGGCTTTGCTCCATGAAAGTTGTGCCTTCAATTGTGGATAAATGCTTAAAGTTTCCCTTTGACAATGAGATATTCACTATTCACCATAGTGGCTTTAACCCCTTGTCATCCAAAGGAAACTTTTTCCTAGATGCCTTTTGGCCTAGGCCCATCAAACCTATCAAGCCAAGGGAAGACTTATTTTTCTTGTCCTATCAAAAGTTCAAGGAAAAGAAGATAACATAATTATCCTTCTGAAACATGTCCCCATCCACCTCTGAACCTCCCATCCTATATGAAACCATGCTTCAACCTAAACATGAACCAAACAACCAAGACCAACCAATAACTGAAACTTCATCTACATCCTATAAAAGACCAAGAGACAATGAAAACAACCTTGTCACACCTCCTAGAATAAAACAAGTTTACAAAGCAAAAGAAAAAGTGGTTGAGCAACCTCCTGTGGTTCTTTTTGTTCCTCCCCTTAAGGGAAAAAAGGAACCTATGGTTGAACAACCCACTCCCACACAAATGTAACTTGAAAATAAAACCAAAAGAAATAGAGGTAGTCAATAGTGTAGGAGAAGACATTGTTCCCTTGCTCGCAAGTGACATGAAGAATTAAACAAAGAAAATCAAAATCCAAACTTGACTGAAGCAATGCATGATGACCCTCTTCCCCAACCACAAAAAAATGACCCAATACAACAATCACAACAAGATTTGAAATCTTCAACTAACATTATCATTTATCCTCCTGTCATGATTAACTTGGATGGTGATGATGAGACCACTAAAATCGACGAAGGGGTGCAAAATGAATTGAACACATTGTTTTCCTCTTCCATAACCTTAAATGAAAAATCTCCTATAAAGAGTGTTGAACTCGATGCTTCCCATAGTTCAACACTTTCTCTTGTCCCTTTTTCTAGTTGCCTACCCTCAGCATACACAAAACATGATTGGGAGGTAGATGACATGCTCATAGGTTGACTCGCATTTTCCTTACTAGTCTTTTGCATTTTCTTTTTCTTTTGTGTGATTGCATGTGCATAATGTGATCCCTTGTGATGTTCTGTTTGATATTCTCTCTCTTTGTGACATTCCTCTCTATGTATCTTTATTCCTCTATATGTCATGCATCACTTTCACTTTTTATTTTCTTGTGTTTTCCTTTTAGGGATGACGCAAGGAATTGAGACACCCTATGTCTCCATGTTGAGCCAAAATTCTTTCTTTTTCTTTTCCTTTTCCTTTTCCTTTTCCTTTTCCTTTTTATCTTTTTCTTATGCTTTCCTTTTGGGGATGATGCAAGGAATTGAGACATTCATGTCTCCTTCATGTTGACCCAAAAATTTTCCTTTTCTTTCACCTTTTATTTTTCATTTGTCTTATGTTTTCCTTTTGGGGATAACGTAAGGCATCGAGCCACCCAATGTCTCTTCCATGTTGACCCAAAAAAAATTTCCATTTTTTTCGCTCTCTTTGTGTCATTCTTCTAGTTCTATGTGTATTTGGGGCATGATGAAAATTCCAAGCTCTCTAATATCATTGTAGCAAAGAATATACTGAGGTCCCAAATCCATAGACCCCTTATGTGTTTGGTGTTTTCATTTTGGGGGAAATTCCTCTCCTTTCTTTTTCTCTTGCATGACGTAAATTTATTTGGAAACATATAACTTGGTATAAGGGGTTTCCAACTTAGCTCTCATGTTTTATTTTTATGTTTTGATTTTTCATTTGCTACTTTAAAGTAATTGCTCATAGTATGGTTTTTAGAAAGTCCTTTAAAGTGGGGGCATACATTGGCATTATTCTTTTGCATTATTTTTTTTCATGGTTCTTAGTGCAACCTTCTTACTTCATATGATGTGTTTGTCGCATTGTGGATGAAAATGGGTGTGATGTCCTTCATGATTGTGATCTCTCTTAGCATATTAAATTCCTCTTAGTGGCCTGATGCGATGCACTACAACCCCTAAGTTGCGATTTTTCTATTCTTTGATTGGTCCTCTATTCAAGACATTAGGCATAATGTTCCCTAAGTTAAAGACCTCGGATGAACTAAGAAAGACTCCTTTAAACATCATTTTCATGTTGCATTTTGCATCTTTTGTTATATGGCCACCTTGCATAACACAACTTGCATGCCTATATTTCCATTGTGTTTGTTCATGAGCTCCAAACATACAAAGTTTTGCTTGTCTCATGAAGCTTGAAAAGTCATTTTTGTGTGGCACCTTATTAAAGTTATCAGGGGGTATAACTTTGGTATGGTTGAACAAGAAGCCCAATTCGGGGCATGACTTTCCCTATAGCCACTTGTGTGTGTGAGTGAGTGCATACTATCCATGAGTGTATATTTCTCACCTTTCAAGACTTCTCACCCGATGGACAACCAGGAGTTTTATTTCCTTAGAGTGAGAATGTGTTTTTCTAGACAAACAACCTAGATCTGATCCACATCGAGATGGAAAAACTATCAAAGCTTGATATGATTCTTCTAATTCTTTTCTTTTATTTTCTTTTTCTCTTTTTCATCTTTGGTAGTGTATGCTTGGCCTTGTCACTATACTTTATATCATTTTCATGTGAGTGAACCTTTGTGCTTATGTTTGGTTTGCCATGGGATCTTGATCCTGGGGGATTGATCACCATCTTGATTGTTGTTGTCTTGTCTTGCTAGAATTGGTTCATTGGAACCCCGCTTGGTGCATTTTTGTCTACTTTAGTGTGTTTGAATCAAGTTCATCCTCTCACTAAAGTGGGGGCTAAATGTAGTGTCAAAAAAATGATCCTTTAATATTTTTTCCACTTGTTTGGGTCCTCCTTGTGGATTTTGGCTTATTAATGCTACCTTGATTTAGTGTGCATAACAAATTCACATTAGGTCTTGGTCCCTTGTGAACTAATGGAATTTAATGGTTCCTTGCAAAAGTGTTGTGAAGTGTTGTAACACTCTTTGACACTTTTCTAGGGTTTTATCAATTCAAACATAATTTTAATTATGATTGATCTTAATCTTGCCTTATTTGGAGTGTTGTAAAGTGTTGTAACACACTTTCTTGTTCCTCTAGGCTTTTCATCAATAATTTGGCTTTATGTTTTAATTGGCCCCATTTTTCATACACAAGCCTCATTTATTGCATCTTTTTGAGGATAATCCCGACACCAATTAGTAACCAAGCAAAATTTAGGTGTTCCTAGCTTGTGTGGCTCAGATTTAGTGTTTGGGACTCATTGAAGACCTTGGGAAAATGAGTCCCACCTAGGCATTTTTGGCCTCGATTTAGGTTTCATACATTTCTAGACACTTTTTATTTTTGGTCGCATACATTATGTGTGATGGGACTCATTTGCCACCTTGGTAAAATGAGTCCTGTGTAACCAAAATTAAAATTTAATTGAAATTTCTTGTGGTATTTTATTAACCTAGATATGATGTTGGCTTGTAGTGTTGTAATTTCAGGACTTCTTAAATATCTAAGTATAAATACAAGGTTCTTTCACTCATTTTCATCCCCAAGCTTTCAAGTATTCATTCAAGAATCCACAAGAGCATTTAATTCATTTCAAGAATATATTATCAAGCATTCTATCTAGAGCATTCTTCAAGTGTCTATTATCATGTTGATGATTGTTTGCATCATTTTTTTTCACAACTAATAATTGTGTAGGATTATGTGATACAAGCAAGCATTGCATTCAAGATCTATCAATATCAAGCAAGAGTCCAAGTCTACATCCATTGGAGCCATCATTTACATGTTTGCAACACTTAATTGCAAGCGTTTGGTGAGTTGTAACATCATTATTTGTTCATTCATCATTCTCTACTCTATTTCATTCTATTTCAAGGGTTTAATTTCCAACAAGGGGTTTGACCAAGGAAAACCCCTATTCACTAACCCCACAACATTTTTCCCTCTCTTTGCATGTGATTTGCAAGTCTAGGTTGTAGATTTATAAAGGAGCAAGATTGGAAAAGCTTTTAAAGCAATTCAAAGTTCTCAAAGTTTTAAACAAGCCTTGGAGAAGCTAATAGAAGATCTACAAGCTGCATTTTGTAGTTTTGGACTCAGATATTAATCAGAAACAAAAAAGGAGACTAAGAGCTAAAGAATCTAGTTTTGAATTTCCAAAAATATACAAGTGGATTGATTCACCCCAATTGGTGAATGAGTCCCACAATACCTATATATCAAGGATTTTTGCATATCTGAGTACCCGTTCTTCTAAAACCTATTCCAACACAGTTTACCTGAAACTAGATTGATTCACCCAACTTTGCATATGAGTCCCAATTAGCATAAATAGTAGATTTTTTAGGATTCTAGACCTCCACTCTTCCTTCTTCAGTTTCGTAGGTGCATATTTCAAGTTTCATAGTTTTTTGTTAGAGTTTACTTGCATTTCTAGGTCATTTAGTATTTATTTTCATATCACATTGTGTTTTCAAACATTTTCTTTTCCAAGTTTTTACTTCATGGTGAACCCCTCATTATACATTATTCAGTCCCTAGGAGCTTGTCTTTGACAAATTTCAATCTCCTTTGCATTTAAATCTCAAGGGTTTGTTCTTGAGTGAAGTGTTGAAAAGTGGTTTATGGTCTTTCTCCTTTTAGGTCAAAAACCCTAGAAGAAAAAGAAAGCACCATAACTCATTTTTCATTATTTGAAAAATTATATTTATTATGCTTAGTTAATTGCAAAAAACCCTAGAAAAGTGTGAAATTGTGTTACAATGTTTCACAACACTTTTGTAAGGCAACATTAAATTCCATTAGTTCACAAGGGCCCAAGACCTAATGTGAATGTGTTATCCATATTAATTACAACACTAAATCAAGGAAACATTAAGCCAAAATCTGCAAGGATGACCTAAACAAGTGCAAAAATTTCAAAGGAATCATTTTTTGACACTACATTTAGCCCCACTTCAGTGAGAGGACGAATCTGCTTCAAACTTACACTAAAGTAGACAAATATGCACCAAGAGGCATTCTAATGAAATAATGCTAGCAAGATGAGATTACAATGATCAAGAGGGGTCATCATGCCCCTAGGACAAAGATCCCATGGAAAACCAACATAAGCACAAAATAACACACATGAAAATGATATAAAGAACAGTGACAAGGCCTATCATACACTGCCAAAGATGAAAAAGGATAAAAGAAAGAAATAAAAGAAATAAAAGAATTAGATCAAGCTTTGATCATTTGTCCATCATGATGTGGATCAGATCTAGGTTATTTGTCTAGAAAATGCGTACTCACTCTGAGGTGACGAAACTCTTAGTTGTCCACTAGGTGAGAAGTCCTAAAAGGTGAGAAACATACACTCATGGCTAGTATGCACTCACACACATAAAAGTGGCCATGGGGAAAGTCATGCCTCAGATTAGGCTTCCCGCTCAACCATACCAAAGTTATACCTCTTGATATCTTTAATAAGGCGCCCCACAAAAATTATCTTTCGGGCTTCATGAGACAAGGAAAACTTCATATTCTTGGAGCTCATGAAAAAATAGGATGGATCCATAGGCATGCAAGTTGTGTTGTGCAAGGTGGCCATATAACAACTAATGAAAAATGAAAATTGTTCAAAGGAGTCTTGCTTAGTTCATGCAAGGTATTTAACTTAGGGAACATTGTGCCTAATGTCTTCAAGAGAGGACCAATCAAAGAATAGAAAATTCACAACTTAGGGGATGCACTGTGTCACATCAAGCCACTAAGAGGAATGTAATATGCAAAGAGATATCATGCTCCTAAAGTAAATTACACCCAATGTCTTCCACAAAGTGACAAACACATCGTATGAAGAAAGAAGGTTGCAATGAGAACCAAGAAAAATGACAAATGCAAAAGAATAATGTCAATGTATGTCCCCACTTTAAAGGAATTTCTAAACACCACAATGTGAGAAATTAATTTAAAATAGGAAATGAAAAATGAAAACAAGAAAGAAGGAATGAGAGCTAACTTAAATCCCTATGCCAATTCATATGTTTCCAAGTAAAGCTACATCATGCGAGAAAAAAAGAAAAGAGAGGGGTTGCCCCCAAAATGAAAACACCAAACACATAAGGGATCTATGGATTTGGGGTCAGTATGTTATTTTCTACAATGTGATTTAGAGAGCTCAGAACTGTCATCATCCCCAAAATATACATAGAACTAGAAGAATGACACAAAGATAGCAAAAACAAAGAAAAACCTTTTGGGTCAACATGGAAGAGACATAGGGTGTCTCAACACCTTACATCATCCCCAAATGGAAATCAAAAGAAAAATGAAAAGAAAAGGAAAAATAAAAATAAAAATATTTTGGGACAACATGAATGTCTCGATGCCTTGCATCATCCCCAAAAATAAAACACAAGAAAAAGATAAAGATGAAAATGAAAAGGAAAAATAAATCCTTTTGGTCCAACATGAAGGAGACATGATGTCTCAATTCCTTGCGTCATCCCGAAAAGGAAAACACAAGAAAAAGATAAAGATGAAAATGAAAAGGAAAAAAGATAAAAAGAAAATTGTTTTGGGTCAACATGGAAGAGACGTAGGGTGTCTCGATGCCTTGCATCATCCCCAAAAGGAAAACACAAGATAAATATAAAGATAAAAATAAAAATGATGCACAACATAGAGAAGAATGAAGGTACAAATAGAGGAATGTCACAAAGAGAGAGAACATAACATAGAATGTCATGAGGGATCACATTATGCACATGCAATCACACAAAAGAAAAAGAAAAAGAAAATGCAAAAGACTAGTAAGGAAAATGTGAGTCAACCTATGAGCAAGACATCTACCTCCCAATCTCAGTCTATAAGAGTAGAAGGTGAACAATGAACCTAAGGGACAACGACAAATGCATTACTAGGAAAAGGATATCAATTTCTTGCCCCCACTGAGTACGAGACAAGAATGAGCCAAGGTAAGTGATGGGAAAGGTCATGTAATAGTGAGAATAGAATATTCTGCAACTATTGCATGACAAGGGTTGAAACAATATTAAGCTAGGAAATCACATGATGGAAATCATTGCCATCAAAGTGAAAGTTTTTAAATATTAACTATAATGCACGACATTCATTGGTACTGTGTCTGAGAATTTGATGATATGAAAAATGTGACACTTTTGCATCTTTAGGATATAGAACTAATAGATTCATAGGTGGTAATGTTATTAGTTCTTTGTTGACAAGTATTTGTAATTTCCTTTCACTTTCAGGTGGTGGATGAATGGGTTGTAATTTTTGTAATTTGTAAGGCCTATTGAATTTTCTAGATTCACCAACTTCTCTAGATGGGATTAGGGGAGGAGATCCTGAGATGATCCTATCCTTATCCTTGTCACTATTATGAGTCATTGGTTTTTCCTTAGGAAGAAGGAAATTTATATTGGGAGGGAAATCCAAGATCATTGTACCATCATTTCAGAGCCTTACATATTCTCTAGGAGGCTTGCTATTATCAGAGGGATCCTGGTATCCTAATCTCTTTGTGTTTTCATCAGTTGGTCTTTTCTCTAAGAGTTGATGAATTTCATGTTCACTTGTTGTGTCACATCCTTGTTTACTCAAGATTGTGAAGCCCTTTCCATATGTTTCTTCAATATTGATGGGAATTTTTGTTACTTTGTTATCATAAAATGGTTGAGTGTTTGCTTGTCTAGGGGAAATAGGTTCACCTGTTGTAGGGAACTTAGGTTCAAATTTTGTTTCAGGATGTAAGTAACCAAACATCTTAGGAGGTGGTATTATAGGAAGATCTTGTTCTTTCATTGATGGATATAAGGATGCATTAGATTCAAGGTTATTAAGACAATCTTTTAGGAACCTATTCATGTTGTCATCACCTTCTCCAGTGATGCCAACATCATGAGGACATGCATTAGCAATTGAGTGACCATGAGTGATTTCAATGTCATTAGGGTCATTTCTAAAAGCACAATTTGACACATCCACTAAGGACTTTAATGACATCCAAAGCTTGCTAAAGCACATATCCATAATACAAATTTAAGATTTTAAACTATGCAACAATGATTCAAATGCAATTTTGATTTTAAGCAATGCACAAGATGAATCGATGTATGCTAAATGAAATTATTTGAATGAAACAAAAAATATGCAAACTGAAATAGAAAAGTAATAGCAAAAAACAAAGATTTAAAAATTGTAAATGCCGGAAAATGTAGTGAAAATTATGCAATGAGACTAATTTGCCAAAGTGGCGAATGAGTTCAAGTGCTATTTTTTTTGAAAATTTTTGAATTGAATTTTATGTATTTTTTGATGAAAATATGAGATGCAAATGCAAATTTTCACTGATTTTGAATGAAATTAAGTGCAAGCTAAATGAACTTTTCACTAATGCAAATTTTGAAACCCTAGAATGCAAATTAACGAATTTTCAAAATCTAATGCAATGTTAATGCAAGTGAAATCTAGGATGTAAATGCACCCCAAATCAGAATTATGATGCTCTATATGTAGGTTCACCAAAATGAAAAGTAGAAAATAGGGTGTGGCTTTCTTTTGCTTCTATGGTTTTGGACCTAAAAGGAGAAAGACTAATTTCCAACCTTTCACTCAAGAACAAACCCTTGAGATTTCAATGCAAAGGAGATTGAAATACTCCAAAGGGACTATTCTAGGGATTGAATGTTGTATAATGAGGGGTTCACCACCAAGTGTAAACTTTGAAAAGATAATATGCTAGAAAACATAGTGTGATATGTAAACTAAATTTAAATGACCTAAAAAGATGAACAAACTATAATGAAAAGTTATGAAACTGTACAAGTGTGCACCTAGAAAACTGAAGAAGGGGAACCATAGATTTTAGGAGTGTTAAATGCTATGACTCTCTTTTGCTCAATTAGGGTCTTTCACCTAATGGAAAGAGATAGATCCCACACCCAAAATCTAAGTGGTTCACTCAAACGAATGCAAGTATAATGAAAATATGAATGAAATGTGCTTATATGAGATAAACTAAATGTGAATAATTGATAAAAGTGATTGAACATTAAGTGAAAACTATTGAAATGCAAGATGTTTGAAAACACATTGTGTAAAGCAAAAACACCTAGAAATGAATGCAAATTGCAACAAAAATGCATGAAACTAAAAATGTGCACCTGAGATCTTGATGGATATTGGAAATGACTTTTGGAATGATGTTGATCCTAATTTTTAGGCCTGGTGGGACTCATTTTCCATTCTAGGCAAATCAATCCTAGTTATGGGAAATTGTTTTGGAGCCCATTTCAGACAAATGGGTATCCAAAATTGTAGAAAACCTATTTCAAGCCTAGTAGTGGGATTCATTCGCCACCTATGGTGAATTAGTCAACTTTTGAATTTATGAAAATAAAGGTGGAAATTGAAGTCTCTGGTTTGCACTTCAGCTCTTGATAGGTGTCCACCTCTGAAATTTTGATTTCTGAATCTGAAAGTGACTATTTGTTGATATTTTTCCTTAGAAAATGAAGATAAGACTTAAACAACTTTGCAACTTGATTCTTAATGATTTCCAAGCTTCCAAGATGCCTAAATCTACAAACACGCAAGAAGAGAAAGAGAAATGTTGAATGTTAGGGCATGGGGGTTTGCCTTGGTCAAACCCCTTTTTAGGTAATCAAACCAAAATGATGAAATAATGTACTGAAGCATGAAATAATGGAATTAATACCTTTTCGTGAAGATTGATCTTGAATTTCTGTAGCAAAATATGAACAATTTTCCCTTGAATTAGGGCTTGGGACACAATTCAATGTGAAAGTGTGATTAAATACACTTTACAACACTAAAATGAGGTCCACATAGCCTAGAAAGACACATTACAACACTAGATTAAAGTTACGTTTATTTTACAAGCCTTTTAGATTGATGTGATAATGTCATTAAACACAGTTTCTAATGTTGAATTAAGGTAAAATGGGCTCATTGTGTCGGGAGAGGCATGAAAGTTTTTTAAAACACTTTACAACACCTTCACAAGACATCATTAAATGTGTTTTATTTAGTTTATAATGGTCGAAGACCTAGTGTGGATGTGAAAAAAACCTCAAAACACCAAATCAAGGCCTCATTAAGTCTAATTTATCATCAATTATTCCACAAATCAAGCAATTTTCCTTTTATCATGGTACAGAAGGAAAACTGGATGTCTAGATCACTGAAAACTTTTCTATTGAAGTTGACTAGGACTCATAAGCCTGGCTGGGAAAATCAGTCCAATTTTTGAGAAAATGCACTGGAACAAGTTTCAGCCAAAAGGGTATCCAGATCTGCAAAAATCTTGTTCAATCCAAGTTGATAGTGGGACTCATTTGCCATGAGTGGTGAATTAGTCTACTTCTGCTTTTTATGAAATTTTGAAGTGGATTCTATGCCTCTTGGTCTGCTCTTCTCTTTTTTACTGGTTTTTGGATCCAAAACTATAAAATACCACATATAGGTCTTCTTCAAGCTTCTCCAAGGCTTGATGACAAGTTTGAAAACTTTTAGAGACTTGACAACTTTTCACCAACTTTTTTTCTTGACAAATCTACAACCTAGATTTGCAAATCGCACACAAGAAGAGGGGAAAATGTTGTGCAGGGTAATGAATAAGGGTTTTCCTTGGTCAAACCCCTTTTTGGTAATTAAACCTTGAAATAGAATGAAATATGGAGAGAGAATGATGAATGAACAAATAGCAATGTTGCAACTCACCAAACCCTTGCAATTAAGGTGCTACAAACATGTAAGTAATGGCTCCAATGGATGTGGTTCTTAACTCTTGTTTGATGTTGATGGTTCTTGAATGCAATGCTTTCTTAAATCACAAAACCCTACACCGCAATTGTTAGCTCTAAAACAAAATTTTGCAAACAATCTTTGACATGATGATTGATGCTTGAAGATGATCTTGAATGCTTGATAGTCTACCCTTGAAATGCCTTGAATGCTCTTATGAACTCACTTGAATGCTAGGTGTGAATACTTGAATGATTGGGATGAAAATGAGTGAAAGAACCTTGTATTTATACTTGATTATGCAAGAATTCCCGAAATTATAACACTACAAGCTGACATCAAATCTAGGAGAATAAAATCCTAATGAAATTTTGATTTATATTTGAATTTTGGTCACATGGGTCTCCTTCACCCAAGGTGGCGAATGAGTCCCATTACACATAATGTATGGGACCAAAAATCAAAAGTATCTAGAAATGTGTAAAACTTGCATCGGGGCCAAAAACACCTTGGTGGGACTCATTCACCCAAGGTGGTGAATGAGTCCCAAATAATAAATATAGCCCACATAATCCAAGAACACCTAAATCATGATTGGTTATTTATTGGTGTCGGTATTATCCTCAAAAAAATGCAATAAATGAGGCTTGTGGATAAAAAATATGGCCAATTAAAACATAAGAAACCCCAATTGGGTATGTGCAGGATCATCATGGAAAAAGCAGGCCCTTAAGTGGCGAAAAATTCAAAAAAGTCAGAGTTGGGCAACTTGATGTAAAAATTTGAATAAGTTATCTATATTATTTCAAAAAATATGTAAAAATAGAACCTATAGAAAATTGAATTTAGTTTCTAAACTACTAGGTTTATTTATAAAAATAAATCTATTTGGTGAAAATTTGAAATTTCAATGCAGTAGTACTTAAATTTCAGGGAAAAAATAAGTAGGTGTCTGTCTATCCACCCTAACCACAATAAAATGATAATATTTAGTTATAAGATTTTAGATATAAGTAGAGGACTCGTGTCCCAATTTCATGCATATTTTTTTGTAATTTTTTTCCAAGTAAATAATTAATTATGATTTTTTTATTACAACTTTTTAAAAATATAAAAATTTGTATGTCTGATCAACTTAACTTGGTAAAAACATCATGAATTTTTTTTTTAAATAAAATCTTATTGTATGCAAAGCATAGAATGTGACATGTTTTAGATTCAAAAAATGTGATAGTGTTTGAAAGCTATAGGTGTTTTTCAATAAGCCTATCAATCAAGACTTTAGTTGTAATTCAAATAGAAAATGAATAATAATTATCTATTAAATTCAAAGTAAAGAATAATTTATTTTGGTGGAAAGCTGAGAATATCCTTTAAAAACCCTTTTCATTTCATCAATTTTGGGTAAAACAGAAGTCGTTAGCCACATACCCTACACATACCCATCATATCACCACTTTTTGGCCCATCATGATCTTGCACATACCCAATTATTAATAAAAATCCTAGAGGAATGTGAAAGTGTGTTACAACACTTTACAACACTCCAAATAAGGAAATATTAAGATTAAATATGATTAAAATTATATTTATTATGCTTAGTTAATTGATAAAACCCTCAAAAAGCGTGAAAGTGTTACAACACTTCACAACACTTTTGCAAGGCACTATTAAATCACATTGGTTCACAAGGGCCCAAGACCTAATGTGAATGTGTTATCCACATTACAACACTAAATCAAGGAAAGATTAATCCAAAATGCACAAGGATGACCCAAACGAGTGCAAAAATGTCAAAGAACTCATTTTTTGACACTACATTTAGCCCCCACTTTAGTGAGAGGATGAAGCTGCTTCAAACTCACACTAAAGTAGAAAAATATGCACCAGGAGGGGTTCTAATGAACTAACACTAGCAAGATGAGATGACAATGATAGAGGGGGTGATCATGCCCCTAGGACCAAGATTTGATTGCAAACCAACATAAGCACAAAAGAACACACATGAAAATGATATAAAGTACATCGACAAGGCCAATCATACACTGCCAAAGATGAAAAAGGAGAAAAGAAAGAAATAAAAGAAATAAAAGAATCAGATCAAGCTTTGACCATTTTTCCATCTCGATGTGGATCAAATCTAGGCTATTTCTCTAGAAAGTGCATACTCACTCTGAGGCGACGAAATTCCTGGTTGTCCACCGGGTGAGGAGTCTTAAAAGGTGAGAAACATACACTCATGGATAGTATGCACTCTCACACACACACACAAGTGGCTATGGGGATAGTCATGCCTCGGATTGATCTTCCTACTCAACTATACCAAAGTTATACCTGGGTATGTGCAGGATCATGATGGGCCAAAAAGTGGCGATGGGTATGTGTAGGGTATGTGGCTGATGACTTTTTTTACCCAAAATTAATGTAACGAAAAGGGTTTTTAAAGGATATTCTTAGCTTTCCACAATATAAATTATTGTTTAGTTTGAATTTAATAAATTATTATTATTTATTTTCTATTTGAATTACGACTAAAGTCCTGATTGATAGGTTGATTGAAAAACATCTATAACTTTCAAACAATATCAAATCTTTTAAATCTAAAACATGCGTCACATTCTACGCTTCACATACTATAGGATTAAAAAAATAAAAAAATTGAATTTCATGAAGTTTTGACCAAGTTAAGGTGGTCAGGCATACGAGTATTTATATTCTATAAAATTTGTAATAAAAAATTCATAATTAATTATTTATTTGGAAAATAATTACAAAAAAATATGCATCACATCCATACATGATTCGTCTAATTATATCTAGAATCTCATAAAAAAATATTACAATTTTATTGTGGTTAGGGTGGTCTAACAGACACCTACTTCTTATTTTTTCCCTGAAATTTAAGTACTACTACATTGAAATTTCAAAATTTCACCAAATAGATTTTCAAAAATAAAAATAAACCTAGTATTTTATAAACTAAATTCAATTTGCTACAGATTCTATTCTTACATATTTTTGAAATAATATAGATAAATTATTCAAATTTTTACATCAAGTTGCCTAACTCTCATTTTTCAGAATTTTTTGCCACTTAAGGGCTTTTTTTTTCCATGATGATCCTGCACATACCCACCTCCTAATAAATTTAATAAGGCACCACACAAAATAATTTTTTAGGCTTCATGATACAATAAAAACTTCATATGCTTGGAGCTCATGAACAAACAGGATGGCTCCACAGGCATGCAAGTTGTGTTATACAAGGTGGCCATATAACAACAAATGAAAAATGAAAAATGCAAAGAATGTTCAAAGGGTTCTTGCTTAGTTCATGGGAGGTCTTTAACTTAGGGAACATTGTGTCTAATGTCTCCAAGAGAGGAACAATCAAAGAATAGAAAATTCACAACTTAGGGGATGCAGTGTGTCACATCAAGCCACTAAGAGGAATATGATATGCTAAGAGAGATCAAAATATTGAAGGAAATTAAAACCAATTTCATCCACAAAGTGACAAATACATCATATGTCTAAATGCCTTGCATCATCCCCAAAAGGAAAACACAAGAAAAAGATATAGATGAAAATGAAAAGGAAAAAAGGAAAAAAAAAAAGAGACTTTTGGGTCAACATGGAAGAGACATAGGGTGTCTCAACAGCTTGCGTCATCCCCAAAAGGAAAACATAAGAAAACGACAAAGATAAAAAGTGAAAGCGATGCACAACATAGAGAAGAATGAAAGTACAAATACATGAATGTCACAAATAGAGAGAACATCAAATAGAACATCATGGGGGATCCATTACATACATGCAATTAGACATACGAGAAAGAAAAAGAAAATGCAAAAGACTACTAAGGAAAAAGTGAGTCAACCTATGAGCAAGTCATTCACCTCCCAATATCAATCTATATAAGCAAAAGGTGAACAATGAACCTAAGGGACAACAGAAAATGCATTACTAGGATAAGGTTATCAATTGCTTGTACCCACTAATTGTGAGACAAGAATGAGTCAAGGTAAGTGATGATAAAGGTCATGTAATAGTGAGAATATAATATTCTACAACTATTACATGACAAGGGTTCAAAAAATATTAAGCTAGGAAATCACACAATGATAATCATTGCCATCAAAGTGAAATTTTTTCTATATTAACTGTAATGTAGGAAATTCATCGGTACTGTGTGTTAAACAGGCGCATGACAACTAAGAGGGGGGTGAATCAGTTGTCACAAAATTCAAACTTAAGACTTCAACACTTATCAATTCCACAACCACACTATTCTATTATTAAGATCATGAAACACAAATAATAGAAAGTAAATCAACACAATGAACATCAAAGGAGTCACTATCCAACAGGGAGGCTCACTGCCTATAGAAAAATTTACAGAACAAGTTAGGCCATACAACCATTATATGAACTGAAAAGATGCACCTATCAAGTGCTGGTGCAGTTCTAGTGATGCTCAATATATAGACTTAAAACATTTCATCCTTTTTGTACTTCTTCACTTTAGCATTCACAACTCAATCATCTATCTATGTATTCTTCGAAACTATTCAATATATACATATATGCTTGATCTTCACCGCAAGCATTAATTAGGTCAGCCTAATTAAATGCACTTCTTATTCATGAAAAATATCAACTATTGGCTCCAATCATTCACAAAATATTTCCAAAAATAATTCAAACCTTCACCACATTACATCATGCCAGCATAGACCAAAAATAGGTCACACATATGTCCACATACCATATCAGAATTAACTCAAGAAGTCATCCAGGAATAAACTTCAAAGCAAGAAAGGAAACCAATAGAATAATGCCACTATGTCATACAAGCACCAGAGAACATAATAATTTGATAATGCGTGTTATCTAGGAATAAACTTCAAAGCAAGAAAGGAAACCAATAGAATAATGCCACTATGTCATACAAGCACCAGAGAACATAATAATTTGATAATGCATGCCTTAAACAATCATAAACAATCTCCCAAAAACACAACCAATAACTATCATCTATGGAGAAATGTGGACTAAAATGCTGAAGAGTGCACCAAAAATACCAGATCCACCACCAGAGGAGATAAACTAGTTGTGTACACCATTTTAGGGTACCAGACCAAGCTGCCAATATGGTGACATCAATGACAACATATAGAAAAACTTCTCCATTCTTCCAATAATCTTCCCCTTTGTCATTGATGACAACATGTAAAAAATTTCTTCTTTAATCTCTCCCATCATTTCAAATCTCTCCCCATACATTTATATTCTAAATATCTCCATACTCTAACTCTCTCTCCCTTTGACATCAATGGAAAAGGGGAAAAAAGGGGTGTAAATGTGGTGACATCAAAATTTCAAAAAGAATTCCAACTCTTCAAAAAATTTCAACCATCCAAAACTTTTCAAACATTCAAAATTTAAGTGAAGATGACGTTCTTCACTTGAAATACCTTCTTGTACCTCTCTTTGAGAGCTGGATACAACTTCTTCTAGTTGGATACAGATGAATCCATTCTTGTACACATACTTTCTAATAAAGCCAACAAAGTGAAAGAAGATGACCAATTTGTAGAGGAGCACTATTTTTCAACATGTTTTGTGTCAGTAAGAATTCTTGAAAGATGGTCTAACTGGACATCAACAATCTCCTTAAGGATCCATAAGGTCTTCACCACATCATCTCTTTGTCTTTGTACAATGATTAGTTCATCTTGTAATTCACCAACTCTTAGTCTTTTCTTCCCTTCTTTATTTTCAAAGATATCAAAATTATTTCCAAAATTGTTCACTTCAAATTCAATCATTTCAATTTTGCTTTTGAAATTATCTACTATTGCAGGCCACCGAAGACAGTATTTGTAAATATCTGATATTTCTTTAATGCACTTCTTTGTTTGCATGATTAGTTTAGATAATCTCTACTTAACTTTACCACATCTCTTTTCAACCAAGGTTTCCAACTTGCATCCTTCCGGACCTTCAAGCAACATTCTTTCTTCAACAATCTCAACTATATTTTCCAACAAGGAATCAAAAACAACTGATACTTCAATACCTTTCCGAAGTAGATATTCTACTAAAGCATCATCAATCTTCAATCTGTCAATAGAAGAGGTTGCATTCCATAATTCACCTATTTTATTCATCTTTCCCTTAACCATCATAGACTAGATGTCATTAGGATCAGAAGATTTGGATCTAGTCAGGGATTCTTTCTCATTTTCTTTTGAAATGTCAATGATATATCTTCTGTTATAACTTTTCTCTTCTTCGATTATGGAGGGGAATCACTAATGACAACCTCCAATTCTCTTTTACCAGAGGAAGAGACCACTTCAAACTAACTCGATACAGATATATTGGAGCAAATATTTATTTTCAGGGATGAGAAATATGATCTACACATACTTACATTATCTACCAATGACTCTAGATATATGTAGACTTGCTTTCCAATAGGAATATTGAATTCCCACACAACATTATCCTTTCCCGATAGGGAAATCAAAAAGTAAAACACCAAGCTTCACACCAGCAAAGATCTGAAATGAAAGGGATATCCCTCAACCAACGACATTCAAGCATTTTCAAGTAGGTTTTCAAGTAACAAGCTACACAAATCAAACTGCTTGTTCTCCTTAACCATCATATGAGCAATGTGTACAACAATAGCCAAAGTCGAGCTTAAGTGATTTCTGAAATAAATTTTGTAAGAAATACCATACACAACATACCTAATAGTCAAATCAGAAAGTGTATCTATTAATAGTGCTCAAGGGTCTCTACTAATACCAATCAGTTCCTCCACATCTTTGTACTTTATAGTTTCCTCTCCAGGGAGTTCTCCAATACTGCATAAACTAGTAATTGCTTTGATTGCTTCCTTCGAGATTAAGTAGGGTTTGTCCAATACAATATTGTTGTTCTTGAAATGATTCAATAGGAACAAAATAAACTCTTTATCAGTAAACATGGAAATTCTCTCCACAAATCTATACCTAGGGTTTTTATGTCATGTAATTCATTTTCGCTCAACCCTAGTTCTATTCCTTTCATCTTTCTATGATAATATTATTCTAATTCAACCTCTTTTAGCTTCATAGGGATAAAACCACTTAATCCTCTATCAATTTCTATGCTTTCTTGAATTTTTAATTGAAACCTCTTCAATTTTCTTCTTCCCCTTTTTGCAAACTGAGAAATGTTTCCAGATTACCCGAGACAATCTCTTTGAATTCCCTTCAGAATTGCTTCAAGCTAGCTTCAAGATCACTCAACTCCACCATTCAAGTTCTTCAAATGATCAATTAACCAAGAAGCCTCACAAATTTCAACTTATACATCATCAAATTTACCCTAAAATGTATTAAATGTGGCAGACATCAAAAAGATCCTAAAAACATTCTTCTTAACACAAAAAGCCCTAATTTGTTCCGCAAATCATCATGACAACATACTTTCTTGTGGTTCTTTTCCCAAGGCCTCTGAATATTCATTCTTCACATTTCAACCTTGAGTCAACCTCTGACATGCCATTCTTTTAGGGGGTTTTTATAATTTTTTGATAATGCTCCTCCTAAGACCATGGTAGGTCTAATTTTCTAATAAGTTATCTATACCGGATGAGGGTACATACACATCAATAGCTTCAAGTTTTTCTTCTTCTTTCTTCTTCCATATCTTATTCATCTCTTGCTTCATTTCTTCTTTGTCAATCTTCTTTACTGGTTCACTCTTCTCTTCCGGAGTAGACTTCTTTCCCTTTTACTTCTGCAAAATTTTGAGACATGTCCAGGTTTGTTGCAGTTATAGAAGAAAACACTTTTCTGATTAGCCTATCCTCCATTATTCCTTGATCTACATTGATTTGCTCTGTGTCTAAATTTATTATAGGTATAGCAGTAGCCAATAAAGAATTGATTCATTTTTCCTTCATTAAACCTGTTCCTCATTACTTGACTGATCATTCTCACTTGAGATCTGCATTATGTAGCCTTATGTCCAATCTTTCTACATTCAAAACATTGTCTGGTGAAGGGACCATAAAACTGGTTCTTCCTGCTCCTGCATTTTGTTGCTCTGTGGCCATATTTGTTACAAGAAAAATAAAAATCATTGAAAGAGGGATACCTTTGTGAATTAGGCTATCTCATAGGTGGTCTCCCTGCAAAATTCCTTGAATTTCTTCTCTGCTTTCCTTTGTCTTGACTCTTCTGATTGTTCATTGTATTCTTCACATCTTTAGAACTTTCACAAGTATCAATTCCCAAGCCACCTTTCTCTTTACTTGGTTTTTTTCTTGCAAGTAATTCTTCAAGTTTATCAAAGCTAGATCTTAATTATTCTCATAGAGTTTTTCCTTCTCTAGTTCCACTCTTAAGTTTACTATCTCTTGTTCAAGTCTAGAGCATTCATCAGAATTGTTCTGCACCATTTTATTAAGACATTATTCAATCCTCTTCTTCTCTTCTACTAGCACTTTTATTCCAATTATCTCTTGTTTCAACTGTTCACTCACTTCTCTGTGTCTTTCTTTGAATTTGTTCAATTGTTCTTTCAGTTTCCAAACACATTCATTTGCATCATCCAGATTCTCTTTTAGATCTCTATTTTATCTTTCCGCTTTATCAAGATCTTCAAGAGTAGTCAGAAGCTCTCCTTTATCATCCATTTAACCAACCTTCAAGATCCTCCTTAAGTGATTAAGTTCTTCACCAAGGAACCAAAGATTTGTTACCAATTGTTAAATAGGCGCAAAAAAATTGAGAGGGGGGGTGAATCAGTTGTCACTAAATTCAAACTTAAGAATTCAACACTTATCAATTCCACAACCACACTATTCTATTATTAAGTAAGAGCATGAAACACAAATAATGGAAAGTAAATCAACACAATGAACACCAGATTTTTATGTGGAAAACCTAATAAGGGGAAAACCATGGGGAGGGTTAACTCACAATATAAAGAGATTATAAAATTGAATATAGAGGCTCACTACCAAGGGATCACCACCTAGAAGAGGACTCACTATCCAAGTACAAAGGCTCATTTCCTACAAAAAGGACTCACTTTCCAACAGGGAGGCTCATTGCCTACAGAAAAATTTGCAAAACAAGTTAGGCCATATCCACCAGAATGAACTGAAAAGATGCACCTATCAAATGTTGATGCAGTTTTGGTGATGGTCAATATACAGACTTAACACATTTCATCCTTTTCACACTTCTTTACTTTAGAATTCACAACTCAATCATCTGTCTATGTATTCTTCAAAACTATTCAATATATACATATATACCCGATCTTCACCGCAAGCATTAATTAGGTTATCCTAATTAGATGCACTTTTTATTCACGAAAAATATTAATTGTCAGCTCCAATCATTCACAAAATATTTCCAAAAAAAATTGAAACCTTCAACATGTAACATCATGTTGGCATAGACCCAAAATAGGTCATATATATGTCCACATACTGTATCACAATTAACTCAAGAAGTCAGCCAGGAATAGACTTCAAAGAAAAAAATGCAACCAATAGAATAATTCCACTACGTCATACGAGTACTAGAGCACATAATAATCTAATCATTCATGCCTTCAACAATCATAATCAATCTCCTAAAACTGCAACCAATAAATGTTAACTACGGAGAAATGCAGACTAAAATATCGACAAGTGCACCAAAAATACCGGATCCACCACCAGAGGAGAGAAACCAGTTGTGCACATTGTTTTAGGGTATTGGACCAAGCTGCCAACATGGTGACATCAATGACAACATATAGAAAAACTTCTCCATTCTTCCAACACTGTGTCCAAGAATTTGATGATATGCACAATGTGGGAATTTTACATCTTTAGGATAAACTAATCGATTCATAGGTGGTAATGTTATCAGATCTTTGTTGAGAAGTATTTGTAATTTCCTTCCACTTGTAGGTGGTGGATGAAGGGGTTGTAATTTTTCTAATTTTTAAAGCCTCTTGTGTTTGCTAGATTCACCAACTCCTCTAGATGGGATTAGGGGAGGAGATTTTGAGATAATCCTATCCATATCCTTATCATTGTTATGATTCATTGGTTGTTCCTTAGGAAGAAGGACATTCAAATTGGGAGGGGAATCCAAGATCACCGTACCATCATTTCAAAGCCTTAGATATTCTCTAGGAAGCTTGATGTTATCAGAGGGATCTTGATATCCTAATCTCTTTGTGTTTTCATCAGTAGTTTTTTTCTCTAAGAGTTGATGAATTTCATGTTCACTTGTTGTGTCACATCCTTGTTTTCTCAAGATTATGAAGCCTTTTCCATATGTTTCTTCAAGATTGATGGGAGTGTTTGTTACTTTGTTATAAAAAAATTGTTGAGTGTTTGCTTGTCTAGAGGAACTAGGTTCACCTATTGTAGGGAAATTAGGTTCAACTTTTGTTTCAGGATGTAAGTAACCAAGCATCTTAGGAGGTGGTATTGTAGGAAGATCTTGTAGTTTCATGGATGGATAGAAGGATGCATTACCTTCAAGGTTATTAAGAAAATCGTTTAGGAAACTATTCATGTTTTCATCATCATCTCCAATGATGTGAGTGAGTTCAATGTCGTTAGGGTAATTTCTAAAGGAACAACTTGACACATCCACTAAGGACTTTAATGACATCCAAATCTTGCTAAAGCGCATATCCATAATGAAAAATTCAGATTCTAAACTATGCAACAATGTTGTAAATGCAATTTTGATTTTAAGCAATGCACAAGATGAATCAATGTATGCTAAATGCAATTATTTGAATGAAATGAAAAATATACAAACTAAAATAGAAAAGTAATAGCAGCAAACAAAGACTTAAAAATTGAACTATAAATGCTGAAAAATGCAATGAAAATTATGCAATGGGATTGATTCAACCAAGGTGGTAAATGAGTTCAAGTGCTAATGTTTGAAAAATTTCAAAAAAAACAATTGAATTTTATGCTTTTTATGTTTTTTTATGCAAATTTGAGATGCAAATGCAGAATTTTACTAATTTTCAATGAAATTAAGTTCAAGGTAAATGTGCTTTGGACTAATGAAAATTTTGAAAACCTAGAATGCAAATTAACCAATGCAAAATCTAGGATGTAAATACACTCCAAATCAGAATTATGATGCTCTATATGTAAGTTCACAAAAATGAAAAGTAGAAAATGAGGTGTGGCTTTCTTTTGTTTCTAGGGTTTTGGACCTAAAACAAGAAATACTAATTCTAACCTTTCACTCAAGAACAAACCATTGAGATTTTATTGCAAAGGAGATTGAAATCTTTCAAAGGGACTATTCTAGGGATTGAATGATCTATAATGAGGGGTTCACCACCAAGTGTAAAATTTGAAAAGACAATATGCTAGAAAACAAAGTGTTATATACAAACTAAATCTAAATGACCTAAAAATATGAACAAACTATAATGAAAAGATATGAAACTATAAGTGTGCACCTCAAAAATTAAAGAAGGAAAATTGGAGGTCAGGATCACTGAAAATTTTGTTGTTGAAGTTGACTGGGACTCATATGCCAGGCTTGGAAAATCAGTCCAGTTTATGAGAAAATGCACTAGAACAAGTTTCAACCAAAAGGGTATCCAGATCTCCAAAAATCTTGTTCAACATGTATAGTGGGACTCATTCACCAATAGTGGCAAATTAGGCCACTTAGATGCTTTTTTGGAAATTTTGAAATGGATTTTGTGCCTCTCAATCTACATTTCTCTTTTTGAATGGTTTCCGGATCTAAAACTACAAAATACCACCTATAGGTCTTCTCCAAGATTCTCCAAGGCTTGATGACAACTTTGACAACTTTTAGAGACTTGACAGCTTTTTTGCCACCTTTTTTGCTTGGAAAATCTGCAACTTGGCTCTGCAAATCACACACAAGAAGAGGGGAAAATGTTGTGGGTGTTAGTGAATATGGGTTTTCCTTGGTCAAACTCCTTGTTGTTAATTAAACCTTGAAATATAATAAAATATGGAAAGAGAATGATGAATGAACAAATAGCAATGTTTCAACTCACCAAACCCTTGCAATCAAGGTGTTGCAAACATGTAAGTAATGGCTCCAATGGATGTGGTTCTTGACTCTTTCTTGATGTTTATAGTTCTTGAATGAAATGCTTGCTTGAATCACAAAACCCTACACCACAATTGTTAGCTCTAAAACAACATGATGCAAACAATATTTGACATGATGATTGATGCTTGAAGATGATCTTGAATGCTTGATAATTTTCCCTTGAAATGCCTTGAATGCTCTTGTGAGTGCTCAAATTCTCTTGTGAACGCACTTGAATGCTAGGTGTGAATACTTGAATGCTTGGGATGAAAATGACTGAAAGAACCTTGTATTTATACTTGATTATGCAATAATTCTCAAAATTACAACACTAGAAGCCAACATAAGTTTCTGGAGAATAAAATCCCACCAAAAATTTGATTTCAATTTGAATTTTTGTCATGCAGGACTCATTCCCCTAAGGTGGCGAATGAGTCCCTTTACACATAATGTATGGGACCAAAAATCAAAAGTGTCTAGAAATGTGTGAAACCTACATCGAGGCCAAAATTACCTCGGTGGGACTCATTCACCCAAGGTGGCGAATGAGTCCCATACACTAAATTTTGGCCACACAAGCTAGGAACACCTAAATTATGATTGTTTACTAATTGTTGTCGGGATTATCCTTGAAAATATGCAATAAATGAGGCTTTTGGATGCAAAATAGGGCCAATTAAATTATAAGAAATCTCAATTATTAATGAAAATCCTAGAGCAATGTAAAAGTGTGTTACAACACTTTACAACACTCCAAATAAGGCAAGATTAAGATTAATCATGATTAAAATTATGTTTATTATGCTGAGTTAGTTGATAAAACCCTAGAAAAGTGTGAAAGTGTGTTACAACACTTCACAACACTTTTGCAAGGTACCATTAAATTTCATTAGTTCACAAGGGCCCAAGACCTAATGTGAATGTGTTATCCACATTACAACACTAAATCAAGGCAACATTAATCCAAAATCCACAAGGAGGACCCAAATGAGTGCGAAAATTTCAAAGGACCCAATTTTTGACACTACACTCATTTAGGGTTTCTTAAATTTGCATTTATAATTGCATCTCATTTAGGGATTAGATTTGCATTGTTTTGCATAACTCTAAATCTGAAAAATAAAAAAACAAATCAGTCATTGTGCATCTCATTTAGACCTCATTTATTTGCATTTGAAAATCAAAACAAAATGGCATTTCAACATAGGTCCTTGCATTCATCATTTCATTGGATTTTCACATTGCATTTTTGGAAAATCTAAAATTTAAACTCACTACCTCAGACCTCTAGGACTAAAAGACATTACTAAAAGCTTGTAAATCATTAAAAAATAGCTTAAAAATACCTAACCAAGATCCAGTCGCCCTTACTGGTGAATAAGTCCCTGACCAGGTCAAAGCTGAACCTTTTGGCATATGAAAAAGCATTAAAAATCACGCTGAAACCTACAAAAACATCTATAAAAACTCAACCAAGACCCATTCACCCTTACTGGTGAATGAGTCCCTATTAGCTACAGCTTTGTAGTTTTTGAACATTAAAATTTTAGATTTAGGCTTTTTTTTAGTGCTATTACTTTCCTATTTCAGTTTCTTGATTTGTTGTTTCATCAAATTCATGTTGCATTTAAAGCTTAAATTTCTTCATTCCAGTCCATTGTTAAAATTCAAAGTTGCATCTACCACACTTCATTTTCAGTTTATTTCATTCTGTAATTAGTAAATTGCATTGCTTATAATATGAAAATTGCATTTCATTCTATATTGTTGCATTGCCTCTTTCCATTCAAGGTTTGCACACTTGGGTTGTCAAACTTGCATGAGCTTTACAACTTGGTTTCATAATCACAATACTATTATAAGACATAGTTTGAGGCTCATGTCATCTTGCGATATCTCACTTGCTATCGATCTTGGGTTTTTTGACTCTCTTTCTAATAGTGGGTGTTGGGAAGAAGTTGAGTCCATTGTTTGAAGTGTTTTCATTGATATTCATAATTTGACACATTTGACCTTAAAATTTGAAGCACTTAGAGATGGAATCTTGAAAAAATTCACTAATCATAAAATGTAGTACTCAGAGTCTAGTTTCCAAATATGTAATTTATTTCAATACCCAAATGCTGCAAATTGATTTTCAATAGGTGATTCTAAAAACCATTGTTTAAAAGTCACTTTTTTTTACCATACCATGCACATGTACGTCATCCATATTTTGAGATAAATTATCGTATTTTTTGAAATACTTTTGGGAAAAGATTCATAACTCATCGAAGCACATTTTTGATATTTTTTTGTAATTTTTTATTGAATTTTTTTTGTTAATTTTTATCAGCCATATTTGTCATTTTGAAAAATCGTCGTGTACATCATGAATAATATAACCTAAACTTATCATTTTTTGATTTTTTTAAATTGAAAATATTTTTATGAAGTACATTTTTGTGTACTTCATTTTACAAAAAAAAAAAATTTAACAAAAAGTTATTAAAATAGTAAAAAACCCTAATATTTCAAGTTTATGGACCACTTTCATCAAAAATTAATTGAAAAATAGAAAAACTAATCCAATTATTAAAAAAAATACATATTTGGAATATGCATTGCCTCATCTATAATGGGTTTTAATTTCGTCGAAATTTTTTTCAAAAACAGTCATCAACCATATGTCAAAAGTCATTATTTTTTTGTGACATTGTAAAGACCTTGAAATTTCAGGTCAAACTAGGTTGAAGGCCTAGGTTTGGATCCCTAATGATTTTCCCGAACCAAGAAACAAAGCACAAACTTGACCAAAACTTCATATTTAAAAAAATGGGGATCCCATTTCAGAAAAAAATATTTTTTTAATCTTTTATGAAACGGGATCCCATTTTGCAAAACGGGATCCTGTTTTGAAAATTGGCAAAGATAGAAATTTCCATTTTTGGAAAAATTTCAAAACGGGATCCCATTTTTTAAAAAGTGGGATCCCATTTTTAAAAAACAGGATCCCATTTTCTTGAAGTCAATTTCAAGTTTTTTCCTAAGGCAAAAACTTCCACGTTTCATGGACTCATCTTTTTGCATTTACCCTAGAGTTGAAAATTAACCCTCCATGGCTCATATTTTGCATACTTCATTACCCATAACTTCCCCCCTACAACCAATGTTCTTAATGTTATGAACACCATCCCTATAATTCTTAGTTCCACTCAAGCTTTGAGGTCTACCCTAAGCCAAGGCAGAATTCCAATTCCATCCTCCATGATACCAATGTCCATTCCTACATACACTAGTAGATAACCCACAACAGCTTTCCAACCTACAACAACCTTCCAACCTACTACAACCATTCAACCAACCACAACACTCATATCCACTAGCACTGTATACACTTCCTTAGGTATTCCTGCAGGAGTTCCTTCCACCTTTATGACATCGAATAAAAAATAATTCCTCAACAATCAATCTCCACCAACCTAAAATTCACTAGTCCTCCACATACATACACTACACCACCTTATTCCCCTCAACCTTACAACCAAAAAGACCCTCTCATTAACTCCCTTTTGCAAACTATGAAATCCCTTCAACAACAACTAGCAACATTACAACAGAACAACAATAATCAACCTTTGCAATATATCAAATCCAACCCATTTTCCTTCGACATATTAAGAGAACAAATGCTACAAGGTATATAAATGCCTCGATTTAAGAAATATGGTGGGAAAGGAGATCCTATCAGCCACGTTTCTACCTTCATAGCCTTGTGTAGTGATTTCATCTTTGAAGATAAACTTTTGGCTAAGCTATTTCCTAGGTCCTTGAAGGATACTACCTTAGAATGCTTCTCCTCTTTGTCAAACAATTCAATTGGTTCATTCAATGAACTTATTGATGCCTTTTACAACCACTTCCATATTCACATGGGTCCTAAGATGAACCTTGCCGATTTAATGACATGAAAACAAAAAGAGGAGGAGAAAGTGATTGACTTCATAGCAAGATACCAAAAACTTTACTCACAAGTAAACATTAAGATGTCTAACACTGACCTTCAACGAATGTTCATTGCAAGCTTACAAGATAAACTCCAAAGAAAACTTGAAATTTTGAGATTTCCATCCTTCACACAGCTGTACACAACCCTTAGTGATTATCAAAACTTGAGTTGTGGGCGTGATGTGAAAAATCCCCCTAGTCATACTAAAGCATCCAAACCTACAACTCAAAATAGTTATCAACATTTCAAGAAGTAGAATAAGGTATTTTTACAATTGAATTCCCCTCAACCAAGTCAAATCAATAATAATCAAGTGGCTTCTATGAAGATGACAACTCCTTTCGGAAAACGAGAGAGAGAGAGAGAGAGAGAGAGAGAGAGAGAGAGAGAGAGAGAGAGAGAGTTCACCCCTTTACCCAATACCCTTCATAATATCATGTTATAGCTCATTGACAAGAACATGCTTACCTTGTACCTCCTATTAAAGAGTGTGATCCTAATATACCATTTCCTAAATGCTTTCAAGAAAATGCTTATTGTCACCATCATCAACAAAATGGACATGGTACAAAGTATAATTGTAAGTGTCTTAAACATCTTGTGAAAGACCTCATCAATTCTAATAATTTACAAATTATAGGTGTGAATGATCAAGGTAATAAGTCTATAGCCCCTCCTAATCAAAAAATGAAAATCTTTACAAATCTCATGCCTAAGCACAATATTTCATTTTTCAAAGCTAGTGAAACTAAGAATGATGTGATGAATGTAGACAGAGATGATGAACATACAAAAGATGTAAATGAGGAATAACCAATTAAAATGGTAGTATTCATCGAAGCTATACCTTGTAAGGGCTCAACTAGAAAGTCTCTTGAAATTGCTTTCTCACAAAATGACATACTTAAATGTGCACCTGATGGTCCTCTTTACATAGCTGGCTGAATCATTGAAAAGCCCACCAATGGGGTATTGATTGATCTCGTATGTGGAGAGAATGTGATCACTGAAGAATTACTACATGTGCATGAACTATATCAAGATACATATGACAAACCGAAAGCATGGATCAAGATGCATATTGGGTTTACTTGCCCTCTGATAGGCTTGATAGATCTCCCTTTAAAGGTTGGATTGAAAACATTAAATGTATCATTCTCCATCATTCTATAATGAGACCAATTTCGTGTGAAGCAACTTCACTCCATGAATGCAGTCCCTTTGGTTGTGCATAAATGTCTAAAGTTTCCATTTGGAAATGACATCTTTACTGTGCATCATAGTGGATTAATCCTGCATCGGCCTGAGGGAATTTTTCATTAGATTTCTTTTGGCTCGAGCCTATGGAACCTATCAAGCCTTGTGAGGATTTCTTTTTCAAATGATATCAAAAGTTCAAGGCAAAGAAAATAACATAATTATTCCTTCGAAACATGACTCAACCTATAAATGAAAAAACTATCCTTGATAAAGTAATGATCGAACCCAAAGCACTTCCCAACATACAAGAACAACCTATAGAAAACCTCCCACAATTTTCTACAAGAGACTATGAGATAACATAAACAATCGTGTTGTCCCTCCTAGAGTCAAACAAGTTTACAAAGTCAAAGAGAAAGCGGTTGAACAACCTATTGTTATTTCTTCTATTCCTCCCAAGGAAGAGAAGGAACCTATGATTGACAAACCCACTCTTACACAAACATAAATTGATAATAGAAGGAAAAGGAATCAAAGTGCTAGAGAGCATAGGCATAGGCAACATGCTATTTCTTGTAGATTACAAACCCAAGAAGATAGGAATAACATAGAAAATCAAAATACAAGCCTACCTGAAGCAATGTCGATAACTCTATATGCTTTCTGCAACATAAACAAGAACATTGCATGGACATTGTTATTCGAACTCCCATTGTGATAAATCTAGATGATGACAAATGTTGACATTGTAAAAATTGATGAAGTGCATGATGAGTTGAATACATTATTTTCTTCTTCTTTGATCTTAAATGAAAATTCCCTAAAAATAGTGTTGAGCCTGGTACTCCTCCTAGTTTGGAAATTTCCTTTGTCCCTTTGGCTAGTTGTTTGCCTTCCATTCATATTGATCGAGATTGGGATGTAGATGACCTACTTTAGGTTGACTTGTATGTGCCTTACTAGTCTTTTGCTTCTAGTGTTGTATCATTTTTAAATTTATTTGTGGTTTCCTTTTTGGGATGACGTAAGGCATTGAGACATTCATGTCTCTTCCATGTTGACCCAAAATCTCTTCTTTTATCTTTTTCATTTGTCTTGTGTTTTCCTTTTGGGGATGATGCAAGGTGTCGAGACATTTAGGTCTCTGCCATGTTGACCCAAAAGGATTTTTCTTTGTTTGTGCTCTCTTTGTGTCATTCTTCTAGTTTTATGAGTATTTGGGGAATGATGACAATTCCATGCTCTATGACAACATTGTAACAAAAGCATATTGACCCAAAATCCATAGATCCCTTATGTGTTTGTGGGGAAACCCTTCCTTCCTATTTCATGATGCAAATTGCTTCAAAAACATATGACTTGGAATGGGGTTTTCCAAGGAAGGCTCTCATGTCTTAGGAAAAACATTTGGCTACTTCTAAGCAATGGCTCACAGTGATGGTGTAGCAACCACTTTAAAGTGGGGGCATACATCAATGACATCTTTCTGCATATCTCATGGTGTGAGTTTTCTTTTTTCTTCTGACGTGTCCTCTTCTTGGTGGTGTCATTGGGTTTGATGTCATCCAAGTGTATGGTCTAACATCATGGCATGATGTGAACAAGGCATCCCATCAGTGATGATCTGACACCCTTGACTTGTCCTTTCTTGGAGACATTAGAAAGAATACTACCTAAGAAGACCTTACACAAACAAAGAAAAACCCCCCCTTTAACAAAATTTTACATTACAAAAGCATTTACAAAAGCATTACATTGTGGTTCCTTATCAAAGTTGTCAAGAAGATAACTTCGGTATGGTATTATGGCATAGAAAATTGGACGCTCTTGGAAAAAGAGACAATTTCATGCCTAATTTGGACCTACTTTTGAGTACCCTTGCATTAATAATTCTTAATAACAACATTTATAGGCCCGTAAGACCCATTATTTTTTATCTAGAGGCCCATTTTGCTTAAAAATCATACAAATCCTAACAAATAATACCTAATTCATTCATATCTTAAAAACCCACCTCCAAAAACCAAAAGTGGGACCCATTCACCACCTTGGGTGAATGTGGTCCCCTCTGGTGGGACCCATTCACCAAGGGTGGCGAATGAGTCCCTTTTGGGATAATTTCAATTTTGAGCAAGAATTTCACTGACTTAATTCAATTTTTCAGTGGATGGCGGCCTCTTAGGTCTAAATAATGGGAAATTAGGTATAGGTGCCTATAAATACACATTTTTATGTCATTTTTCATAATATTTAGTCATTTTTACAAGAAAAATTCAAGAGTTAAGTATTGAATGTCTTCCACAAGAAGATTCATCAATCTTTCTACAACAAAGTTGAAGTTTTGGGACAACAAGCTAGGGTTTTTGCAATTATTCAAGCTCACTTCTCATTCAATATCTTCCATTGCAAGGTTTTGATCATGGATGCCTATGGAGAATCATGGAGAAATCTAGGTTGAGGAGATGCAACTAGCCATCAAATCAAGCCTAAAGACTTGTTTTCAAAAGTGATTCCATCTTCCATTTTCACTCTATCTTCAGATTTAAGGTTTGCATTTCATTTACATTCATTTGAAATGTTGTAAGGTTTCTTAGATTAAATTCTTACATCATTCAAGTTCCTTTAAACAATCTTATTCTAGCACATTAGAATAGGGTTTTACTTTACTCCAGATTTTCCTAGTCTTAGATGCACTTAGGGCTAGGGTTTTTTGCAGATTTGAATATCTTTCCAAGGTTTAATTACCAATTAGGGGTTTTACCCCATTAGAAAAAAAAAATTCAAGCTATTTTGCAGGTGTTTTCAGAGATTCAGATCTAAGTTTCCATCAGGAAGTGTTATGCAGGTGACAAAGTGCATATCTTTGGTTTCTATTTTTAGAAAACAAAAAGTGGACTAATTCGCCACTAATGGTGAATGAGTATTATTGAAGGTGTATGTTGAGACATAATGCATATTCTAGTACCCTTTTGGCAGAAACAAAGTTATGGGGAGAAACCCTAATCTAGGACTAATTTTCCCAAGGTGGTGAATGAGTCCCAGATAGTCAAAAAGTTAACATTTTCAAAATTTCAAAGCTAGTTTCAGATCTTCAGAGTTTCCAGGTGCCTAATACTTATCCCCTGTTACTTTTTTTCCACTATATTTTCATTTCTAGGGATTCTTTTAGATCTTTTCATACTTGTTTGCATACAACAGTGTGTTTTAAAACACTTCATATTTCTTAGGTTTTGCATAATTAATCAATCCATTTTATCAACTTTTTGCATCTAGGCATATTTTCATTATACTTGCATTAGTTTGAGTAAAAAACCTAGATTTTGGGGTCTATCTCTCTCCTTTAGGTGAAAAACCCTAATTGAGCAAGAGAATCATAGTACCTACATAAAAATCTACAGCTCATTTTGGTGAATCTGCATATTGAACATTTTCTCTTTGATTTCCATTGCATTTGCATCCTAGGGATTAACTTGCATCACTATTATATTAGGTTTTATAAATTTTTTTGCATCCTAGGGTTTACAAAATTGCATTAGTGAAACTATCATATAGTTGTCATTATTGTATTTCATTTTATCAAATCATCACAAAATTTTGCATTTCCTTGACTTCTCTACATTGTACAGATTTGATAACATAGAAAACATCCTAACAAATTAGAAAAATGTCAAAAACACCCCTACCATGACTCATTCGCCCCCCTAGGTAAATCAGTCTGAGTCCACATTTTGCATCACTATTTTTAACATCTAGTTGTCATTTTTTAAGTTTTTGTTTCTAGTAGTTACTTTTCTATTTTAGTTCAGTTATTTTCTGTTATATTTCAATCATTGGCATAAGAATCATTTCTTTTCATGGCATTTATGGATGGCATTATATTTTTGCAAGTTTCATTTTTAGCATTAGTTCCTAGTCCTTTTTAATCCAATTCATCAGTAAATGAAAACAAAAAACCACAAACATCAAACCAACCCATACATAAAATGCTTCAATTTAAAAACACCATCTCATCCAAGCCTCTTAGTAGTGATGATTTCGATAAGTTAGATGAATCCCTTCAAGACTTCCTCTCACTCACTTCATCCAATAAGGCTTTCCATGAGAAGCCTAAACCAACTGACGATAACTTACCTCTCAAAAATTTAAGTTGTGCTGACTTTGACATGTTAGATGAATCCCTTCAAGACTTCATCTTGCATAAGTCATCCACTAAGGTTTGTTGTGAACAACCTAAAAAAAAGGATGTTAATGTGATTCAACCCCAACTCATTCTCTACCCAACTTCACATAAACTTCACCCTTCAAATAAACCTGAGTTTACTCTTTACCCACTGATGTGTTGTAGCAATCCAGTAATACTATTGTTTCTCATACGTATAATACCCAAAACAATCCGCAACCCTAGCAACCAACCCCACCCTCTTTACCTTTACCTAATCCGCCTAGTGCTCCTCATTTTCCCTCACACAAAAGGGAATACAATCTTATTGAACAACTCAAGAATACTCCTACAAATATTTCCCTTTGGGATTTACTTCATAATTCACCAAATTATCATACCATCCTTCAGATAGCATTGCAACACATAGTGGTTCCTCCTGGTTCAGCTCTAAATGATGTGGCAGTTTTAATACACTGAATGAATAGATTTAATCTAGACATTACTTTTCATCAACATGAGCTCCCTCCTTTAGAGTTATGAAAACAAAATGAAGCCTTAATGATAATTGTTCAATTCAATCAAATAGGTATCAAAAGGACCCTTGTTGTTAATGGTTCTACCCTTAATGTGTGTAGTGTGAATCTTCTCGATAGATTGTGTTGACAAGTCACAAATAAAACCTAATTCCTTATCCATTCAGCGATTTGACAATACAATAAAGCAATTGCTCGGTGTAATCACTTTGCTTATTACAGTTGGTGTGGCTACTATACAAACTCCTATTCATGTCATGCCCTATGATATTTCGTATAATCTTCTTTTAGGAAGACCATGGATACATGAGATGAATGCGGTGCCTTTGACCCTTCATCGTATAATGAAATATTTCTATAACAACAAAGTTTATCAAGTTGAAATAGACCCCAAGCCTAAAAGTTGCTTACAACTTGAAAAAGGAAGCACCGATCCTCTGAACACATTAATTCCAACATCTCATAGAGAACCTCTTGAAATTGAAAAACAAGATGAGGAATTGGTGTCTAAATTATTAGGTGATGATTGGATATCCTTAGAAGTCACACCTTCATTTATAGGCGAATATATAATCACATGAAAAGAGGATGAAAAACAAGAACAACCAACCATTATGTCAACTCATAATTTAGAAAACTCTTCTCAAGCATATATCTCTTCTACTTTGGAAGAAACTACAATATACACAACCACCTTTGATGAGATAGATTATCAACATCTGCCTAATCCGAAGGAAATGGAAAGACTTTATGGGAAAGGCTATGAACTTTTGAAACAATTGTCGTATACTCGAAAAGGATGTGGAAAGAATGAATAGTGTATTCACATCCCTATAGAACCTAATACACAAGAGACAAAAACTAGGCTGGGATATTCTTTTTCTAAGACAATGAAAGCCACTCAATGACCATCTTTGAATATCAACACTATTACATGTCAACCAAGATACAATCTCACAATCAAACATCATGAACTGCTTGATATGGAACTACCACCATCATGGGAGTATGTTAAAAGTGATGAAGCTTTAAAACAAATGTTAGGAGTTTATGATAAAACATCCTCTACTCCTCCCATGGAATGGGTTACTTGTGCTATGATTAGTACCAAGAAAAAAAATAGTGATATTAATGAAGAACCCTATGATCTTGAAATTCCTAAGTCTAATGCACTCCCCTTAGGAGATAAAATTGACATACCAATGCAAATAGATGATAAAGAAAAAGTTATTAAGATTGGGAAGTGCCTTGACAATGAAGAACAAGAGGACACTACAATGTTGCTTCATGATTTTCTTGAAACTTTTTCTTGGAAATATTCAGATATGCTAGGAATTGACCTAAAAATCATAACACACATCATTCTTGTTAAAAATTCTAAGCCTATTCACCAAAAGATATGAAAAAGGCACCTTAACATAGCCTTGCATGTTAAAGGAGAGCTTGAAAAACTTGACGCCGGTTTCATTCAGCCTATTGATTATTCTCCTTGGATCTCAAATATTGTCATAGTTGTTAAACTTGATAATCATATTAGGATATGCATGGACTTTCGTGACTTGAATAAATCCTCTTTAAAGGATGATTTTCCACTTCCTAATATTGACATGATCATGGATTCAACTATTGGACATGCTTTGTTGTCATTCATGGATGGATTTTTTGGTTATAATCAAATCTTTATCAACCCACAGGATCAATACAAAACTACATTTATAACTATTTGGGGAATGTTTTGTTGGGTTATGATGCCTTTTGGATTAAAGAATGCTGGTGCAACTTATCAACAAGCAATGACATTGATATTTCACAATTACATACATAAAATCTTGGAAGATTATGATGATGATATCCTTCCTAAATCCTTAACAAGACAAGACAATGTAAATGTCCTTTGAAAGATCTTTGAACAAATACGTAAATATAACATACGATTAAATCCAAAAAAGTGTTTTTGGTGTAGATAGTGAATTTTTTTTAGGGTTTATCATATCCAACAGAGGCATTGAGGTGGACATGAAGAAAATTGATTCCATTATTAACATGCCACCGCCTAAGAACATTTCTCAATTGTGCGTATTACAAGGAAGAATTCATGCTATCTGTCCTTTCGTTGCATCTTTAGCTGATCACACATTACCCTTCACACACCTTCTCAAAAAGGATGTACATTTTTCTTAGAATGAGGATTGTAAACAGGCTTTTGAAAGTTTAAAGGAATACCTTGCTTTCCCACTATTTTTACAACCTGCTATCCCCAATAAACCATTCATTCTTCATATAGCTTCCTTCGCCCATGCTCTTGCAACATTGTTGGCTCAACAAGATGATACTAGAAAAGAACATCCTATCTATTACATTAGTTAAACTTTAATTGATTATAAAACCCGATACACACCAATTGAAAAACAATGCTTGGAACTTGTATTCGCCACTAGTAAGTTGTGACATTATTTACTCAATTGATGTAGAAATACAAGTAATAAAAAAATTTGATCCTATTATACATCTTTTTAATAAAATAGACCTATCAGGATGCTTAGCTACGTGGGTGATGTTGTTAACTGCGTTTGACCTTAAGTTTGTTTCACAAAAAGCAATCAAAGGACAAGCCTTGACTGATCACTTAGATGATGCCCCTTCTCCTTCGATTTACCTAATAATGACTCTTTTATTGATGATAGTGCCTTGAAAATAGATGGAAAAACATGGGAATTGTATTTTAATGGATCTAAGTGTAGAACAATTTCTGGTGTTGGAGTGGTCTTAATTCCTCCTGAAGGAAATCCTATTCCCTTATCATATCGATTAAATTTCCTATGTACAAATAACATAGCTGAGTATGAGGCATTAATTGTTGGATTGTGAGCTACTTTACCCATGCGTGCCAAAGATATCAACATCTTTTGTGATTCACAATTAGTGATCAAACAAGTAAATGGAGTATATCAAATTAAACATGACAAATTATCAAATTAAAAGGATCTTACAATGCAATTATTAGAGAAGTTTGAATCATTCAACATTGATAACATCCCATTAAAATAAAATCGACATGCGGATGTAATGGCGAGTGCAGCCTCTGTTATATCCCCACATGATCCTTCAATAGTCTTCACCTTTATTATTCATCTAATCGTGAAACCTTCGATTGATACGTAACTAGCAGACATTTTACCAACAACTCAAGAAGACTTGCGAGAATGGTATGATACAATATATAATTATTTAATAGATGGTACCATTCCCGAATCCACAATGATAAATACTCAAAATCATTTACACAAACTGGAAACCAAATACATAATCCTCATCGATGTTTTGTATAGAAGATCCTTCAATGGTCTCTTACTAAGGTGTCTTAGGGACTTTGAAATTCCTATAGCCCTTGACCAGGGCCATGTTGGTGCCTGTGGGGGTCATTTTGGAGGACAATCATTAGTACAAAAACTCATTCGTATGGGATACATTTGGAGACATATGGAAAAAGATTGATTTTCTTATGTTAAACGATGTCACAAATTTCAAGAACATAGCAATCTAATTCATGCCCCTGCTTCTAAGCTCCATGCCCAAATTCCCATTTGGTCATTTTCCATATGGGGATTAGATCTCATTGGAAAAGTTTCACCACCCTCTACTATCAGACATACATTTATCATTACATCAACAGACTGCTTCACAAAATGGGTGGAAGCTATTCCTCTTCAATCTACAAGTTTTGAAGTAATTTTTCACTTCATATTGGAACACATAATTGCTTGCTTTGGACTTCCTTCCGCAATAGTTTCAGACAATGGAACCCCATTTAAGAATAATGACGTGAAGAAATTTATTGAAACATTCAACATTCAACATTGTTTTTCTACACCATAATATCCACAATCCAATGGAAAAGGGTATGTGCAGGATCATCATGGAAAAAACAAGCCCTTAAGTGGTAAAAAAATTAGAAAAATCAGAGTTAGGCAACTTGACTTATAAATTTGAATAAGTTATCAATATTATTTAAAAAATATGTAAGAATATAATTTGTATCAAATTGAATGTAGTTTCTAAACTACTAGGTTTATTTTTATTTTTAAAATCTATTTGGTGAAATTTTGAAATTTCAATGTAGTAGTACTTCAATTCAGGGAAAAATAAAAGTAGGTGTCACCACCCTAACGACAATAAAATGATAATATTTTTTATAATATTTTATATATAAGTAGAGGACTCATGTCGATGTGATGCATATTTTTGTAATTTTTTTCCAAGTAAATAATTAATTATGATTTTTTATTACAAGTTTTAAAAACATAAAACTTGTATGTCTAACCACCTTAACTTGGTCAAAACTTCATAAAATTCAATTTTTTTAATCTATATATCGAAGCATAGAATGTGATGCGTGTTTTGGATTCAAACAATGTCATACCATTTGAAAGTTATAGATGTTTTTCAATTAGCCTATCAATCAGGATTTTACTCATAATTCAAATAGAAAATGAATAATAATTATTTATTAAATTCAAAGTAAAGCATAATTTATATTGGTGGAAAGCTAAGAATCTCCTTTAAAAACCCTTTATGTTTCATCAATTTTGGGTAAAAAAAAGTCGTAAACCACATACCCTACAAATACCCATCATATCGCCACTTTTTGGCCCATCATGATCCTGCACATACCCACAAGCTGAAAGCACTAATAAGATTCTCAAACAAATCTTAAAGAAAACCATTAACAAACATCATAAGGATTGGCATACGTAGTTACATTATGTGCTATGGGCTTATCAAATGAGTGTTAGATTATCCACGGGAACTACAACCTATAACTTGTTTTTGGTACCAAAGTGATCATGCCCTTGGAGTTAGAAATTCCTAGCCTAAGAATTTCTCTTCAAGACCTTATTAATGATATCGTGCTTATAAAGAACAAAGATTGCACCAACTTGAGATGCTCAATGAAAAGCACATCAATGCTCTTGAGAATCTCCAAGCTTACATTAAACAATTACAATGAAATCAAAATAATCAAGTCATTCCTTGGACATTTAGTAAGGGAAATTTCGTTCTCTATGAGAATCAATAGAATACTCATGTTGACTATGAAGACAAAGGTAAATTTAGCCCTAATTGGTTGGGACCTTACATAATCGATACTAGTTATGGGTTTGGAACTTACATATTAACAGAGCTCGATGGAACACCCCTTAAGGAACCTATTAATGTCGTGCATCTGCGTAGGTATTATCTCTAGTCTCTTTGAATAGTATGAATGATAAAGCAGTGTTACCTACAGTTATTTGCATCCTAAATACTTTCACATTGCTTCATTCTTGACAAAGGATCATGTGTATGTCTTGAACACTAAGGTGATTATTTAATTTATTTTTATAATTACTTTATATTTCATACTATTCACCCTTGTGGGTACGTGCAAGATCATGATGGGTATGTGTAGGGTATGTGGCTGATGACTTTATTTTTACCCAAAATTAATGAAATGAAAAACTATTTTTAAAGGAGATTCTCAGATTTCCACCAATATAAATTATGCATTACTTTGAATTTAATAAATAATTATTATTAATTTTCTATTCTAATTACAACAAAAGTCCTAATTGATAGGTTGATTGTAAAACATCCATAGCTTTCAATTGGTAACATTTTTTGAATTTGAAACATGGGTCACATTTTATGCTTCGCATACTATAAGATTAAAAAAAAAATGAATTTCATGAAGTTTTGACCAAGGTAAGGTGGTTAGACATACAAATTTTTATATTTTTAAAAAAATTTAATAAAAAATCATAATTAATTATTTACTTGGAGAAAAATTACAAAAAAAAATGCATCACATTGGGACATGAGTCCTCTACTTATGTATCTAAAATCTTAGAAAAAATATTATCATTTTATTATGGTTAGGGTGGTCAGACAGACACCTACTTCTTATTTTTTTCCCTAAAATTTAAGTACTACTAACTGAAATTTGAAATTTTCACCAAATAGATTTAAAAAAAAATAAATCTAGTAATTTAGAAACTACATTCAATTTACTACAAATTCTCTTCTTACATATTTTTGAAATAATATAGATAACTTATTCAAATTTTTATGTCAAGTTGCCTAACTCTAATTTTTTAAAAAAATTTGCCACTTAAGGGCCTATTTTTTCCATGATGATCCTGCACATACCCTCATGTTATATTGAGTTCAATCCTTATATATATTATAGGTGTATTTAATTTAGCATAACCTCCTTAAAATAACAATATGGTATCTAAAGAAAAACTGAAATATGTTTTACATTAGATCACATCAATCATTTTAAATCATGTAGACATTAATTAAGTAATATTACCAAGGTTATTTAATTAATCACATTGTCATTTAACATTCAACCACATTAAAAAAAATCATAAAACATCAAATCCTCACATATATATATATATATATATACAAAGTTTTATGTACATGTTATCATAATATACAATATCACCAAGGTATGTGGGAAATAGACCCCTCGAGGTCTGGTTCTTGTGATCTGGTAGTAGGACATCAAGAGACGATCATATGTGATCGTGACTGTGATCCACCATATCTAAGTGGAAAAATCTAGGCCCTTTATCTGTCCAAGGGCCACTTGATGCTCGTCTACTATTTGCTCCCTCTCTACCTGTAGTTGTGATACCTCTGCCTATAGTCTCTCAACCTCTGTTGGGGTCTAGGATGACTATCCTACAGTCTTGACTCAGTGGATTCATCTCCTCACACTCTCATATGTTGCTCGTAACCTCGTGAATGATCTTAGTGATTCTATCTCCTCCTCCACAATAGGTAGGGGCATACAATTTGAGTCTGTCACCTCCTTGTTGATGGATGTAGGAACTATCTCTGTAGTATCCTAATGATAGAACTCTCGCCAGTCTCTCAAGTCTATTGTAAGGTAGAAACAATAAATAATCAATACACATCATCATATATATGTATGAAATGTAAGCACTAACATAAATTAAATACATAAATTAAATATAATCACCTATATCTCCAATATGCTAAGGGATATCAACCTCATCCTCTCTAGAAGGCATGGAGGATGTGCTAGCATCTCTATGACCATGGGTACTAGTTTCTGTTTTGGCTGTTGCTTGTGATCTGGTCACACAAATGTGTGAGGACTCTCCCCACTTGTGTCGATCCTCAGCTGCTACTTCATCAACCTCATTCAGGGGTGGCTCCTCCTCATCCTCATCTCCTCTATCTTAGACCTCATAGTCAGGATCTGCATCCTCATCATACTCATCATTTATAACATCTATGAATATATTTGTATCCCTGTATCATACATCCTCAGGCCTATCCTCTGCCTCATCACCCTCATCTACCACTAGTCCTGCATCACCTGTGATATCCATCAGAAATATGGGAGTTATTCATGGAAATGACCAACACTCCTCATCCTCATCTGTGCTACCAATATCATTAGCATCGGAGATTGACACCTTGTCATGATCTAAGTAATCAAAGTCACTTTGGACTACATGGTCTATAGTGAGCCATACGGTATCACTTGGCCTCTGGGCACTCCATACTGATCTCCTGATAAAGGGGCACACCCTCGGTGATGTTTGCACTTGTCTAAACTATCGCATGGCTCGACCATAATAGCACAAATGTACTACATAGTCATGTTAGCCAAACAAAAATCTATCTAGTTGCATCCTCCTCAATTGTCTCGTGGTATCTAGCCACTGTAGTGTTAGCTGATAAGGTCTCCAAAGGATCTCATCCTCCTCTAGCCAATCAAACTTGACTCTCCAAAAATGCAAGTCTCCATACTTCAATAAGCACTGTAGATGATAGCTGACGGCGCATGGATACCTTGCAGCTATAGCACATGGGAAACCAACAAGCCTGGTGCATGTAATATGCTCAAGGCACCAAAATCACAAAAGCATGCAGTGCACCATAATGTCTATCTGTCAAAAACCAAATTGATCTAGATCATAATACAAATGTGCTAGGATACAAAATCCCCAAGCGTAGACCGTCATGTACTCTACCATCCCACAAATCAAGTGAACTAATCCTCCATCAAGGTGTGTCGCTCATCCATCTGGATTGAGTACCAGTGCCATCGTGTGCATCATAATCTGTGTCACCATTGGGGCTCACAAATATAGTAGCATCAGTAGCTTGGTTCACGCTCTCATGCGTTCATCATGAACAGGTCCATCAAGGCAGTACTGCATGTTAGCCTTCCACTCGTGAAATGATTGATCTCCTTAAAAGTGTACTTGTTCTCCCTAAATAGGAAATCAGAGAATTTGATGTACATCCTCTAAGGTAATGGTGATCTCCCTGGTCAGGAGGTGAAATGTACATGTATCAACATTCCAACACTTGCACAAAGCTATCAGCATGGCATCATGGTATCTCATGGGAGGCATAAGGTATACCCAATAGATGCCTATAGCCTGAAGATTCTCTATATCCTCTATTGATAGTGTTGGGGCTAGGTTCCTTAGAAAGCTCAATTGTCTCCCCCCTAGCCGCTACCGTGACCAGGATATACCTATCAAAATCACAACAATATGCTCTAAAAACTCATCTAATATCTTTAATTTTTACATTATTCATCATGCAAGTGTTTCAAATTTCTTCTAGTGTGCTTTTCTAAAGGCCCTAGACACTTTATAACCCTTTTGGGACACTTCGCAAAGAAATGGGACACTTTGCAAAAAAATGGGACACTTTGCAGACAAAAGGGACACTTTGCAAAGAAATGGGACACTTCATGAGAAAGATGGGACACTTTGTAAATCAACTCACCTCGTGATACAGCTCACCATGTGCCACCTGGTCTCGAAGCACATCCAGTCGTGAAGGCCTGTAATCCATTCTACTCGGCATCTTCTTGTCTCACTCATCACTCTTAAGCTACAAGAAGGTAAAATGAAATAGTAAGTGAAAAATTACTCTCCTTTACCTCTTTTAACCTATTTCCATTCCTTTTAGTCTTATGCATTAAAATAGGGTTATTTTTCATCTTAAGAGTTAATAAAGCACTTCTTCCAAACAACAAAATGAGAGCTAGGGAACTCCGTTTTTGACACTATTTGATGCATTTGAATCATGATTCCACACCTGACATCATCAATTGTATATCATTATGTGGCATGGTATTTGGAAATTCCCTTTGATGTGATTGATCCTATTCGATGTGGCTAGATTGCTACCATGATTCCCCCTCTGTAAAGCAAGCGAAATCAAGGGGGCATACATCTACCCTTGAATTTGATTTCTAGAAGCTAGATAAAAGGATTTTTGGAAAATTAATGAATTTGTGTTGTAGGATGTCATTCCTAATGTTGTATATTTGCAGATAACTACATTGGGGACTTCATTCTCTCATCATTTGAATAAATATCCTTTTATGCAATAAAGTGTACTATTTAGAGTCCTTTCGCTTACATATGCATGCAGAGTCATATGAGCGCTAAAGTAGGGGCTAAATGTGGCATAGAAAATTGGATGCTCTTGGAAAAAGAGAATTCCACACCTAATTTGGACCTACTTTTGAGTACCCTTGCATTAAAATCATTCTTCAAAACAACATTTATAGGCCCCTAAGACCCATTATTTTTTATCTAGAGGCCCATTTCACTGAAAAATCATACAAATCATGACAAATAATAATTAATTCATTCATATCTCAAAAACCCACCTCCAAAACCCACAAGTGGGACCCATTCACCACCTTGAGAAAATGAGTCCCCTCTAGTGGGACCCATTCACAAAGGGTGGCGAATGAGTCTCTTTTGGGGAAAATTTCAATTTTGAGTGGGAATTTCACTGACTTAATTCAATTTTCAGTGGATGTCTGCTCTTAGGTCTAAATAATGGGAAATTAGGTATTGGTGCCTATAAATACACATTTTTAGGTCATTTTTCATAATCTTTAGTCATTTTTACAAGCAAAATTCAAGAGTCAAGTATTAAATATCTTCCACAAGAAGATTCATCAATCTTTCTACAACAAAGTTGAAGTTTTGGGACAAGCTAGGGTTTTTGCAAGTCTTCAAGCTCGCTTCTCATTCAATATCTTTCATTGAAATGTGTTGATCATGAATTCCTATGAAGAATCATGGAGAAATCTAGGTTAAGGAGATGCAACTAGCCATCAAATCAAGCCTAAAGACTTGTTTTCAAAAGTGATTCCATCTTCCATTTTCACTCTATATTCAGATTTAAGGTTTGCATGTCATTTACATTCATTTGAAATGTTCTAAGGTTTCTAAGATTGAATTCTTGCATCATTCAAGTTCCTTTAAACAATCTTATTCTAGCACATTAGAATAGGGTTCTACTTTACTTCAGATTTTCCTAGTCTTAGATGCACTTAGGGCTAGGGTTTTATACATATGTTAATATCTTTCCAAGGTTTAATTACCAATTAGGGGTTTGATCAAGGAAAACCTCCCATTAGACAACAAATTTCAAGCTAGTTTGCAAGTGTTTTTGGAGATACAAATTCAGGTTTCCATCAGGAAGTGTTGTGCAGGTGACAAAATGCAGATCTATAGTTGTTATTTTTGGAAAACATAAAGTGGACTAATTCTACACAAATGGTGAATGAGTCCTGCTAAAGGAATTTTTTGGGACATGTAAATTCCAGTACCCTTTTGGCAAAAATAGAGTTCTGGGCAAAAACCCTGATTTGGAACTAATTCGCCCAGGGTGGCGAATGAGTCCCATATAGTTAAAAAGTCAACATTTTCAAAATTTCAAAGCTACTTTCAGATCTTCGAAGTTTCTAGGTGTTTGATACTTATCCCCTATTACTTCTATTCCACTATATTTTCATTTCTAGGGCTTCTTTTAGATCTTTTCATACTTGTTTGCATACAACACTGTGTTTTCAATTACTTCATATTTCTTAGGTTTTGCATAAATAATCAATCCATTTTATTAGTTTGTTGCATTTAGGTCATTTCATTTAGGCATATTTTTATTATACTTGCATTATTTTGAGTGAACCACCTAGATTTGGGGGTATATCTCTCTCCTTTAGGTGAAAAACCCTAATTGAGCAAGAGAATCATAGCAGCTACATAAAAATCTATGTTTCAGGTATGATAGGCTAATATGATTCTCTTATTTTTGACTTCATTGGGATAACTCACCCAGTGGACAAACTGAGGTTCCACTACCCCAGAGTTACCAGCATATGTTATGGACAAACAACCCCATTCTACATCGCATTGGAACAATTGTGCTTGATCCTTTTGTTTTTATTGAATGTCTACTTTAGTTTGAGTTTTTCATGGGGTCATCCTCTCACTAAAGTGGGGGTAAAATTTAGTAAAAAAAAAAGTATCATTTTTCCTTACTTGATTTGGGAATAATTATCATTGAATTAACTTAATTGTGTCTTGGAATAGTTTTGTAATGCATTGTACACATTCACATCATTATAGGGCCCTTATTTGTTTAAAACATACCTTAATTTTCCCTTTACAAAAGTGTTGTAAAGACTTGTAACACACTTTTCTATGGTTTATTCAATTAATTAAGCCTAATGGGCCCCTTTTAATGAAATGTAACTCATGTGTACCCTATTTATGGTGTTGTAAAGTTTTATAATATAATTTCACACGTATCTTGTGTCCTTTTAATTAATTATGATTAATTGGAGTTAATTAGCCCCTTTAATTCAAATTTAAGCCTTATTTGTGACACCTCTCGAAGATCTATCTTGACACCCACAATTCAAATTACACAACATTTAATTGGGAAAAATCAAGGTCTTAGAAATCAGTGCTATGACCCATTGAACCTAGGTGGTGAATGGATCCTCTATGTATAAGAACCCCCTTTATGAGTAGATTCTAAATGGGTTTTTCATGTTCTTTCATCCCATGAAGGTGAGGTCCTGGAAAATAGTGCTAGGACCCATTCGACCTAGGTGGCGAATGGGTCCTCTCTTAACAAGGACCCCCTTTTTTAATTTCATTGTAGTAGAAATTTAATAATATTTGTCTCCAAATTTGGTTTCAGCTTGAATTGTTTGAATTTCGAGGTTAATCTCTTGATTTATATAAATAAGGGGTTAGTTCACATTGTTTTCTCCTAAGAATATCTAGCAATTTTATGAAGAATTCTAGCAATTTCAAGAGAGCATTATAGAGCATTCAAGAGCATTTTCAAAGGCATTTCAAAACAAATCATCAAGTTTTTATTACAACAATTCAAGATCATTCCATCATGTCTAGGTTTTAGAGCATTCATGCATGTTGTTGAGCTAAGAAATTGATGTAGCATTGAGGATCTATTACAATCATTGTTCACATCTATTCAAGGATAAAGATCCACATTCTTCATGGCCACTACATGTTAGTTTGTAAATTTGCATCACAAGACAACATCCAAGGTGTCAACATTGCATCATTTCATGTTTCATGCTTCAATTTCATTATCTCATCATTTGGTTTAATTACTTACAAGGAGTTTGACTTAGGCAGACCCCTATTCACTAAAAATCAGCAATTTTTCCTTCCCTTCAATGTGTGTTAGTAGATTTATAGGTTGAATATCAAGTGGAGAAGAAGTTTGGAGCAAATATTTTAAAGTTGTCAAGTTGCAAGATTGACCTTCAAACTACAAGAATGAAAAATTGAAGCTTCAAAATTAAGTATAGGTTTTTGGGAGCTAACAACTAGGAATCTGTGAGTGTAGACATCAAGGAAAATAACCAAGATCTCAGTTTTAGAAACCATAGCAGCGACCCATTTGCCACTAAATGCGAATGAGTCCTTTGTGCCCTAAAAGAAGGCTTCTTGCATCAAGGTACACACCTCTTTGAGCTCTAAAAACTTCCCTCAAAGTTGATATAATAGTTAGGATTGATTTCTAATTATTATTTGCATCATATCTTTTACATCATTGCATGTTTTATGGTGGAAATTAGTGGTTCATCATTTTGATCAATTCATTTTGATTCAAACCCCCCTTTTCTCCTATTAAACATACATGTTTGAATGTCTATCCAAATTTTAATGGAAGGTAGTTCTAGTGGGAAAAAAATTGCAAGAGAAGGTGGAGGAGGGTGTATTTGCGAAAATGTGTTGGGTTGAATTGTAGGTTGCATTTGATTAGTTAGTTCTTGTCAGTGGGGGGTTATTGGAAGGAGAGAGTGTTGAATATCCAAGATACTGAGAGGGGGGTGAATCAGTATCTTATTAAATTTTATGAACAAATACCATTCAGGTATGTGCAAGATCATGATGGGCCAAAGAGTGGCGATATGATGGGTATGTGTAGGCTATGTGGCTGATGACTTTTTTTTTACTCAAAATTGATGAAACAAAAAGGGTTTTTAAAGGAGATTCTAAAATTTCCACCAATATAAATTATGCTTTACTTTGAATTTAATAAATAATTATTATACATTTTCTATTTGAATTACGACTAAAGTCCTGATTGATAGGCTGATTGAAAATATCTATAGCTTTCAAATGGTATCAAATTTTTTGAATCCGAAACATGTGTCACATTCTATGCTTTGCATACTATAAGATTAAAAAAAAATGAATTTCATGAATTTTTTACAAAGTTAAGGTGGTCAGACATAAGAGTTTTTATATTTTTTAAAATTTGTAAAAAGAAAAATCATAATTAATTATTTACTACAAAAAAATTACAAAAAAATATGCATCACATCGGACATGATTCCTCTACTTATATCTAAAATATTATCAAAAAATATTATCATTTTATTGTGGTTAGGGTGGTCAGACAAACACCTACTTATTTTTTCAATGAAATTTAAGTACTTTTTGAAATTTCAAATAAAAATAAACCTAGTAGTTTAGAAACTACATTCAAATGCTACAAATTTTATTCTTACATATATTTTTTTTAAATAATATAGATAACTTATTAAAAAATTTACGTCAAGTTTCTTAACTCTGATTTTTCTAAATTTTTTGCCACTTAAGGGCCTATTTTTTCCATGATGATCCTGCACATACCCATCCAATTATTTTGATGCATAAAAAAATAGAGATAACTAAAAGAATTAACAAAACATGAAATCATAAAACACATGAACACCAGGATTTTTATGTGGAAAACCCAAAATGCAAAAAACCACGGTGAGTGCTAGCTCACAATATAGTATAACTAGTTATAAGATATTACAAAATGGGGTGGCTCACTCTTAGCACTCACTATCCAAAATTAGAGGCTCACTACCTACAAAGTTACAATGAAAAAATGGCTTACAGCTAGAAAATGAACTGATAACGTACACCTAACAAGTGTTGACTTAGTTCCAATGATGCTCAATAAATGGACTTAATGCACTTCATCATATTAGCTCTTCTTCACATTCACATCGACAACTCTATCAACAATCACTCAGTTTTGAAAAACTGTGCAATATATATACTTGATCTATCTGCAAGGATTAATTAGGTTGAAGTAATTAGATGCACTTCTTATTCATCAAAAATACCAACTATCAGCTTTAGGATTTCACAAAATCTTTCCAAAAATAATTCAAATGCTCAACTCACTACATCATATCAGCATGGATCTAAGATAGGTCACACCTATATCCGAAAAAAAAAAATTAATTCATTGTTACATCATACGTCCATTAGGTCAGCCAAAGATAGACCTAATAGCAAAATTGAAATCAACAAAATAATGTTGATACACCATATGAGCATCTGAATACATGAGATCTTGAATGTACGTACCTAAAATATCCATAAACCATTTCCTAAAACCACATGCAACAATAATCAACAACAAATGATTGTGAACCAAAATATCAGAGGATGTAATAGTTATCACCTAAAATTGCACCCTGTTGAACCTAATGTTCAACACCTCAGTGTAACATGGGAAGACCTCTAAAGCTATGGGTTACTTGTAGATAGAGGTCAGCCTCCAAACAAGGCCAGCTTCCTTTGGTATCACCTAAACTACTGATACTATAAAGGAAAGGGAAGAAGGAGTGCATAAAAATAAAACTAAACCCTATGGTGATACACTGAACAGATAATAAGTCATGAAATGAAAACAAGATGAACATACACTGGAAAACTAATGGTAGCTATTTCATTTAGTCAACATAAACTCTATGAACTTATGCATCATTCTGGAAAAGGCTTAATCTGCATATGTATTTTAAGAAGGAAAGATGAATTTCACAACTTTAAAGTTCAAATGCAGATTTAGAAAAAGAACAGTTCAAAACTTGCATAATCTGAAAGACAAAAATGAAAGTAATATGAATACTAACACCAGTTTCCAAGGTAATCTCTATATTTCATATTCCAAAATCCATATGAGTTACAAAGCATACATCAGCTGAGAAAGGATTTAAGAAAAATCACTAACTCTCCATAATGCATAATCAAACAACTTTTCAAAGAGGCAAAAATGCCCTATATACAAAAGTCTCAGCCCCTAGGGCTTGCAAAAATATCAGCCTCCAGAAAGATCCGACCCTAGATCTTTTAATGAAGTTAATATTGCATTAAACGTGTATCCCTGCTGTCCATGTCGGTGAAGGGTCGCTCCAGGAATGTCCTCCTTGATCTTTTGCAATAATTGCATTAACTTTTGGCCCCCGTGTCCACCCTGGAACTTCCATCAGAGCTGCTTTGCATGTTTCTGAGTGCTATCATAAATGTTGATCCACTCCTACCAGTGGACACCCCAACTGGCCCTGAGACTAGCAATTTTTCCCCTTTGGCTTCCTCCTATTCTAGACCCTTCCGCAAGTTGACCTCTTCTAGAAAAAACATGAGATTTTCCCATCAAATCTCCCCCGAGCTGCTCTAGAAATTTTGATCTTAGAGTAGATCCATGTTGCTTACATTTTTTTGATCTTTTATTCAGGGGTAGTCAATCAGTCAAATGGACAATGGTTGGCCTTTAGTTCTCTCTGATTGGGTGAACACACTCGACATAAGATTCTCAAGTGATCAAAGGTCCCTAAGACAATAATTGTCTCTCCCCGATGCGAGTACACCTCATAGCAACTATTGGCATAACACGCGACGGTCAGAGAGACCTTATAGCGAGTGGCCAAAGTCATATCGACATCCATAGTGATCGCTGAGACAATCACTATTGGCTAGACATCATAGCGATTCCCTAAGAGTTATACCATTGTGTTCCCATTGGCAAGACATGCACATCTGACAAGTTGATCACTATCAGCAAGACTCCCCTTAGTCAGCGAGAGATTATACCGAAGCCCCCACCTTTTGGCAAGACTTCCATTATCTGTGAGATATCATGCCGAGCCTGACTTCTCGGCAAGCTCAGACCACTTGTGCACAGTGCTCGGTGAGATACCATCGGGTCAGGAAGACCTCTCCCTAAACTCAAAATATTATACCGAAGGCACCCCTCTATCGACAGGACTTTCCCCATTCGGCTAGACCTTATGCCGAAGGAAAACTCTCTCGGCGAGACATCTTGGTGAACACGACCCTACGATAAGGAGTCTTACCGATTCCATATCCATTTGACAAGACCCTATCAGGTTGGGAAGACCTTTCATCGAGCACCAAAATATTATACCGAGACCCTTTGTTTCGGTGAGACATCACAGCGAGAGCATCAACTTTCATCGAGACCTCCATCTTTTAGCAAGACTCCATGCCAAAGCCTTCATCTCTTGGCGAACTCAGACCTTCTTTCGGGGAGACCACCGATGGTCAGTGCGACCTCTCACTGAGCTCCTCCTATTTCGATGATACCCTGCCCCGTCGGTGAGACATCACAGCGAGAGCAGCAACTTTCATAGAGACCACACACTACCAGCAGGACATCTCAGCGAGCCCAAAAAATTTCGGCAAGAGCTCCATTATGAAGAGAGTTCCATTCTTTCGATGAGACCCTGGTTGATCAGAAAGACCTGACACTAACACAGATGTCTTGGTGACCTGAGGCAAAAGTTAATCCATTTGGCCCCCTTGAATACTTGAAAAATAGACCCCTTCCTGATTGAGCTCATAGGTAAAATGGGGCAACATTTCTCACGACCGTTGCTAGATGGTTTCCTTCTAAACCTAGAAACCAGTAGCCAAAACTTGTCCATTGGGCTCAGAGTCACATAGTAAAAACCTCATAATAGACCAAGAGCAGTTCGCACATGGCTGCAACTTACTTGAGACTCATGAAGGAGATTAGCACACTGGAAAATTATTGAAACTGGAGAAACTGAAGTGAAACTATTTACTGTGTTGGAACAACACTTAGGAAATGCAACAACAATTAAACTAAAGTGTAGAAGCACTTATTGAAAACATAAAACCTATTCTAATATGTACAATGATAAATCATACCTCAAAACAACATTTGAGGTGAATCCCATTAACTGGGATTGGTAACCTTTCTCCATCCATGTTTGATAACTGAAATGCATTATGCTCCTTACATTCAGTAACAACAAAAGGGCCTGCCCAGAAATGGTCAAATTTTGTATATTTTCCTGGACCACTCTTTAGCACATCCCACTTGAGAACAATATCACCTTCTTTGAAAACTTTGGTTGTAGCTTTCTTCTCAAATGTTTTCTTCATTTGGAGCTGATGATACTCCAAATTCTTCATTGCTTTGTCTCTTGATTCTTCGAGCTCCATGAGCTCTGCATATCTCACAGACATTGGATCTTGTTCTTCATACATTTCCAACTGGTGAACAATGTCTAGAGCTGGAAGCTCTACAGATAGAGGTAATATAGCCTCTTTACCATAAATGAGTACATATGGAGAATTACCAACTGATATCTTTGGGGTTATTCTATATGCCCAAAGTGCAGATTTCAATGTGGTATGCCAAATTCTTTGATTTTCTTCCATATTCCTCTTAATGATTTTGATCAAGTTTTTACTTGTACTTTCAGCTAATCCATTACCCTGTGGGTAATAATTGGAGGAAGTATTCAAATGAATTTCATGTTTAATAGCCCAATTTGTGACTCTTAATCCAACAAATGCAAGAGCATTATCTAAAATGATGGAGTTAGGAACTCCAAATCTGGTGATTATATCTTCATAAAATTCAAAACTGAAGATTCATTTGCTTCTTTCAAAGTTGTACCTTTGTCCATCGTGTGAAATAGTCTATAGCAGTAAGTACCCACTTGTAACCAACACTGGATGGTGGATTAATTGGTCCAATAAAGTCAATGCCCCATCTCATGAAGGGCTGCTCTACTTGAATTGGATGTAAAGGCATAGTAGGTAGCTTTTCCTTTCCTGCAAACAAAGCACATTTCATACACTTCCTTGACCATGCATATGCATCTTTAAACAAGTTGGGCTAGTAGTAACCAGCTCTCATAATTTTCCAAGCGGTTGTCCTTGGAGCAAAGTGCCCTCTTGAAACTCCATCATGAAACTCATGCAGTACCTTTTATGTTTCAGTATCAATACACCTTAACAAGACACCATTCAAATCTTTCCTAAAAAGGATATTATCAATAAGGACATAAGGAATTGACTACAATCTAAAGTATCTTCATTTTGCTCTATCCAGCCCTGGTGGACATTCACTAGTACAAAGAAAGTGGGTCATTTCCTGAACCCAACCTGCAATTGATCCAAGTACAACACCTTGAACATTTTGAGGCCAATTAGTATTAGTTAAAATAGCACCAGTTTCTGATTTCTATGCATCTTCAGATGTTGAGGCAAGTTGCTCTCAAAGTCCTTTACCTTTGACAAGTTTTGTGATGTTGATGTTGACATCAAATTCCATTACTTTTGTGATCCACCCTACTCTTTTCTCACTCAGATCTTTGTTCAATAAAAAATCCTTCACGCTTGGGTGTGCAACCAAAATATGAATTTTATTGTTTGAAACTAGAGGCTTAAACTTCTTTAGGCTTCTGATCATAGCGAGAACATGCTTCTCAAAAAATGTATATTTCTCTTCATAATCAGCAAGTAGTTGACTAAAGAAAGCTATTGGCTACCCTAAATTATCCCTATTTTTTTGAACCAGCATAGTAGAAATTGAACTAATGCCGCCAAAAGAATATAAGAAGAAGTTTTTTGAGAAATCTGGATTTACCAGTGTTGGAGATGATGCTAAAACTTCCTTGATTTATTCAAAACAACGTTTTGCTTCCTTAGTCCAACTGAAAACTGCATTCTTTTTTAGCATGGCAATCAAAGACTATAATAAATTTGCAACATCAGGAATGAATCTTTTTAAAAAGTTGATTCTCCCTAAAAATCTATACAATCCTTTCTTGTGATTAAGTAATGGTAGTTCGAGTATAGCCTTAACTCTTTCAAGATCAATGGTAACTCCGTCTTTTGACACTATGTGGCCTAACAGTTTACCTTCATGAACTGCAAAAATACTCTTTGTCAGATTGAGAGATATTCCATATTCCTTACATTTTTCAAAAACTTTCTTGAGCTGTGGCAAGTGCTCATCTGCATTCTTTGAATATATAGTTATGTCAGGGTATGTGTAGAATCATGATGGGCCAAAAAGTGGCAATATTATGGGTATGTGCTGACGACTTTTTTTTTACCTAAAATTGATGAAATGAAAAGGGTTATTAAAGGAGATTCTTATCTTTCCACCAATATAAATTATGCTTTACTTTGAATTTAATAAGTAATTATTATTCATTTTCTATTCAAATTATGACTAAAGTCCTGATTGATAGACTGATTGAAAAACATCTATAGCTTTCAAAAGGTATCATATTTTTTGAATCCAAAACATGTGTCACATTCTATGTTTCACATTCTATAGTATTAAAAAAAGAAAAATTGAATTTCATGAAGTTTTGACCATGTTAAGGTGGTCGACATACGAGTTTTTATATTTTTAAAAATTGTAATAAAAATTCATAATTAATTATTTACTTGGAAAAAATTAAAAAAATATGCATCACATTGGGACATGAGTCCTCTAATTATATCTAAAATCTTATAAAAATTATTATCATTTTATTGTGGTTAGGGTGGTGAAAGACACCTACTTATTTTTTTCCACGAAATTTAAGTACTACTGCATTGAAATTTCAATTTTCATCAAATAGACTTTTTTTTTTTTTAAACAAACCCATAGTTTAGAAACTACATTCAATTTTCTACATATTCTATTCTTACATATTTTTGAAATAATATAGATAACTTATTCAAATTTTTACATCAAGTTTCCTAACTCTGATGTTTCTAATTTTTTTTCCATTTAAGGGCTTGTTTTTTCCATGATGATCCTGCACATACCCGTCATCTAAGTAAACCAGCAAAACATTTTGGATTAAACTCTGAAATGTCATATCCATGGCATGCTGAAAGGTGGCACTAGCATTAGATAAACCAAAAGGAATTCTCTTGTAGGCCATAGTGCCCCATTTTGTTGTAAATGTTGTTTTATACTAATCCTCTTCTTTGACTAGAATCTGGTTATAACCAGAATACCCATCGAGAAGAGAAAATCTCTCTAAACCGGAAACAGCTTGGAGAATTTGTTCCATAGACGGTAAGGGGTAATGATCATTTAGAGATGCTCTGTTAAGGTCTCTAAAATCTACACATAATCTTACCTCACCTTTCTTTTTTCTAACCAGAACAAGGTTAGAAACCCAGGATGTGTGTTTAATTGGAAATACGAAACCCCCCTCAACTAACTTGGTCAGCTCTTTGATCATCAAAGGTTCAAGCTTGGGATTCAACGGTCTCTATTTTTGTCTAACAGGCTTGGCACCAGGTTCTAACTCAATTGTATGTTGAGCAATATGAGGATCAAACCCTCTTAAATCAAAATATTCCCAAGCAAAAACATCATGATACTCTTGGCATAAAAAAATGAAATCTCTCCTATCTTCAATTGAACAGATTTTGCCTAATTTGAGGAGCTTACTTTTAAAGATTTCCACTTCTTCATAATGATCTTCTTTCACTTGAATGCCAAATTTGTTCTTCTTGAGCTGATCATCAGAATTGAATATGGATTCCAAGGTAACCAGCCCTTTGGGAAGTTTATTTGTCTTTAGCTATATCACTTGATCATCATACTGTTGTTTAATATTTTCCTAGTTCACTACAGAAAATTGATCTTCTTGGAGCAGAAAGGTTAAAATTTGTTCATCACTTTCAAATACCTGCCAATTAATGTTGTTATCAGGAATTGACGGCCTGATAACCACCTTGACATACTCCTATATTTTATCTTTTTTAATATTTCATGGGATATCAAACTATGCTGCAATTGTTGCAAACCTATCAGCATGCTTATTCTGATTTCGTGGAATAGAAATCAGATTGAAGGCATTAAATTCTTCAATTATGTTCCATACTCTGTTTCTATACGACTTCAAAGCATCATTCTTGGCCACATTCAACCCTCTAACCTGATTAACTATCAATTCATTGTCTCCATAGACTTTCAAACAATAAATTCCTCTTTTCCTTGCCCAATCAAGGACTTGAATGAGTCCTTCATACTCAGCACCATTGTTAGAACATGCAAAAGAAAAATGAAAGGCTAAAAAATACTTATCACCTTGTGGAGAAACTAGCATTACACCTCCACCTGCTCCATTCTTGCTCCTGGAACCATCAAAAAACATTTCCTAGATTTCACTTTGTTGTTGCAACAACTGATCTGTACTTTTTTTGAGGTTTGGAACCTCTGCATCATGTTCAAGTATCACATAATTACCCATATCGGCATCTTGAATAAAATCTACAGGACTGTCCAACACATTTTTAGTTTCCCATTCATGTAGCAGCACATTAGGAACAACATCTGCTTGAAGTTCTTGAGCGTTAGCCAGTTCACTGTCAGTAAAAATGACACAATTTGTGTCTACAGTAATAGGAACAACATTGATAGGACTTGGGTTATACGGCTCAATGTAATCTTTGGCCAAATTTTTAAATTTAATGGTAACCTTAGTTCCATATCTTGTTCTAAACAGCATATGTGACCAATCAGCTGACACATATCCACCTATCTTAGCTATAAAGTCTCTTGAGAGGCACAAAGAAAAGAAAGGTGGGAGATCTATGACACATATGTCCTGAGGAACTAAAAAATTAGGACACACATGAAGGGTAAGACTCAAATATTTGATAACACCCAACGTATTAATAGAAGTACTATCCAATTGAATCACTCCTTTCTCTAAAGGTTGATACTTTAGTCCAAGCTTTTTAGCAATTTGCTTTGACATTACTGAGCTACTGGCTCCACTGTCTACTATACAGTTATGAACTAACTTATCTCCTATGATTACAGACACATAAAATGGAGGTGGTTTGACTTCTTTTCCTACCTCTTTGCTGGGCTATTTATCCTTTTCTTGAGGATTATTTGTCAATACAGTTCTGAATTGACCTATTGGAGACTCAAATTCATCAGACACTTTAAAATTTGACAAAGTTGAGTGTAACATATCCTTTTGACCTGCAATAGCTAATGAATCCCACATAGACATCATTACATTCACCTTTTTCATACTATCAATAATATTATAGGGTACAGTTTGGTTCACTTTATGATATACCTTTGTGCCAACATGATCAACTTGCAACTGTGGTTGCTCCCTAACTGGAAGTTGTCGATTTCTTTGCAAATCACGAGTCCCTTAAGATATAGATGGTTTTGTAGCTATTGCTTTTCCTTTATCAGCTACTTGATCCAACTCAAAAGCTCTTTTCTTCACCCTTGTGTTAGCTGCAACTAGAGAATTATCTATATTAAGTCCATAGAATTCCTCACCTTGCCAGTTAAGTAGGGTAGTTTCATTGGTAAGTTGGTCTTGGTGTTGTGGAGATGCATCATTGAGTTCATTCTATTGTGAACTCGAGGCATTCTGTACCATAAGTTCCTGATTAATGAGTCCATTTGAGAAAGTGATCTGATTGTGAGGTTGGTTACAAGGGTAGCACCACTCATAATCTGCTGCTAGTTTGTTTTGAATAAGGACAAGATCCTTAACTGCACTAACAGGTGCTAGAGCATAAGCTTGAAAAGGTCTTGTGTTTACACTCTATCTTGGGCCTTGCTAGTTGCCTTGATAAGCCTATCTATTACTTTGATATTGTTGTTGCTGACTTGAATTCTGCTATTGATAAGGCCTGTTATATGTTTGTTGCTTTTCCAAGGTCACAAGCTTATTTCCAAAAGTCTGTAATAAACTTTTGATCTCCTATAACTCACTTGAAGATCTTGGAACAACAGTTTCTTGTGTTACAGTAGCTGGAACAGGTGGAAAAGGTGTAAAAGGTGGTATCTGCAAAGGGATATTCGAATGAATATCTGGAAATATAGGCATTGGTGGCCTAGGATCAAGTTTACCAGCTTGTATTAGGTTGTTTTCAGCTCTATTTGCTATTTCAAATGCATCTGGTAGAGAAACAACCCCCATTGATTGTATCATAATGGCTATATCATTGTTAAGGGCCTTCAAAAAATATAAAAAATATATTCTAGAGGTGGTCTCACCGTTGCAGGGATTCTATCCCAAGTTCTTTGAAATATGAAATTGAAATCATTCATTTACTCCTGAGGAGCCCTCTTAAGCATAGGGAATTGCTCCAACAAAGATAAATTATCAGACCTATCCTAAAACTGCCTATGTAATTTGTCACCCAACTCATCCCAGGTGGCAACTGAACCTACTCCAAGACTTCTGAACCACTATAATGCTCTTCCTTCTAATGATGCTACAAGAAGTCTTACAGCTACGTCTTCTTGTGTGATATGGTGCACACCACATAAGGAAGTAACATCACGTATATGTTCAATTGGGGTAGTCTAATCTTCCCCAGTGAAAATTGGAAAGCTTTTTAAAGCTGCCATTGGAATGCCATTATGTTGTGTCAAATTTAATGGACTACCTTCATTAAATGGCACAAAAGGTTGATTTCTAGGAGCAGCCATTAAAGGTGGATTTAGATTTGTAAAAACTACAGTTGATGAACTTGCTGCAATAGCAGAACTTGAAAATATATAACTAGCAAAAGTAGTTGGACTGCTTAAAGGAGACCTTTCTATTCCAAGGCTAGGTGAGGCTGAACGATTCTCAATTTCTTTTTTAGATAGTCTTCCTCTCCTTCTTGATGGGGAAAATGCAACTTCGGGTCTAACACCAGGTGGTGTAGACTGTACTCTCTTAGAAGGAGGTGCCCTTTTTGTTGCTCTGCCTTGTCTTTTGGGTGGTGACAACTGCAAATATTCAAAAGGAATTGAGCTGCTCCTTGTCTGAACTCTTCTCATAAACTGTAAAAGCACTGATTATGAAGTTATTTCTCTTTATGGAGTCGCCAAGTATGAAAAAAATTAGTTCTGTAAAGTCTGAAACTTATTGGTTGCATACCAAACCAACTATATAACGTGGAACTAGTCCCACCAGGCGTGCCAAAATTGTTATCACCTGAAATTGCACACTGTTGAACCTGATGTTCAACACCTTAGTGTAACATGGGAAGACCTCTAAAGCTATGGGTTTCTTGTAGACAGAGGTCAACCTCCGAAGAAGGCAGGCTTCCTTTGGTATTACCTAAACTACTGATTCTTTAAAGGAAAGGGGAGAAGGAGTGCATAAAAATAAAACTAAACCCTATGGTGATACACCAAACTGATAAGAAGTCATGAAATGAAAACAAGATTAACATACACTGGAAAACTAATGATAGCTATTTCATTTAGTCAACATAAACTCTGTGAACTTATGCATCATTTTGGAAAAGGCTTAATATGCATATGTATTTTATGAAGGAAAGATGAATTTCACAACTTTAAAGTTCAAATGCAGATTTAGGAAAAGCACAGTTCAAAACTTGCATAATCTGAAAGACAAAAATGAAAGTAATATGAATACTAACACTGGTTTCCAAGGTAATCTCTATATTTCATATTCCAAAATCCATATGAGTTACAAAGCATACATCAGCTGAGAAAGGATTTAAGAAAAATCACTAACTCTCTAGAATGCATAATCAGAACTCCTTTTCAAAGAGGCAAAAATGCCCTATATACAAAAATCTCAGCCCCTAGGGCTTGCAAAAATATTAGCCTCTAGAAAGATCTGGCCCTAGATCTTTTAATGAAGTTAATGTTGCATTAAACGTGTATCCCTGTTGTCCATGTCAGTGAAGGGTCGCTCCAGGAATGTCCTCCTTGATCTTTTGCAATAATCACATTAACTTCTGGCCCCCGTCTCCACCCTAGAACTTCCATTAGAGCTTCTTTGCATGTTTCTGAGTGCTATCATAAATGTTGATCCACTCCTACCAGTCAACACCCCAGCTGTCCCTGAGACTAGTGACTTTTTCCCCTTCAGCTTCCTCCTATTCTAGATCCTTCCACAAGTTGACCTCTTCTAGAAACAACATTATATTTTCCCATCAAATCTCCCCCGAGCTCTAGAACTTTTGATCTCATAGCAGATCCATGTTGCTTACATTCTATTGATCTTCTTTTCAGGGGTAGACAATCATTCAAATGGACAATGGTTCACCTTTAGTTCTCTCTGATTGGTGGAACACACTCCACGTAAGATTCCTAGGCGGTCAAAGGTCCCTTAGACAAAATCTCATGTCAGTGAGACACTAATTGTGTCTCCCCAATGCGAGTACACCTCATAGCAGCTATCGACATAACACGTGATGGTCAACAAGACCTTATAGCGAGTGGCCAGAGTCATATCGACATCCACAATGGTCACCGAGATAATCGCTATCATCCAGAAATCATAGCGAGCCCCTAATAGTTACACTGTTGTGTTCCCATTGGCAAGAAATCCACTTCTGACAATTTGATCGCTATCGAGGCAAGACTCCCCTCAATTGGCGAGAGATTATACCGAAGCCCCCACCTTTCAGTGAGACTTCCATTATCAGCGAGATATCATGTCGAGCCTGACTTCTCGACGAGCTCAGACCACTTATGCACAATGGTCAGCAAGATACCATTGGGTCGAGAAGACCTCTCCTCGAACTCAAAATATTATACCGAAGGCACCCCTCTATTGGTAGGACTTTCCCCATTCGGCCAGACCTTATTCCGAAGGAAAACTCTCTTGGTAAGACCACCTGCTTTCAGTGAGACATCTTAGCAAACACAACCCTGCAGCCAAGAGTCTTACCGATTCCATATCCATTCGACATGACCTTATCAGGTCGGCAAGACCTTTCACCGAGCGCCAAAATATTATACTGAGACTCTTTGTTTCAGTGAGACCTCACCCCATCGATTAGACATCATAGCGAGAGCATCAACTTTCGCTGAGACCTCCATCTTTTGGCAAGACTCCATGCTGAAGCCTTCATCTCTTGGTGAGCTTAGAACTTCTTTCGGGTAGACCACCAAGGGTTGGTGAGACCTCTCACTGAGCTCCTCCTGTTTCAACAAGACCCTGCCCCATCAGTGAGACATCACAGTGAGAGCATCAACTTTCACCGAGACCACATGTTGTCGACAGAACATCTCGATGAGCCCAAAACATTTCGGTGAGAGCTCCATTATGCCAAGAGTTCCATTTTTTTGGTGAGACCCTAGTTGATCGGCAAGACCTCACGCCGAACACAGATGTCTTGGTGATCGGAGGAAAAAGTTAATCCATCTGGCCCCCTTGAATACTTGAAAAATAGACCAATATTCTCCTTCCACTATCACCTTTTCTCTCCCCCTTTGACATCAAGGACAAAGGGTGTCCCCAAAATTTAAAATATCAAAAAAAAGAAAACAAAGAGACATGCATTAACTAGAGGATGGCGATCCATGAAGCTCCTTAAGAATACCTTTCCATACTAATTTACCATTCTACCATCTTTGCTTTGCAGTGATCAACATCCTGTTTAGGGATTCCAACTCTGCCAGAGTTTCTTCTACACCATCTGAAGTATTACGAGTTAGATTTATCTTCTCAAGTTTTTTCGTGCCTGCCAAATTGTTGCCAACCGGAGTGTACTCTACTCTTACAATGTCACTTAACTAATCAAATTTTCTGATAATCTCTTCCTTTTGCTTCTATAAAACAAAGAATTTATCTTTATGTGTAGAGATGGCATTCTAGGTTGATCTTTCTATCTTTGGATATACTATAAGTACTAAAGACAATAGTCAACTGGGACTCAATGGAGTCCATAACAACCTTAATTTTTTGAGTGGTGTTTGGCCACTTCAAGCAATAAGCAAGAAATTTTTTTACCTTTGACTCATAGATTTGCACAGCTTCCAAGTTCTTTTCAACATTTGTGTGTGCTAGAGCACACTTTTCATGTAGCACCAACAACCTTTTCTCTTATATCTTCTCCTCAACGTCTTGTTGTGTCATTTCACCAAGCTCGAAGGCATACTCCTTAAAAGAATCCAACAATGTAATCTCAAATTTTCTATAGGAGTGAGAGATGCATCTATAGGTGTACCAGGTGTGGCCTCCTACAATGCCTTAAGATCATCTTCAATAAATTATATTCCTTTCTAATGAATTTCAAGAATCTCCTTCCTTCTGGATGCCTACAATGCATCTCCTAATACCACATTATGCACTAGAGAAATTTTCTCCACATCTACATACCCTTCAATCATAGGAAGTTGTAGAAGCTCTTGAGGAATTATAGGCTAGAATCTGATCTACTTGGATAGCAAGCCTTTCAATACATTATTATAGGAGGATGATTCTCTAGGACATTTAAGAGATATTATGATCTTCTTTTGACTTTCTTCATTTTTCTTGGAATATTCTTCATTTTTTATTTTCTTCCTCTCCATTTTCCTTTTCTTCTTCTACTTTCTCTTCTTCTTCTTCTTTCTTTTCTTCCTTTTCCTTTTCATCTTTATCTTTGTCTATGTTGTCTTCTTCATCATTTCCTTCATTTCCACTTTTATTTTTTTCTTCTTTTGGATTATCTTTTTCTCCTTCTTCACTGCATTTTCCCTCTTCAATATTATTTTTTTCATCATTTCCTTTTTCACCTTTAGTGTGCTCCAGAGGAGCATCATCATGTTTTTCAGGCTCAACTTCACCTTCATTTTGCTTTTCCATTTCTGGAGCATCATTTTCCACATCTACATCATTCTCAACATCAATTTCTTCAGAAATACCTGCATCACCTATACCAGGAGGAATACCTTCCTTGACATTTTTAGCAGAAGCATCTTAATCTATCTTAAGCATGCCTTATTTCTCTGTTGTATCCCGGATCACTTTTGTATTTTCCTTCCATATCTTCTTTATCTACTTTTTATCCCTGGGTATGTGCAGGATCATCGTGGAAAAAATAGGCCCTTAAGTGGCAAAAAATTCAAAAAAATCAGAGTTAGGCAACTTGACATAAAAATTTGAATAAGTTATCTATATTATTTCAAAAGTATGTAAGAATAGAATCTGTAGCAAATTGAATGTAGTTTCTAAAATACTAGGTTTATTTTAAAAGAAAAAAATCTAATTGTTGAAAATTTGAAATTTCAATATAGCATACTTAAATTTCAGGCAAAACTAAGAATTAGGTGTGTCTGACCACCCTAACCACAATAAAATGATAATTATTTTTTATAATATTTTATATATAAGTAGAGGACTCATGTCCGGATGTGATGCATATTTTTTTGTAATTTTTTCCAAGTAAAATTAATTATGAATTTTTTATTACAACTTTAAAAAATATAAAACACATTTGTCTAACCATCTTAACTTGGTCTAAATTTCATAAAATTCATTTTCTTTTTTTTTAATCTATAGTATGAAGCATAGAATGCGATGCATGTTTCAAATTCAAAAATGTGATACCGTTTGAAAGCTATAGATGTTTTTCAATCAGCCTATCAATCAGGGCTTTAGTAAATTCAAATAGAAAATGAATAATAATTATTTCTTAAATTCAAATTAAAGCATAATTTATATTGGTGGAAAGCTGAGAATCTCCTTTAAAAACCCTTTTCGTTTCATCAATTTTGGGTAAAAAGAAATTCATTAGCCACATACCCTACAAATACCCATCATATTGCCACTTTTTGGCCCATCATGATCCTGCACATACCTCCCTAGTCATCAAAATATTAACCCTTTTATTCATCTAGAACATATCTGCACATATATTTTTTAGATTTTCTAGATCATCTAGGGTTAGAGAAGAGCCAATTTTATCAAATGCATTATTCTTGATTTTCTCTTCAAGTTTAATGGCCTCTATTCTTCTTTTCATCAAAGCCACCCACATATTTTTAGGCACATCTTACTTCACGTCATCCCATTTAACTTCCAAGATGATAACATATTGAATGATAGCTAAAACTAATGTTTTCCTATCCTCTTTTCCAACATGATCATAATATTCTATTGTAGGCTTTAGCATGTTCTCAAAATGTAACAAGGAATTGAGAGTTTCCTCTAATTTGAAACAGGGACCAGAACTTACTAGAATGTCCTATTTTCGTTTGTCCAATGAGGTTTCTTTAGACACCTTAGTCTTCTTCAACTATAGTTTGGTTTTCACATGAACACCAAATTTATGTTCTTCCTCTTCATTAGAAGATGACATAACATGCACTCTCTTAGAACTAGTAGATTCCTTAGAAGCACCTTCTATGAATGATAAACTTCCTCTTCTTTTCCTCACCAATTTTACAGCAGGATCCTCTTCCTTTTCATCTTGATCATTTGTGACACTAAGATTTTTATCTCTTGTAGCTTTTTCTTCATTTCCTCTTTTCCCAAGTACCACCGGAGGAGTTTCTTTCCTTTTCCTAGATCTAGTAGTACGTCTGGAGGAAGTCAGGCCTTTACCATTATTAGTAGTATTGGGTTCAATGTTTACTATAGGAGTTTTGGAGGGTTTAGAAGTAGTCCTTTTGGATCTCCTTAGACCTGATGATTCTCCCTCCAAATCTTCTTGCATAGCCCTTCTAAGCGCAATCTGCTCATCAGTGAATCTAGCTTCTCTAATCTTCTTTTCCACTTTCTTTCTTATTATTGGCTTTTTGTGCTCCAAGTGGACCTCCATAGATTTTTTTGCATAAGTGCCAATTCTGGGCTTGTTGGGATCCTTTAGATTCTTCAGCAACATTTGTACATAACCCTCAACTTCATCTTCTATAATTTCATATCCCTTTGGTTGAATCCAAATGGTCTGGGGTTTGACTGCTTCAATCATGCATTCATCAGAGGAAACATGAACTATGATGTCATTGCTCTATTTCTCAACAATTTTCCTTGGAATCTTCTCTCTCATTCATGTTGCTCTTAAATACAACAAAGAATACTATTAGAGCATTTTCTTGAGTCTTCAGATCACCCAAAATATGCATATAGTCAAATATTTTATGTACAACCGATCTGGATGAGTCCCAAAACACTGCATCATTCTTTCTAGGAAGTCTCTTCATGAAAAAGAACAATAGACATACAATCAATGAGCCGAATTTAAAAGCATACTTCCTTTCTTTTTTCGACTTTAAATTCTCAAGCAGTTGTTGTCAGAGAAGATTGCACAAGTCATAGTCTACACCATTGACTACCATATCAAAACCAGTATAAATAGTTGTGGTAGAGACAAAGTTCTCTTTTTTGGTGAAGTAAATTTTGTGACCAATCATTATAGTGGCATACTTCACAGTAGGATTAGTGATGGACTTTGTTGTAAGAGATCTCTTTCCATATGCAACACTTGTGAGTTTCGTCATTGCTTCATTCTTCATGTATTTAATATAGGTATTGATCTTATATCCCAGAGACCGCTAACAACCTTAATTGCCTCCTTAGTTATCAGATGAGGTCAGTCAGTCTAATCTATCTAATCTCTTCACAACTAGGTTCAAGTATTCAGGTTTCACCAAGAAATTATCTCTAGTGAGCTCATTCTGCCAAATGTCAATCATTTTTTTGTGATTGAACTCCTTAGTCTTTACTCGAATGTACATTCTTGTGTCCTCAGTCGGCATAACCCCATGAGGGATTGATGAGAAGGCACCCATAGGGTTGTCTTCGAAAACCTTTGAGGAATATTTCCTATATGATGGTCTAGGTCTTTCTAACACTTTAACAACTATAGGGGTTTCCATTCTTCACAATTTTGAACTCAAACAATTCAAGAAGATGATTCACAAAAACTCACAACTGCACAGAAAAGTAAAATACATTTTTCTTCACGATGAACTAGAATTAGGGTTTGCACGACTCGAACTCCAAATCACCTCAAGTACACTCCAAAAATCTCTTTGATTTCTTCAAATGCACGAGTGTTTAAAATTCCTTACACATTTACTTTCTAAAACAATGATTTTCCCTAATTCACATTAAATGCAACAAATTTCAAAAAGCTGCTAAAAACTCTTCTCTGCTTAGAAAAAACCTAATTTTCTCCACAAATGATCTTTCTTTCATATTTTCTTTCGGTTCCACTTGCATAACCTTTAACTAATCATTTCTTACAACATATCTTCGTGCCAAAAACTAACACGCCAAACATCAAGGGGGTTCAAATATTTTTTTGTTAAAGCTCCCCCTAAGACCTTGCTAGGTCTAATTCTTGGAGGAATTGTCTATATTGGATGGGGGCACAGATGCATATGTTATCTCATTCTCTTCTTTTTTCCTCCAAATCTGCTTCATTTCTTGCTTAATTTGATCTTTTTCAACCTTCTTCATAGGTTCATTATTTTCTATCAGATTAGTCTTCTTACCCTTTTTGCTTTTGCAAACTCTTGAGATATGTCCTGGTTTGTTGCAAATGTAGCAGACAACATTTTATGATTAGTTTGACTTCCACTAACTCTTGTTTTGCACTGATTAGCTTTATGTCCATACTTTTTGCAAGTATAACAATAGCCATTAAAGGATTGATTTATTCTTCCTCCATTAAACTTATTCATCATCCAGGTTCTGCATTCACTAGCCCTATGTCCAATTCTTTTGCATGCAAAACATTGACCAGGGAAGGAACTAGGAAACTGATTCATCCTACTACATTTTGTTGCCCTATGACCAAATTTTTTACATGAAAAACACATACTATTGAAAGAGGGATACCTTTATGCATTAAGCTATCTCACAGGTGATCTCCTAGCAAAGTTCCTTGAATTTCCTTTATTCTTTCCTTTATTCTAAGTCTTATGGTTATCCGTAGAGTTTTCACCTCCTTCGATTCCCAAGCCACCTTTGTCTTTACTCAATTTATGTCTTGAAATCAATTCATCAAGCTTGTTTGAGCTAGATTTGAAATTATTTTCACAGAGTTTTGCTTTCTTCGGATCTACTTTCAAATTCACCACTTCTTGTTCAAGCTTAGTGCACTCATTAGACTTGTTTTGAACCATTTTTTTTAGGCATTCTTCAATTATTTTCTTCTCTTCTAGTTGCACCTTCAAACTGGTAATTTCTTCATTAACCTACTTCAACTGATCAGTTACTTCCCTATGCCTTTCTTTGAACTTCTTCAATTGCTCTTTTAATTTATAGACACATTTGTTTGCATCTTCAAGATTTTCTTGTAGATATTTGTTTTAATTTCAACCTTTTCAAGATCCTCAAGTGCAACCTGAAGCTCTTCTTTATAATTCATTTCTTCCATCTTTAAGATCTCCCTCAAGCTATTAAGCTTTTCTGGAGGAACCAAGCTTTGATACCAATTGTTGAATATCCAAGATATTGAGGGGGGGGTGAATCAGTATATTATTAAATTTTCTGAACAAATACCATCCAATTATTCTAATGCATACAAAAGTAAAGATAAGGGTATGTCCAGGATCATGATGGGCTAAAAAGTGGTGATATTGATGGGTATGTGTAGGTTATGTAGCTGACAACTTTTTTTTACCCAAAATTGATTAAAAAAAAGGGTTTTTAAAGGAGATTCTCCGCTTTGTACCAATATAAATTATGCATTTATTTGAATTTAATAAATAATTATTATTCATTTTCTATTTGAATTACGGCTAAAGTCCTGATTGGTAGGCTAATTGAAAAATATCTATAGCTTTCAAACGGTATCACATTTTTTGAATCCAAAACATGCGTCACATTCTATGCTTCACATAGTATAGGTGTATCAAGGGAAAATTCTAAATTTGTTAAAGGGGTTAGCACAATAACATTAAAATTCCTATGAAATAACAAAGCACAAAGGAAGTGATGTGAAGACAAAAGGGATAATGTTACCCTAAGTCTCCACCTTCCATGATTGATCTTTGTTACACCTCCTAGCTTGCAGTAAATAAAATGCCCTCAGATTTATGTGAGCAACTATGCCTAAAGACTAAGCCCTATGCAAGTGTTGAAGGATTTGCAGAAAATAAAATAACCCTACAATGGATTAGAATGACTATGACTGTAAAAATTATAACCCTAAGTTGACAGAAAATAGACATAGACTAGAGGTCAAGAAATCAAAAGACCAAGAGACCAGCAAATGAGATCAAAATTGCCCTTTTATGAAAACTGCAATTTTGAATGTGTGGCCAGGATGAAAAGATGACCAGAACCCTAGAATCAATGATCAAGATTAAATGTTGCTATGTGCATTAGGGTTAGGTCAAAATTAGGGCAAAAGGTAAGAATGAAGGGCCAAGATTGAATTATAAGATAATTCAATCAAGGGTCGAAATTAAATGAGATGTCAAAAGTCAAGAATTAATTTGGAAGATAAGGCTGGCACGGACAAAGAGGTTGCTGGAGAAATTAAATAATAAAATTTATTTACTCCAGGTGACTAGTAAATAATTAAATAATAAAGATATTATTTAATTATGGAGGAATGTGACAAAAGAATTATTTTGAATTAAATGATGATTTAATTCAAAATTCAAGAGAGTGGACTAAATTAAATAAATAAAATTTATTTAATTAATGAGAGAAAAGACTAATGAATAATTAAATAATTAAAATAATTATTTAATTATAGTGGAAAGTGGACAAAAATTAAATAAATTAGAATCTATTTAATTTTAGAAAGAAGGGGACTTAATTAGTGACGTAATTAAATAAATAAAATTTATTTAATTAATCAAGGAGAATAAAGATAAAAATGAATTAATTAAATAATTAAAATTATTTAATTAATAGAAGAATTATGACTTTAGAAAATAATTAAATAATTAAAAATTATTTAATTATTAAGAATGAAAGGGTCAATGTTGAATAATCTAAGAGTTGTAAGCCTAGGACAATTTTATGTGTCTACATTTTTCCCCTCTTTGTCATAATGTAGCATGTCGCATTGTGACAAAGAAAATAAGTCAAAAATATGCCCTGCAAAATAAGATGAGGAAGAATGACGAGGAGGGTTGTGGTATGCCCCTCGAGAGGACGACAGGTTCCAAGAACATGGGTGTGCTCTCGAAATGATGAGAAGAGTAGAATATGAAGAGACAAAAAATGTTAGTGCAAAAGATATGGATGATGATATGGATGCAATGCCTATATGAGTGAGAGAAGATGACAAGACTAAAGAAGATGTCTATTAGTTCCTAGACCAAATCCTTCAAAACATTGCCATAGGACTAATATTTATTGCTCTTAATCATCATTGGGCGTAAAATGACACAAATGGACAACAAACACAATGGTATGACGTAGACCAAGGTGTGCAAGGTCATCCACTTGAAAAATAGACAGTCACAGACAAGGAATGTCCTAACTCATACTAAGGGCGAAGTTGCCCCAGTCTTTTTGTCAAGACAACCCACAGACAGCAGTCAGAGAAAATAAAATAGGCCAGGAGACGTCATCGCACCTCTAAATCCTTCATGGGACATCCTCGAGGTAGCTAGTAACATGACCAAAAAGACAAGATAGTAAAAAATATAAGACAAAATAGCCAAGATAGCCAAAAGATAAGACAAGATAGACCAAAAGATTAACAGCCATTTTATTTTGTTTGCCAATGTTTGTTTGCCAAAGATTGATTTTTGGTGGTTTGATAGTTTTGGAGTTTAAGAGTTTTGCCAATTTGATGGTGTTGGGTTTGTGGCCTATTGTCAAGGACACATCCTAAAAAGGAAAGGGACATTTTGAGGTCTAACTCCAAGAAGGACACATCTTGAAGAGGACCAAAGAGTGACGAGATTGACATTGTTTTGAGTAATATGTTTTGGCAAGTTGACTGATGTTGACTGTATGATTGATTGGCTTATGTTGTCTAATTTTGACCAATTTTGACATTGACGTTTCAAATGACTATCTTGTGTTTGAGTTTGACTATGTTTGACTTATTTGACCGATGTGACAATTGTGACAAATGCCATGATTTTATTTTGACCAACCTAAAAGGACTGACCTAATGTCTCGGGGACTCATCGACTGATGGCCTTGCCTACGTAGCAAATGCGCAGAGACAACGTAGTTCGACAATGACATGGACTGACTGACATCACTGACTTTGACTCCATTTTAGGATTTTGACATTGATTTGGATGTTTTTGTGTTTTTCTCTGGACATTTTATGATTTTTAGGTCTTTTTTCAGGACATTTTATGATGTTTTTGTCTTTTTTCAGGACATTTTATGATGTTTTTTGTCTTTTTGTCATTTTATGATTTTTTTTGGATTTTTGACATTTTTGAGGTGTCAATGGATGAAAATTTGGGTAGCCTTTGTGCTAGATACCAATGACAAGGGGAAAACCAAGTCTAGGTGCAAGGAGATAAATGGGATTAATGGATGAAATGGATGTATGCATAAGAGAGCAAGGATGTGATCTCCAAAGACTATGTCGCATAGGAATGACATGCCCCATTCTAGGTACAAGACTTAGGATTTTTCATGACAAAGCTGATGACAATAAGATAATGATATGATTGGTTTAGATAGGATGAGGTATGTCAAGAGATTCCCAAAAAACATGTTTCAACACTTTGCCCCTATATCTTCATCAAGATCAAAAGGAGAAGAGTGGATAAGTGGACCCAATATGATAGGTAGGTATGATGGCTAAAGATGGTAGGTAGGATGGAAATGATATGACATAAAAATGATAGGTTGGATAGATAAGACATTGTGCCCCCAAGTGTAAGTGACATAGAAGATCAAACTACACATGATGCCTGTTTGCCAGGTTTTCATCATGGTACTTATCCAAGGCGCCTGTTTACCAGGTTTTCACCATTGGATGAAGGGATTTCTCTTTACTTTTTTTTTTTTGACTTTTTGACTTTTTGACTTTTGGATAGGAGGGACTCAAGTGTCTAGTTGCATGAAAGGTGATAGTCCCACTAGAAATGGATATCATTGCATGGACCATGTCAAATGTCATTATGCTCATAGATGTTGGTAAGGGATGACATGAAATGGAGATAGAGTAGGTAGATGATGGATTATGATGTGTATTATGGAGGACAATAATGGATTATGATGCAAATTATGTTGGGAAGATGATAGGGATTATATGGGACTTATGGAAAAGATGAATGAGGAGGCTTAGCCAAAAGCATGGACCATAGGAAGGTGGTGGGGGAGATATGTAGGATAATGAATGAAGGGTGATGGAAAGATAGAAGTATGTTGGAATGGAATCATGACCAATGGTTGCACACACTGTGATAAACATTGAAGCTTTTGATGTGGACGAGGTGTAGGAAGCAATGGAGATGTTTGCTTAGGAGATGGGTGATGAAGTGCTTTAGGTACCCACATAGACTTAGTATTTTTATGACTTTTATTTGGCTTGTGGGTTTTAGGACTTTGATATTTTTGAATGGAATGTGCATTTTGGATGGGGGGGGACGGTTGGGATTTTTGTGACATGGATGTCTCATTCGACTTGATTTTGTTTTTCTTAGGTACCCAAACCATTTTGTTTTTAGACTTGTCTTTTGGAGGTATGGGCTTATATAGATTTTTAGATGTATTTGGCTTTGACTTTTTGAAATTGTATTCTAAGGCATTAAGACCTTTAGAATTTTTGAATTTATGTGTAGAGGCATCCAAATTTTTATTTTTGAATCCCATGGGGTGGATGGAATGAGTGGAAGCTTTATGTTTACACAATGTGTGCATTTGTTGGTCATGACTAGGATATTTAGGGTATTTATGAATGATTGGAATATTAGGTGTTGGAAGTAATGGTGGAAAAGTGGATGGAGGGGTATTAGGAGTTGGAAGTAATGGTGGTAAATTGGATGGAGGAAGGTGTATGGTCACATGCTTTTGACATTTGTAGGATGACGGTGGTGGAATGGCAACATATGCTTTAGGCATATGATAGGTTTTATGATGGAAAGTGGACTTAGAATGCATGGAGGAAATACCAACATCTTGAGACTGGTTTCCTTGGGGTATGCAATGGACAATGGGACTAGGTGTAGGTGGAACACTAGACACGAGTTCCTTATTGGAAAGACCAAGTAGATATGATGGAGGACTTGCAATGGGGTCGATAGTGGGTGATGGGGGATCATTAGGATCTTGATTAGCATTGTGTTCACTTAGATCCAAGGTATTTGTTTGATCTTCTATACTAGCTTGGGAGGCAAGTATCTCATCAAGGGGAGTGGATGTCAATGGATCATGGATAGGACTAGGTGGAGGTGAAATTGGAATATCTTGCTCATGGATAGGCTCTTCATCATTATGGATATCATCTTGATCATAAAAGAGATATAGATTATGGACAGGTTGGATGACAATGATTTGATCTTGATTAGGACTAGGGCTTGATGTTTCCACATGCTTAGGATTAGGCTCTTGACATACATCTTGGGTTGCTTGAATGGAAGTAGAAGGGGATGACTCTTGGAGAGACTTGACATGTTCTAGATGGTCAACAACATAGGAGCATGATGGAGGTTGACTTGGACTTATGAGGGGAGACTCTTGACTTGGCCCAAGGGGTTGAGGATGACATGGTTGACTTGAAGGACTTGGCATGATGTTTGAGGACTCTTTTGTATGTTCAAGTATATGAGTTGAATGACATGGTGGCAATTGATTCCTTTCTTGTAGCCTTTGGGTCACATCCTTTGTAGGTGGATTGGTGGATTTAGATAATGCCATCAATTTATGTTTTAAATATCTAAATGTAAGGCATTGATTTGATGGAGGATTAGATGATGGTGGGGGTAATGAAGAGTTTGATGGGTGAGAAGGTGGAGAGGCCAATGGATTAGGACTAGGACATGGTGGATTAGGGATAAGCATTTGATTGGATGGTGGTAAGGGTGTATGGACTAGATTGGTGTTCCCCTTGTCAAAGGTGGCATTAAGACTTAAAGGCTCTTGATGTTGTTGCCAAGGTGGACTTGGGATCCTATATTCTTGTTGTGATATGGGTGGACATGTTGATGTGGCATTGTCATAATAGATAGATGTGTTAGGTTGGCATGATGATGAAAGTGACACATAGGATTGGGGTTGAATGTCTTGCGGTTGGAATGGCGTTTGGACTTGTGATATGATTTGTTGTTGTGATGATGATGAAGGGGTTGAATAGGACAATGACTATTGAAAGGTTGACTGATGTGGATAAGAGTTGAAATTAGAAGAGTTGTAAGCCTAGGACAATTTTATGTGTCTACAATAGGATTAAAAAAAGAATTTCATGAAGTTTTGACCAAGTTAAGGTAGTCAGACATCTGAGAGTTTTATTATTTTTAAAAGTTGTAATAAAAATTCATAATTAATTATTTACTTGGAAAAAATTACAAAAAATATGCATAGCATTGAGACATGAGTCCTCTACTTATATCTAAAATATTATAAAAAATATTATCACTTTATTGTGGTTAGGGTGGTTAGACGGACACCTACTTCTTATTTTCCCTGAAATTTAAGTACTCATTAAAATTTCAAATTTTCACCAAATAGAATTTTAAAAATAAAATAGTAGTTTAGAAACTACATTCAATTTTCTACAGATTCTATTCTTATACATTTTTGAAATAATATAGATAACTTATTCAAATTTTTATGTCAAGTTGTCTAACTCTGATTTTTTGAATTTTTCACCACTTAAGGGCCCATTTTTTCCATGATGATCCTACACATACCCATAAGCCAAAGCATTAATAGAACATGAAATCACAAAACACATGAATACTAGAAGTTTTACGTGGAAAACCAAAAATGGGAAAAACCATGGTGAGTGTTAGCTCACAATATAGTATAACCAGTTATAAGATATTACAAAATGGGGTGGCTCACTGTCCAAAATTAGAGGCTCACTGCCTACAGAGTTACAATGATAAAATGGCTTATAGACATAAAATGAACTGATAAAGTACACCTAACAAGTGTTGATTAAGTTCTAATGATGCTCAATAAACAAACTTAATGCACTTTATCATATTCTGTCTTCTTCACATTTGTATCCACAACTCTATCATCTATCACCCAGTTTTCAAAAACTGTCCAATATATATACCCAATCTATCTACAAGCATCAATTAGGTCGACCTAATTATTATCCAAAATACCAACTGTCAGCTTCAAACTTTCACAAAATCTTTCCAAAAATAATTCAAACGCTCAACTCGCTACATCATGTCGGCATGGACCTAAGATTTGGTGACACATATATCCACAAAACAAAATTAATTCACCATTACATCATTTGTCCATTAGGTCAACAAAAGATAGACCTAATAGCAAAATTACAATCAATAGAATAATGTTGATACACCATAGAAGCATCTAAATATGTGAGATCTTGAATGTATGTACTTACAACATCCATAAACCATTTCCCAAAACCACACACAACAATAATCAACAGCAAACAATTGCAGACCAAAATATCATAGGATGTAAGCATCATACTGGTTCAAATATTGGTCCAGAATACCAGATCAAATTCAGACTTAATCTCATAGTTGTAACTCATATATCATGGTGACATCAATAAAAACAAAAAACAACAAAATGAGATGTTTTTCTTCATTCTTCCAACAGAGAGGGTAGGTGTGGGGTTTCCTTCAAGGAGGATGTGATTCGTAGGAAATAATGCATAATACGTCATTGATTTAACCCATTTCCTACATAACCCCATCAAAGAAAAACTTGCATACAAGCTTACAAAATAAACATAATGCTTAGATCAAAATAGATAAGACATAATATAACACAAGATATATCTGAGGAAAACCCTCAAGGGGGAAAAACCTAAGCTCCAAAAACATCGATATTCTAGCTTATTATTTAGTAGTAAAATAATACATGCACTTGTAGATTTACTATGAATGCTTTTGAAGATCAAGGATTTCCACTACATCATCCATGTGTCCAAGAATGAATATCCACATCCCATGCCATGCTGAAGTCACATATGCACTCCTCAAAAAGACTCAATACTAACAATCCATTCACCTAGCTAAAATTAACCACAAAACATGTGTTTTCTTTTATAAATACAAGAACAAACAAATACAACCAAGTGGTAAGATAAAACTATGTGCCAAAAAAGCATTGAATCCTCATTTAATATTGGGTACTATGTTTTCACATTACTAAATACTTTCCCAATTATTAAATTGTTATCTTGTCTCCTACACATAAAATAATAACTCAATGTTACAATACGACTTTACAAGTGGCCCCAAATAATTATCTATTTGTTTAAATGGTGAAAGAGGTGTTGGAAGAATGAAGAAGAATGATTATCTCTATAGTTTTTTGTTTTCATCAATGTCGCCATGTTATGGTTGGAAGTCTAAGTCAGTGCTTGATCCGGCATTTTTTTCTGCTATCTGAACCGGTTTTCAAGATGCATCCTTTGGTATTATAGTCTGTAATCCTATGCAGTTGGTAGTTGATGCTTGCGGTTTTGGGAAACTATTTATGGTTGCTGAAGGCATGTATGTTCATAATTTCTTGTGCTCTAATTCTTGTACAGTGTATTGGAATTATTCTGTTAATTGCTTTTTGCAATGAAGTCTATTTCTGGCTGACTTCTTGGATTAGTTTGAATGATATGGTGAATTAATTTTGTTATGTGGATATATGTGCGACCTATCTTAGGTCTATGCCAAAATGATGTAGCATGTTTGGATTTACTTTTTTTTGAAATATTTTGTGAATGCTTGAAGCTGACAAGTTGATATTTTTGGTAAGCAAAGAAATGCATCTAATTAGGCCAACCTAATTGATGCTTGTGGATAGATAGATTATATATGTGTATTGAACAGTTTTTGAAGATATAGATGTGTGTGTGTGTGTGATGAATGAAGCAGTAGTGAATGCAAAAGTGAAGAAGAGTGAAAATTATGAAGTGTGTCAAGTCATTCTATTGAGCATCACCGAAACTGCATCAACACTTGTTAGGAACACTATTTTTCAGTTCATTCTAGCTGTGAAGCCCAATTTTGTTTTGTGAATATTTTTGTAGGCAGTGAGCCTCCCTTGTAAGCAGTGAGCTTTTGTATCTAGACAGTGAGTCCTATTCAAGGCAGTGAGCCCTTGGTAGTGAGCCTTATATATTAAGTTTTGAACTACTTTATAGTGTGAGTTAATCCTCACCGTGGTTTTTCCCTCATTGTGTTTTCCATATAAAAAACTGGTGTTCATTGTGTTGATTTTACTTTTTGTTGTCTACATTTCATGTTCATACTTAATAACAGAATAGTGTGGTTGTGGGATTGATAAGTATTGAAGTTTAAATTTTAATTTGTGTGACAACTAATTCACCCCCCCTCTCATTTGTCCTACACATTTTTAACAATTGGTATCAAAGCTTTGGTTCCTTGGTGTAGAGCTTAACCACTTGAGGTAGATCTTGAAGGTTGATCAAATGGATGATAAAGAAAAACTCTAAAATGCACTTGAGAATCTTGAAAAAGTTGAAAATGAAAATAGAGATCTGAAAGAGAATCTTGATGAAGCCAATGAATGTGTCTAGAAGTTGAAAGGACAATTAAAGAAATTCAAGGAAATACACAAAGAAGTGAGTGAGCAACTAAAACAAGAGATAATTGGACTGAAAGTGATTGGAGAAGAAAATAAGAGAATTGAAGAATGTTTGAATACAATGGTACATAATAAGTCTAATGAATGCTCTAAACTTGAACATGAGGTAGTAAACTTAAGAGTTGAGCTAGAGGAGGAAAAACTTTGTGAAAACAATTTCAGATCTAGCTCCAATAAGCTTGGAGAATTACTTGCTGGATAGAAATCAAGTAGAGACAAAGTTGTCTTGGGAAATGATGCAAGTGAAAGTTCTAAGGACAATCAAATGACTCAGGACAAAGGGAAGCAAAAAAGGAAGTTTGCAAGGAGACATTCTATGAGACAACCTAATGCACAAAGGTATCCCTCTTTCAATGGTATTTATTTTTCCTATAATAAATATGGTCACAAGGCAGCAGAGTGCAGGAGCAGGATGAATCAGTTTCCTAGTTCTTTCTCTTGACAATGTTTTTCATGCAAGAAGGTTGGGCATAAAGCTACTAAATGTAGATCTCAAGTGAGAATGATCAATCGAGTGATGATGAATATGTTTAATGGAGGTAGAATGAATCAATCCTTTAATGGCTACTGCTATACCTATAACAAATTTGGACACAAAGCAAATCAATGTAGATCAAGAAGTAATGGAGGTTAGACTAATTAGATAAGTGTTGTCTGCTATAATTGTAACAAACCTAGACTTTGTAGAAGTAAGAAGGGAAAGCAGTCTGCTCCAGTAGAGAAGAATGATTTGGTAAAGAAGATTGATAAATAAGAGATGAAGCAAGAGATGAATAAGATATGGAAGAAGAAAGAAGAAGAACCTGAAACTGTTGATGTGTTTGTACCCTCATCTAGTATGGACAATTCCTCTGGGAATTAGACCTAGCATGGTCTTAGGGGGAGCATTATCAGAAAATTATAAAAACCCCCTGGGTGAATGGCATGTCAGAGGCTAGCACGAGGATGGAATGTGAATAATGAATAATTAGAGGTTCTTGAAAAGGAACCGGAAGAAAACATGTTGACATAACAATTTGTGGACCACATTAGAGTTTTATGTGTTGAGAAGAATTTTTTTAGTAGTTTTTTGATGTTTGTCGCATTTAATACATTTTAGGGAAAATTGATGGTGTATAAGGTGAAACTTGTAATCCTTTTTTTATCAATTGAGCATTTGAAGTGTTTGAAAAGTTCCTTGGAGTGATCTCAAAATTATCTAAAGCATTTTTTTATGAAATTTGAAGAAATCATTACAAATATTTAGGAATTATTTCTCAGTTTGCAAAAGAAAAGTCTCTGCTGAATATTAACAAATTAAGCATGGAAATGGACAAGGGATTGAGTGGGGACATTCCACTAAAACTAAAAGGATTTGAATTGGAAGAAATTGATCATATAAAGTTGAAGGAAATGGAGCTAGGGCTGAATGAAAATGAATTACAGAGTATAAAAACCCTAGGTATGGACTTATGGGGAGAATTTCCTTGCTTTGCTAATAAAGAGTATTTTTTTCTTGTTGAATCGATTCAAGAATGACAACATTTTATTGGAAAAACCCTACATAATCATGAAGGAAGTGATTGAAGCAACTACTAGCTTATGTAGTATTGGGGATCTTCCTGGAAAGAAAAACATGAAATACAAAGATTAGGAGGAACTTACTGGTATTAACAAAGAGCCTTGAGCTCTATTGATAAACACTCTTGTGGATTCGGCTGTAAGGTATGTTGCGTACAGTGTTTCTTACAAAATCTATTTTAGAAATCATGAAGGCTCAACATCGACTATTGTTGTTTATATTGCACATATGATGGTTAAGGAAAAAAAGCAGTTTGATTTGTGTAGCCTATTACTTGAAAACTTGGCTGAGAATGCCTGAATGTCAGTGGTTGAGTGTTATCCCTTTCGGCTTGGATCTTTGCTTGTGTTCTTGGATTTTTACTTTTTCAACTCCCTACTGGGAAGAGAAAATGTTGTGTGGGAATTTGATATTCCTATTGGGAAACAAGTCTATAGATACCTAGAATCATTGGAAGATAATGTAAGTGTGTGAAAATCATATTTCATAGCCTTAAGAACAAATCTATGCTCTGGTATGTCAGCACCGAGTTAGTTTGAAGTAGGATCATCCTCTAGTAAGAGAAAATAGGAAGCTGTCATTAGTTATTCCCCTCTAGAATTAAAGAAAAGAAAAGCTATAACTAGGACATCATTGAGAAGGAAAAAGAATCTCATTCGATATAAACAGAAGGCAAACAATTAGACAAAAGGGACAAGAGCAAGTGCTGAACTAGGGGAAAGGCTATCAGATTCTTTCCCCACTTAGTGCAAGGAAAGAACGACCCGAGGTAGGTGATGAGAATGAGCTCCTTGCATCAAAGATAATGATTTGTAGTAAGTGTAAATAATGCAATAGTGAGAATTTTATGATTCTACAACCATTACATGGAAAGGAGCAGAAGGGCATGCTATGCAATCACTTGATAACAATTATTGCCATCAAAGTGAAAATTGATCAACATTAATTTGAATGTACGACACTCATTAGTACTATGTCCAAGATTTCTGTGGTATTGACAATGTGGAACATTTTCACCTTTAGGATATAGTTTTATATTTTCTTGCATGGGTGGTAATGTTATAAGTTCTTGGTTTAGTAGCATTTGTAATTTTCTTTCAATTTTAGGTGGTGGACAAGGGAATATTAGTTTCTTTAACTTGTAACTTGGCCTTATGCACTTGATAGACTTACCAATTTCCCTCAGTGGATATAGAGTAGGAGGACCTGATATGACCTTGTCTTCTTTATCATTGTCATTAGGAGGCATTGGTTTCTCTTTAGGAAGGAGGATATGCATGTCTGGAGGAGGATCTAAGATAATATTTCCCTTGTTATGAGGCATTGGTGTTTCTTTAAGAAGATTACTTATGTCAGGGGGAGGATCCTAATACCCTAACCCTTTAGTATCTTCAATTGGTATTTTCTCTAAGAGTTGATGAATTTCATGTTTACTTGTTGTATCACATCCTTGTTTACTTAAGATCATGAATCCTTTTCCATATGTTTCTTCAAGGTTAATTGATGTGTTAGTTACTTTGTTAAGATAGAATAGTTTATTGTTTTCTTGACTAGAGGAACTAGGTACACCTATTGTAGAGAACTTAGGCTTAGCTTGTGACTCAATTTCAGGATGTAAAAGACCAAACATCTCAAGTTGTATCAATTGGTTGTTTCATGGATAGGTAAAAGAATGCATTATTCTCAAGATTGTTTAGGCAATCATTTATGAAGTTGTTCATGCTATCATCATCTTCACCAATGATGTCAACATCATGAGGAGGACATGCATTAGGAGTATTGTGAGTGTGATTGAGTTCAATTTCATTAGGGTCATTTCCAAAAACACAACTTGAAACATCAACCAAAGAGAACAAGGAGTTCCACAGATTGCTTAAACAGTTTTCCATTTTTAGAATTTCAGATCTAAACATGGTAATTTGCTGATTACACAATGCAATAAGGTAAAAATGAAATGTTTAAATGTAATTTTGAATTTTAACAATGCACTGAAATGAAGCAATTTAAGCTAAATTAATCGAATTTGATGAAACAATAAATCATGAAAATAAAAAAGGAAAGTAACAACAACAAACAAAATCCTAAAAACTGATATTTTAATTTCCAAAAAATGTAGATCAGTAGCTAACATGGACTCATTTGCCAATAAGGGTGAATGGGTCTTGGTTAGGTTTTTCTGAGATGTTTTTACTCATTTCAAAGTTATTTTTAATGCCTTTTTAGATGCTAGAAGATGCAGGTTTAACCTAATCAAGGAACCATTCACCAATAAGGGCGAATGGGTCCTAGTTAGGTATTTTAAAACTATTTTTGGATGATTTTCAAGCTTTCAATAATGTATTTCAATTCCAAGCCTGAGGCAGTGACTTTCAATTTTATATTTTTGACAAATGCAATGTGAAAATGCAATGAAAAGATGAATGCAAGGACCTATGTTGAAATGCAATTTTGTTTTGATTTTCAAATACAAATAAATGAGATCTAAATGATATGCACAATGAACAATTTTTTTTGTATTTTTTAAATTTAGAGAGATGCAAAACAATGTAAATCTAAACCCTAGATGAGATGCAATTTTGAATGCAATGCAAGAAACCCTAAATGAGATCTTAATTCAATACAAATGAGATGAAAATGAATCCAAGATCTACTCTAGGATGCAATGAAAGACTTCAAAATCATAAAATTAAAATTTTCAATAAGTCGGGCTCACTAAAATGATTAAGTGGTGAAAGGGGGTTTGCATCAAAATTGTAGTGTAGCAAAATACATACCCTTGCATTTTCACACTTATTTGGGCCCACCTTGCTTTATTTATGCTTCTTTATGGATTAATTGGTTGTATTTTATGTCCACAAGCCCTAGATGAATTACATGTGTTTTTGGTTAATCTTGACATTCTCCAATGCATAAATGATAATTTAATGACTCCATCGGTGTGTCCCCAATTTTTGGGTTGGGACTAAAATGCCACCTAGGGCGTCTTGGTCCCCAAGGCTCATGAGAACTTGATTTTTGCATCTTCGGATTGGTCCCCTTTTTGGTGTCTATTCCCCAAGTTTTTTGGACTTGGGACTAAGATGTCATCTAGGGCATCTTAGTCCTTCATGAGTCATTTTTGAGACTTAATTTTAAATTTTGGCAAGATTTAGCCTCCTTTATTTAATGAATTCATATGTTAGCTTGGTGTGATATAATTTTGGGATATTAAGCATAGATAAGTATAAATACAAGGTTCATTCATTCATTTCAACCTAAGTCTTTTGTGAAAGATTTTATCATAGCATAATTGAGTTCACATGAGCATTCAAGAGTAGATTCGTCAAGTATTTGGAGCCATTTTCAGATTCAATCGTCATATCAAAGTGTTTTCTTGCATCATGTGTGTTGTGCTAACATTTGTGATGTAGGGTTTTGATTCAAGCAAGTAATTCAAGTCCTATATTTCAAGCACTCTAGATCCATATCCATTTCAGTCATTACAAACATGTTTTGTAGAATTTATAACAAGGGTTTGGTGAGTTGTAGCATTGCATGTTGTTCATTCAACATTTCCTTCATTATTTCTATTTCATTTCAAGGTTTAACTACCAACAAGGGGTTTGACCAAGGCAAACCCCCATTCACTAACAAAAAAATAGTTTTTCCCATCTTACATATTTGTGATTGCAGATCTAGGTTAAAGACTTGAAGATCACTTGGAGTACAAAGTTGCAAAAGTTGCAAAGTTGCATTACAATGTTTTTATCTTCATGGAAACTCACCTACAGGACATATTCAGAAGTTTCAGAACCTAAGATCGGAAGGGAAGCTAGTGCAGACCTTAGAGCTCATGATCTTGTTCAAAAAAATTAGAAATTCACAACATGACTAATATGCCATCTTGGGCGTCTTAGTCCTCCCAGCCCCATTTTTCAAATATTTTGTGAAATCCAATTCTGAGATCTGAAGACTTTATATTTTCCCTAAAAAATAGCAGCGAGACTAATATGCCACTCTGAGCATCCACAACATTTTCTAGCAGCCTCTTTACATTTCTAGAATCCTTACAACATCTCCAGACTTCCCAAGTACACACATAATATCTCCCTGATGCATAATTTCTTAACTTTCATCTCTCATTTAGCTTGTACATTTCTAGTTTTAGGTCATTTTGCATATCACAGCATGTTTTCAAACATTTTATTTTCCAAGCATTTGCTTGGTGGTAAATCCCTTAGAACTCAAATAATCCCCTCCTAGGACCCTCCTAATTGATAAATTGACTCACCTTGTGAGGTTGATAGTCAATCCAATTAGGACTCCTAGGACATTAGTGAATGTTTGAGTGGAAAAAGTGTGGTATCTCTAAAAAGGTGTCTATTTTCCTATTCATAAAAAATGAATTGATCAAAATGATGAACCACTAATCTTCCACCATAAAACATTTAATTATGTATGTGATAAGATACAAATAACAATAAAAAACTAACTCTAACTATTATACCAACTATGAGCATAGTTTTTAAAGCTTAAAGAGGTGTGTATCTTGTTGCAAGAAGCCTGTTTTTAGGGCACAAAAGACTCATTCGCCTTTAGCAACGAATGGGTCCCTATTAGGGTTTTTGAAACTAAGATCTGGGTTATTTTCCTTGATGTTGGCACTCTCAAATTCCCAGTTTTCATCTCCTGAAAACTTGTACTTAATTTTGTAGCATCAATTCATTATTCTTACACTATAAAGGTCAATCTTGCAACTTGACAACTTTGACAATTTTTCTCTAAACTTCTTCTCCACTTGACCTTCAACCGATAAATCTGCAAACAAACATTCAAGGAGAGAAAAACTTGTTTATTATTAGTGGATAGGGGTTTTCCTAAGTCAAACCCCTTGTGGGTAATTAAACCAAATGATGAAATAGTGAAATTGAAGCATGGACATGAAATGATGCAACATGTTGATACCTTGGGAGATGTCTTGGAGTGTAAATCTGCAATCTAACATGTAGTGGCCATGAATAATATATATATTGATCTTAAATAAGATGTGAAACAATGCTTGCAATAGATCTTCAATGCTACATCAACTTTCTTAGCTCAACAACATGCATGAATGCACTAAACCCTTGACATGATGAAATAATCTTGAATTTCTACAATAAACTCTTGATAATATACCTTGGAATGCCTTTGAAAATGCTCTTGAAGTGCTCTATAATGCTCTCTTTATGTTTCTAGTATGTCTCATAAAAGTGTGAGGTGAAACTATGTGAATCAACCCCTTATTTATACTAAATCAGGAGATTAACCCCAAAATTGAAACAATTCAAGACAACACCATATCTAGAAATAAACATTATTAATTTTTTGTTAGAATGAAATTTAAAAAGGGGGTCCTCATTAAGGGAGGACCCATTTACCACCTAGGTCGAATGGGTCTTGGGACTATTTTCTAGGACCTTTCCTTTGGGGAATGAAATAACATGAAAAACCCATGTAGAATATGCTAGCAAAGGGGGGTCCCATAGAGGGAGGACCCACTCGCCACCTAGGGTTAATGGGTCCTAGCACCAATTTCTAGGACCTTGATTTTTTCAAATTAAATACATTATATTATTTGAATTATGCGTGTTAGGATAGATCTTTGGGAGGTGTCATAACTAAGGCTTAAATTTGAATTAAATGGGCTAATTAACTCCAATTAACCACAATTAATTAAGAGGACCCTAGATAAATGTGAAAGTATGTTACAACACTTTACAAAACCATAAACAGGGTACACATTAGGTACATTTTTTTAAAAGGGGGATCAATGTGAATGTGTCACAACACATTACAACATTAAACCTAGGAAAAATTAGGTTAATTCAATGACAATTATTCCCAAATAAAGTAAGGAAAAAGGATAATTTTTCCATTACTACACTAGTGTGACTAAACACACATACTAGATGCATCACAATTCTATAACTATCTTAATTTTAGATCATACGAAATTTATTTTCTTTCCCTAAAGTAAAATGTTGAAAATTTATATTGATATTGATCTCTATAAGAAGTACAAATTAGAGTAGTCTTAAGTTTACTTAGGAATTCTATGTTCGTTATTAGATAGTTATTATTTAATAATGTTGTTAGGTGTATTTTATTTTTTACCATTGAGGTAGTTTGGGTTGGTTTTTCCCGTACCTCATCACACCTAGACTATTAATATCTAGGTTTGTACATTATTTCTCATCACATTTTTATTCATTCTTCACTCCTAGTGAAATAGCTTCTCCTGCATTGCTTCTCTCATTTGTGAAGGTTTCTCTTGGTTTGTAGATGCTCTTGGGTGCTTTTCTCTAATCTAGTATCAAAGCTTGTCTTCTGCAACCACCTTCCATGCTGATAATTTTCATCAGAGTTTGAAATCATTTATTTGGTGTGGAAGTCCGAGTAAAGGAGGTTGTGCCTCATGTGTTGCTTCCCTCCCAAGTGGACTCTTCACACATTGGCATTGGATTTTTGTTGTTTCAACATTGAAACTAAAGGCGTGGAAGTCCAAGGAAAGGAGGACTGTGAGGTGTTTCAAATTTTGGCTTGGTGTTTTGTAGGAGGCACGATTTGACTATGCAAAGGGGGAGTCTCTGTTGAGAAGGCCAATCCATTGCTAGAGGTGACAAAATCTATTGGCGGGTGAGTGAAAATCCCAAGGCAACAAGAGAGAGATATCTCAATCTTGCTATTTAGAGACGGGTCTATGCTTAAAAGGGTGATTGAAGCCTAATTTGAGAAAGGCCAATTATGCTCTCTAAGGCATGTATCTCTCCATTGGAGGCATGAGTTTTTGTTTGTAGCCCAATCAAAACCCTCTGGCCCGCATGATTTTCTATTGTTGGGTGGAATTTCACTTTTTTGGGCGTGTTTATTTCTCATATTCATGTTGAGAGGACTGGCAGAAGGCTAGGCATAGGGTTTTCTTCTTTCTCGATGTGAAAAATTCACTATTTTTTATAACTTGGTTGCGCAACATTATCCCACATTTTTGAGAAGTACATCAAAACAAGTCTTCTTATATCCCAATGCCTTCATTGTTGTATGATGCAAGGCTCACATTGAGATATTGGTTCTCTCACTGGTGGAAGGTGATTTGTTCTACTTGTGTAGAGGTGGATGTTGTTGTGTCATGAAAATATTTTTGAGTAGTTTGTTGTATGGTGTGACCAGCAGCTTGGTTGAGGTACTTTTTTTTGAATTTTTTTTACATCTATTACTATAGCTTGAAATTGCAAGTATTGTAGATTGAATTTTTTCCATCTATTGCCATTTTTTACTTCAATATGGTGTTTCTTTGAAAAAAATTATTTTTGGGGATTGCACATTGTTGGTTTTATCCATTATGGGGGGTATAAGTAGCATTTTGGTCTCCTCATGTTCATTTTCACATCATGTCAGAACCAAAGATTGAACCTCTCACTCCACACAACTATCACTTGTGGAAGCTTAAGATGACATAATTGTTGCAATCTCAGGGTCTTTGGAAAATCTTGGGTGCCGAAAAACCTGAGTTCACTAAGGAATTTGAGAATTTTTTCTATCGCAACAAAATGGATGAGGTGAAAGGACTCATAGGCCTCCATGTTTCTGATAATATGTTGTTTCATATTACAAAGTGTACAATAGCCAAAGAGGTGTGGGATAATATTGTTGAGTTGTATGCAAGGGTCAATCAGTTTAGGATCTTGTAGCTCAAATTTGATCTCACTTCTCTCTCTCTAGATGCCTTTCCCATTGTTCAAGACTTCCTTGCATAGTTCAAGTTGATCTTGTTGTAGTTGAAAGGATGTGGCCATGAAAAAATAGATAAAGAGTGTATCTTCTTGATCCTCTCTAAGTTGTGTGGTGCATTTCAAGTATTTGCTTCCACCTTCTATTCTACCATGGATGTTATGGGAGATGCTTATCAGATGGCTTATTTTGAGGTGTTTTGTGATCTACTGGCTAGGGAGCAAGCCAAGTTGATCCAGATTGATGCTCTTTTTAAGAGTCATGCCTTGATGGCTCAATCTTCCAAGGGAAAGGGTAAGAATAAGAAGAATCCTAAGATAGATTCTCCTCTAGGTGGTGAGAACCCCTCCAAGACTAAGGATAAGAATGATCAGAAGACTACACCTCCTCCTTCTTCTAACTCAGGAGAATCATCTTCCAAGTCTAAGAAGAAGGATAATTATCCCTTTTTTTGAAATTCGAGGCATAATGATGGACATTTTTTTGTGAGGCTTGTCGCATTGGATGAAGCTATGAGGAAGCACAACATTTCCATGCCTAAGTCTTATTCCTTGGGAAAAGGCCAAGCCCTTGCAACAAGAGGTTTGTCCTCTACCCATGATAGTTGGATTCTTGATTCTGGTGCTTCACATCACATGACTAATGATGTGGATCTTCTTGATTCTCTCTTTGATAGAAATACTACTCACATTCTAATTGGGGATTCTTCTCAAATTCCAATTTTAGGGAAAAGCTCAATTCAGATGCAAGATGGCTGCATTGATGATGTTCTTCTTATTTCTGATATTTCATAGAATATTTTCTCCATTTATCAAATTTGTCAGCATGGTGATGGAAGGCTTGTTGAGTTCTCTCCTAGTGATGTGACTCTTCAAGAGTTAGAGAATCCTAAGAAGGTTGTTGCTACTGGAGTAGGTGATCAAATAGCTTGTTTGTATAAGTTTGATGGATTTGATCCTTCATCAGGATCATCCTTTATTGATCATGTAGATTCAGTGAGTAAGCTTTGGAATGAGTAGTTTGGAAACCTAAATTATAGATATCTCCAACAAATGAGAACATAGAACTTGGTGATTGGTCTGCCTCAGATCTCTTGTTTTGATGGGGTTTTCCTAGGTTGTGTACTTGGGAAACATCATTGAGATCCATTTCCAAAAGGTATGGCTACATGTGCTTTGACACCCCTTGATTTGGTGCATAGTGATCTTATGTCATTTCCTACTCCATTTTTTATGGCCAAGTATGTGCTAACCTTCATCAATGACTTCTCCCACCACACTTGGGAGTAATTTTTGAAGTACAAGGATGAGGTTCTTCATTTCTTCATGGTCTTCCTTGCATTTTTGGAGAAGTAGTCAAGACATTCCCTTCAAAATATTGACATAGATAATGGGGGAAGTATGTCAATTGGCCATTTCAGGACTTTTTCAATGCTCGAGGTATTCTTCATCAGTACACTATTCCATACACTCCTTAGTAGAATGGTGTGGTCGAGTGGAAGAATAGAACCTTACGAGAGATGTCCAATTGCATTATCTAGTCTAGGTCCATGGCTTTAGCTTTTTAGGTTGAGGTTATCAATTGCGCCAACTACATTCCTGGAACCGTATGCTTCACAAGGTAGTGTGGAATATGACTCCCGATGAGGCTTGGTCTCATGTCAAGCCTAAGGTTTCCTACTTCAGAGTATTTGGTACTGATGCATGTACATTCATTTTAGCAGGTAGGTAGAAAGCAATGGAGAAGAGTCATTGGTTCATCTTTTTTGGCTACTGTGAGGATGTGAAGGTTTATCGTTTGTTTGATTTCATCACTCAAGAGGTACATTTTCATTGTGATGATTATTTTGATGGGTCTTTCATTTCGAAGGATTCTCCATCATAGGCCTCTACCTCCCTTCCTCCTAGTTCTTTTTTAGAGGATGTTTTGTTTCATGTTGATGATTATGATGATGTTGTTGATGCTCCTAATGATGGTATTAATATTGTTGTTGACATAACTCCATCTTCTCCTGAGCCTGCACCCACAAAGCCTCTTTGTGCTTGCAATCTTCTTAAGGAGGTTGGTTCTCATGTAGGTGATCCCATAATTTATCGCTACACTCATTCTCAGACTTAGGTATCAGTATTTTGAGTCATGTAGTTTCTACTGATCCTTAGAAGTTTTTTAGGTGCTTCAAGTGTTCTAGAGTGGGACACTCTTATGGTTGAGGAATATTCTTTTTTTATGAAGAATCATACTTGGGATCTTGTTCCTCTTCCTAAGGGAAGAAATTTGGTTTGGTGCAAGTGGGTGTATCATACCAAGTTTACAATTGATGGTTCTATTGATAAGTACAAGACTTGTTTAGTGGCTAAGGGGTTTTCTCAAGTTGAGGGCATTGACTATTCAAAGAACTTTTCCCCTTTCACCGAGATGGATTCCATTCATCTTGTACTTTCTATTGTTGCATATTGGGGTTGGTCAATGTATTAGATGGATGTGAAGAATGCTTTCGTGCATGGTGATCTTCAGGAGGAGATCTATATGGAGCAGCCACTAGGCTTTGTACATGACCCTTCACTTTTTTGCAGGCTTCAGTGTTCATTGTATGGTATCAAACAAGCCCCTTGGGATTGGTACGAGAAGATGGATAGTTTTCTACTTTCTTCTAGATTCACTAAATGTCAGTTTGACCCTATAGTTTGCATTCAAAGGCATGAGGGGGATATTCTCACTCTTGTTCTCTATGTGGATGACTTGATTCTCACTGGGAGTTCTCCTGCCATGATTGAGGATACTTAGAGAGCTTTGACAGAGCATTTTTCTATGACTAACCTTGGTCCTTTGCATTTCTTCCTTGGTCTTCAGATTCATTAGTCTTTTGTAGGTATTTATATTTTCTAGCAGAAGTATGCTTGTGATTTGCTTCAGATATTTGGGATGGCTGATTGCAAGCCAGCTCGTACTCCTTTTCAATCAGGTGTTGTGTTTTCTTTCAATTGTAGTACTTCGTTAGTGGATTCTACCGTGTATTAGTAGTTGGTTGGTAGCCTTTTGTACTTGACACATAGTCATCCTAATATTTCCTTTGCAGTTGGTCTTGTTTCCCGTTTCTCTCAAGATCCTTATGAGAGTCATTAGAAGGCAACAAAAAATATCTTGAGGTACAATCAAGGCACTACTCAGTTTGGAATTCATTATACATTAGGTGCTACTCAGATTATGGGTTTCTCTAACTCAGATTGGGTTGGTGATGTTGATGATAGAAAGTCTACTTTTGGCTTTGTCTTTTGTCTTGGTTCTAGTTTGATTGCAGGGTCTTTCAAGAAGCAAACTACTATTACATTATCATCATCTAAGGCTAAGTATTGAGGTGTTGTTTTGGCTAGTCAAGAGGTTAAATTGTGGCTTCGATAGTTGATGGATGAGTTTGGCTTTCCTGCTGATCATCCCACTCTTCTTTGGTGTGATAATTAGACTGCCATACATATTTCTTGCAACCTAGTGGAGCATTAGTGAATGAAGCATATTGAGATCCACATGCACTTCATTAGGCAACTCATTCAGGAGGGTGTTTTTAGTTTCGAGTATTTTCCTATGGAGCAACAGGTTGTAGACATCTTCACTAGAAACTTTTGGAATCTCCTCACTATCTTTTTCTTAGATCAATACTTGGGGTGAAGGAAGTTGTCCTTCGGGGGGTCTTGATGATTCCTCCTTCCTTGTTTTTCTCTTTTTTGTTTTTCTCTCTTTTGGAGAGGGGTTTTGTCCCATAGGTTTTTTCTCCTTTTCTCTAGTTGTGAGGGATTTCTTTTTTGCATTGTAGTTGTACATGGGTACCTAACATGGCCTTGTTGTTCGGACCCATTTTTCACCTCATATTACATAATAATCTCCCTAAGTTGCACTTAAGGGGGGGTGTTAAAGTAGTCTTAAGTTTACGTAGGACTTCAAACATTATTAGATAGTTATTATTTAATAATGTTGTTAGGTGTATTTTATTTTTTACCATTGAGGTGGTTCAAGTTGGTTGTTCACGTACCTCATCACACCCAGACTATTAATATCTGGGTTTGTACATTATTTCTCATCTCATTTTTTATTCATTCTCCACTCCTAGTGAAACAACTTCTCTTGTGTTGCTTCTCTCATTCGTGAAGGTTTCTCTTGGTTTGCAAATGCTCCAAGGTGCTTTGCTCTAACAATAAAGAGATTTATTTACAACTACTAAGCTATTTAAAATATATTGTATGAATTCTTTGAGTGTTTTATTATATTTTTAATTTTTTCCTGTACAATTTTAAAGTATTTGTGTAAATTGTAAAATTATTATTTGATATGTTTATTAATATTTACATATCAAGAAGTGTTGATTAAATTTTTTACTATCGTGTTGTGAACAATCAAATTTTAAACAATAATAAATAAGATTTATGTGCTAGAATTTAATTTATAAGAACTTCTCTAATAAATTATTATGTATTGTATATTTAATTAGTTTTTTGTATTATTATTTGAAACTATATATACACTAGTTCTATTATACAAATTATTGAACTTTTTTTTCTACATAAAGAAATATTTAAAATTTGGAGACAGTAGTCTTCAATGTATAATTTATCTTTAGTTCCAATCTTTGTGAATGGGGTCTCTATTGGATGCTTCTTGAAATTTGATTTTTAGCAGATGTGAATTATCTCTAACATAAATGAAATTAATCCCAAAAAAACAACTTTTAAACATGTGAAAATGAAAATTATTTGAAAGTCTTTTTTTTTCCAAATTTGCTTGTAATTTTTTACATCATGGCATATCTTGTGATATAACTAATCCTAAAAGTTGAGATTGCTGAATTTCAAATAAGTATTATAAATGATCTATTATTGGATGATGTTTAAAATAGGATTATCATATTGAAAAATGAGTCACATCTAAACCAAGGATAGACCGGGTATCAAGAGGGATGTAGCTTAGTAGTAGAGTAGCCTAGCAACAAATGAGAGGTTCTAGGTTTGAATCGTAATTGATCCATGAAATTTTAACATTAGATTAGCAAAATCACACCAAGTTAGAATCCTCAATATAATAAAAAAGTCACACCTGAACCAAATATGAGCTTATCAACAAATAACTTAATGATAAAACACCCCCATCAAATAAAAAATCCAAGATTTGAATCCTAATTGATTTATAAAATGTTTAACATAACCAACTATGTGAAAATAAATTATAAACAAAAAAAGGATCACTGACAAATGTTAGGATCTCCAGATAAATGATTCGAGCCGGCTGCTATATAGGCCTGTTTACATCTTCCCAGAGTTTTAAAAAAAAACAATTTCTATTTTCGCCGTCGACGAACTCTATGTTGTTTTCCATTCTGAATTTCAACAGGGGAATAAAAGGTAGGCAATTCCAATGATATGTCGCCCATAACAAATCTGTCAATCCTCTTTCCCATTGTTCTCTAGCTTTGCCTTCCAACTCACTAAAAAGAGATAGAATATTTGGAAATCTTGTAAATCCCTTATCCACTAACAATGAAATAATTAATGAATGGAATTTGTTAAATTTGCAAATGTCTCTACTACGTCTACAGCCGGTAGCCATTATTTTTCCTACCTTTGCAATGGTTTAGAAGACAAATCTATCTCTCCTACAAAGAACAATTCAGGGGCAGAGTTTTCAAAAAAAAGGTCGATTTCCTATTAATGATATAGGATGTCCTGTTTTTGATTATCTGTTAAATTCATCCTAAAGTACGATTTTTAATCTGTTATTGCTTCAACTATATTGATCCACCCAATGTTAGGACAATTTCATAGTTGGAATGGAGCCACCAATTGGAAATGGTTCAACAATCAAAACTTCCTAAATTTCCTTCTCAGGCCTATTTATAAATAGATTCTCCCGTCCATTTCTTTATCTTGCCAGCTTAATCGTAAATGGCAATGCAAACTCAACAGATCAAGGTGGAACAAGTTAAGCTCCTTAATCTGGAAGTCTAAAGCAGATGCACAAGCTCAGTTGATTTTCTGGAAAATCTTTCACATTAAAGTTCCTACTAGTGATCAACTCTCCTTTATTTCTCCTTCTCCAGCTTGTCCATTTTGCTCCAAAATAGAGACTATTGAACATGCCTTTTGGTTTTGTCCCCATGCTTAGAAGATCTAGAACTTCCTCTTCTCAAAATCTTCAAAGCTTTTTCCTTAGTCTTGGTCTTAGAGACCTGCTCTTCTTCGTCTTTCCTCATCTCACAATAGTATTACTCAAACTATCAAACATATCACTCTTAAACACATTTGGAGATTTTGATGTTTGGCGGCTCTCTCTCACACCTTTCACTCCTTGCAAGTCGAATCGATCATTATTTGTGCAAATCTCTCTCTGTCGTTTTGTGTGTTTCATTCTATTGTCGAGGTTAATTCTGACCTCAAAAAGACTTTAGATGCTCTTCAAACACAACTTAGGGATTTTGAAACAAAATGTAAAATGCAAACAGTCTAGTTTGGCAATAGGTTTTCTTTGATTGGAGGCTCGTGAATGCTTGCTCTGGGTGACCTTTTCTTCAAGCATGTTGTGGAATTCATTACCAAAGAATGATGCTAGTTGGTTCGACCCTGTTGGATCTAGATTCCTCAGTTTTCCTCTTGCTACTATCACACAGTGCATGTTAAAAGATACCACTTTTATTGTTCTCTTTTTAATATTGCTCTACTATAAAAACACTAACTATTGTAATTTTGCTCTACTGTCAAAACATTAACTACTAAAACACAATGCATTTTTTTGTTGACGTTAGTTTGTATGCTATAACTCAATGTTTTTTTTTGTTGTTATTATGTATGTTGTAACTCATTGTAATTTATGTTGTAATTTTGCAATTTTCTGATTCTTAATCCAATAAAAAAAATTATGTTGTTGACCAATCGGAATAAGAGTAGTGCAGGCTTTATGCTAAGGTTACAAATTAGAGATAAACCAACCAAGTAAATAGTAAGTAGGCATTTTGGTCTACCTTAAGTCACAATTCACACATGAGAACTAAGTTATTGTAAGTAGGTGGGAATTAGGTAGCCTCAATACATATTAATTTATTATTTTTTGTTGTTCATTGTGTTAAGTTGTAAATTAAAGTTATATGATTTACGTAATTTTTGAGATGAATTTTATAATTTTAGTCTCTCTTTTTAAACAAAGAGAGATTTCGTGACTCTTTTTTTGCTATTGGTGATTCTGGTAGTTCAAATTTAATATCTTTCTCAAAACATTGATTCCATCTCTTTTGTTTATATTTTTTTAGAATGAAATGTTATTGAATTTGTAGTCAAATGGGTTACTGTGGTCTATTGAAGATGGAATTTTGAGTATGATTCCTTATCCCTTGACCAAGCTATTTTATTTATTCATATAAGAGTTGATATTTGTTTCTATATCTTAAGTTTTATTTGGTTTCCAAATTCTTAATGGTGGTTGATTTGTAGGAAACCTCCTTGGTTTTCCTTCTCTCATTTATTGTTACATCTTTTGCTAGTTGAAAATCTTTATATATTTTTTTAAATTATTTTTTAATATAATTTTATTTTATTTTTAAAATAATTATATGTTGAAACTATTATTCACAATTTTTATTAATGTAAGATATTAATAAATTAATATTCTCTTATTTCATACTTATTCATCTAAGTTTATGTTATTATAAGTGTGGGTGAAGCATATCTTTCTATGATGGGTAATAAAAATTTAAAGTATTCCAAATATTTAATATTGAATACTTGAAAATTGTTTGTTATTTAGATTTTATTATTTGAAAATTAATATTTTTTATTTGTGATTGTTATTAAATTTATTTTGAATTAATATAAAGATTAGCTTTTAATGTTATTTTTAGTAATTTTTTTCTTACACATTTTCAAATAGGATAGTGGTTAATGTCTATAATTAGATATTACAAAAGTATATATATTTTTTACTTGTAAATTATACTTGATATTTTAGTACGAACTACATTTGTAACTAGTGTTAGAAATATTACATCATATATATACTTTTTGGTTATATATTAATATTTTTTTGGTTTAGTTGGTAAGTTAATAGTTAGGTCTATTCAACAAAGCTAGTTGTAAAAATAAAAGGTGATATCTTTTCAGAAATTTCCAATACATAATAGAATTATTTTTTTCCCGCATACTATAACTTTGTGTACTTCTTTTATATTAATTGGAGATGTAAAATTTTATTATTATTTATATGTATTTCATTCTAATATCATATAATAATATTAAAGCAAGGTTGAAAAATAATTAACGAAGGTTGAAGAACAGTTCAATTTTGAAAAAAAATTGAAGGTAAATAAATATGCTATCATTTTTTTGGATGAGCATAGATTGACTAATTTTTTAAATGACTCGTTAATTTTTTTGTTGATTATGGAGATCTATAATATTGTGGAAAATAATGTGTAATCTATATCAAAGTTTAGAAAAAATTTACATATTAGAAGTGGGTAGTTTGTAAGTTCAACAAAATCAAATTTTAAAGGTTCAAAAGATTTTGAAAAAATGAAAATTATTTTAAAATATTATTTATATAAAGAAAGGAAAATCATAAACAAATGATGTTAGAATGTAAATTTTTAATAGAGTATTCATAACATATGAATATTTTTCAATTCATAGAATGTTAAAAAGAGGAAAGGAAATGTAAAATTTGTTTCCATTGAATGAAGATTGATAGATAAAGTAGGGAGTATGTTACAACGCAATATTTTCTAAGTAGATTATTTGCAAAGCTTTAAACAATGATTTTCCATACCTCAATGGTATTGATTAGAATGGAGTTTCTAATCATTAACTTGTGTGGAAGAAAAATTGTTTAAAATAATAGTCATTTTTTATTACTTTAAAGTGACAATACAAATGTGTGTAGCTTAATAATTGTTGAGAATTGTGTCTCAACCTTAAAAGCTTTTTCCAGAAAATTCTAGAATTTGTTTGTGGTAATTCTCCACATGTTTATGTGTTGGAAAAAGGTGTATGAGTTGTTAAAAAATGTGCCTTGTCCCTAGTAGAATATAGGAGGGCTATTTTTAGAGTATAAACAACTCATTGTATAACTTTTATGGGGGTCTAAACTAGAGGACAAAATTATGGACGAAAATGCTATTTTAACTTGGTTGTTTTTCCATCTTGGAGTTACAAATGACAAGTGGGTAACATGTGGCATGGTTGTTTTTCCCATGGTTTTGGCCCATGGTTTTGTAAAACCACAAATGGTTTCCAGGTTGTAAATCACTATAAAAGGAGGGCTTGGGGAGGTGTTTGAATCATCGAGTTCAGTTTGCAAGACTGGGTGCTAGAAGGAGTCTCTTCGAGTTTGAGTTCGAGTTGTGGTGATGCGCTCTTGTAAGAACTTGCATTGCAAGTGTATTGTAATCTTCTTGATTTGATAATACATTGTGGGTTTTGGAGGGTGGGGTTTTTCTCCCGGAAGGGTTTCCCCACGGTAATTACTATGTTATGTGTTTATTGTGATATTTCATTTATGCATGTTTATTTGTCCATTGAAATCTCTGTAATAGTTAGTTGAATTTGCATAATCGTCCTCTCAAGATTAGCGTAGGAAGCGATTCCGTGCACCTTTGCTTCCTTACAATAATTTCAATTTGAAAAAATTGAATTCATTTTGAGAGGTAAGCAAATAAATAATTTTGTTAGTTGTAGATTATTTGGAGATATGGAAGTTTAGTGTAATAGATGGAATATTAGTCAAAATGAACACCATTATTATATATATGGATATATAAGATAAAATATTTGTTACTTGCATTATGTGTGTGTGTGTGTGTGTTTTTATTTTATCTATCTCTAACGCATAAGAAAGGTCAAAGAGGATGATAGAGCTATCAAAGGTTGGAAGTATTATCTTATTTCAAGCTAGTTTCATGTTCAAAGATGGTTAGTTATCTCAGAAGTTCTTAATATTCAAATTATTTACTCTTTTCATCAAGAAGACTTATGTTTGCAATTTTGATTTATAGTTTTCGTAACAAAGACAATGAGACATTTGGATGACTAGAATTGTGAAGATGAATTGATAGTTAAAAAATGAAAAAATTTGGTAGTCATGATAGTGAAGGTGCTTTGGTGACCAAGACATGAGACATTTTGATAAACGTGATAGGTAAAGAAACAAATTTTGTGGCCAAGATAATGAAGTTTTCATGGCTATTACTGGTGAATGAAGAACCATTTTAGTAACCACAATAGTAAACTTTTTGTAACCAAGACATGAAAAGAAGAACAATTTTCTAACCAAGACAATTAAGTTTTGATAACTATGGTAGTGAATAAATGATTGTTTAGATTGTTTTTGTTTGTCCTACTTTTTGTGATCCATGCCTAAAAAACAAATATGATGTAGTTAAACAAAAGAATGCTGAAATATTGTGTCATATGATTAATTTGAAGTTATATATTAATACTTTGTTAGTAATGTGTTGGGTGGTTATGTATTAATATTTTGTTAGATTTTCACCAAAAAATGGTTGTAAAAGTTATAATGCAAAAGTCTTTTATAAAGATCAACAAATAATAGAGTCAATCAATTACCACATTGTATATTCATATTATATCATTTATAAATACAAATTCTTATTTTTTATTTTTCATATTTGATCACATAAATACTATATCAATAATTATATATAATAATTTTTTAATAATATATTGAATATTTAATAATTAGATTCTCAAAAAAAAAAATGATTGTGACGTCAAAAGGTGAAGATCTTTTCTAAAAATCACTAAAAAACGATTGTAAACATTAAAACAAGAAACCTTTTATGAAGATCTATGAAAAATAGAATCATATATGGATTAAAGATATAACTTTTATTATTATTTTTATATATTTAATCTTGGATCCATCGTTAATGTATGTAGTTATTATGCCGGCTGAGCGAAAAGTAGCTATTGGTATTCGAACCCGAATCGCTCACAGACCAGCAGCTTTGTCGACTTCTTTACACACACTCATTTATATATAAATAAAAATGACATTTTGTCGATTCTTTTTTCAATTATAATTAAAGCGTAAGCTCTTCCTCCAAAAATAGGGATGACGACCCAATTTTTCCAGCAATTAGTAGTTTCTTTGTAATGAATACATGGAGGGGATTCTCACACAAAATGGGTACGTTTTATTTGATTTCACGTGATCACAGTTCATCATATCCTACTCTAGTTATTGTAATCTCAAGCGAATTGAAGAAATTGAAGTACTGAGAATTTCAAAAATATTTACAAAATGTATGCTCTGCTTTGTCGACTCAAACTAATTCAGTGTTTTTGTTCAATTAACTCTCTGGGTGGAGCATTCGGCAGGAAGGCCCTGGGGAAACCTTTTTCCGTCCGAGCAGTAGTCATAAATCATGTAGTTCTTGCGCACCCATTTCAGTTTCTGCTGTTGAGTTAGATCCAAGGCCGCCTGACTCCACCATGAATTTGCAGAGCAGTCAGAAGAGCTTCTGCACGCCTGTGCTATAAAATTGCGGAAAGAGGCAACGAAGGGTGCTTTGTTCCATTCGGTCTTCACTGCGCCGCCTCTGGTCGCCCAATCATCTGCGTTCCACAGGCTCGAGAATAATCTCATCGTTTGATTCTTCGGATATGCAACGCCCAACTTCTCATTGTTCATAAACTCTCTAACCGGTGTCCCATCCACAGAGAATCTGCACAGTACGACCACCATGATATATTACAACTATAACGATATCGTTAAAATTTCGAGTAATGTTTGTATTACTTACATAATTTGTTGAGGATTCCAGAGCACAGAATAAGTGTGAAAATCGGCGGTGGGATCAAACCAGAGGTAGAATTGTTGCTCCCTATTGCCCTGGCCTTGAGAGTATACATTAGTGTGCATGACGTAGGGATCTCCAGACAGGTTTCCCAGAAACTCGAAGTCTATTTCGTCGTGGTTATTCCCTTGTGACGACAGCTGCAGCAAATATTTCAACAGATAAATTAATCTACCATGCTCAACTGCGAAGGATAATATGTCCTATGTCCTTACTAATCCGAGGACTACGATATATTGAATGGACTTACATAGTATGCCGTTACAGTGCCTGCCGAGTTACCGGGAACCAACTTGATTTGCATATCGATTTTCGCAAACAGGTATTCCTTCTTGGATTGAAATCCTGAGCCTATCATATGAAGTCTAAATTTAGGTTCGACATACAATTTAAAATATATACAGTAACGAAAGGATCATATGAGTAGAAAACTATGGTGTTTTGTTATACCTGAGTAGCGGTCGAGAGCAAGCTGCAACTGTTGCCCTTCGTTGAGTATTTTAGCGCGGTCACTGCCCCATGTGATATCAAAGTCGCTGTAAAAATTTCCAGAAGCATGGTGAGAGAATGAAACGATAAATATGAGGAAAAACACGAAGAGGGCCATCGTAATGGAGATGAAGTGGGAATATGGAATTAAAGTAAGATGTGAAGAAGAGAGTTGCTTTGTGATGGCTGAAAGCTATGAATCACTTGTATATATATACGAGATATCCATGAGCTGTATGAATGAGTTGTCACTTCCCAGGGCGAGCCTTGGATTTTATTTGGGTACGTGCGAGGTTTGGCTTTACAGGGATACCAATCTCGCATTTTTGTGGGGGCGGCTCATTTGTCTCGAAGCTTTTTATCCTCATCTCATCAGCGTTCTGGTACCAAAGCTCACATCCCATGATAGTTGTAAGAGAAAGTGTTTTCTAGCTGTATTTTAGCTGCTTCATATAATTTCCAGGGTGTTAAAGTAGCACTACTCCATGGCACGTCGTCGTCTCATGATTACACCTGAGCACGGGAATTGATTAATAAAGAACAAGTTGCAATGGGTTTGGGCTCTCACAAACAGGTTGCAATGGATTTGGTCAAAGGTCTATTTTGAACAACACACCCCTGTTTCGGAAGGGAAAGGCAAGGACCCTGCGGCTTTCGTTATTCTACGGTAAAAGTTCTTTCCCTTTCCTCGATGGCAGCCAGGGCCAACTAAATTTTACTGGCAACTTAAATATAGTGTATTTTCGGTAATGGTTTTGAGTGTTTTTCTGGGTATAGTTTTTAATTTTTTTTAATATTTTTTTTTTTTTTAGATAAAATTATATTGAACAAATTTTTTTTTAAAATTATATAGAGATTTCCAAATAGTAATAGTAGTTACGGAAAATAAGATAGGACACGTGCCATCTAAATTTTATAGACAACTTAATTCTAGTGTATTTTCGATAGTGGTTTTGATTATATTTTTTAGTATTTTTTTGGACAAGAAAGGATAGGTTTATATTAAACAAGAAGTCTTAAGAGAATACATAGAGATTTCGAAATAGCAATAGCCTCTATGAAAAATAAGATAAGAAAAAAGCAAAGAGGTTTACCACCAATCCACCACCACAAAGAATGGAGAAAATAAACAAAGCTTAAGATATAGAAACAATTATTAAAACTTAACATTTGAAGAAGATGAAGAAACTAAGTAGAAACATTCCATCTTCGAAGAGGTGTAGAAGCCCGTTTAGCTAGAGAATCAGTAGCAACATTCTATTCTTGAGAAATATGAGCAAAAGAAATGAAATCAAAGTGGAGAGAAAGATATTGAATCTAAGCAAAGATGCCAATCAACAAGAAAAATCATCAAAGGGTTTCTTGTTTAAAAGAGAAACTAAAATCATTAAAATTTCCAATATAATATTTTTAACTATGCCTAAATCATATATATTTTGATATATACAATAGATGGTGTAAAATAATATATTTAATAAAAAGTTAATAATGTTTAAAGGGTTCCCAAATTTAATCTAGCTTGTAGGTATTGTGGACCTTACGAGAGTAGCTCTATTTTAATTTATTACCTTATGTATCAATATAGCATATCATTCAATATTAAATATGTAGTCTTTTTAATAATTAAATCATATTGAAGGTACTAAAATTATTTTAACCATATTATAGTTATAATAAAAATTAATTACACATGGCTAAGTCTAGAACTTTTCTAATGTTGGCTCAATTTTTAGTCATAGTATGGTTCTCTATTATTGACCTTCCTTCTTAGTTTACCAACAAGAATAAATAATAATCAAAATAATTAATTATTTTTTTTGTCATAATATAAATGTTATGAAAATGGAAACATGTGTACATGAGGTTTCTACATGGAGAAATAGACCATTTTTAAAATATTTATTTCAATTTTGGTACATTTTATCTTTGATTTTTTGTTCTTCAATTTTGTTTTGTATGGATTGCATTCAAATGAAGTACATTTTATTAATGACCCTACACCTATTATGATGCAGGAGCATCTAGTGGTGTGAGGTCAATCTTGCATCACCCAAAAAGATGATTTCCATTTTTTGTTCCCGTTGTTTGCTTTCTATAGATGTTTTTGCATTTCTGGATACCCTTTTCGTTGAATAAGAGTTTCCAACTTTCAGAACTGCTTTTCTACTTTTTCTGCTCAACTGCTATTTTTAGCAGGTGTGAATTTGAAGGCGTGGGAAGACATAAATTTATGGGAAGGTTCAGGATGGAAAAATAAGCACTTTGGTGAAAGAATCAAGTCAAGATCATTCACGGTTTGAAAGTTATTCAAGTTCCAGTTTCTACTTTTTGCCCTAAAAAACCTTCCGAGTCTAGTTTGATGCACTAAATGGTTTCAGATGGGCCCAAAAATTTGCGGAAATCCCAAAATATTATGCCATAGGCTTACTTTTTGGAACATCATCTTTTCGAGAGCTTTATGAAAATGTATTATCATTGAAGATCCGACGGTCGGATTAAAGTTATGGCTACCAGAAGTTGGTGCATATTTTAGAAATGTGCTAATTTTTGAATGTGAATTTAAAATTGTAATTTTGGTGCCAAACTGCCAAAACTCATATCTCGAATGTTGTTTTTGGCTCCAAACCTAAAAGGGGCTATTTATGGGCTACTTTCTAATTTTTGGATAACTTTTTGGGGAAAGAAGTTCACATGCTGCGAAAGGGGAATTTGAGTAATTTTCTGTAAGTCTGTAATTTGCATGTATCATAGAGCTCGAGGATTTGAGATCCTCTGCATGTAAGAGTTCCATATTTTTGAATAAAATATTATTCTCTATTTTGTGAGTGTTATTTTGTGTCTCAGGTTTTCTCCCTCATCAGGTGGTATTAGAGCGGGTTTTTTTGAGCATGTGGACAAATCATCGATCATGAGGCAGTTCGCACCAGGACCGTGGTTGTGGGTTTGAGGTATTCAAGATGCCCCCAAGAGTGATGCCTAGTAGGCGTGGTGGTGCTAGAGGTGGCAGAAATGCTGGTGGAAGAGATCCATTTGCTGTTGAGGGTTTTAGAGCCCTTCAAAGACAAATTGATGCATTGTAGGAACAAATGAGAAGAGGGTTAGACCCGGGAAGGAGAGGAGAAAGCGAAGATGAAAAAGAGGTGGAAGATACAGATGTAGAAGAGGAAGAAGAAGCTATTGATTGAGATCAAATGCGGCTGATTAGGGCCATTTCGAAGATCAGAAAAAGACCCAGAATAGAAGTCCCCAGTTATTCCGGAAGTCTGAACCCAAAAGAGTTGATCGACTGGATCAACGAGCTAGAAGAATATTTTGAGTATGAAGAAGTAGAGGACCCAGATCGGGTTAAGTTTTTGCAAAAATGAAGCTAAAGGGCCATGCCAATATTTGGTAGAAAGAGGTCCAATTGGAGACAAATCGAAGAGGAAAAGGAAATATCAGTAGTTGGGATCGCATGGTGGAGAAACTAAAGAAGCAGTTCATACCACTGGACTACGAGTTAGATTTGCTGAAGAAATTGCAAGGGTTGAGGCAAGGAATTAGATATGTGAAGGAATACACAGAAGATTTTCACAAAATGATCATCAGAACGGGCCATGTAGAGGCCAACAAGGAGAAGGTAGCATGTTATCTTAATGGGTTATGACCGAGCATTCAAGAGGAGCTAAGCCTAGTCAGAATGACCACTATTGAGGATGCATATCAGTTTTCTTTGAAAGTTGAGGAGAAGCTGAACAAAAGATTTGACAGCAAGTAAAAAGGCCGAGGAGGTCAAAGCGGAAAAGGTAGTGGAAGATCTTCTGCGAGTCGAAATGAGGATGAAAGGAAAAATGAAGATGTGGGTACCAGTCGAAGTCAAAAGAATGATAACTTCTACCACCCTCGTGACCAAAATAGTGGAAATCAAAGAGGTAGAGGATGAGGATGATCTGGGCCAGGACCCGGAATAGGTGGTTCTAGAGGAACTTGTTTCCATTGTGGTGAAGAAGGGCATCGAGCCTATGAATGTCCACAACACCAAGGAAGGACAGACAGAAGGCCAAAAGGTCATGGAAGGGTTGCACATGCAAATGAAGAGGCTCAATCTGAGCATTCAGATGATGCTGAAAGGGGAGAAGCCCTAGTGGTTAGAAGAGCCCTGGTGACTAAAGAGAAGGACCCAAAACAGAGGAAGAATCTGTTCCGCACAAGGTGCAAGTGTGAAGACAAATGCTGTGAAGTCATTATTGATAGTGGGAGTACCAATAATTTGGTGTCCGAAGAGATGGTTACGAAGTTGAAGCTAAAAAGGGAAAGGCATCCACACCCATATCAGATTGCCTAGTTACAAAAAGACCACAAAGTTATGGTCAATGAGCAGTGCATGGTGAAGTTCAAGATCAAAAGCTATCGTGAGGAGGTACTCTGTGATATCATCCCCATGGATGCATGTCACATGTTGGTGGGGAGGTCGTGGCAGTTTGATTGGCGTGTTGTACATGATGGCCATGCAAACACTTATTCCCTGATGAAGGATGGAGTCCGTCATAAGTTGAAACCCCTGAAGAAGGATGAAGAAAAGGTATGCAGTAGTGCTAGAATTTGCTTTATTGATGGAAGGAAATTTTTAGAAGGCATGAAGCATGAGCGTATGTGTTATGCATTGATTCCTAGAATGGATAAGGAAGGTAGTGAGAAGGTACCAGTAGAAGTTTCTATTCTATTGGATGAGTTTCAGGAGATTATTTCTGATAACGTACTTGAGGGTTTACCACCAATGAGGAAGATCAGTCATCAGATTGACTTGATCCCTGGAGCCAATTTTTCAAATAAGGCAGCTCATAGAATGACTCCTGCAGAAAATGAGGAGTTGAACAGACAAGTTCAAGAGTTGTTGAGGAAGGGTTTGATTTGAGAGAGTTTGAGCCCATGTGCAGTACCTGCAGTAGTAGCACCAAAGAAGGATGGGGATTCGAGGATGTGTATAGACTCCCGAGCCATAAATAAGATAACAATCAAGTACAGATTTCCCTTGCCAAGGATGGATGACCTGATGGACTGTTTGAGTGGAGCTCAGTACTTCACAAAGATAGATCTGAAAAGTGGATATCACCAGATCTAGATTCGTGAGGGAGACGAATGGAAGACTTCCTTCAAGACCAAAGAGGGCCTGTACGAGTGGTTAGTCATGCCTTTTGGGCTAACCAATGCCCTGAGCACATTCATGCGGCTCATCAATGAGGTACTGAAAGAGTTTCTAGGAAGTTTTGTCATTGTGTATTTAGATGATATTTTGATTTTCAGTAAGAACTTGGATGAGCATTTAATGCATATTCTTAGGGTTTTTGAGAAGTTGAGAGAGGAGAAACTGTTGATAAATTTGAAAAAATGTAGCTTTGTTAAAAAGGAGTTAGTGTACTTGGGGTTTGTTGTGTCAGCAGAGGGTCTAAAGATGGACCCAAAGAAGGTGAAGGCTGATCTAGAATGGCCTGCCCCAAGAACTGCTACTGAGGTGAGATCTTTCCATAGTTTGGCCAGTTTTTATAGAAAGTTCATTAGAAACTTCAGTAGTATTTGTGCACCCCTGACTGAAAAAATGAGAGGGGATAGAAAAGAGTTCAAGTGGAGCACTAGAGCAGCGAAGAGTTTTGATCTATTGAAGCAGAAGGTGACAGAGCAACCAGTTTTAGCCCTCTCAGATTTCAATAAAGTGTTTCAGGTGAATTGTGATGCCAGTGGTTCCTTTGGAGCAGTGATGAGCCAAGAAGGTAAGCCCATTGCCTATTTCAGTGAAAAGTTAAATGATGCAAAGAGAAAGTACTCTGTCTATGATCGGGAATTTTATGCAATAGTTCAAGCATTAAAGAAATGGAGACATTATTTGTTACTAAAGGAATTTGTTTTGTTTACTGATCATCAAGCATTACAGTATCTGAGTAGTCAGGGAAAATTAAATTAGAAGCATATGAAATGGGTAGAATTTTTGCAAAGTTATACCTTTGTTTTAAAGCATAGGAGTGGAAAGTCGAATAGGGTTCCAGATGCCTTAAGTAGGAGGCAAAAACTGTTGACAGAGATGTAGATTGAAGTGGTTGGGTTCAATGAACTCAAGACATTGTATCCTGAAGATCCCAATTTTGCAGAAGCTTGGAAAGCTTGCAAGGAGCCTGTTATAGTTGACAGGACGAAGTGGTTGGATTTCATAATCCAAGATGGCATGTTGTTTAAGGGAAGTCAATTGTGTATTCCAAGGAGTTCCCTAAGGGAGAACCTGATAAAGGAGAAGCACAATGGAGGAATGGTAAGACATTTTGGTCGGGATAAGACCATTGCCATTATTGATAAGTGAGCATTATTATTGGCCTCAGTTATCGCAAGATGTGAAGAAGTTCGTGCAGAGTTGTAGGGTATGTCAGATGGCTAAAGGAATGAGCCAAAATATTGGATTGTATCAGCCCTTACCTGTACCAGAGAGGCCATGGAAGGATATAAGTATGGACTTTGTTCTTGGTTTTCCAAGGACACAGAGAGGGAATGATTCAGTATTTGTGGTAGTTGACAGGTTTTCGAAGATGACACATTTCATCCCATGCCAGAAGACCCATGATGTAGTCCACATTGCTGACTTGTTCTTCAAAGAGGTGGTGAGGCTACATGGTCTGTCAAAGAGTATAGTATCAGATCGTGACACAAAATTTGTTGGATACTTTTGGAGGACCTTGTGTAAGAAGTTAAAAATAGAGTTGAAGTTCAGTTCTACACACCATCCATAGACTGATGGGCAGACTAAGATTGTGAATAGAAGTTTGGGTAACCTACTGAGATGCTTGGTAGGAGATAAACTTAAGGGATGGGACTTGATCTTGCCCCATGCATAATTTTCTTACAACAATTCTGTCAACAGAAGCACTGGGATATCACTATTCTAGATTGTGTATGGAAGAAGTCCCAGGACTACTCCAAAATTGAGGAAGATGGACCAACAGAAGAAGACTAGTGCTGAAGCCGAAGACTTTGCAGAGCACATCAAGAATATACATGAGAAGGTAAGAGAACATATTAACAAGATGAATATGCAGTATAAGGCTAAGGTAGATCAGAAGAGGAGGTATAAGGAGTTTTAGATTGGTGATGAAGTGATGGTCCACTTGAGGAAAAAAAGGTTTCCAGTGGGAACCTATAACAAATTGAAGATGAAGAAGTTTGGTCCCTGTAAAATTATGAAGATGCATGAATCAGGGAATACATATGAGGTAGAGTTGCCGGATGGAGTCAATATTTCCCCTATGTTCAATATTTCAGATTTGACAGAGTATCATGAAGGTGGCACAGAGGAAGTACAAACAATAGAATAGTGTAGCATTCCAGTACCTACTTCAAAGAAGGAGGAGATTGAAGAAATCCTAGATAGTCGTGTGGGAAGGAGTACCAGAAACAGACAATATGAAGAATATCTGGTGAAATGGAGAGGAAGGCCTGTGGAAGATTCATCCTAGCTGTCTGAGGCAGAGGTTGATCGTTTGGGTTTTCCTCAACCATCTGAGACGTGACAAGGTCACTTCACAAATTATCCTGGGTGTCTGATGCAGGAGTATCCAGTGGTGTGAGGGCAATCTTGCATCACCCAAAAAGATGATTTCCATTTTTTTTTCCTGTTGTTTGCTTTCTATAGATGTTTTTGCATTTCTGGATACCCTTTTCATCGAAGAAGAGTTTCCAACTTTCAGAACTACTTTTCTGCTTTTTCTGCTCAACTATTATTTTTAGCAGGTGTGAATTTGAAGGCGTGGGAAGACAAAAATTTATGGGAAGGTTCAGGATAGAAAAATAAGCACTTTGGTGAAAGAATCAAGTCAATATCATTCATGGTTTGAAAGTTATTCAAGTTCTAGTTTCTACTTTTTACCTTGAAAAACCTTTCGAGTCCAGTTTGAGGCACTAAATGGTTTCGGATGGGCCCAAAAATTTGTGGAAATCCCAGAGTAGTCTACCATAAGTCTATTTTGTGGAACATCATCTTTTTAAGAGCTTTCCGAAAAGGTATTATCATTGAAGATCCGACGGTCAGATTAAAAGTTATGGCTGTCGAAAGTTGGTGCATATTTTACAAATGTGCTAATTTTTGAATGTGAATTTAAATTTGAATTTAAAATTGTAATTTTGGCGCCAAACTACCAAAACTCATATCTCAAATGTTTTTTTTGGGTCCAAACCGAAAAGGGGCTATTTATGGGCTACTTTCTGATATTTGGATAACTTTTTGGGGAAAGAAGTTCGCATGCTGTGAAAGGGGAATCTGGGTAATTTTATGTAAGTTTGTAATTTGCATGTATCACAAAGCTTGAGGATTTGAGATCCTCTACATGTAAGAGTTCCATATTTTTGAATAAAATATTATTCTCTATTTTGTCAGTGTTATTTTGTGTCTCAGGTTTGCTCCCTCATCATATTATTAGTTGGTCACAATGATGCCTTTACCAAAATCCTAACTCTATGTCTTATGAATCTTATTGAGTTGGCCTTTGCAATGATGACAATTTTAAAATTTTATTGTGAAATCATCTCACTTCCCTACTTGTGATTGGGCCAATATATCCTTGGCATACGCTCAGAGTTCTATTGGCAATCCATTGAGATGATTATTCACTTCATTTTGATTGACAATTAAATAAGAGGAGGTTTAAGTTGTATGGTTTAGAAAACATGGATGAAGGCTTGAATTTTTGTTGATGGTTTTTTTATTTTTTTGGAAAAGTAGGATAAAATTAAATTAAAGAAAGTAAATTATAGATAGATACAAAATTTAGATTTCTAGATCACCACAGCTGTCAAGATAACCAAAATCCTGAATATATCAAAGAAGGATCCAAAGAAGACCAACAACTCCCTAAACCAAACCTATCCAAGAACCAAAACCAACTCATGACCCCAACCAAAAGGGGAAAGAAGAGATTAAGAATGATACTATTGAAGCATTTGGTGAAGATACCTCAATTTATCCAAAGGTAAAGCCTCCCAATCCATGATATTCTAGTGATTATTCATCTCAAAATCCCATTAGGCTAAATAATCAACCACCTTATTCTATTCCCTAGGAATATGGATAAAAGATATAAAGTCAATGATAGAAGTAAGACTAAGAATATCCGTAATTACATTATGTAGTTTCTATGAATATTCAAGAGAATTAATTTTATTAAATAAAATTTCTAAGGCATTAAAGAATCAAATCCAAGGCTAATTTACTCACCTTTTAGGTTGGAAGTCAATTTCACATCCTTGTCTATTTTCATTCTAATGTTCATTTGATAAGGATTGATTTCAGTGGTTTGATACTATTGAAATATTTGGTGAAGAGACCTCAATTTATCAAAAGGTAGAGCCTCCCAATCCATGATATTCTAGTGATTATACATCTCAAAATCCCATTAGGCTAAATAATCAACCACCTTATTCTATTCCCTAGGAATATGGACAAAAGATATAAAGTTAATGATAGAAGTAAGACTAAGAATCTCCTCAATTACATTATGTAATTTCTATGAATATTCAAGAGAATTAATTTTATTAAATCAAATTTCTAAGGCATTAAAGAATCAAATCCAAGGCTTATTGACTCACCTTTTAGGTTGGAAGTCAATTTCACATCCTTGTCTATTTTCATTCTAATGTTCATTGGAAAAGGATCGATTTCAGTGGTTTGATACTATTGAAGCATTTGGTGAAGAGACCTCAATTTATCCAAAGTTAAAGCCTCCCAATCCATGATATTCTAGTGATTATTCATCTCAAAATCCCATTAGGCTAAATAATCAACCACCTTATTCTATTCCCTAGGAATATGGACAAAAGATATAAAGTCAATGATAGAAGCAAGACTAAGAATCTCCTCAATTATATTATGTAATTTCTATGAATATTCAAGAGAATTCATTTTATTAAATAAATTTCTAAGGCATTAAAGAATCAAATCCAAGGCTAATTGACTCACCTTTTAGGTTGGAAATCAATTTCACATCCTTGTCTATTTTCGTTCTAATGTTCATTGGAAAAGGATTGATTTTAGTGATCTAGTCATTAGACCTAGGATCCCCTTTTCAACAAAATAATTGTATTGATAATTTGCTCATTTTGAGTCTAGATTAGGAAAGAAAAATTAGTTCTTTGACATCCCTATAATTTTGGGTAAAAATATACCTAGACTGAGGTGAGAGAACCCTAGTCCTAAAAGTGTGCTTTGAAAATAAATTTATCACTTTGAGTGTCAATTTTGAGTGTTTTAAAATTACCCCAAGTCAGCCTATGTCAAAGAAAATTATTTGGAATACATATATACATAAGTTTCCATCTCATTTGAACTTTAAAGAAGCATGACTATCATGAACTATGAACAATTTTTATGTGCAAATTATGAAGATACATGTGACTTATTCTTTAGTGCATACTACAACAATCTATTATGTTATGTGACCAACCTCTTGTAGGTCTTCAAGGAAATTCATGCATTATTCATCAACTCTTTGTGGAAACTTATGGTGTGACATCACTTCATCAAGACTTTCATGCCTAAGGTAACATTATCAATTATCATTCATTTATAACAGTCATTTATTGTTTACTTTACCTTTGCCCAACTAAGGGCATGTGATTTATACCATTATCATTTGTTGTTTTGGAGATGAGAACACCAACACTTGGGTTTAACTGAGGCAAACTCCTACAACACAACCTTTCCCCTATTTTCAAGTGCACAGATAAGATCTAGAACCTCCATCAACAATAGGTTGCAAAAAATTAAATAGAAGATTGGGTAAAAGTACAAGCCTACATCACACTTTTATAAAAGAATCAACCAACACAAACAAAAACTCTCAACTTCAACCAAATAAAAGTGGTATTTATGTTTTGAATTTCAAAATGATGTAAAATAATGAAATGTAGAAATCTTGATGAAGTTTATTCTTTTAATTTATTTTTTAAAAGTTAAAAAATATTTTGATATTCTTTTATAAATTTAAGAGTAGATTTTAAATTGCCGAAGATTTTAAGAAAAAATGATGTTGATTTGATGTCAAGAAAAAATAGAAAACAATTTTTATTTTTCCCTAATTTTTTTTTGTAAATAGATAGCTTCAATATCTAGTGCATGGACTTTTTTTATTTTTAAATCATGTATATTTTCCTTGTAATATCATGTTAAAGTCAAACATACCAAAAATTGATTGTTTTCATTTGACATCAACTATTGTCTATTTTTATCATTTTCATATATATATATATATATATATATATATATATATATAGAGAGAGAGAGAGAGAGAGAGAGGATTCTCTCCTCTAGTGCACCATATATTTTTCCAAAAAATTAATATGTTCTAGTATTTTTTGTAATTTTAATCAACCTCATTTTTTATTATAACAACCTACTTGCATTATTTACAAAAACACAAAAACATATATATTAAAACTAATCAAAATATCAAAAATATATATATATTTTTATTCATGACTCTGAGCTCTAGAAAGGGGTATTTTTTAGTTTTTTGAAAAAAATAAATGATTGAAGAAATATCATATTCAAATGGAAAGTTTTAGAAATTTATGAAAAGGCTAAGGTGATTGCCAACAAAGATGGGCCACATAGACAGTTTTGAGTGAAAGGGTTTCGAATGAAACCCTTTTAGTTGAAAACATACATGCAAATTGAATCACATTTTAAATTGATAAAGGGAAAAAAATTGTTTTGTTGTTTTGGGTGAAAGGGTTTTACTCAAAACTTTATGTGTATTGTAGTTCCAGGTGAAACTATTTCACCAAAAACTATTTAGGGTTAAATTGTTCGCTTGAAACTATTTAGTTGGTTGAAAGTGTGACATAGGTTTGTGCTTTTACCCAATAGTGACAAGTTGTCTAGACTTTTGACCATCCTAAAACACCCAAACTAGGTCACCCTTGCCTCTATCCATACAATTTAGGCTCAAATTTCATATGCAAGTGCCCCTCTATCTTTATTTCCCATATATGTATCCATTTTTGTAATTTTCTATTTTCATTTATGTGATTAATTGTATTTCTAGATCTAGGGTTATATCAATTAGGCTACTCAATTACACATGAAATCTACCCTCTTTGCAACAAAGGAACCAAACCCTAGCAGATTGGCTCTCCTTTTAGGTAGTTAATCAATCACCAAACCTTAGTTGATTTGTGTTCTAATGTTAAGCCAAAGGGAGAAGTAGATCTAAGCTAATTCACTTGTTGGATCTTGGATCTCTTTTCCCACTTAACAAATAGATCTCTCTAATTTTTAATATCCATCCTCATATTTTTTATATAAATCATTGATAGTTAAATTTTTTATATACAACTTTAGATCATATGTATTTTGTAGATTTTAGAAACATATTTTTATTTCTAAATACATTTTTTATCCTGTATTTTTTTCTCATATACTCTTATTCATATTCAAAAGTAATAAAAGCCTCCCATCTTTATTTAATATAAATAAATTTTATTGTACCCTTACTCATCCAATCCTTATTCTAGTTGGTGCCCACATACTAGTTACACATACCTCATATCTTCAAATCAATATATATTTATCTTGGTTAAATAAGTTCATCATTCTTGCAATAAATTATAGATAAATTCCTCTGCTAAATCAGTTTTATAGGAGAGAAATCCAATCCTTTTTGAATGAAAAATAACTAATTGATTGATTGACATAATTTATTGAGAGAATAATCATCTTTAAGAAACATTAAATCTCTTTTTAATCAATATTATAAAGAAACATGATATGTTTCCAAGAGGATGATTTACTACTTTTTTTCCATCCATTTGAGCATGGATACAAAACTAAGTTTTTTACCCAATGTTTTTAATAAAGTTCATTAAAAAGTCACAATATTTTAGTATTTATGTTATAGGTTATATAAGATAAATCTATTTAATCGTACCAAGTTTGTGAAGAATAATCATTCAATATGAAACATCCTCATGATTGTTACAAGCTATTTAAAATGGACCTTTTTACAAAATTCATCTACTACAACATTTTTTTTTTTATCTCTTATTCTAAGCATGAATTCGATACAAATTTCATGGTTACTGAAACTTTGTTTCTTATATTTGGCAAGTTGATAAGACATACCCATTCGCTTGCATGACTACCTTCTTTTTTATGCTTTCCCAATAATTTCCTGTTTTAACTACCCATTCACTTGCATGACTATCAAATATTCATCAAGGTAAGAATAAAATTTAGTTATGTATTTTGAAAACTATATACTTTACTTATGCTTTTGAAATTGGCCTTGATAAATTTTTATTGTTGGAGTTCAATTGTCAAATTATAATATGAGTAAAAATATATGCAAGGACATTCAATTCCTCTTTTGTTTATTCTTCAAACTATAGTGGATGAGACAAAAAATGAGGGATTGCGAAGAAAAATCTCAACTAATACTCAATTTCTATTGTTAGAAATTTAGGCTAGATGCTCTACATATCATGGCATCTGTTATAGATGATGTGAACAATAGTCTATAAACCTCAACTCAATGAAAGATTAGTTCAATTTGACATAATAAATAAAATTTTGTAAAACTAAAATCTAGATATGTTATGTAATATTCTTTTTACCTCCAATTTCGCTAACTAGTTGATTCTTATTCTTTAACTTGTTAAATTGTTTTAAATTTTCTTGATTTCCTTAAAAACATTTATTAAAATTCACTAAATAAATCTATTGAAATGAGTCTTTCATTCATTATATCAAGTCTAAAGATAAGACTTCCATACTTTTAACAAAAGAAACAAGAAAATCTTCCTTATTTTTCTTTACAGTATTTGAATATTCTTAAATATCTATTAAAAGAACTATTAAACTGAAAAGCATAAATTGCTAATTATACTTAATAAAAATATAAATTAAAAATATAATATTCTGAAATCGATATAATGATGCAAAAAGCTATACACAACTTTTTACCATAAACTTTAGAATCAAAAAATATAAAATTTTAATTATTAAAATAAGAGAGTAAAGGGTATCTTTTCTTATAGCAGAGGTAATCTAAAAAAACAAAATGTAGCGGCTGGGACCCATTGATGGGTAAGCGTGAGAGAAGACAACTCCCAGTATTATTGCTGGGGGACCGCGGTAGCAAAACCATCAGCACCATATGTGCTAAAATCAAACGTCAAATTGGAACAGTGCAAGATATGTACATCGCCCCCACACAACTTATTCTATACACAGCTGTGAAACCTCTGTCACGCAGAAATTCGCTCCCTGTTGCTTTCTTTCTGTGGCAATTCCCTTTCCCCACGATCTCCACGCCCTTTAGGAAGCCGCCAAAACAACTGACAGCTATACACCGCGGGGTTAGCGCTTCGTTCCGCCTACCACAAGCGACTTTCCAGAATTTTTCCTCAACAGGTTTGCTTGTATTCCTTTCTTATATATATCTTACGTTTGCCTCATAATTTCCATTGCCCTTTGCTTTCTTCTCTACTACATTAATATTCGAATTCCCCTTCGACAGCTTCACCATGTCCATGGCGTTGCTCTTATTATGTTTAGTCTTGACACACCTTGCTTATTTGCAGCATGTCTCTGCAAATTTTTACAGCAACTTTGACATCACGTGGGGTAATGACCACGCTAAGATACTTGATAACGGCCAGCAATTGCAGCTTACTCTCGACCAGTCCTCAGGTATATATGCATATTATAATTTAATCCATGCTTCACTCTTCGATTCAGAGTATGACTAACCTTACGTAATTGCCCCTTTGTGAATTGAAACAGGTTCAGGTTTCCAGTCGAAGAATGAATATCTGTTTGCAAAAATTGATATGCAAATCAAGTTGGTGCCCGGTAACTCGGCAGGCACTGTAACTGCTTACTATGTAACTCTCTCTCTCTCTCTTCAATATACTCTAGTTGTCGAATTAATACCCAGTGGACGTGGAATTTTACTATTACTGAACACAACATGCCATGTAAATTCATCCTCTGAATATTTATTGTTAATGGGCGCAGCTGTCATCTCAAGGGGATAAGCACGACGAAATAGACTTTGAGTTTCTGGGAAACCTGTCTGGAGATCCCTATATTATGCACACTAATTTGTTCTCTCAAGGCCAAGGCAATCGGGAGCAGCAATTCTACCTCTGGTTTGATCCCACTGCAGACTTCCACACTTACTCCGTGCTCTGGAATCCCCAACAAATTATGTAAGTAATATTAATTTTACCCCTTCAACTTAAGTGTTTAACACCCGCTGAAATATTACCATGTCCGTTCTAATAACATAAATTATGCTGATTGTGTTGTGCAGATTTTCTGTGGATGGAACTCCTATGAGAGTGTTTAAGAACAACGAGAATTTGGGTGTGGCGTATCCTAAGAATCAAGCCATGAGAATATATTCGAGTCTGTGGAACGGAGACAGTTGGGCAACTAGAGGTGGGCTTGTGAAGATCGACTGGAGCAAAGCTCCCTTCGTCGCCTCATACCAGAGTTTTAATGCACAGATGTGCAGTTCTTCCTCTGATTGCACTGCAAATTCATGGTATAGTGAAGCGGCATTGGATTCGAGTGATCAGGAGAAGCTTCAATGGGCGCGCAAGAACTACATGATCTATGATTACTGTTCCGACACGAAAAGGTTTCCACAGGGCCTTCCTGCTGAATGCACCCATGAGACATCAAATTGAATTCAGCTGAATTAATCCACTGTTCAATCAGAACAAAAAAATTCTCACAATTCTTTATTTTTATAACATTCATTCACTTTCCTGCATTGAACTTCGACAGAATTTCAATAAATGTGATTTCTTTGAATTTGGAATAAACAATAGCTGTAAGGCTGCTTAGTCGCTGTACATAGTTTTCAAGTCATTCGAAAACAAATATTGTGTGTGGTTGATATGCTCATTTGTACACATGGCAACTAATTCAGTGGACTCCATAGTTTTTCATTTAATTAAATTATATATTTACAAGTAATAATGGATATATGGGTAGATAATTTATATATCGTCGAGTTTTTATTAGAAATGTGATACGAGAACAGAATTGAAGAGTAGCAGAGAAAACAGAGCAGAAAAACATAGCAAATAGCACAAAGAGCTACATATTTATATATCAACCAGCCTTTCTCGAAACCTCCTAACAAGATCAAACTGAGGTTTATTGACAGCTAAGTATGGCAACAAACTAAAATATGGAAAGATCAAATGGTTTGATGTAGACTCCTATCCAAACTCTCCAAACTCTTCTGGTACGTGCATAATTCCATTATTGCCTTATTCCAACAAGTATAAGTTAATAATACATATTTCTATAATTTAAATTTGTTGTTTCATATTATGATCTAACAAATTAATTAGTAAATGCACATCATTAAATAAATATTATCTATAAGAAGATAAAATTAAGATATATATGTTTTAACTAGAATACAAATAAAATTAAGTAGTTTTCATAGTTTCTGAATTTTTCTATTATTTTAAATAGAGAAATATAAGCAAGTATAGTTTAATTAATCCTTTGTTAATCGTTTATTTTTTGATATAAAGATGAAAGAGTAGAGTACCAAGTGGATTCTCTTGCCTTGAAATTGATACTAGATGTACATAAACACACATAGAAACAAAATAAAAAAAGCTTCTAGTTTCCCTAATTTGACTAAATAAAATATTTGTGCTAAAGAATAAAATACAACCTCTCAATTATTTTTAGTGAATCAACCATCTCATAACCCCTAATAAGTTATTGTGTATAATTCTTGTAAGAGAGAAATTGACATATTCTCTAATAAATAGATTTTATTACATAAATACAACAAATGAATTTCCATTGTGCCCAAATGAGCACAAATTCTTATTCTAGACACTTAATGAGTCTCATTGCTTGCACTAATGATATATAGGCCCTAACCATGAAAAATGTATATGTTCGAAATGAATACAACTTATCCCACAACTATTAGAAATGCATGCTAGGAAAGATTTTTTATATGGATGACCACATACAAGATTATAGGAGAATAGAGAAGTAATAGTTTTTATAGGTGATGATATTTCATAAAATTAGTTTGGGACTCCATAAATACAACCACAATTTTGTATTTGCAAGCCGTCAAGTTTCATCCAACACAACCCAAAATCTCAAAATAAATGTTAAAGGATTGAATCTAAAAGATAGATATTTGAAAATACCATTTGAGGAGCATACACAAAATGCATGCTAGCAAGAGACTAATATTGTTATCTACCAAGTTTTGGGATTTTCCATGCAACAAGTAAGTCCAAAATTAATATGTACCTAGAAATAAAAAAGTATTAGCAGGGTAGTAAACCATTAGAGTATGAATGCCACCTTGTTACCCATAATTATAAGCAACCTTCTATAAGGATGCCATAACCTTCTAAATAACCAAAACTACTTGTGTGTTCAAACTTGGTAGGATGAGACTATGCATTGGTGCAATGAATGTATGCCTTCATGTTTAGAAATTGTTTATAAGAATGATATATATCTATTATAGCACACAAAGAAAAGAAAAATTATTGGTTCAAAGTTCTCAACAACATCATCAAGCATCTAACATTATCTTAAAATCCAAAACTAGCTAGTCACAGATTTCTTCTATTTCTACAAAATATATTTTGGTGAACTGACACTAAATTATTCACTACAAGAATCATACTAACAAAGTCAAAAAATTTATCAATTGAGGATTAGTGTATATTTTTAAATTGCTTTTTCAATAATGAACCACACATAGATTGCAAGGCTAAAAATAAAAGAGAGGAGATTAAATAATCATTAATCTCTATATTTTTTAAACCAATAACTTAAAATATCATAATAAACATTCTTTCATAGAACAAAAAAAGGATAGAGCATGCCTAACACTCAATTTTGTAGCCATAATAGCTAGTGCTCCAGAAAGATATAACTTATACTATAAAATTAGTATTACTCTCTCTCTCTCTCTATGTCCCTCTCTCTCTTCTTTTGTATTCATATACATGCAAATAATGTGATTATTATAATTTTAGGTGAATTCCCCCTTACAAGAACACCATTTATAAATAATTGGTGATACCTAATCCACCTTACTTTTGCTTATATACATCATCTTTCTTTTTCATGCACATTAGTAATATTTGGATTACTATCAAGAGGTAGGATCCTAAGTGTGCATAGTGCATGGTTGATTAATATGCAAAGTACTTGCCTAATTAGAGTTACTTATGCAAGTAAATAAAGTTGACATATTGTGTGTAGTGTATGAAGTTCATCTTTCATGAGTGAACTAGAGTATGACAAGAAAATTATTTTATTTTATTGTGAATTGTTTTGTTGATTGAGTGAGCATGGAGCATTGTAGGCACTAAATTGGAGTTGTGCTAGTTTTATTTATTTTTATAGATATATCTTATTTAAACTTTTGTATGGCTTGAATGTGTATCCTTAGTGAGAGAGAGGCTTACAAGGATATGATTAACAAGATTTAGGTCATGCTCCATAAGATATAAGAGCCATTTTTAGACAAGGTCAAATCTTGTGTCCTATGACTCTAGATCATGTTGTTGTCATTGGTTCTGGCATTAGCGAAGTTGAATCTCATTGCATAGTGGATAATTTGATCCAAAGAAACTATTCATGATCATTTCCCCTAGGGAATATGTTGTTTTACATTTTTATCACAATATATTGGCACAATGAAAATAAAATGTTAAAACAATAAGATCCTAACCTACTGAAACTATTGATAGGTGCAATAAGAACAAGCTCTCAACTATAATTCAAATTATGTGATTCTTCAATATAAGTAGAGGGTAAAACTAATTTTTCATAATGTTTTAGAGATATTTAATGGAAAATATGATATTTCTATCTATCATGCTCAAAATGCAGAAGTTTTGTAATGACATGACAAATATTAAAACAACACATGAAAATATGTGACATGGATTGTATCCTTCTATCTTATTATGGAATATGTTATAGATAATACATGAAGAAGGTGGGATAAAAGTTCCCACAACTAGGAAAGGAATGCATACATCCAATGTACTTGTAAAATAGACAAGTTGATGTTTTTATTTTTTTGTGTGTAAATTTATAGTTATTCTATCAAGCAAGATAAGACCAATGAATTATTAAAGATTATTTTATAATAGATAGAAAGGAAATATTTATCCTTATCTAGCAATTTATTTACCTAGTCAAATCTAGCTAAGAGAGAACCTAACATTACCCATGTTTTTTATTTTGTCGATATTGAACTAGATGCAATCTTGATGGTGAGCACAAGCCTGATTATGTGAAAATTTGTAGAATTTGAAAAAACACATCTCTGGCCTTGTTGGGAATGCCCTCCAACCTTTGGGTTGGTATTCCAAGGCAAATAATTTCAATTTTTTCTTTTTTTTAATGCGAAATAATGTGAGCATGTTATAACGTCTGCACATTTTGTAAATTTTTTTTCAAAAGTGGCCAGAAAATTGGTACCCAACTTCATGCACCCACCCAACTATGTTTAGCTAAGAAAAACTAATATGGAAATTTGAAAAAACTAGAATGATATAAAATAGAAATGTAGAATGGGATGATAAAAGAAAAGATAAAATCACACAAAATATGGGTGATAAGTCTAGAGTTAGGTTAGTACAAATGGGTGTGTACATATGTTTTCATACAAAAATACCAAAAAGTATAAGTGTCTATATAGAATTTGTACTATCTATATACCAAAATATAAAAAACATAAACCATAATAAAATAGAAATACAAAGAAATACGCTATAAAAGAAAACTAATCCATCTAGCCAAATTCACATAAAAAAGTAGACAACAAGAAGTAGAAAAAGATATATGAAGCCATCATGCAATCATGAAACCACAAGAAACTTATTTTGAGATAGAAGAGAAGGTTGTGACTACTTAGGAGCTTTCTAAAAATGGCCAAACCTCTAGTTAGGTCTTTCAACGTCTACTTGTAGTCAATGGATTGAGGGAAAATATTTGTTGTTGATCTTAAGGCTATGTGTGTCTAGAAATTAAGAGCATAAAAATGAAACTATTTATAAGTTTTAAATATTCAATATACAAATAAGAACACCCTAATGTACATGTAAATCAATAAAAAATGGAAGATAAAACTCTAATGTACCAATATAAAAGATATATGTAAAGTGACAATACATTAAATATCTACAAAGTGTTATGAAAGCAAGTACTGAGGGTGAGAAAAAGAAAGATAGAAAGATGTCAATAATGGAATGTCAATATCTAGCTCATTTTTAAAGTAATAAAAAGATAAATAAATTGAAAATGGAGAATAAAAAAACATATTATGCAATATGACATTGGCAAAGGAGGCTTGTAAGAGAAATATTGATTAGCTAATGAGTAATAAATACATTGGTTTTGAGGAGAAATATTATAATGTACATGATTAATAGTAAAAAAAGATATTATAATTCACATAAAGATGTTTAAGGAGAAAAAGGAAAAGAAATATAAAGTGCTAGAGTACTTTTAGAATATTTTTGGAGGAGATTTAATGACATAGAGTAAAAATATGACTATTGAGAGGCATCCAATTTTTATGATAATTTACTAATAAATTCATGGAAGGTGGTAAGTTACAAATTTTGTAGTTTTAATGACTAAAAAGGTCCCCCCTAAGATGGCCTTGATTTAGTGTTGTGATATGTCTAACATATTCACATTAGGTATTGGGCCCTTGTGAACTAAATGGGATTATTGGTGCCTTATTTGGAGTGTTGTAACACAATTTCACACTTTTCTAAGGTTTTCATTAATAATTGGGCTTCTAAATTATGCTTTAATTGGCCTTATTTTTCTTCCACAAGCCTCATTTAATGCATCCTTTCGAGGATAATCCTAACACAAATCAATACCCAATCATAATTTAGGTGTTTTCAACATGTGTGACCTATATTTAGTGATCTAGGACTTATTTTCCACCTTGGGAGAATGAGTACCACCTAGGTTTTTGGGTCTTCAACTTGGTTTCACCCCTTTCTAAGAATTTTTAAAAATGGTCCCAAAAATTATGCCTGATGGGACTCATTTGCTACCTTGGGAGAATGAGTCCCATGTGGCCCAAAATCAAAATTAATTCAAATTTTTGGTGGGATTTTATCCCCTTAGATCTAATGTCGGCTTGTAGTGTTGTAATTTCAATAATTCTTGCATAATTAAGAATAAATACAAGTTTCTTTCACTCATTTTCACCCCAAGCATTCAAGTATTCATCCTTATAGCAAGTTTGAGTTCACAAGAGAATTCAAGTATTTACAAGAGCATTCAAGATCATTCAAGGGAAGATTATCAAGAATTTTAGAGAATTCTTGAAGAATCAAGCATCATGTCAAAGTCTTCATGCATCATATTTTTTTTGGAGCTAATAATTGTGATGTCAGGTTTTATGATTCAAGCTAGTTTTTCGTTCAAGATCTCTCATCTTCAAGAAAGAGTCAAGATCTACATCCATTGGAGTCATATCACACATGTTTGCAACACTTCATTGCTAGGGTTTGGCAAGTTGCAACATCATATTCTGTTCATTCATCATTCTCCATTCATATTCCATTTCATTTCAAGGTTTGATTACCGAAATGAGGTTTGACCAAGGAAAGCCCCTATCCACTAACAAAATATCAATTTTCCATCTCTTTTGTGTATGTTTTGTAGGTTTAGGTTGAAGACACATTGAAGAGAAAGATTGGAAGAAGTTGTCAAAGTGCATAGAGTTGTCAAAGTTTCCATCAAGCCTTGGAGAACACCTATAGGATGATTTATAGATATTTGGATCCAGAAACCTTAAAAAGTAGATTGAGCAGACTGAGGAGAGAAGATTCAGATCCTGAAGTTTTAGAATTTACCTTAACTGGACAAATTTGCCACTTTTGGTGAATGAGTCCGACTTTTGGTCAAAATTTAGAGTTTTGTAGTTTCAAATACCCATTTGCCAGATTCTTGTTCTCGCATAGAAACCCAAATTTTGGATTGATTCACCTAGATTGGTGAATGAGTCCCAATCAACATTAAAGATAGAATTTCTAGCATTTCAAAGCTCCATTCAGCCATCTCTATATTTCTAGGTGCATACATTCCATTATGTAACTTTTTGTTTTGTTCCATTTGCATTTCTAAGTCATTTAGTGAAGGTTTGCATCGAATTCGGGTTTAGCATTACATCTTACATTTTAACTTGCATTTCATTTATCTTTCCAATTCTTAACTTGGTGGTGAACCCCTTATTAGCTTACAATCAACCCCTAGGATAGCCCTATTGCAAGATTTCTTTCTCCTTTTCATTGAGATCTCTAGGGTTATCCTTGAATGAAATTGGAAAGTGGGTGTGCTCTATGTCCTAATACCATATGAAAGTACCATACCAATTTTTCTAAATTTCAATAGGAAAAAACCACTATATGAAACAAATCTCTACTAGTGTCCAAGTATGGTAGGGATAAAATGATGAAATAATGGGAACATGACATTAAAATAAATAAAGGACATATAAAAATACTCAAAAAATACCTAAACATAAAAAATAAATAAACCATGTTGGTACCAAGGGTAGGAAAAATGCTAAGGGAGGGCTAAGTGACCCCTAAAAAATGCTACAAGAAATTAATGCTAAAATGGTGGCAACCTATAATGTAAAAGTTTTAGGGTGTGTAATTTTTGAACTTATAGTGCTAAAATACTTTGGATAGATGACAATTCATAAGCATAGATAGCCTAATTTATAACTAATACATGATTACATAAGGATAATATTAAATTTTAGTACATTAATATAATATGGTACTAATTAACAAAATTTTAAGGGGCCAAAAATATAGTAGAAATGATCCCAAGTTTCGTATACCTATAGAAGCAAAACATGGAGATGATATCAGCCCATGTGTCAAGCACATATGGTTCAATATAAATTCATAGAGGTAGATCATATGTTCACATTTTTAAATGTTAGTAATATAAAGAGGCATAAATCATGTGTGTGTGATGGATGATATTGAGGAGGCTTGTGAATAAATTAAACCTTGCATAGATGAACGTTGAGATGGTGTTGATGGAAGGAGCACATAATTGACTTGTGTTATGCAAAACTATTGATTTTATTGGTTGTGGAAATGTGCACGAAGCCATACTACTTGATACACATCTCTAAATGAGGCATCTTGGTGTTTTATTGACATGTAAGAGATTTTGCAAAATGATATGATCTAGTGTCTTTTATCCAATGCATCAAAATTATGTATAAAAGATGACGCATAAGACTTGCAATTATACTATTCATGTTTTCTTTAAATACAATGATCTCTATTATGTTCTAATATGTGATGAAGAAGCTTGCAGTAATGTTGAAGATGATCTAATAGATTAATGTGTAGTTGTATTGAAATCAAGAACCCACTTTTCTTAGCATTATTTCAAACGAGAAAGAACATGAGGGGAGCTCATAAATTGGCATGATTTTTGATATATTCTAGTTGGTTCTTAGGAAAATATAGGAAGTCCCATTCTTAACCATGGATAAGCACTATCTAGAAGGAGAGTAGAGTGCAAATACTAGGGAAAGAGAAAGAAAAATTACAAGCATGAAGATAGAACTATTTTTCAATAAAAAAATTAATAAATTTGATTGAACTAAGCTTGTTTTATCACCATCAATATTGATAGTGCTACCTTTAGCAATCATCACTTGGCCATGATATATTGTAGTATACATTTATAGAACATCAAATTAATTGTTCTTTCTAGACAAAATTACGTGTTCATCATAATACAATATTCTAATCACATGCATCCAACATTTTTGTAGATTTAAAAGATCCCTTAATCAACCCCTCAGTTCATTGGTGGCCTTCATCTCCATACGTCCTTTTTTATACAAGCAAAAACCTCCAAATACATACATCCTTTATTATACAAGCACATACCACAAAATACATACATCCTACTAGAGGTATTTATTAGCTACAAATTCATGAACCCACCACAAACAACCATACTTAGGATCCACACACTTAACATTTTTTATGCTTTGTTTTTATGACTAAAATAACCAACATATTGAATTGGTTCACATCTCTGAAAAGTACAAGCTGTGTTTTTTTGTCTCCAACTTTTATTGGCTAGATCTTCCTTTGAAAGTATTTCATTTATATTTTACAAGAAAGAGAAGAATTATATAAATTTCTCAAGGGACCTCAAAATTTTAGAGATCATTAGACACCAAGATAGGAAAACCTAGGAGGACATCAACTTGACCCTACTAGATTTTTTTTTTGGGCTAGTAAGGTAGCAACATCTAGAAAGTAAAAGTGCTAAAAATGATAAAATCGCCAAGGATCTTCCCAATGACTACTTGAGCCCATTTGTAGTCTTGTAATTCACATTTTTAGTCCCTTTGCTTCATTTCTCAAATTTTTCATGTATAGCCTAATTTCATTACAAGTTTTTGTTCCTATAATTTTTAATTTATATTATAAATCATGTAAGAGTGTTTTCATATTTAATTATTTTTAATAATTTATTTTATTTCATTTGGTAAGTGTGATAAAATAAAAAATAATCTATTTCATAACTAAACATACGAGGATACCTTAAATTTGTCTTTCACATGCTTATATATTATGATCTTATGTTTTCACATTTTTATTATTTTCATGTTCACATCTTATGATCACATGTTTAAGAGGATTAAAATTTGTCAATACTTATCATTGATGACATTTTAATTTTATCTATGCTTGAATGTTCCTTACCAACATTAGTGTCTTTCATCACTTCTTTATGGCCCTTATTAGAGGCAACACTAGTCCCAATTTCTTTCCCATCTTTACTTATGTTTTCATGATCACATGCTATTATCTTATTGAACATATTTGTCACACACTATATCTATAACACATTACATGATTACACAATTTTTGATGATTAAGTAATTTCTCTCCTCTCTTAACTCCTTATATCCTTCATATGCAACCAATTGGAGTGGGGAATGCATTATCATTAATGTCCATTGATACTTTTAATTATCATGATAACTTCATGCTACATTACCATTTCCTATAATCAGGTGGAAAGTTAATACACAATACAAAATGGGTACAAAACATAATGGTGAAAAGTGATTACAAAATACTTTTACCATTCATTTTTGGTTCATTTTGACTAGGTTGTACCTCATGTATTGACTAGTGTATAAGTGGTGTGCTTCTCCACAAAAATTGACAAATTACCTAAACCTATATTAATTTCATTTATACAAATCCATAGGGATTGGTCATGATTCTTAGTTTATTCATTCACTTCTTTGGGTCAAACCTGAAGACATGAGAAAGACCTTAAAACTCTTAAATTTTAATTGTATCATGGTTCCTACTTAGACCATTCCTTATTACTTCTTAGATGGTGATCCATTCTAAAATGAACACTCAGGAGTTGTGTAGGAAGAGTAAATTTTAATTCATTTTGATCCATCTCATAACTCTTAGTTGATTTGCATAATCACACATGAAACAATATAGAATAGTAAATACATAATCAACTTACATCAAAATCTACATTTAAGAAAATATTAGAACAGCTTACATGATTACTTATTGTATTAATGCTTATTCCATAACTATTAAATCAGTTATTACCTAATAAGCTCCTTAAAAATATTTGTCATTTATAAATTTAAGTTAGAAAAAGCTGAACATGTTTCAGATAACTTGAACTTCAGATATCGCTTCCTGAGTAGAGTCAAATTCGCGAGTAGGAAGATTTTTCAACTTATGTTAATATTATTTATTTAGCTATATACGTGATTGAGTGATTTCAAACGTCCACATGGGGAGCGTTATAATCAGAAAATAATTCCATGTAATTTGGTGGGCACTGGTGTGCATTTCTTCATATAATATTTTACATCCACATAATCTGCCATTGACGTGAAGCCTGTTTTTTATCCCATGTTGAAAGAAATCAAAGGTTGAAATTGTGGTAAAGTTGAAAGAATGGAAGAGTACGAGTATTATACAGTTAGAGAATAGTGATGTGAAAGTCGCTGTCAAAATTTGCAAAGACAGAATGCAAACAAACATGTTGGGGTAAGATTAAGCTACCAAAGTGGAAGTCGTATATTTTTGTAATAGAGAAGAAAGCAAAGGGCAATGGAAACTACGAGGGAAATGCACTGTGGTAACAGTTAATCTATCAATGCACATAAAAAATAATAGATTTACATTATTCCTTTAGTTGCATATATTTTCTAGTCATCTAGAATTCACCAACATATCCCATATAGAAAGATCAAATCTATGTCTAGATTGATTATATGTATTGAGACTTATAAGGGCCTTTTATAATGTTTGGGTCACATGACGATTTAGTTTAGAAAAAATCTATGGAATGAATTTTGACTCATAGATTGGTCACCAAATTTTATCAAGCCTTGACCATATGAGATGTTACCACATGTGAAAACAGTTGCACTAAGTGGGATTGAGAGAAATATAGGGAGGAAGAGAGAGGGGTGATAGAGGAGAGAGTGAGAGGGGGGATTTAATTATTCCCTTATGTTCTTTCTTAACTACATAATACTAATCATTGAATTTATACTTGGTTGCAAAGATAACTTATTTGTCTTGTACGTTGAGTTGTACGTGAGAGAGAGAGAGAGAGAGATAGAGAGAGAGAGAGAGATTTTATAATCAATTCTTAGCTTAATTATCTACCAATGAAACCAACCATGTGAAGGTGGAAGCTTGTTTGGCACCACAAAACTACATCAAATTCTCTATTGAATCATTTTCAATATGGCATTCTATATATAAGGCCTATCTATGGAAATCCATTCTTAATTCTAATGATGTGATTTTTAAATACCTCCTTAAATGGATTGAGGTTTTTGATGTAACTACTACATAGTTTTTTCTCCCATATGTTTCAAATCCCATGGGTGAAGGGATTAAATCAAGGAAGACACAAGATCATCTCTTCCATATATAAATGCACTTAGTTTTTTAATTTTCTTTGAACCATAACAACATGCTACTATATTTTACTTTTATTCCATTACATGTGTCTCAACAATTTTACAAAATTATGGTTTTAGGTGGCTTAAATATTTTCTTTCAACAAAAAATTTCCATTTGAGAACAACTTTCCCTTTACTTACAACAAAATTTAGTTTTTAAAAATATGCTATGATAACAAGGAAAGAGGTCTGATATTAAAGTTGATTATAACATTGGGTATATTGAAATGTTATTTCCCTAAATAGTATAATAAGATATTGAGGTGTATTTGGCTACCCCATCCAAGAATTTATAAATCTCTTTGTGTCTCAATTAGTACATGGGAATTGTCTAATTGAATATGAAAGAAAGAAAATGAAATGAAGAAATAAAAGAAATATGAAGCAGTAAATTAAACCTTTTTTCCTCAAATGACCTTACTCCTTGGATTGATCCAATGTGAAGTGCATCCAATTCTCCACTTGATTTTCTCTTTTGGATGAGTGAAAAATGGTAGAATATGGTTTCTTATAAGACCAACTTGACAAATGTTGAGATTATGATTGATAGAATAGAATTACAATGTCAAGATATCATGATGGGAGATGATAAAAATGAGAGCAAAGGCCTTAATTTATAGATTCTTGATGATGAAAATTGAGGGTCAAGATTCAATTTCTAATGGATGGATAGGATTGAATGAGAGTGAGGGTTGGATTAACTGCAAAGAACTGTGAAAAGTGTCACAAGGTGGAGGCTTGAGCATGACATCTGTCATGGGTGTAAGAGCTAAGTGTGCTCACACATTTGTAAGCACATAGATATGGAGGCTCACGAATGTGACAAGTGAGAGAGGTAGGGTGGCTACTTTATGACATATAAGAGGTAGGGCATCTTCACATGTGTGAGAGATATTCTAAAACATGTATGAGAAAGGGGTAGGGTAGGTTACAAGTTAGGAAACTTGTCAAGTGATGACAAGTTTATATATTGGTCCATGCAAATGGATTCAACAACTAGGATTGAAAGGATAAGGATTGAGGGTGAGGTGGAATTAAGTATTAGAGAAAAATTAATGAAGGTTAATTATCCTTAATCAACTAATTAATTAGGTATTATTTAGTTGACTTAGTTAGAGGTTTTAATGGATAAGGTTAGACTTAATTAACAAATATACAAATTTATCTAATTAAAGGTGAAGGGTTAAGCTTGGGTGGGGGATAAAGGTAAATGACGAGTTAAATAAATAATAAATATTTATTTAATTGGTTAGGCCGAGGTAAAGTCAAATGTGATTGGGTATGGAAAATTTTAGTTGTCTACATTTTTCCCCTCTTTGATATGACACCATGAATGTAAGGAGTGGTGTTGGATGAAAGAGAAATTTAACATAGTAGGTGGAAATGGATGAGGACTAGTGGCATGATTCCCTAGTCATTGAAATGTGAGGAAGTATGAAAAAATAGAAATTTGATATGCCCCCTCGAGAGGACATGCAGGGTTAAAGAACATGAGTGTGCTATCGAAATGGATGGGACGATAAAAAGAAGGATAAAAGGACATTGGAAAAGGTGTATGAAAAAGGGGATACGTATAATGGAGAGATAGATAGAGAGAGGAGATGGTTGAGAATCATGTTTTAGTGGTATAAGAAATCTAGATTTAATATTACAGTACTTGACATTATGCACCAAAGTATAAGGATTTAGATATGACATCACGAATGTAAGGAGTGGTGTTGGATAAAAGAGAAATAAAAACATATGTAGTAGGTAGAAATGGATTAGGACTAGGGGAAAAGACCCAGTATCTTCCACCCATTGAATAACCACCACCTCCATGCTCACTCCACCCCCCAAAAAAAAATAACTTTGATCCATTAAAAAACTTTTTATGAACAAATAAAAAGTTACAAAAACACCAATAGTTGCTCATAACAGAATGAGTCACTCACCAATCATAGTAGACAACTAAACATGCCTTTGCATTTATAAAAGAAGTCAACTTGCACATAAAAAGGCTCATTTACAATTTCATTTAAAACATTTACTGTTACAAATACCCCCACTTTCAAATGTTTGTCCCTCACTACATTTTATATTTACAAGTATACATGCATAACTAATGGTGCTTTACATGACATAATCACAATATCCTTTTAACTATATGGGATTTGAAATGCACAGTCTTTCACACACTCCCTAGCAGCTATATGTATTTATTTCATTTCATGTAGGTACCTGCACAATTAAATATAGTTGTAAGGCTCCCCAAATAAACATCAAATCCAAATGTAATGTAGAATTCAGTCATATCATCTTTAAAAACCTATGTAACTTGTAGCTTCAAATTCAAATGCTCAAACAAATTGAAATTTCAAACACAACAACCAAATTGAATGCATTCAATTGTCAGATTCAAATTCCTAAATAAGAGGGGGAAAGTAGCCAATGATATTCAAAATTGCATGTTATTCTCTGCAAAATTGAAAGCAACGACAAGCATCCTCTGCACATTCCTCTACACATTCCTCTAATATCCCAAGTCTCAGGTAGGTACTTATAGCTATTTTCATTTATGCAGTGTCTTCTTACTTTATACATTCTAGCATTTGTTTATATTTTTCTACTTTCCATTGCACATATAGTAGGCTAGCATACATATATTTGTCATTTTACATTCTGTGTCTTTTGTTCATTCAACAAATCGATGTATATGTGTGTATCCTTTGCCTATCCATTGAAAATGCAAACAATGGTACTTGTATTTATTTTTTATGTTTTTGCTCATTTATCATTTACTTCAGTGTTTATATCAGGGTTTATATTTGTCATTTATTTTTTCTTATATGTGTACCTATTTATATTTGTTTATTTTTGGTCATTTGTCAGAGTTGGTCATTTATCAGGGTTTAATATGTATGTGTCTGTATATATGTATATATATATATATATATATATATATATATATATATATATATATATATATATATATATACATGCATTTAATATATGTGTATTATATTTAAAACATATACACATATATACAAATACATATATACATGTATATATGTATGTATATACATACACAAACACACATATATACGTCTATAACTCTATTTTAAATACGTTTCATTTGGCTGTCCAATACAATAGCCTAGCATTTGTTTATATTTTTCTACTTCCCATTGCACATACAGCAGGCTACCATACATATATTTGTCATTTTACATTATGTGTCTCTTGTTCATTCAGCAAATCGATGTATATGTCTATCCTTTGCCTATCCTTTTAAAATGCAAACAATGGTACTAGTTAATCATTTTCTTTGCATCTTTCACGACCCATGAAGGATTTATTCGATGATTGAAAAATTATTACTGCTTGTTTATGAAATAAATCATTCCTCTTACACTCCTTTTCCCACATTGAATTTTATGTATAAAGGAGTGTATCCTCATACATACATACATACATATGTATATATAGAAGGGGAGCCCATAGATGGTACATACATACATATATTTGTATATATATATAGAAGTGTATGTATGTATGCAATATTAAGCATACATACATACATTAGTTATTATTGCCATACAGTTATTGTATTACAATACCCTAAACCCTAAACCCTAAAAAAATAATGTAAATTTGGGTTTACCCTAAAAAAACAATGTGAATTTGGGTTTACCCTAAAAAAATAATGTGAATTTGGGTTTACCCTAAAAAAACAATGTGAATTTGGTTTTTTTTTGTGCTTAAATGACTAAATACAACCTAGTAAAGTTGATTGTCTCATGATTTTGTCTCCAGAAATGATCAGGAATTTCGTGGGTTTGAACACATGTCTGCAAAATAATATTTTTTGGTCTGCTTTGACCTTTTTATAAAAAACCCATGTCACTTTGGGCATAAATCGGCAAACCCATTAAAAATAAATATGTATTTGTCAAAACCCTTGCATGGTTTTTTCCAAATTCGTGTGCTTAAGGAATTAATCTCATGAAACCATTGCATGGAATATTCTACATCTATCTGAAAATGCACTTCTGTATTCCTAGGAGTGAGGAATTATTATTATGAAACCCTTGGTTAATTTCTTGTGCTTTTTTCTGAAAACCCAAGTCTGTACAATGTGCTTTGAACATTGATATATATACATACATATATCTATGTATATATAGATATATATATGTATATGTATAGATATATGCATACATGTAACTGTGTAATTATATGTATCCACAGATACATGTATACATATATTTATACAAATACATATAAATACATCTATATCTACATATATATATATGTAAACCCAAATTAAATGATGCTAAAGAATCGGATACCCAACAAAAAAAACATTAGTCATATGCTTTAATCAGACTCTAATTGGGGTGTAATGTGTTTGGTGTCAGGTGCTTTAGTAAGGAGATTAATATGTAGGAGTTATTTTTAATGGGCACCAAAATGATTTTATAAGGTGCTAACTTGAATTAGACCCATTGACTTTTGAGCAGATTTGAATGATAAAATGGATCTATTTTCTGTTTTGCAATGTTTATACCTATTTTTTGTACTTATATCTATGTTTTGCAATGTTTATACATTGTTTTTCTGACACTTGATTGCTTACAATGTATAGGATCATTGAAAATCATGGCACCAGGCAAAAGAGGAAAAGATCGGGTGGTAGGTGCTTGAATAGAGTACCTCATGGAGTGACATTCAATGTTCCAGATGTTGATGAAGAGCCAACAGTGAACATGGACGAGGAAGTTATTTCTGAAAATGTAGAATAGACCAATGAAAATGATGGTTTTGAACCTGTTGTTAATAATACTGACGTAGAAATGGAACCGCCATCTGCTGGCCAAGTGATAACCCCAGATCTGTGCATGAAAAGTTGGTCTATGCATGACATGGAAAATTCCATTTCAGATGTTGAATCCTGCCTAGCAGTTTGCGGGCATGGCTCAATGGTGTGACATCCACAAAAAGGAGGGGGCCACAAACAATCCTAACTGACGAATAAGAAGCTGAAATTGTGCAATGGTGTAAAGATATGGCTAATATTGGCCATGGCCTTCAAGTGTCACAGCTTAAGTCAATGGTGGCCCACATGGTTAGAGTGGCCTAACCCATTCACAAATGGGATACCAGGGAGGTCATGGTGGGTTGGATTTCGTCAAAGGCATCCTGATCTGATAATTGAAACACCCGAAGGAGTGGACATAGATCGAGCTATAATGTTGCGCCCCAAAATAGTTTCTTCATTCTATGATAACTTGGAGGAGTTGTACAACAAACATAATTATGGGCCCAACAACATATGGAACTGTGATGAAATAGGTGTGCAAGTTGGCAGAAATTGTGCAATGAGAGTTATTGCAAAAACAAGGACGAAATGTGTTCCATAATTAATTGCTAAAAGAAGAGAATGGATCACTATTCTAGCTTGTGTTAGTGCAGCAGGTCAAGCTATATACCTGGTTACTATTTTTTCAAGTCCAAAAGGAACAAATTAGAAACTATATTGTTAACTGTGAGCCAAGGGCATGCATGGCAATCCAAGAGCATGCTTGGATGACCAAAGAATTATTTGTGGAATGGTTAAAACACTTCACAAAAAATGTCCCAGGAGGTGTGTCACCAACCAACAGACAACTTCTCATCTTTGATGGTCATGGTAGCCATGTGGCATTCAAAACGGTCGAAGAAGCAAAGACTGGGAATAGATTTGCTCACACTTCCAGCACATTGTAGCCACAAATTGCAGCCCCTTGATGTTAGTGTGTTCTCACCATTTAAGAACTACTTCAAATAGCAAAGGAATATATGGCTCTCTGAAAATCCTCAACTTGACATTGGAAGGGAAGAGTTGGCAACACTTGGTAGCAAAGCTTTT